>CM053761.1:15386495-15406587 GCA_028658305.1 Pachyuromys duprasi
CACACATGGTCCTTGATTGTAGAAACCATCTCATACAAGACCCCTGTGCCCTGCTCAGTTTGGTCTTTGTGGCGCTCTTGTTCTCCCCAAGTCTCAACAACCTCCCCCAGATCTATCATTACTTCTCGCCCTCTGTCAGAGGCTTGATCTGGAGTCTTAATATCTGCTCTGATACATCGCTACATTGAACCCCCCCCCCCCCAGAGGTCCTCTTTGGCATGCTCCTGTTCTGTTGTGGCTGACTCTTTGACCCTCCCCCATATAAGCCGGGGAGTGACAGATGGGCTAGATCCCAGGGGAGGGCATTGCAGCCAGCCCTGAGGAGACAGGATGAGCTGGGTTTGGATGGAAGGGGAGGAGGTCCTCCTCCCCTGTTGGTGGACTTGGAGGGGGAAGGGAGGAGGGAGATGAGGGAGGGAGGGGGAGGGTGGGAGGGAATGAGGGAGGAGGCTAAGCCTGGGATGCAAAGTACCTAACCTGTGATTGATATAAAAATAAATAAATTAATAAAAAAATAATAGCTGGAAAAAATGTAACATAAAATGTTAACAAGAAAATATGAAATGTAAAAATGTAACATAAAATGATGTGTAAAATGCAACATAAAAAATAAAACAAGACTTGGGAAGAAGAGTAAGCACCCGTTTTGGTTTCCAACACACAGCCTTTGAGAATGAGGAAGTACCAAGGAATTTCTGGTTTAATGGATAAAAATAAAGGCAACATTGTAAGAAGTTAAAATGTAGACAAAATTCTATGTCCCAAATGTCAAGATTGATTGTACCTGTCTCTCTTGGTTTCCTTTTCTTTGGATCTTCCAGGGAAAGTGTGTCAGTGGTTCCAGAAAGCTAAAAGAATCACATGAAGTGTTGCTGTGGATGTTAGACACACCGTGAAGTCTTTCTTTACACGGGGTTGTCTATGGTTGATGTTTTCCCTCTGTCAAATGTATAGGAAGAGGTTAAAGAGCAGGAGATCCACCGAACAAATGAACCCCACACAGAATTAATTTACACATGATTAACAAAAGACATACAGTTAACATTATCACAAAGAATAAAAATACTCCCATATTGGTGAAAACACAGTTAATAACTAATTCACTTTTCTTCAAGCGGATATTCCAGGATGTGTTAATATACAGCATTTTACTATCTTTAATCATCTTCATAACCACTGAGAAAGAAAACAAACATGACAAGAGCAAGCACCCCACCACAAAGAGAAAAACTATATTAATTATTTGTTTTAACCAGAAAAGTATATAGTGGGGAAAACTGAGTATCTTCAGGAAACAGAAAATACTGAGGTTGGTGCCGAACCACATGCTCAATTGACTCATAACTATCCATAGAAAACTGATGTGTTCAATTATGTTGGTAGGAGACAGGAACTGTGGAGAGAATATCTTCATGTATGCTTCTATGATTAACATCCACACAAGACAAATTCTGGAAATCACCAAAACAGTGAGAATGAAGGCAATCTTAAATAGCTTCTATTTTTAAAATTTTTTAAGTAAATTTTTTATATTAATTGCAGTTTATTCACTTTGTATCCCAGCTGTAGCCCCCTCCCTTCTTTCCTCCTAATCCCACCCTACTTCCCTTTTCTCCTCCCATTTCCCTCTCTAAGTGCACTGATAGGGGATGTCCTCTTCCCCTTCCATCTGACCCTAGCTTATCTGGTCTCATCAGTACTGGCTGCATCATCCTCCTTTGGGGCTTGGCAAGACTGCTCCCCACTCAGTGAGGGGGGTGGTATCAAAGAGCCAGCCACTGAGTTCATGTCAGAGACAGTCCCTTTTCCCTTTAGTAGGGAACCCACATGGATACTGAGCTGCCGTGGACTACATCTGTGCAGGGGTTCTAGATTCTATCCATGGTCTTTGGTTGGAGTATCAGTCTCAGAAAGGACCCCTGTGCCCAGATATTTTGGTTCTGTTGCTCTCCTTGTGGAGCTCCTGTCCCCTCAATGTCCCACTCTCTCCCCCTTCTTTCATAAGATTGCCTGTATTCTGCCCAAAGTTTAGTTAAGAATTTCAGCATCTGTTTTGATACACTGCTGGGTAGAGTCTTTCAGAGGCCCTCTGTGGTAGGTTCCTGTCCTGTTTTCTGGTTTCCCCTTCTTCCAATATCCATGCATTTGTTTTTCTGAATGGGGATTGATCATCTTACCCAGAGACCTCCTTCTTGCTTAGCTTCTTTAGGTGTACAGATTTCTGTATGTTTATCCTACATTATAAGTCTAGTATCCACTTACAAGGGAGTATATAAGGTCTTTCTGCTTCTGGGATACCTCACTCAGGATGATCTTTTCTACATACCACCATTTACTTGCAAATTTCATGATTTCCTTGTTTTTAATTTCTGAGTGGTATTCATCGTGTAAATGTACCACACTTTCTGTATCCATTCCCCCATTGAGGGACATGTGAGTTGTTTCCAGATTCTGGCTATTACAAATAAAGCTGCTACAAACATGGTAGAACAAATGTCCTTGTTGCATACTTGAGCATATTTTGGATATATGCCTAGGAGTGGTATAGCTGGATCTTGAGGTAGCACTATTCCTTAATTGTCTGAGAAAGTGCCAGATTGATTCCCAAAGTGGTTGTACAAATTTACACTCCCACTAACAGTGGAAGAGGGTTCCCCTTTCTCCACATCCTCTCCAGCATGTGTTGTCACTTGAGTTTTTTATTTTAGCCATTTTGATGGGTGTAAGGTGAAATCTCAGGGTCGTTTTGATTTGCATTTCCCTGACGACTAAGGATGTGGAGCATTTATTTAAGTGTTTCTCTGCCATTTGATATTCCTCTGTTGAGAATTATCTGTTTAGCTCTGTACCACAGTTTTTAATTGGATTTCTTGATTTTTTGCTTTTTAACTTCTAGAATTCTTTATATATTCTGGATATTAGCCCTCTGTCAGATACAGGGCTGATGAAGATCTTTTTTTCTAATCTGTAGGCAGTTGTTTTGTTCTGGCAACAATGTCCTTTGCTTTACAGAAGCTTTTCAGTTTCATGAGGTCCCATTTATTGATTGTTTATGTTAGAGCCTGTGATGTTGGTATTCTGTTCAGGAAGTTGTCCCCTTACCAATGAGATCAAGACTCTTCCCCACTTTTTCTTCTAATAGGTTTAGTGTGTCTGGTTTTATGTTGAGGTCTTTGATAAACTTGTACTTCAGTTTTGTGCAGGGTTATAAGTATGGATCTATTTGCATTTTACTACATGTAGACATCCGGTTAGACTAGCACCATTTGTTGAAAATGCTGTCTTTTTTCCATTGTATGGTTTTGGCATTTTTGTAAAAATAAATCAGGTGTCCATAAGTGTATGGGTTCATTTCAAGGTCTTCTGTTTGATTCCATTGATCCACTAGTTGGTTGCTATGTCAATACCATGCAGTTTTCACTACTGTTGCTTTATAGTACAGCTTGAGATCAGGGGTGAAGATACCTCCAGAAGATCTTTTTTTGTAGAGGATTGTTTTAGGGATTCTGGGTTTCTTGTTATTCCATATGAAGTTGAGAATTTTTTCCAGGTCTGTAAAGAATTGTTTTGGTAATTTGATAGGAATTGCATGGAGTCTGTAGATTGCCTTTGGTAAGATGTTCATTTTTACTATGTTAATCCTGCCAAGCCATGAGCATGGGAGACCTTTCCATCTTCTGATATCTTCTTCTAAGTCTTTCTTCAGAGACTGGAAATTTTTTTTCATAGAAGTCTTTGACTTGCTTGGTTAGAGTCACACCAAGTTACTTTATGTCCTTTGTAGCTATTGTGAAGGGTGTTGTTTCCCTAATTTCTTTCTCAGCCCTTTTGTCTTTTGTATACAGGAGGGCTACATTTTTTTTAAGTTGATTGTGTATCCAGTCACTTTGCCAAAGGTGTTATCAGCTGTAGGAGTTCTCTGGTATAAATTTCTGGGTCACTCAGGTATATTATCATATCATCTGCAAATAGTGATTCTTTAACTTCTTCCTTTCCAATTTGTATCCCCTTGATCTCCTTTAATTGTCTTATTGTGCTAGCAAGGACTTCAAGAACTATGTAGAGAGTGGGCAGCCTTGCCTTGTCCCTGATTTCAGTGGGATAGATTTTGGTTTCTCACCATTTAGTTTGATGTTGGCTATAGGTTTGCTGTATATTCCCTTTACCATGTTTAGGTAAGTGCCTTGTATCCCTGATCTCTCCAAAACTTTAAACGTGAATGGGTGTTGGATTTTATCAAATTCTTTTTCAGCATCTAAGGAGAGAATCATGTGGGTTTTTTTTTTTCAGTTTGTTTATATAGTGGATTACATTACTGGATTTCCGTATATTGATCCACCCCTGAATACCTGGGATGAAGCTTACTTTGTAATAGTGGATTATATTTTTGATGTGTTTTTGTATTTGGTTTGGAAGTATTTTGTTGTGTACTTTTCCATCAATGTTCGTAAGTGAGATTGGCCTAAAATTCTCTTTCTTTCTTGTGTCTTTGTGAAGTTTAGGTAATAAGGTGACTGTGGCTTCAAAGAATAATTTTGGTAGTGTTCCTTCTGTTTCTATTTTGTGGAATTTGAAGAATATTCGTGTTAGCTCTTCTTTGAAGGTCTGGTCGAATTCTGTGCTGAAACCATCTGGTCCTGGGCTTTTTTTGGATGGGAGACTTTTGATACCATCTTCTATTTCCTTAGGAGATATAGATCTATTTAATTGATTTACCTCTTCTTGATTCAGCTTTGGTAAGTGGCATCGATCAAGTAAATTGTCCTTTTCATTTAGATTTTCAAATTTTGTGGCATATAGACTTTTGAAGTAAGTCCTAATGATTGTTTGGATTTCCTCAGTGTCGTTATGTTCCTCTTTTAATTTCTCATTTTGTTGATTTGGATAGTTTCTCTCTGCCTTTTAGTTTAAAGGTTTTCTCAAAGAACCAGCTCGGTTTCTTGTTTTTTTGAATTGTTTTGTTTGTTTCTAATTTATTGATTTCAGCCCTGAGTTTGATTATTTCCAGCTGTCTACTCCTCTTTGGTGTGTCTGTTTCTTTCTTTCTTTTCTCCTAGGGCTTTTAGGTGAGCCATTAAGTTGCTTGAATGAGATGTTTCGAATTTCTTGAAGGCACTTAGTGCTATGAACTCTTAGCACTGCTTTCATTGTGTCCCATAAGTTTGGGTATGTTGTGCCTTCATTTTCATTGAATTCTAGGAAGACTTTAATTTCTTTTTTTTATTTCTTCCCTGATCTAGATGTCATTGAGTAGCAAGTTGTTCAGTTTCCATGTGTGTGCAGGCTTTTTGCTCTTTCTGTTGTTGTTGAGGTCCAGCCTTAGTCCATGGTGGTCAGATAGGATACAAGGGATTATTTCAATCTTCTTGTATCTGTTGGGGCTTGCTTTGTGACCAAGTATATGGTCTATTTTGGAGAAGGTTCCATGAGGTGCTGAGAAGAAGATAAATTCTTTTGTTTGGGTGAAAGGTTCTGTAGGTGTCTATTAGGTCCATTGGCTTCATGACCTCTGTTAGAGTCATTGTTTCTTTGTTTAATTTCTGTTTTTTTTTTTTATCTGTCCTTTGTTAAGAGTCGGGTGTTGGACTCTCGCACTCTTAATGTGTGGGCAACTATGTGTGGTTTAAGTTTTATTAATGTTTCTTTTACAAATGCCATTGTATTTAGGGCAAAGATGTTCAGGTTTGTGATGTCTTCTTTGTGGAATTTTCCCTACACGAGTATAAAGTCTTCTTCCCCATCTCTTTGTATTAATTTTGGTTGAAAGTCTATTTTATTATATATTAGAATGGCTACTCCTGCTTGCTTCTTGGGTCCATTTGCTTGGAAAACTGTCTTCCAGCCTTTACTCTCAGGTAATGTCTATCTTTGTGACTTAGGTGTGTTTCTTGTATACAACAGATTGTTGGGTCTTGTTTATGCATCCATTCTGTTAGTCTGTGTCTTTTTATTAGAGAATTGAGTCCATTGATGTTGAGAGAGATAAAGGACCAGTGGCTGTTAGATCCTTTGATTTTGATGTTGCCTATGGTAGTTTGTTTGTGTGCTTGGCTACATTTCGTTTTGCTCTAATGAGGTTATTTATTTCCTGTGTTTTCCTGAACATAGTTTTCTTGGGTTGTATTTTTCCACCTAGTATCTTCTGTAATGCTGGATTTGTGTGTAGGTATTGTTGAAATTTGTTTTTGTCATTGAATATCTTCTTTTCTCCATCTATGATTACTGAGAGTTTTGCTGGGTATAGTAGCCTGGGCTGACATCTGTGTTCTCTCAGGATCTGCATGATATCTGTCCAGGCCCTTCTGTCTTTCATAGTCTCTGTTGAGAATTCAGGTGTGATTCTGATGGGTTTGCCAGTATATGTTACTTGGCCTCTTTCCCTTGCAGATTTTAATATATTTTTTCTTTTTTCTTTATACTTAGTGTTTTGATTATTATGTAGTGGGAGGATTTTATTTTCTGGCCTAATTTATTAGGTGTTCTGTAGGCTTATAGGCCTCTCCTCTAAGTTGGGGAAATTTTCTTCTATGATTTTGTTGAAAGTATTTTCTGGTCCTTGGAGATGGGAATCTTCTTTTTTTTTCTCTATTCCTATTATTCTTAAGTTTTGTCTTTCCATGTTGTCTGGGATTTCTTTCATGGTTTGTGTTAGGAAGTTTTTAGATTTATTGTTTTCTTTGATGGATACATTTATTTCTTCAATTGTATCTTCCACACCTGAGATTTTTTCTTCCATCTCTTGTAGTCTGTTGGTAATACCTCTGTAATTCCTGTTTTCTTCCCTAAATTCTTTCTCTCCATGATTTCCTCCGTTTGTATTTTCTTTAATTTTTCCAATTCTATCTTCAGATCTCAAACCATTTTGTTGATTTCCTTCACCTGTCTGACTATATTTTCCTATTTTTCCTTCAATTCCCTCAGCTGTTTGTTTGAACATTCCTCTGTTTCTTTTATTTCTGTCAGTGATTTAATAATTTTCTCTCTGAAAACCACAAAATGTTTGGCTGCATCTTCTTGTATTTCTTTACGGATGGCCAATATCTGTTTGACTTTATCTTCCTCTAATTTTGTACACATTTTATTTGTTTTCTCAGTTAACCTCCTCATAAGCGCAGATACAAGGTCATCTTCTTGAATTTCACTTTTGTTAGGGTGTCCAGGGCTACTTGCCCCTGGATAACTGGGTTCTGGGGATGCCATATTGCTTTGCCTTTTGTTGGTTTTATTTTTTCGATGGCCTGTATCCATCTGGCTGTCTCAGGTGTTGGCTGTTAATTTCTGATTCATGCAGGAATCCTGGGGTGGGTAGAATCCCCTTGGCAGGATTCTGAAGGAGGCCTCCTCAGCTTTTTTGGACGTGGTCAACCTAATGGCGGTGCTTCTCAGGAATTGTCATAGTTCACCTCAGGCATATGGACCTGCGTGGTAACTGCTCTCCTCTCACTGTCCTGGAGACAGCTGCCCTGCTGTTGGGTTTCTTGCTTTGAATTTAGTGAGCTGCTGTTGCTGCTCTTCTGCTGTGTTTGCTGGGCCCAGCCCTCTTGAAGGACCAGGGAGCCCCACGGATTCATCAGTTTAGCTAGGGACAACTGGTTGCAACTTGGAGAATTATCTGGAGGCCTAATCAGTAGCTCTCAGGCTTCTGTAGGTCTGGGGTTGGAGCAGTGTGCCTCAGTACCCTAGTGGTAATCAATGGCGAGTGAGAACAGCACTCAGGCCTGCAGCTAGAGGCTAGAGCCTGGAGCCTGTAGGAACCCAGAAACTTTTCTGGAGCTAGGTGTCCTGAGGTCAGATCTGATGTTCAGATCTGTGTTGTTTTGGGTCCACATTCCATCTGGGATGGTGAATAGAGCACTCAGGCAAAGTGGTCCAGCCTTGCTGGTGATTGGGCACCTGCAGGAACCGGGGAACTTATCCCAAGAACTTTTCCTGGGTTGGGTGGGGTCGGCTGAGAGCCCTGAGGTCAGACCTTCTGTTTCCCTCACTGTGGGGTTTCCTCCTGACAGAGAAACACAGCCTCTGCTGCACCAGGGCCTACAGTTCAGTCTGTGATGGTGATCAGAGCACACAGATGTATGGCTCTGGGCTGGTAACCGAGCACCAGCCAGGATCCAAGAACTCTTCCCGGATTTAGCTGGGTGACCTGAACCAGACTGATTACCACACCATGGGGTTTCCTCTCACCTGGGAAACACAGTCACTGGTGTTTTAGGGTCCAGAGTTCTGTCTGTTGGTTATTGTCTATCCCTACTGTGCTGCTGGTCAGAAACAGTGTCCTCCCGGTGTAGCTATCTTGGATCCCTCTCCTCTCATGAGGTTTATGTGTTATTTTATATTACTGCCATTTTGTATTTAGACACATCTCATGTGAGGTAAGAGTCCCCAAACCTTCTTTTCTGCCAGATGTATGGGCATATATTTGTCCTGGGAATATACATGCAAAACCTTCTGTATCCTTGGGATGTAAATTGAGAAAATGAAGATTGAGCATGTATAGAAAACTGAGTTAGCAGTTGGCAGACAGGTTCTAAGAGAAAGGATTGTATGATCATGTCAGGGAAAGAAAACTGGGGGAAAGTTTTTCATCAATGTGCTCATATTTTCTGGCATTACTCATTCGCATCCTGAGGATGAAAGCCAGAATTCAGTCTCAGAACCTTCTGCTGATGTTGGAAAAGAGCATGGTAATCCACAGCAGCAGAAGTAGAAGTACAATCTGTCCCTCCTCTTGAAAACCTACAAGGAATGCCCCCCAGGCAGGCAGGCCAGCAGGACTTTATTCTGTCTGAAAGCCAGGAATGAGACCATCCTTTTGTAAGTAAGAAATAGCCAAATCTGAATCATGGCTATGGAAAACTAGGATAAATCTCCAGTAGAAGACAGAATGTGCTTTTTATGTCCGAAAGGGATCCATTACTTGCTCACAAGAGATAAATTTTGAGTCTAATCATTCTGGTAATCTAGATTGGTCTATGAGACCAATTTAGATGTCAGGTATGAGACCAATTTACTAAACATAAGATCATTCCCTTCAGTATTTCCCAAATCTTAGTCTTGAAAATTAATTAACTTGAACCATGTAAGCCTAACATTAACTCCAATACAGTTAAACTCTTTGCATTCAGGTAGTACAGGAAGGTATATCTGTGATAGCATAGGATGAATTTGGACCAGCTCTCTATGTACTTCTGTCTTTAAGGAACATTGTTCTGTAGCTCCCTCTTTTCTCAATGATACCCTTTGAGTTTGGTTGGTTCAAAGAAGTGCAGAAGTAAATTCTCTTTGGTCCTCTGTCATCTGTGTTCAACTTTACTAAATTCTCATAGTGAAAAGAAACTGACCAAGGTGTTATCAGAAATTATCACAATTGGGGAAGAGAAACAAAGAAGAAAACATTTTTTGAGACAGTGGAGGCCAGAGACATAGGCAAGACATTTTAGCATAAATTTACTTATAGTTTTCAATGAGGCCATTGACAGCCATTATTTCATGGTTTACTTGGAGGACGTTAGCATGGTTCAAAGTACACAAGACTTGGGACCAGGTGTCTTTTTCTCTTTGACTTGAATCCCTGTTCCTTCTGCAGCCTTTTATTTATAATTTTGGTCTGATGTCATGTTCTCCTGATGAGGAAATATCAGCCTTAAACACAGCACTTTATCTTAGAGTTGACTGCAGTTACCATTGACAGAAAGGCTTCTTCCCTCTGCTTGCCTTAAACCTAACTGCAGATGGCATACCCAAGTTTCCAGAAATTAAAGAAATTTCTGTCCTCAGTAATCCATACAATTGTCAACTAGCATGAGCCATTTTATATTGAAACTTCTACAGTGATATGTACAGAAGTGAGCTTGGTGGCCTAAACCATTTTCATCCATGTTCTTCTTACTGATACTTTCCTGTAAAAGATCAAAATAATGAGTCTGCTCAGTAACTCCTTCAAGTCTTTGTTCCCTTCTCAAGTTTTTAATAACACCCACTGTTTTCACAAAGTTGTTAAATATTGTGCATTTCAGACCATCACGATTTTCTCGTTTCATTTACTGTCCCCCAGAGAAGTAAATACCTTTGGCTTTTCACACTAAGTCCCAATTAAATATTAGATTCTAATAACTTTACAAAATATGTATGATTATTATCTGAAAAATTATTTCAACTTTGACCAAGCAATCAATCTAAATGAAATAAGGGTAACCAAACAATCCCACAGACTAAGTGGAGGGAAAGCAGACTTTCCTTTTCATATTGGTTGTAGGCTGCGATGAGAGGATTACTTTGGTAGAATGTTTTGTTTTCTCAGAGGCCTCTGTGCTGACAATCCAGGGTGGTGGTTTTTCTCTATGCATGGACACCTCCACTCCAACTGAGTTCAAATATCAGAGTCATTTAGTTCAGAGTCAGAGTCAGAATAGTTTATGACTCCCCTAAAACTCTTGATTTTTATGACACTTCTCAAGCCTTGTTATCAAATACAGCCATGTTTTTGATAACAAGGGAACAGTGAAGATCATATCACCTTTAAATATTTTTAAATTATTATTTTTTCAGCCAGTTTTAAAGTCACTTTTAATTCCTATTACCACAGGAATTAAATCTTTGCAAATCCATTTGATATTACCTTCAAAATATACCATAGGAATGTCCACTTATATTATATAATCTGTATTTTAAATCATTTTTCAGAAAGGAATTTCTTTATACTCAGAAGAATAGGCATCTTTTTTTGCCTTTAGTTGCATCTCTTTTTGGTCCCAATAACAACAGGGAGAGTGGTCCTTTTCAACTAGAGATTAGACCAGGTCTCAAAAATTTGTATAAAATTCTCAAATATTTTATGGTTGTACCTGAAGTAAGTTGTAAAATACAAACAGCTCTGATGAGGACCACATGTTCATCTGATTTTGAAGAGCCCTTCAAATTTGCCAAAATGTTGAATCTGCCCCATACTTCAAATCATTATTCCCTAGCAAGGTTGGAACTTTGAAGTGAGGTTCACCAGGGTGAGCAGTGAGAGAGCAGCTCAACCTGTGCCTACAGTGAATTTTACCAGGTCCTGCTGCTCTAGGAAGCATTTTTGTACAAATTAATTGTCTATGCATTTTGGCGATATAAATAGCAATTAAAAAAATCTCTGAGATTTTAGCACTTGGAATGCAGAGGAAAGAGATTACAAAATCCAAAGTCATTTGGATGCATACTGGTTTGAAGCCAGCCTGGGATACATGAGACATTGCCACTAATAAACCAAAAAACAAAACAAAACAAAACAACTCCATACTAAGAACAAAACAAAGTAAAAACAAACAAATAACCCAAACCAAACAAAAAAATAAAACAACTCCAAAACAATACAAAACAAGAAAAACAGCAGCAGCAACAACGATATAGGAAACAAGAAATCAAGAAAGCAACAAACAAAAATAAAAAGACATAGATTAATAAAATTCCAAATCAAAAAGGACCTCACAGCAGAGTGAGCGAAATCTAGAGGTTTAATGATTGATTTCTCTGCATGGAGAGATGGGGTGGCATTAAATTCCATCCTTATCTGTAGAACTATTGGCAATTCTTAACTTCTAGGAAAGGAAGGGTCTATTGTCTTCAAGAGTGTAGCCTCTAATAAGTTACTATGCTCTGTTGGAAGGCTGTGTATTCAAAAATATTTGGGTAGCACAATGTGGCCTTAATAGGCACATATTCACACACACACACACACACACACACACACACACACACAGAGAGAGAGAGAGAGAGCGAGAGAGAGAGAGAGAGAGAGAGAGAGAGAGAGAGAGAGAGAGAGAGAGCCATGCAATTCAATTGGGAGAATTTTGGGATGAGCAAGAATGGAGGAAGGTAGTGTCAAAAAGGCACATGAGAAAAATCAGTGATACTATTAATATATCATAAAGCCATTATTTTGTATGATAACAAAAGTGGTAATCAAAAGCCTAAGAAAAGAAAAAAAATGTTATTTTCCAAAAAATTATAAACCAGGGCCTCACCAATGACACTAAATAATAGTGTCTGTGCACATACAGGTGGACCTAGTAGGTTAAGAAAGAGGGGGGAGTACAAAATCGATAAGAAAATTGCAGTAAATTGAATTATATAGAAATTAGAGGGGAGGGAAAAGGGTAGATTTCATCAAAACACATAATACACTTGTATTGACTTCTCAAACAATAAAGACTAAATTGCTTAAAAATAATTGTGTTAGATATAAAATTAACACAAAATAAAAGTTTGTGGTGTGTACTATCAAGGTGACACCAGCCCATTTTTACATCCCTGTCTTTCTCCCCTAGAGCTTTGATTGTCAACAATTCTATAATCTGATTTTACTGGGTCCATTGAGTTCAGAGGTGTTAGTTTCCTTTCATGCTACATTACCCTCATCACTCATTGCTGACACTGAAGAAGGTCAGGTAAGGAATCTGATCAGAGTGACATTTGGCAGAACTTACCCCTCTGTTGCCGCCGCACACATCAAGAGAAGATCGAGGACAGCTTTCACCTGAATGTTTAATTCCAGCAGCACATAA
Organism: Pachyuromys duprasi; assembly: GCA_028658305.1. Lineage (NCBI taxonomy): Eukaryota > Metazoa > Chordata > Mammalia > Rodentia > Muridae > Pachyuromys > Pachyuromys duprasi. The sequence continues at coordinate 15,399,038 of CM053761.1, forward strand.
TTTGTGAAATTTAGCCACACATGGTTTCTCTCAACCTTTGACACTTGAAAACATTTCTAACCATCAGTTGAAGATAACTGAGGACACTCTCATTTTTCATTTTGTATATGGCAAAACCAGACTGTGCCTGACATCAGATGGAAGGAGCTTCCAGGACTAAGCACTTTCTGTGTGTTTGTGTCCCTTAAATCCCTGAAGTTTAGAGAGAATGGTAAAGCATTCTATAACTGGAGTAAATTTGCCAAGTCCTAGCATCTGCCTTCTGAACACACTCATTAAAGAGTCAGGAAAATGTCTTATCACTGTCATTCTTGAAGGGCTGCTCTATCAGTGGCTACCAGAGTTGTTGGGAACTTCCTGTAATAATCTCTGCACATTTAACCCTTCACAGGCAGTGCCCCAGACTCAGTGATCTACAGTGGGTGAGGGAGATTTTATAGGGATTTTCACCCACAAGGCTCTGGATGCCTTACTTCCATCCTTTGCATTAATCCTGCCTTGTACTAAACTTAACAGTGTGCAATTCTCCTGAGGATGAATGATACAGTCAGCTAATGCCATTACTAGGTGGGATGACCCAAGAAAACTTGAACAGGAAATGACTAGGTCTAACAAACAAACAACATGAGAGAAAAGAGCCATCAGCCTAAGTACCCCAAGAGGACTCACTGCAAAGAGAATACCCTGTAATCCAAATTAAGAAGAAAAGTTTGTTTATATGGTGGATTATGTTGATAAAATTTACTCTGTTGAACCATGCCTGCATCCCTGGGATAAAGCCTGATTGATGATTGTAGATGTTTTTGGTATTATGTTTTGTCATATGTTTTGATGTGTTTGATTAGATTTTGATGTGTTTGATGAGTTAGATTCAGTTTGCAAGTATTTTATTGAGTATTTTTGCATTGATGTTCTTCAGGGAAATCAGTCTGAAATTCTCTTTCTTCATTGAGTCTTTGTGTGGGTTAGGTATCAGGATCACCATGACCACACAGAATAGTTCAACAATGATCCTTCTGTTTCTATTTTGTGAAATAGTTTGAGGAATATTGGTATTAGCTTTTCTTTGATGGTCTGGTATGGTTCTGCACTAAAGCCATCTGGTCCTTGCCTTTTCTTGGTTGGGAGACTTTTAATGACTGCTTTTATTTTCATAGGGTTTATGCATCTATTTAAATTGTTTACCCGATGTTGATTTAGTCTTGGTAAGTAGTTTCTATTAGGAAAATCATCATTTTACATTTTATTTAAATTTTCCAAGTTTGTGGAGTACAGGTTTTTGAAGTAAGACATTTTTTTTTATTTTGTCAGTGCCTGCTCTTAGGCCCCCCATTTTATTCCTGATATTGTTAATTTTTATATTATCTCGCTGCCTTTTCATTAGATTGGCTAAGGTTTTATTTATCTTGCTGATTTTCTCTTGCTTGCATTGATTCTTTGTATAGTTTTCTTTGCTTCTAATTTATTGATTTCAGCCCTGAGTTTGGTTATTTCCTGCCATCTACTCCTCTTGGGTGTCTTCCAATTTATTGATTTCAGCCCTGAGTTTGGTTATTTCCTGCCATCTACTCCTCTTGTGTCTTTGCTCCTTTTTGTTCTGGAGCCTCCAGGTGTTAAGTTGTGATTATGAGATATCTCCAAGTTTTTTATGAAGGCACTTGATGCTATCAACTTTCCTCTTAGCACTGCTTTCCTTGTGTCCCATGAGTTTGGGTATGTTTTGCATTCATTTTCATCGAATTCTAAAAGTCTTTAATTTCTTTATTTTTTCCTTGACTCAGTGGTCACTGAGTAGAGAGTTATTCAGTTTCTATGCGTTTGTAGGATTTCTGTTGTTTCTGTTGTTGAAATTCAGCTTTTAATCTTCCACACAGGACCATGTGTCCAAATGCAGAAGGAGAACCAACCATGCAAAAGAAGAACACATAAATAGGATACTTGTCAGTTGAGGTTCAGGATAAAATATTCTCTGTCTGTGCAATAAGTTCTAGTCTGGTTTTCTGAGATTTAAGACAAAATGTAAGTTATCTGCATAATAACTAGTATTTCCATAGTGAAACCATTAAAGGAGGAATAGAAAAGATGGTTTCTACCAAATTTACTAAATTCCTGGGAAAAACTTGTTAATTCAGTTTACGTCAAAGACAATTACATAATAAACAGAGAGGAAATGGGCAAAGCCAAGCATGTCTCATCCTCTTCCTGAAGCTGTGTAACTGAAGACAGGAACACTGAGGAAGAAGAAAACCATGGATCCTCTCACTACCAGAGGAGTCAGCATTAAAGTCCCTTTTGTCTCTGTCTTATCTCACAGTGATCATTTTGGGTAGAAAGCAGACAAATTTCTTCTGCTGTCATGTAAGCTTGGTCTCTCTGTCATTCAGGTTGCTGAACTCCATCATGTTCTCCAGCATTAAGGTTGGAAGATATATATTTATATCTTTCAAGACAATAATATTCACTTATTGCCAAGACAAAAAAATATATCATAAGGTGACACACTGAAAAATAGGTTTATTATTATTATTGCTGTTGCTCTGTAGTACAGTTTGAAATCAGGGATAGTGATATCTCCAGAAACTTTTATTAGATAGGTTGATTGAGGTTTCCTGTGGTGTTTTGTTTGTTTTGTTTCTGTATGAAATTCAGAATTCCTCTTTTGAGGTCTGTAAAGAATTGTGTTGGAATTTTGATGGGAATTGCACTGAATCTGAGGATGGCTTTTGTTAGGATGGTCATTTTTCCTATGGTAGTCCTACTGATCCATGAGCTTGGAAGATCTTTCCATCTTCTGGTATCTTCTTCAGTTGCTTTTTTTCAGAGACTTAAAGTTTTTGTCATACGGGTCTTTCACTTGTTTGGTTAGAGTTAACTAAAATACTTTATATTATCCGTGGCTGTTGTGAAGGCTGTTGTTTCCCTTCACAATAATTTCTTTCTCAGCCTGTTTGTCAATTGTATAAAAGAGAGCTACTGGTTCTATTGAGTTGGTTTTTCATCCTGCCATATTGTGGAAGGTATTTGTCAGCAGAAGGAGTTCCCTAGTATAATTTGGGGGATATATATATATATATATATATATATATATAATCATATCATCTGGGAATAGGGATACTTTAATTTCTTCCTTTCTAATGTGGATCACCTTGACAATCTTTAGTTGCCCTATTTTTCTAGCTAGAATGTCAAGTACTATATTGAATAGATAGGGAGGTAGTGGGCAGCTTTGTCTTGTCCCTGATTTTTCTGAGAGGCTTCATCCAGCAGCTAATGAAAACAGATACAGAGACCTATAGCCAAATAATAGTGGGTTCTCAGGAAGTCTTTTAGAAGAGTGGGAGGAGGGATTGAGGTTGCTGCAGAGGTCAAGTACACCACAAGAAGACATACAGAGTAAACCAACCTGCATACATGGGGCTAAAAGAGACTGAACCTCCAACCAAAGGGCCTGCAGGGGCTGGACCTAGGTTCCCTACACATATAGAACAGATATGTGCAGCTTGTTCTTCCTGTGGGTCGCATGACAATTACAGCAAGGGCTGTCTCTGACTCTGTTGCCTGGCTTTGGATCCCTTTCACATAGCTGGGAGGCCTTGTCTGGCCTCAGTGGGAGAAGATACACCAGTAACTGATGGAAAATGATGCATCAGAGTGGTTTGGTACCCATGAGGTCCTCCCCTTCTCTGAAAATAAGGGAATAGTGGAATGGTTGAAGGGGTGGAAGGTTAGGACTGGGGGGAGAGGAGGGAGAGTGCCTCCCATCAGCCTGTAAACTAAAATTTTTAAAAAGCATGTACGGATGATAGTTTTTTACCTCTGTGACAATGGAAGGCTCATTATTCATTACCTCTAGCAATAAAGCCTTGAAAGAAGTGAAAATTCAATTTGCAATCTTTTAGAATTTACTGATATCCACAATACAGTTAGCAAGGGAAGACGCTGTATGACTCTGTACTCTCATCCTTTCTCTTTGGATTCTCTATTACTAGTTTGCGCTTTAAGAAACGATATTAAGGCTTCTTGCTGCTACTCTTTCTAATTTCAAGGAAACTGTGAAGATGTAAAGGTGAGGGAGTAGCAAAACCTGAGGAAATTAACACTATCAAGTTGAGCAGAATGCTTTGTATATACTTAGCTCCAGGTTGCATTTTCTGTTCCATTTTTATTGCATCTAAAATAAACATGAAATAATTTCTTAACATTACCAAAAGTCTAGAAAGTAATAACTATCCATCTATTTCATACATGGTGAATGTGTTGTTATTTTAAATTTAGTACTGCTCATCTGGATCCAATTAAATTATAATTGATTGATAACTTTTAATTTCTAAAATTTTCTTCACCTCTCCTTTTTATTTTCAATTAATGCATTTAAACGAGAACAAATGTCCTGACCATTTGTCCAGAAGAACTTCCTACATTGTAGCTCCTGCTGACGTCATCCTGTCCTGTAGGTTGATGTTTGTTTTTATGGTAATATGATTTCTATTCTTTGCATTTGGGATAGTGCATGGAGCCCAAGGCAGTCTTCAGTTCATTATGTAACTGTAGAAAACATTGACCTCTCTATCCTTTTGCCTCTACCTCCCTAATGCTTGACTGGCTGGTGAGCACCACCATGCTCATCTTATGGAGTGCTGAGGAATGGACCCGCTACTTCATGGGTGCCAGCATAGGGCTACTTGCCAAGGTGATGATGTTCTTGGTTAGGGGTGTTTCTACAGGAGGTTAACTTTTCAAATCACACATTATTCAACAAGTTGAGAGCACTGTCTTCCAGCGAGGTTCAGAGGAAGAAAACAAAACAAAACAAAACAAAACAAAACAAAACAAAACAAAACAAAAAACCTCTGCTGTTCTTCTCCTTGTAGACACTGCTGTATATGGTCCTTGATGAAATATCCATATTTTATTATGTTCTACATTCTAGGATACAATTTTTTTTCAGGGTCATGGTTTACAAGTTGAATCAGTTTTCTTTCTTTTTTTGAGTATTTTTCTTTGGGGGGGGGTGAAAATGAGTTCTTCCTAAATCAGTGAACTCTTAAAAGTTGGGAAACATGAAGGTAGCCCCAGGATAGCTGTGCAGCCAAAAAGAGAAGTGCTCTAATATCATGTTCCCCTCACCAGGATATATCAGCCTTAAACGCAGCACTCTGTCTTAAATTTGACTTCAGTAATCATTGGCAGATTTCTTCCCTCCGCTTACCTTTAAGCCAAATTGCAAACGGCACGCCCTAGCTTTTAGAAATTAGTGAAGTGTCTGTCCTCAGTTTTGCAGCATACTTGTCAACTAGTATGAGCCATTTTATATAAAACCTCTACATCATTTATTATATGTATATCTGAGTTTCGAGGCTTTAAGCATTGTCAGCCATGCTCTTGTCATTGATACTTTCCTGTAAAGCATTAAAAAATCTCCTCAATAAATCCTGTCAAGTGTTCCAATCCCTTTTCACTTTAATAATACCTACTTTCTTGACAATGTTGTTTTTTAATATAATTTTATTTTTATATTAATCACGGAGTCTGTACTTTGTATCCCAGCTGTAGCCGCCTCCCTCATTCCGTCCCTCTCCCTTCATCCCTCACTCATCTTCTCCCTGCCTCTTTCCAAGTCCACTGATAGGGGAGGACCTCCTCCCCTTCCATCTGACCCTAGCTTATCAGGTCAGGGCTGGCTGCAATGTCCTCTTCAGACAATGTTGTTTTTAAAAAATGTGCTTTTAGTCCGTTCTGATTGTCCTGCACTATCTACCTTCCCCAAAGCAGTCAAACCTTTGAGTTTCTAAAGTTATTCTGTTTACTGACTGTATATTGGTTTCTAATAATTGTAAATGTTTATGATCATTATCTGAAAAATTCCATTCATCTTTGGACTGGTAATTTTATGTGTCTACACAGTATTCTTTGGGTTTCAGACAGAAAACGTTGATCATGTTCACCCAGTTACAAAACACATGCTCAGCCCCAGGAGTGGAAACTGAAGGTTGGCTGAATACACAGAGGCTCAAAACATGACATGGCCCTTAACTTATTTTCCTGTGATGTGACTTAGGCTTGAGCTAAACACAATGCTGGAAAGACAGAACCAGTCTCATCTTGCCAGCTGTCTCTTCTCTATGTATTTGCTGCCAGTTTGTTCTCTGATAACATTTTATGCTCTCTACCTGTACAAATCCTTCTTAAATATTTAAATTCTCTCTTAAATACTTCCTGTTAACTTCTGGAAGTAGTGTGAGTTCATGTGTACATTTATTTTTATTTGTTCAAGTGCCAGAGGTCAGAGGACAACTGACAGATTTTATTTTTCTCCTTCTACAACGTATGTCTCAGGGATGGAAGGCTGGACATCATTCTTGGAAACAAATACTTTTGATGCTCAGCCCTCATGGGGCCTTATTTCATTCTTTTGGAAGAACATGGGGAAGCAGATGCATTGAGGCAAAAAGAGAAGAGTTCCATGAGATGGAGGAGAGGTGTCAGTCAATGAATCTTCTGTCCAATGCGTCTGCAGCTTTGCTAAGAACTAGCTTAGGACAAAGCTGTCCTGTTGACAAAAGCTTTCCTGGGTTTTGGAGTATGCTCATTTGAATTCCTGCAGTCAAGTAGATAGCCGCTTCATGAACTTTCACCTTGAGAAGACTGGTGAGACTCTAAGAATGTCCTAGTGGGTGAAAGAATTTTATTCTGCAGCAGCCAGAGGAGAAGGAGCTGTGATGGAATGTAACCTCGTGTCAAAGGTGCTGAGTCTTTATCTTAAATCAAGGCCTGCATCCCAGAGCAGTTTGTGTCACATTCATCCCTTATAGTGTGTTGTGCTGTGGTGAGCTTCAGTGGAATTCAGACCTCCTCATCCCCACAAAGAGACCTGCTCCAGAGCCTCACTTCTCATCCCCATGACCAAGCAGAGTGAGCCTCCACAGCACTGTGCGGAGTGGCCAGGGCTGTTTATGCTGACTGCTGGGAGCTCTGTTTCTTTCTTAGAGAGCATTATGTCTCTGCTTCAAAGTGGAAATTAAGTCAATAAAACAAGACTGCTGAAAAATGCTTTTAGTCACTTCAGAGAATTTGTGAAAAGACAATGCAAATACTTGTTAAATTTGTGTTCCTTAACAAATTTCCTAAATAATGATTTGTAATATTAAAACACGATGATTATCAGGACCATTTCATTGTTAAACATCCCCATGGAGATCATATATCATATCCATGTTATCTTTTTCTTAAGGATATAAGCATATGTCTGCTTTTACAAAATATAGATAAAATTATGGAAATAATGAAACTTCATTAAATTTACAAGATTAAAAACTGTTTTCCTTTGAAGTCTTAAAAGAAGAATTAAAGTTATGGCTGTTTTACCACAGTTACAGTTTTGTACTCAAGAACATTGGTTTACACAACTGGATATTGCAGAGTGTGGGAGTTAATGGAGCACGCAGTCCTCAATGCAATCTCTCACCAAACCTTCCCAGGGCTCAGGGACCTACATAAGGGGAAGGTGGAAATACTGTAAAAGCTAGATGTGAGGGATGACTCCCCGGAAA
>CM053761.1:15407087-15434808 GCA_028658305.1 Pachyuromys duprasi
CTGAGGAGTCAGGATAAGCTGGGGTTGGATGGAAGGGAAGGAGGTCCTCCCCTGTTGGTGGACTTGGAGGGGGCGGGGAGGAGGGAGATGAGGGAGGGAGTGGGAGGGTAGGAGGGACTGAGGGAGGGGGCTACGCCTGGGATTCAAAGTACCTAACCTGTGATTGAGATAAAAATAAATAAATTAAAAAAAAAAAAGATCATGACTGAAACAGTCCCTATTTCCCTCACGAGGGTCGTCAGAGAATTGGTGTTAGGAATTCTTTGAAGGTCTGGTAGAATTCTGTACTAAAACCATGTGGCCCAGGGCTTTTTTGGGTAGGGACTTCTTCTATTTCCATGGGGGATATAGGTCTATTCAATCTTCCTATCTGATATTGGCTTAATTTAGGTCGGTGCAATCTCTCAAGAAAACTATCCATTTCATTTAAATTTTCAAATTTTGTGGCATATAGGCTTTTGTAGTAAGACCTAATGATTATATGGATTTCCTCAGTGTCTGTAGTTATGTCCCCCTTTTCATTTCTGCTTTTGCTGATTTGGACAGTTTCTCTCTGCCTTTTTGTTAGTTTGGCTAAGGACTTGTCTATCTTGTTGATTTTCTCAAAGAACCTTCTCTTGTTTTCATTGATTCTTTGAATAATTTTATTCATTTCTATTTGATTGATTTCAGCCCTGAGTTTGATTATTTCCATCCGTCTGCTCCTCTTACGTGTATCTGCTTCTTTTTTCTCTAGAGCTTTCAGTTGGGCCATTAAGTTGCTTGTATGAGATGTTTCAAGTTTCTTCTTGAAGGCACTTCGTGCCATGAACTTTCCTCTTAGCACTGCCTTCATTGTGTCCCATAAGTTTGGGTATGTTGTGCTTTCATTTTCATTGAATTCTAGGAAGTCTTTAATTTCCTTCTTAATTTCTTTCCTCACCAAGCTGTCTTGAGTAGAAAGTTGTTCAGTTTCCATGTATTTGCAGGCCTTTTGCTATTTCTGTTGTTGTTGAGGTCCAGCTTTAGACCGTGATGGTCAGATAGAATACAAGGGATTATTTCAATCTTCCTGTATCTGCTGAGGCTTGCTTTGTGACCAACTATATGGTCTATTTTGGAGAAGATTCCATGAGGTGCTGAAAAGAAGGTATACTCTTTTGATCTAGGGTGAAAAGTTCTATAGACATCTATTAGTTCCATTTGATTTAGGGTCTCTGTGAGTACCCTTGTTTCTCTGTTTTGCTTCTGACTGGATGATCTGTCTTTTGGTGAGAGTGGAGTGTTGAAGTCTCCCACTATTAGGGTGTTGGGATCAATGTGTGATTTCAGTTTTAATAATGTTTGATTTACATATGTAGGTGGTCTTGTATTTGGGGTATAAATGTTCAAAATTGTGATGTCCTCCTGTTGGAATTTTCCTTTGATGAGAAGGAAGTACCCCTCTTCATCTTTCTTGATTAACTTTGGTTGAAAGTCTATTTTATTAGATACTAGGATTGCCACCTCAGCTTGTTTTCTGGGTCCATTTGCTTGGAAAATATTTTTCCAGCCCTTTATTCTGAGGTAGTGTTTATCTTTGTTGCACAGGTGTGTTTCTTGGGTGCAGCAGAATGTTGGATCCTGTTTCCGCAACCACTCTGTTAGTCTATGTCTTTTTATTGGAAAGTTGGGTCCATTGATGTTGATAGATAATAGTGACTAATGACTTTTTGTTCTTTTTATTGTGGAGTTGGTGGTCTTCCTGTGATTCATTGCTTTTTTATTGTTGTTGTCATTGGGAAATTATCTTTATCCTAAATTTTCTTTGGTGCAGTTGTTTCCGTTGGACTGAAGTTTTCCTTCTACTACCTTCTGTAGGGCTGGGTTGCTGTGTAGATATTTCATGAATATTCTTTTGTCATGGAAAATTTTGTTTTCTCCATCTATGTTGATTGAAAGCTTTGCTGGGTATAGTAGTCTTGGTTAGCATCTGTGTTCCCTTAAGGACTGCATGACTTCTGCCAGGCCCTTCTGGATTTCAAAGTTTCTCATGAGAAGTCTGGTGTGATTCTGATTGGTCTACCTTCATATGTTACTTGACCCTTTTCCCTTGCTGCCTTTAATATTTTTTCTTTGTTTTGTAAGTTTAGTGTTTTGACTATGATGTGATGAGAGGTTTCTTTTCTGATCTATTCTATTTGGTGTTCTTTAGGCTTCTTGTATGTTTATGGACCTTTCTTTAAGTTGGGAAAATTTTCTTCTATGATTTTCTTAAATATATTTTCCATTCCTTGGAGCCTGGAGTATTCTTTTTCATCTATTCCAATTATTCTTTGGGTTCGTCTTTTCATGGCATCCTTGATTTCTTGGATGTTTTGTGTTTGGGACTTTTTTGATTTTAATTTTTTTTTTTTGAGTGAGGAATCCATTTCAGCCAGTGTATCTTCAGCTCCCGAGATTCTCTCTTCCATTTCTTGTATTCTATTGGTGATGTTTACCTTTGTGGTTACTGATGTTTTCTCTAAGTTCTCCAGTTCTAGGTTCTTCTCCGTTTGTGTCTTCTTTATAGATTCTAATTCTGTTTTCATGCTTTGTATCGATTCCTTCATCTGATTTACTGTGTCTCCCATTTTGCTTGTTTTCTCTCTGTATAACTTTAATTGTTCCTGTTTGTGGGCAGTTAAATCCTTCTTAATTTCTTTGAGGGCCTTGTTCATTTCCTCTTTTTGTTCCTTTAATATCTGCATAATCATAGCTTTAACATAATTTTCCTGTGTCTCTGTTGAATTAAAATCTCCATTGCTTTTGGGTGTTTCTGCTGGTGCCATGATGTCCTGATTTTTGTTGGGTGATTTCTTATGTCGACCTTTAACCATTTGGTTATATATAATCAACCAGTTGTTTGTGCTTTGAGGCTGAACTTCAGACTGGAACTGTCAATCTCTTGTGTCAGTATTCTTCAAGAAGATCAGGGAGTTCCAGTGGTTTGATAGTGTGTGTTGTGCCTCAGTTGAACTCTGTTGTGGGATCTGTGTGCCCGGATTCATGCTCTGTGCTAGAAGCTGTGAGCACCACAGGCTGGTCTCCCCTCTTGTCTGGAGGTTTGGCTCCTCACTCTGTGCCAAAGCCTGAGTGTCCCCGTTTGAGATGTCAGCTGGGGGTGCTTCTCTGGTCAGGAGGCTCTGCACTCCAACCTGGGCTTGCTGCTAAGGGCTCTCCTCTAGACTGGAGACTTGGTGCCTCCTTCAGGGCCAGGGGCTGTGCATCACGGTCTGAGATGGTATTTGGTGGCACCTCAGCCTGGACCTGATACTATGTGTCCCAGTCTGCAGTGGCAGCTGGGGGCAACAAGGGGTTTGGGTCTGTCCAGTACAGCCCACAGTATCTGGGTGAATCTCAGACTGTCCCAGGTATTATGTGACCCAGCCTGGAGTGGTGTCTGTTGGCGCCAAGGGTTGTGTGACTGCCCAGTGCAGCCCTTGGTATCTGGGTGAAACTCAGTGTGTCCTGGGTACTGTGTGACCCAGTCCGGAATGGCGGCTTAGGTGCCCAGTGCAGCGAGTGTTCAGACCAGGGCTGTGTGCAGCAGGTTACCCACTGGAGATTTTCCGGGGAATAGCTGGGTGTCCCTCAGACTTTTCCACTTGATTTCCTCACCGTAGGAATTCTGCTCACCTGGCAACTGCAAAAACTGGTGATTTAGGTGCCAGATTTCAGTCTCCTGGTTGCTGTGCCAACACTACTGTCCTGCTCCTCAGACACAATGTCCCCTGGGGGCAGCCATCTTGGATTCTCCCTAAGGTTGTTTTGTTTTTTTTTTTAACATGTATTTATTTAATGTATGTAAGTGCTCTGTCTGCATGTACACCTGCATGCCAGAAGAGGGCATCAGTATAGATGGTGGTGAGCTATCATGTTATTGCTGTGAATTGAACTTAGGACCTGTGGAGGAGCAAGAAGGTGCTCTTTGTCGCTGAGCCATCTCTCCAGCCTCTTGTGAATCTTAAGATAGATACATAATAGATAGTGAGAGATACATAATCCATGATAGATGTGAGAAATATATATTCGATACTTATATGGTTCTTTATTTTATTCATGTATAGACTGAATAAATAGGTCTTTTTATCTCAGTATAATATGGGTTTTATTTTATAATGCTTCATAAGTTCCAGAAATTTACATGCAATAATTCTTATACTTTAAAAAGTAATACTAATTCAAAGCTAAGAAATGTGAGGAAACGTGTATGGCTTTTTTTTTTTTCATTTTTTATCAGTTAATTTACCTTTTGGTCATAGGGCCCCTTCTAACTCTTCTCCCAGTCTCACCCTTCCTCCTGTATTCCCCTTCCCCTAATCCTCAGAATAGGGGAACCTCCCTACCCAAACAACCAGCTCATCTATCTACCATAAGGGATGAGCTCATCTTCCTCCCCTGTGGCCTGGTAGGGAAGTCCCATAAGAGGGTCTGAGTCAGTGAAGAGAAAGCATTTCCAGCGGTTTCAAAAATAAGTCCTGGCTGTAACATCTGATGGCTTCACAGGTCTGACTACTCGCTTTGCTTTTTGTGTTGGCCTTTGATTCTGTTGGCTTGGCTTTCATTTGTTTTACGATTACACTTTTATTAGAACTTGGTGTGTAGCAGTCCTTCCAGTTCATGTTCACAGTGTATTCTCCCAACTTTGATTATAAAGGAACGAATGTTGTGAATGCTTTCAGTCTTGGCCTTCTTTAAAATTAAGTCTGAAACTTTTTCTTACCTCTTTCTACACTGTCCCATGCTGCATTTTGCATGGTTTATGGTCCAAGGTTTTGAGACTTTAAAAAAATGGTAATAAAAGTTTCTGCATTGAAATACATATGACAAAATTTCTTATTTTAACTGTTTTAAACTTATAACTCTAGGGCACTAAATATTTTTTCCAATACTCTGGAAACACTGGTTCTTTCTAATCAGTTGTGGACATTCTGAGTCATTCATAAACTTGCCTTAATCATAGTAACAACGTTTCTATGAATGCTCAAAGCAACTTATTTTACAATGAAATACAATTATTTTTCACTTTCTGAGCTCTGTAGACATTAGCTTTTCCAAGTTAGACGAATATTATTTTGTAGCACTTTGTACAAGAAATTTGTCTTACTATCTGCTGAAGGTCATTTCACATTTAGAGTAAACTTTGCATAAAAATGACACTTCTGTTCTAAATTATTATTAAAACCTGAATGACAATTATAACTATAAAAAGTTAACCTAGAGCATTATAGAAATATATTATTAAAATGTGTACAATTATTAATGTACAAGAATAGGATGGATAAATAATAAAAAAATTCTTGCTAGAAAAGCAATAGGAAAATATTTATACTAGAGGGAAGCGGATATAAAATATGAATGATATTAATTATAAACTTATTTTGAAATATATTTGGCCCAGCCTTGATAGCACAGAAGATATGGACACTTGCCGCCAAACAACTCTTCATGGATTCAAGGCTTGACTTAACTGGGACAGTGAGGAAAAGAAGAAAAGACAGGCACATGGACATAGAAAAGCTGTGATCAGGGGGTCTGGGCTCTCTGATAGACAAGCTGCAGCATGCTGGAAGTACTACATGTTTATTATCTAAAATTAAAAAGGGAGGCATGGCATACAGTCCAGCAAGAGTCAAGTTTAGTTTATCTCAGTAGGAAAAGTCATTGTAGGGGACCAGTTTTTAGGCCACAGAACATTTTCAGGAAAGAAAGCTGTAGTGAATGTTTTCTAAACACACTGTCAACATTCACACTCAAATCTGAGGAAGGATTTGGCTTTCCTCTGAGGTGTACCTGGGGAATAATTTGTCACATCTGTGGGGCTGAGGTATTGCTCCTTGAAATGGTCATTCCTCATGTTAAGCAATAACATTCACTCAGGACTTCAGTCCCTGCCTACACTTACCCATGGTCATTTCAGCCAACAGACCTGGTAAAATTCAATGAGACACTTCAGGGCAGTGGTGCTGTGTGAGTGTTCCCACGTCAAAAATAATTTTCACTCACGGTTTGCCTCACGCTTTACATTCACCAATGGTCATTTGGGCAGACCTGGTTAAAGTTGGTGAGACACAAGAGTAATCAAAAAGACATTAACATGGGAAATGGACATGTTGAAGGAAAATAAAATGATAAAGTATTATAAAAAACATCACTATCTGTAAGATATATCACCAAAGACTGAGAGAAGTGAAGACCTCACCCAATGGTGAGTGAAAACATAGGCACGAGTTGTAACAGTTCTATAACGATATGAATATTACCACACTATGGATTCAGTAAAATACCATGAGGCATTTTTGACAAAAAAAATTGAGAGAGTGAAAAGAACTCAAATAGTCAGCACACCTGACAAACAGGCAATGTGGAGGATTAGTGAATTTCACTCTAAGTGTAGTAGGAGCATAAAGTGGAACCCGTGACACTCCACATTTAAACACCTCCTCTGAAATAACAGAACCCCCCCCCATGACCCCCAATAGAGTAACTGTGAAGTTAAGTACTTTCTCAAAAATATTAGTTTGAGGAGGCTGAAAAGATGACTAAGCAGTTAAGGACAAGGAAATGGCAATTTTCACCAATTTTATTTGTGATCCAAAAATGTCATCTGTTGATGGACATGTAGTCTGTTTCTAATTGCTGGCTATTATTAAAAGATTGACAATGAACAAGGTTGAGCAAATGTCTTTGCAGTATGATTATGCAATGTTTGAGTATATGGCTAAGACTGGTATAGCCGAACCTTCAGGAATAGCAATTTCCAGCTTCCTAAAGAAATGCCACACTGAATGAGTGTTTCGAGTTCAGTTAATTATCGTCAGCATGAGCTATCACTTCTGTTACTGCTCTTGACCATTCTGACTGGTGTAAGATGGAATCTCAAAGTACTTTTGATTTGTATTTCCTTGAGGACTAAGAGTGTTGAACATTTCTTTAAATGTTTTGCAGACATTTGTTTCCTCTTTTAAGAAATATATGTTTAGATCTATACTCCATTTCTTAATTGGGTTTTTTTATGTCCAATTTTTGAGTACTTTATATATTTGAGATTTTAGTTCTCTATCATATGAAAACTTCAGAAAATCTTCTCCAATTTTGTAGGCTTCCAATATGTCAAATTGAGAGTGTCCTTTGCCTTAGAGAAACTTTTTGGTTTCATGAGATCCAATTTATTAATTATTGTTCTTAGTGCCTGTGTTAACAGTGTTTAGCTCAGAAAGTCTTTTTCTGTATTGATGACTTCAAAATTCCTTCCCATTTAATCTTCTATCAGATACAGTGTATCTGGCCTTATTTTGAAGTTTAAGTCTTTCATCCTATTGGAGTTGATATTTGTGCAGGGTGATATATATATTGGATATAATGGATATATTTCATTCTTCTACATGAAGCCATCCAATTTAACCAGCACCATTTGTTAAAGATGCTGTCTTATTTCCAGTGTGTATTTCTGGTTTATTTATCTTCGAATATGTGGTGTATTTACATAATGGAATATTACTTAGCTTAAATAATGAAAATTTTCATTTAAATAGATCTAGAAAAAAATTATCCAGAATGAGGTAACTCATACTAAAAGGAAAAGTATAGTATGCATTTGCTCACATGTGACTGTTAGCTGTTAAGTTGCTAATAATCAGGCTACAATACATATAACCACAGAATTGGCATAGACTAAGGAACTCCAGGTGGGGATGTATCAATGTAGAAAGGGGGAATAGAATAAATATTTATGAGTGGATGGAGAAAAAGGAAAGAGAAATTCAAATGTTGAGGAGGAGGAAAGAAAGAATAAAAGATGGAATAGGAACAGCTAAACTAAGAACCATTTGAGGGATCACAAAGCAACCTTGTACAGAAGAAGTTTCCATATACATACATATATACACATATATACATATATATTAAGGTGATCTAAATGGATTCAACAAGTTGGGGGAGACAAAACCCAAACTTGATATCTTTTGTCACAAAATGAAGTTTCCAGTATCAAGAACATGCTGCATCTAATTAAGTAGCTGGACAAAGGGTCTTGATGGTATTGTCCAAACAATCCTGGCCATTGTCAAGGCTACTGGTTGTTCTTCACAAAATGATGGTAAAACCCTATTAGTGATGACAACACCTCCACAGTTACTGCAAAAAGAGAAATCTGGATGAGGCCTACCTAGAGCTTTTACCACTACTGACAGGAGATCATGATACAGGAAGATACTCTGCATGCTACCAAAGGAGAAAGGTAAACACTAAGCCAGCTACAAACACTTGTTCCACAAGAGTGGCATGCCTGCAAGATATGCTGGTGTAACAGTGACACAAAGCCTGCAGGAGGAATAAAACAATACTGGACTGGTGCTAAAGCCTTTTCGAGGGGATGTACTGATACCCAATGCTGGTTTGTTGGCCAAGAACCTGAGACTAGATAGGCCATGGTCCTAGAGGCAAACCAAATACCGCTGTTGTGCTAGAGGAATATAGCAATAAAATGACTTTTAATGGCATTCTTACATATTCACAGGTCTTTGCCTTGCTTTTCCTAAACATCTCTACTTGCAAATGTACATTGCAATGAGTCACTGTTCTTGTTTGAGGCCCCTAGTTTCTGCTACACTATAAATTCTAAATCGTCACTGGGACTCTTCTTTGATATCCTGTTGTTGCCCTCATGGAGACCCCACAGCTTTGAATACACATGAGAAGCTCCTTCATGTGGTTCAGCCACATGATGGGTAGATGTTGGGGATGACAATTCAGATCCCTGGATCTGAGCTTGGTTGGAAGCTGAGTTCCCAACAGTTCCTTTGCGCCAATGACACCAGGAGCACCTCTCCTGCTTTGCCCAGGTGCAGGATGGAGCCATCTCTCCCACTCTTACATCTTCAGGGCCAGGTCACCTACCTGCCAAAAGTGGCTGGGTGGGGGCACCTGTCCAGGACCATTCAGGAGGAACTACAGAACAGCTTTAGAACTCATGAAATGGGGCCCATGAGTTGTAAGTAGCACAAGCACGATGGGTGTGCCTCAGAGAGGCAGATCTGAGAGGAGGAGGTGACCTGAGGACTTTATACTGTTAAGAAGCATTGCTGTGCTTGCTGCCTTGGTGTTCTTCACACTCTTCTTAATTTAGGAACTACATGAAAACTCAAAGGGGGCTTCTAGCCCCTCACTGGGCAGTACCATTGGCACTTACAATAACAATAATAGTGCTTAATCTTTTTCAAGTGTTGCTGCTGGGGAAGATTAATGATTCAGCCTTCACCCTCAGAAAGAACTTAGAGATATAGATTGTTAGCAATGACCACCAACTTTAGAAAGAATTTATGAAAATAGATTGTAGTAAAGTTTGGTTAAGTTGATTTTGTTAGTGGCATTGGTGTAGAAGAGAAATTTGAAGTTCAGAAGGGCACACTCTCAGTAGTTGAGCTATGGACATTATGTGGTTAGGAAGCAAGAACAATAGCCCAATTACTACTGGGAGATGTTCCCTACTGAAGTTGTACTGCTGATCAAGATGATAATTAAGTTCTTATTTATTTATTTATCTATTTATTTATTTCAGTTTATTCACTTTCTTTCCCAGCTGTAGCCCCCTCCCTCCCTCATCTTCTCCTATGCCCCTCCCAAAATCCGCTGGTAGGGGAGGTCCTCCTTCCCTTCTGTCTGACCCTAGCCTATCAGATCTCATCAGGAGGGGCTGCATTGTCTTCCTCTGCACCCTGGCAAGGCTGCTCCCTCCTCTGGGCATGGAGGGGGGCTAAAGAGCCAGCCACTGAGTTCATGTCAGAGACAGTATCTGTTCTCATTACTAGGGAACCCACTTGGAGACTGAGCTGCCATGGGCTACATCTGTGCAAGGGTTCTAGGTTATCTCCATGCATGGTTCTTGGTTGGAGTATCAGTCTCAGAAAAGTCTTCTGTGCCCAGATTTTTTGATTCTGTTGGTTTTCTGTGGAGCTCCTGTCCCCTCCAGGTCTTTCTATCTCCCCCTTCTTTCATAAGATTCACTGTACTCTGCCCAAACTTTGGCTATGAGTGTCAGTATCTGCTTTGATACGCTGTTGAGTAGACTCTTTCAGAGGCCCTCTGTCTGTCCTGTTCCCTGTTTTCTCCTTCTGATGTCCACCCTGTTTGCCTTTCTGAGTGAGAATTGATCATTTTACCCAGGGTCCTCCTTCTTCCTTAGCTTCTTTAGGTGTACAAATTTTAGTATGTTTATCCTATATTATAGATCTAGTATCTACTTATAAGTGAGTATATACAGTGTGTGTTTTTCTACTTCTGAGATACCTCACTCAGGATGATATTTTCTAGTTCTGACCATTTGCGTGCAAATTTCATGATTTTCTTGTTTTTATTTGCTGTGTAGTATTCCATTGTGTAAATGTACCACAATATCTGTATCCATTCCTCAATTGAGGGACATCTGGGTTGTTCCAGATTCTGGCTCTTAGGAATAAAGCTGTTACTAACATGGTTGAGCAAATGTCCTTGTTGTGTACTTGAGCATCTTTTGGATATATGCCCAGGAGTGGTATAGCTGGATCTTGAGGTAGCACTATTCCTAATTGTCTGAGAAATCACCAGATTAATTTCTTGTACCCATTTTTACACTCAAGTTCTTGATATGATTTAATAAAAAGTGTTAATGAGTAGATGCACACCTTGAGAATTTGAAGTAGAAATGGCTTATTTTTTTTACATGAAAGTTTAGATTTTTTTTTATTCTTTTAGGATTTTTATAAGATTACTTTAAAAAAAATCTTTAAACTTTATTTATTTAGTTGTTCACTTTACACCCCAATCACAGTCCTTATCTTCTCTTCCTGGTCCCACTCTCTCTCCCTCTTTCCCCTCTCCACCCCGCTACCCCTCAGGAAAGGAGCTCTCCCTCCCAAACCCTCCCCAGCATTTCAAGTCACCTCAGGACTGAGCACATCCTCTTTCATGGTGGCTTCGTGAGGCAGCCCCACCAGGGGGAAGTGATCAAAAAGCGTGCAACAGAGTCCATGCAAGAAATGTCCCTGTTCCACTTACTGGGAAACCCATGTTGCCTATCATGTGTATGTGTTTAGGTTACCTAGGTCCAGTACATGCATAGTCCTTTGTTGGGCTTCAGTCTCCACAGGACCCCCTTGGCCCAAGTAAGTTGGCTCTGTTGGTCTTATGAAGCTCTTGTTCACTGTGGGTCCTTCTATCCTTTCCCCAACTCTTCCACTAGACTCCCTGCTCTATGAACAATCTTTGACTATGGGTCTCAAAAGGTTTAGATCTTTTGGTGGGCGGGTCTTCTCAGAAGACAACTATGCTAGGCTCCCATCTGCAAGTAAACGAGAGTGTCATTGTTAGTGTCAGGGATTGGCTCTCTCCCATGTGGTGGGGTTGGAGGCTGGATGAGGGATTGGCTGGAAATTCATTCCCCCCACCTCTGCTGCATCTTTATCCCTGCACATCCTGTAGGCAGGGTAAATTTTGGGTCGAAGTTTTTGGTGGTGGTTGGTGTCCTGCCTCCCGCCACTAGTTCTGTTTAATTGGAAACTGGCCTCATCAGTCTCCATGACTTTTGCTACTAGATGTCTCAGCGTGGTCACCCCATATCCTCCCTGGAGCCTACCCTTGTATCCTCCAGCTTGTCTCAGACCTGCCCCATCCCGCCGTCTCTCTTCTCTCCGAAAGCTCTCTGTCCTCCCGCTCTCCCCATGTCTGCCACCCACGCGTGCTCTCCCAACCTAGAGTCTCTCCATAATCCCTCTCCTACCCAGTCCTGTCTCTTCAACTACTTCCTCTGTCTATTCTATTTTCCCTTCTGAGTGGAATTCAAGCATCCTCCGTTAGGGCTCCTTGATACTTAGAGTCTTTCGGTGTGTGAATTGTAGAATGGTTATCTTGTACTATATGGTTAATATCCAGTTAGAAGTGACTACAAACTGGTCTGGTTTGGGTTACCTCACTCTAGATGGCCTTTTCCAGGTCCATTCATTTGCCTGAAAATCTCGTGTTTTCCTTGTATTAATAGCTGAGAAGTATCTCATTAGGTAATTATACCACAATTTCTGTTGAGGGACAACTGGGTTATTTCAAGTTTCTGGCTATTATGAATGAAACAGCTATGAACATAGTTGAGCAAATATACTTGTTCTATGATAGAGAATCTTTTGAGTTTATGCTCAGGAGTGGTATGAGTGGGTCTTGACGTAAAGCTCTTCCCAGTTTTCTGAGAAAGCGCCTGACTGATTTTCAAAAGCAAGAATGGAGGAAATTAGTGTCAGACATGCACATGAGAAAAATCACAGTGATACTATTAATATATCATAAAGCCATTATTTTGTATGATAACAAAAGTGGTAATCAAAAGCCTAAGAAAAGAATTATGTTATTTTCCAAAAAAATTATAAACCAGGGCATCACCATATGAAACTAAATAATAGTGTCTGTGCACATACAGGTGGACCTAGTAGGTTAAAAAAAGGGGGGGGGGGAGTACAAAATCAATAAGAAAATTACCAGTAAATTGAATTATATAGAAATTAGAGGGGAGGGAAAAAGGGTAGATTTGATCAAAATACATAATATACTTGTATGGACTTCTCAAACAATAAAGACTAAACTGCATACAAATTAATTCTGTTACATATAAAATTAAAACAAAAATAAAAGTTTGTGGTGTGTACTATCAAGGAGACACCAGCCCATTTATTCATCCTCGTCTTTCTCCCCTAGAGCTTTGATTGTCAACGATTCTATAATCTGATTTTACTGGGTCCATTGAGTTCAGAGGTGTTAGTTTCCTTTCATGCTACATTACCCTCATCACTCATTGCTGACGCTGAAGAAGGTCAGGTAAAGAATCTGATCAGAGTGACATTTGGCAGAACTTACCCCTCTGTTGCCGCCGCACACATCAAGAGAAGATCGAGGACAGCTTTCACCTGAATGTTTAATTCCAGCAGCACATAATTTGTGAAATTCAGCCACACATGGTTTCTCTCAACCTTTGACACTTGAAAACATTTCTAACCATCAGTTGAAGATAACTGAGGACACTCTCACTTTCCATTTCATATATGGCAAAACCAGACTGTGCCTGACATCAGATGGAAGGAGCTTCCAGGACTAAGCACTTTCTGTGTGTTTGTGTCCCTTAAATCCCTGAAGTTTAGAGAGAATGGTAAAGCATTCTATAACTGGAGTAAATTTGCCAAGTCCTAGCATCTGCCTTCTGAACACACACTCATTAAAGAGTCAGGAAAATGTCTTATCACTGTCATTCTTGAAGGGCTGTTCTATCAGTGGCTACCAGAGTTGTTGGGAACTTCCTGTAATAATCTCTGCACATTTAACCCTTCACAGGCAGTGCCCCAGACTCAGTGATCTACAGTGGGTGAGGGAGATTTTATAGGGATTTTCACCCACAAGGCTCTGGATGCCTTACTTCCATCCTTTGCATTAATCCTGCCTTGTACTAAACTTAACAGCATGCAATTCTCCTGAGGATGAATGATATACTCAGCTAATATCATTACTAAGTGGGATGACCCAAGAAAACTTGAACAGGGAATGTCTAGGTATAACAAACAAACAACATGAGAGAAAAGAGCCATCAGTCTAAGTACCCCAAGAGGACTCACTGCAAAGAGAATACCTTGTAATCCAAATTAAGAAGAAAAGTTTGTTTATATGGTGGATTACGTTGATAAAATTTACTCTGTTGAACCATGCCTGCATCCCTGGGATAAAACCTGATTAATGATTGTAGATGTTTTTGGTATTATGTTTTGTCATATGTTTTGACGTGTTTGATTAGATTTTGATGTGTTTGATGTGTTAGATTCAGTTTGCAAGTATTTTATTGAGTATTTTTGCATTGATGTTCTTAAGGGAAATCAGTCTGAAATTCTCTTTCTTCATTGAGTCTTTGTGTGGGTTAGGTATCAGGATCACCGTGACCGCACAAAATAGATCAACAATGATCCTTCTGTTTCTATTTTGTGAAATAGTTTGAGGAATATTGGTATTAGCTTTTCTTTGATGGTCAGATGTGGTTCTGCACTAAAGCCATCTGGTCCTTGCCTTTTCTTGGTTGTCAGTCTTTTAATGACTGCTTTTATTTTCATAGGGTTTATACATCTATTTAAATTGTTTACCTGATGTTGATTTAGTCTTGGTAAGTAGTTTCTATTAGGAAAATCATCATTTTACATTTTATTTAAATTTTCCAAGTTTGTGTTGCACAGGTTTTTGAAGTAAGACATTTTTTTTTTTGGATTTTGTCAGTGCCTGCTCTTAGGCCCCCCTTTTTATTTCTGATATTGTTAATTTGTATATTATCTCTCTGCCTTTTCATTAGATTGGCTAAGGTTTTATTTATCTTGCTGATTTTCTCTTGGTTGCATTGATTCTTTGCTTCTAATTTATTGATTTCAGCCCTGAGTTTGGTTATTTCCTGCCATCTACTCCTCTTGGGTGTCTTCTAATTTATTGATTTCAGCCCTGAGTTTGGTTATTTTCTACCATCTACTCCTCTTGTGTCTTTGCTCCTTTTTGTTCTGGAGCTTCCAGGTGTTAAGTTGTGATTATGAGATCTCTCCAAGTTCTTTATGAAGGCACTTGATGCTATCAACTTTCCTCTTAACACTGCTTTCCTTGTGTCCCATGAGTTTGGGTATGTTTTGCATTCATTTTCATTGAATTCTAGAAAGTCTTTAAGTTCTTTATTTTTTCCTTGACCCAATGGCCACCGAGTAGAGAGTTATTCCGTTTCCATGAGTCTGTAGGATTTCTGCTGTTAAAATTCAGCTTTTAATCTTCCACATATGACATGTGTCCAAATTCAGCTTTTAGTCTTCCTCACATGACCATGTGTCCAAATGCGGAAGGAGAATCATGCAAAAGAAGAACACATAAACAGGAGAGTTGTCAGGTGAGGTTCAGGATAAAATATTCTCTGTGCAATAAGTTCTAGTCTGGGTTTCTGAACTTTAAGATGAAATTTAAGTTATCTGTATAATACCTAGTATTTCCATAGTGAAACCATTAAAAAGGTAAGAGAGAAGATGGTTTCTCCCAAATTTTCTAAATTCATGGGAAAAACTTGTTATTTCAGTTTACATCAGGGACAATTACATAGTAAACGGGGAGAAAACGGGCATAGCCAAGCACTTCTCATCCTGTTCCTGAAGCTGTGTAATTGTAGACAGGAACACTGAGGAAGAAGGAAACCATAGATCCTCTCACTACCAGAGGAGTCAGCATTAAGGTCCCTTTTGTCTCTGACTTATCTTATTTTGGGTGGAAAGCAGACAAATTTCTTCTGCTGTCATATAAGCTTGGTCTCTCTGTCATTCAGCTTGCTGAACTCCGTCATCTTCTCCAGCATTAAGGTTGGAAGATATGTGTTTATATCTTTCAAGACAATAATACTATTGTCACTTATTGACAAGACAAAAAATACATCATAAGGTGACACACTGAGAAGTAGAAAATTATAAAAAGTATGTAAGGGTCTTCTATTCCATTTATATCTCTATCTGATTATATGCCAATACCATGTGCTTTATTATTATTATTACTGTTGCTCTGTAGTACAGTTTGAAATCAGGGATAATGATATCTCCACAATCTTTTATTGGATAGGTTGTTTGAGGTTTCCTGTGTTTTTTGTTTGTTTGTTTTGGTTCTGTATGAAATTGAGAATTGCTCTTTTGAGGTGTGTAAAGAATTGTGTTGGAATTTTGATGGAAATTGCACTGAATCTGAGGATTGCTTCTTTTAGGATGGCCATTTTTACTATGGTAGTCCTACTGATCCATGAGCTTGGAAGATCTTTCCATATGGTATCATCTTTAGTTTCTTTTTTTTTTTCAGAGACTTGAAGTTTTTGTCATATGGGTCTTTCACTTGCTTAGTTAGAGTTAAGCAAAATACTTTATGTTATTCGTGGTTGTTGTGAAGGCTGTTGTTTCCCTTCATGCTAATTTCTTTCTCAGCCTGATTGTCAATTGTATAAAAGAGAGCTACTGATTCTATTGAGTAGGTTTTTTATCCTGCCACATTGTGGAAGGTATTTGTCATCTGAAGGAGTTCCCTGGTATAATTGGGGGGGGGGTTATTTATATGTATAATCATATAATCTGGGAATAGGGATACTTTAACTTCTTCCTTTCTAATGTGGATCCTCTTGATCATCTTTAGTTGCCCTATTTTTCTAGCTAAAATGTCAAGAACTATATTGAATAGATATGGAGGTAGTGGGCAGCTTTGTCTTGTCCCTAATTTTTCTGAGAGGCTTCACCCAACAGCTAATGAAAACAGATACAGATACCTATAGCCAAATAATAGTGGGTGCCCAGGAAGTCTTTTGCAAGAGTGGGAGGAGAAGGATTGAGGGAGCTGCAGAGGTCAAGTACACCACAAGAAGACATACAGAGTAAACCAACGTGGGCCCATGGAGCCCAAAGAGACTGAACCTCCAACCAAAGAGCCTGCAGGGGCTGGACCTAGGTTCCCTACCCATATATAGCAGATGTGCAGCTTGAGCAGGTGCTGTCTCTGACTCTGTTGCCTGGCTTTGGATCCCTTTCACATAGCTGGGAGGCCTTGTCTGGCCTCAGTGGGGGAAGATACACCTGTAACTGATGGAAACTGATGCACCAGGGTGGTTTGGTACCCATGAGGTCCTCCCCTTCTCTGAAAATAAGGGAATAGTGGAATGGTTGAAGGGGTGGAAGGGTAGGACTGGGGGGAGAGGAGGGAGAGTGCCTCCCATCAGCCTGTAAACTAAAATTTTTAAAAAGCGTGCACGGATGATAGGTTTTTTTTTTTTACCTCTGTGACAGTGGAAGGCTCATTATTTATTACCTCTAGCAATAAAGCCTTAAAAGAAGTGAAAATTCAATTTGCAATCTTTTAGAATTTACTGATGTCTACAATACAGTTAGCAAGGGAAAACACTGTATGACTCTGTGCTCTCATCCTTTCTCTTTGGACTCTCTATTACTAATTTGTGCTTTAAGAAATGATATTAAGGCTTCTTGCTGCTACTCTTTCTAATTTCAAGGAAATTGGGAAGATGTAAAGGTGAGGGAGTAGCAAAACCTGAGGAAATTATCACTATCAAGTTGAGCAGAATGCTTTGTATATATTTAGCTCCAGGTTGCATTTTCTGTGCCATTTTTATTGCATCTAAAATAAGCATGAAATAATTTCTTAACATTACCAAAAGTCTATCAAGTATTCAACTATCCATCTGTTTCATAAATGGTGAATGTGTTGTTGTTTTAAATTTAGAATTGTTCATCTGGATCCAATTAAATTATAATTGAATGATAACTTTTAATTTCTAAAATTTTCTTCACCTCTCCTTTTTCTTTTCAATTAATGCATTTAAAAGAGAACAAATGTCCTGACCATTTGTCCCAAAGAACTTCTTACAGTGTAGCTCCTGCGGACGTCATCCTGTCCTGTAAGTTGATGTTTGTTTTTATGGTAATATGACTTCTATTCTTTGTATTTGGGATAGAACATGGAGCCCAAGGCAGTCTTAAGTTCATTATGTAACTGTAGAAAACATTGACCTTTTGCTTCTACCTCCCTAATGCTTGACTGGCTGGTGAGCACCACCATGCTCATCTTATGCAGTGCTGAAGAATGGACCCACTGCTTCATGGGTGCCAGCATAGGGCTACTTGCCGAGATGGTGATGTTCTTGTGGAGAGGTGTTTCTATAGGAGGTTAACTTTTCAAATCACACATTATTAAACAAGCTGAGAGCACAGTCTTCCAGCGAGGGTCAGAGAAAAACAAAACAAAACAAACAAACAAAAAAACCTCTGTTGTTCTTATCCCCACGGCAGACACTGCTGCATATGGTCCTTGATGAAATATCCACATTTTATTATGCTCTGTATTCTAGGATACAATTTTTTTCAGGGTCATGTTTTACAAGTTGAATCAGTTTTCTTTCTTTCTTTCTTTGAGTATTTTTCTTTTGTGTGTGAAAATGAGTTCTTCCTAGTTCAGTGAACTCTTAAAAGTTGGAAAACATGAAGGATAGTTTCTGACCTTTTGAACACATAACACTTTTGGAAAAAGTGGCCGCAGGATAACTGTGCAGCCAAGAAGAGAAGTGCCTTTACTGTGAGCTAGTGTATTAAGGCCTGGTGAGAAGTAACTTAAACACAAATTGAATAGGGCCTGTGCAATTAATCAGAAGGGTGAGAAATTCCCTGGAAAACTTGATTCTGGATAGAGGAATAATATCCCCACATGACGCAGTGAAATACAGTACATTACAAAATTACAGTATTAGAGATCATTTGTCAGCTTTCCCCAGCTTTAACAACCTGTTATGGCGCAATCTAAGTCATTGGCACAGGAGGATATGTTTTACCCAAATACACAAATGAGCAAGAAAACCCTTGAATTCAGTTCTTCTAAGCAGTCTCAGACCTTAACAGGACTAGGTTTGTGTCCCTGTCTCAGTTTTTCATTTTTGTTTGTTTGTTTGTTTATTGTTGTTTGTTTGTCTTGTTTTGTTTGATTCAGGGTCTCTCTACATGGCTCTGTTTTTCCTGGATCCCTTGTGATGTTGTGAGTTTGAGGATTAAAGACATATGACCTTACACCTGGCATGCTCTTCTCACTCCCTCTGTTTCCCTCAATCTCTCTCTCTCTCTCTCTCTCTCTCTCTCTCTCTCTCTCTCTCTCTCTCTCTCTCTCTCTCTCTCTCTCTCTCTCTCTCTCTCTTTCTCTCTCTCTCCCTCTCTCTCTCCCTCTCTTCCTCCTCTTTCCTGGAGGCCTTTGTAACTTCAACTAAGAAAAGACGTCTTCTTTTCTTTTTTTCAGTCTTTTTTAAAATTTATTTATTTTTATATCAATCACAGGTTAGGTACTTTGCATCCCAGGCATAGCCCCCTCCCTCATTCCCTCCTACCCTCCCCCTCCCTCGTCTTTTTTCAAACAGAACTGTGCTCTGTACTGAATGGCTCTCACCACACAAATCAGTGACTCTCGAAAAATATGCCAGAGATTCTATTGTAGCTTCCAATTCCTTATTTTGTTGAGTTCACATTTTGGTATTTGCTTTTGTTTCTCAATTGCCATATGAAGATCTACATCTTTTATGGTCTCATGTATAGTTCCCTTTGACTATAATTTCTACTTCCAGGTCAATACTTGACAACAACTTGCATTTCAACATTTTCTAAGCTTTGTGTGTTCCAACTTTAAATGGTAAGAAACACATCCTGATTAAAACAAGCTTAAATGCTTTTAAACTCTGTTCTACTAGAGGCTAGTTAATTTGATTCATTAGAGATTACTGTATAAGGATCCTATATATTTTGCTCATAGTGAAGAGAATCTACTCAATGAGTTATCAGAATTGTCAACAGGGAGGGGAAAAGGAACAAAGAAAAAAATTATGAGAAAGGGGGGAGATAGTCACATAGTTTGGATGTTTTAGTGAAAAATTGGTTCTACTTTTCAGTGAAGTTCCAACAGAGCCATTATTCCATGGTTTACTTTGGGGATAGTAGCAGTAACGTGGTCCAAAATACACAAGACTTGGGACCAGGTGTCCTCTTCTCTTTGTGTTAGATCCCAGTCACTTCTGCAGCCTTTCAGTCATGATTATGCTCTAATATCATGTTCCCCTCACCGGGATATATCAGCCTTAAATGCAACACTCTGTCTTAAATTTGACTTCAGTAATCATTGGCAGATTTCTTCCCTCTGTTTACCTTTAAGCCAAACTGCAAACAGCACACCCTAGCTTTTAGAAATTAGTGAAGTGTCTGTCCTCAGTTTTGCAGCATACTTGTCAACTAGTGTGACCCATTTTAAATAAAACTTCTACATCATTCATTATATGTATATCTGAGTTTGGAGGTTTTAAGCATTGTCACCCATGCTCTTGTCATTGATACTTTCCTGTAAAGCATTAAAAAAATCGCCTCAATAAATCCTGTCAAGTATTCCAAATCCTTTTCACTTTAACAATATTTTTGACAATGTTGTTTTTAAAAAAATGTGCTTTTAGTCCTGCACTATCTACGATCCCCAAAACAGTCGAAACCTTTGAGTTTCTAAAGTTATTCTGTTTACTGACTATATATTGGTTTCTAATAATTGCAAATGTTTGGGATCATTATCTGAAAAATTACACTCGTCTTCGGACTGGTAATTTTATGTCTAGACACCATTCTTTGGGTTTCAGTCAGAAAATGCCGATCATATTCACCTAGGGGTGGAAACTGAAGGATGGTTGAATGTACACAGGCTCAAAACATGACACAGCCCTTGATTTTACTCATTTTCCTGTAGTGCGACATGCATTTGAGCTAAACTCAGTGCTGGGGACACAGAACTGCTTCCATCTTGCCAGCTGTCTCTTCTCTATGTATTTGCTGCCAGTTTGTTCTCTGATAACATTTTATGCTCTCTACCTGTAGAAATCCTTCTTAAATATTTAAATTCTCTCTTAAATACTTCCTGTTAACTTCTGGAAGTAGTGTGAGTTCATGTTTACATTTATTTTTATTTGTTCAAGTGCCACAGGCCCTGTGTGGAGGTCAGAGGACAACTGGCAGATTTCAGTTTTCTCCTTCTACAATGTATGTCTCAGGGATGGAAGGCTGAGCATCATCTTGGCAATAGACACTTTTGATGGTCAGCCCTCATGGAGCCTTATTTCATTCTTTTGGAAGAATATGGGGAAGTAGATGCATTGAGGCAAAAAGAGAAGAGTTCCATTAGATGGAGGAGAGGTATAAGTCAAAGCATCTTCTGTTCAAGGTGTCTGCAGCTAAGCTAAGAACTAGGTTTGTCCTGTTGACAAAATCTTTCCTGCCCTTCCTCCTTCTTCTTTCCCATGCCCCTCTCCAAGACCACTGATAGGGGAGGTCCTCCTCTCCTTCCATCTAACTCTAGCCTATCAGGTCTCATCAGGACTGGCTGCATTGTCTTCCTCTGTGGCCTGGTAAGGCTCCCTCCACTCCCACTCCCAGGGGGAGGTTATCAAAAAACCAGCAACTGAGTTCAAGCCAGAGACAGCCCCTGTACCCCTTACTATGGTACCCAGTGGGAGACTGAGCTTCCATGGGCTACATTTGTGCAGGGATTCTAGGTTATCTCCACGCATAGTCCTTATTTAGAGTATCAGTGTCAAAAAAGACCCCTGTGCCCAATTTTTTTTTTTGGGTTCTGTTGTTCTATACACCATTTTTCAATTGGATGATTTGGTTTGTTGTTGTCTAAATTTTTGAGTTGTTTATATATTCTGGTGAAGATCTTTTCCCAGTCTGTATGCTATAGTTTTGTTCTGTTGACAATGTCCTTGGCTTTAAAGAAGCTTTTGAGTTTCATGAGTTCCCATTTATTAGTTGTTTTTCTTAGAGCCTGAGTTGTTTGTATTCTCTTCAGGAAGTTGTCTTCTATGCCAATAAATTTGAGGCTCTTCCCCACTATTTCTAATGAGACTTGATAAGCTATGGGCAAATGGCAGAGTGGGACAACTCACCTTTTCAGTGGTCTAGGGGAGGGGGATGAGAGAATAGGAAGGGAGGGTGATATTGGGAGGAGTTGAGGAAAGGAGCTTCAATAGGATAAGTAATGAATAAGTTAAAAAGAAAAGAGTACTTTGTTTCTCCAGTATGAATCACTTGAAGAATTATAATTTTTCAATTGTTAATGGTTATCAATTGCGGATTGTTTTGTTTTCCTTTTTTGTTTGCTGATTTCAACATTAAACATTTTATTTATATATTTATTTATTACAATTTATTCACTCTGTATCCCTGCTGCAGCTCCCTCTGGTGTCTCCTCCCAGTCCCACCCAATCTCCCTCTTCTCCCCCTATGCCCTTTCCTTAGTGCCCCAATAGGGGAGGTCCTCCTCCCCTTCTATCTGACCCTAGCTTATCAGATATCATCAAGGCTGGCTGTATCATCTTCCTCTGTGGCCTGGAAAAGCTGCATCCCCCAGGGGGAGGTGATCACAGCAAACAGTTCTGCTCCAGAACTGATCTGGAGCAGTTCCATGCATGCCCTGTGCTTGGGCCTCAGGGTTTGTGAGTTAATAGGTTTGTCAATTATGTTGATTTAGAGGACTTAGTTTTCTTGATGTCCTTCATCTCCTCTTGCTCTCACCTTTTTGTCACCTCTTACTAAGATTTCTCTGAGTCCTAAGGGGAGAGATTTGATAGAAATAACTCCGTTAGGACTAAGTGGGCCAAGGTCACTCAATTTCTACATAATGTCTGCCTGTTTGTCTCTGTATTTGTTCCCATCAGCTGCAGGAGAAAACATCTGAGCTGCCATGGGCTACATCTGAGCAGTGGTTCTAGGTTATCTCCATGAATAGTCCGTGGTTGGAGTATCAGTCTCAGAAAACACCCATGTCCAGAATTTTTGGTTCTGTTGCTCTCCTTGTGGAGCTCTTCTCCCCTCCAGGTCTTTCTATCTCTCCCTTCTTTCATAAGATTCCCTGCACTTTGTCCAAACTTTGGCTATGAGTCTAAGCATCTGCTTTGATACTCTGCAGGGTAGAGTCTTTCAGAAGCCCTCTGTGGTTGGCTCCTGTCCTGTTCCCTGTTTTCTCCCTCTTCTCATGTCCATCCTCTTTGCCTTTCTGAATGAGGATTGATCATCTTACCCAGAGTCCTCCTTCTTGATTAGCTTCTTTAGGTGTACAGATTTTAGTATGTTTATCCTATATTATATGTCTGGTATCCACTTATAAGTGAGCATATATGGTGTGTGTCTTTCTTCTGGGATACTTCACTCAGGATGATCTTTTCCAGGTTCTACCATTTGCATGCAAATTTCATGATTTCCTTTCTTTTTAATTGCTGAGTAGTATTCCATTGTGTAAATGTACCACAATTTATGTATCTGTTCCCTAGTTGAGGAACATCTGGGTTGCTTCTAGATTCTGGCTATTATGAATAAAGCTGCTATGAACAAGACTGAGAAAATGCCCTTGCAGTATACGAGCATATTTTGCATATATGCCTAAAAGTGGTATAGCTGGAAGTTGAGGTAGCTAATTGTCTGAGAAAGTGCCAGATTGATTTCCAAAGTAGTTGTACAAATTTACTTTCCCACCAGCAATGGAAGAGGGTTGTCCTTTCCACATCCTCTCCAGCATGTATTGTCACTTGAATTTTTGATCTTAGACATTCTGATTGGTATAAGGTGAAATCTCAGGGTTGTTTTGATTTGTATTTCCCTGATAACTAAGGACATTGAGCATTTCTTTAAGTGTTTCTCTGCCATTTGATATTCTTCTGTCTAGAATTCTCTGTTTAGTTCTGTACCCCATTTTTAAATTGGATTACTTGATTTTTTTGCTGTTTAACTTCTTGAGTTCTTTATGTATTCTGTATATTAGCCCTCCATCAGATTCAGAGTTGGTGAAGATCTTTTCCCAATCTGTAGGCAGTTGTGTTGTTCTGGCAACAGTGTCCTTCAATTTGCTTTACAGAAGCTCTTCAGTTTCATGAGGTCCCACTTATTGATTGTTTGTTCTTAGAGCCTGTGCTGTTGGTGTTCTGTTCAGGCTCCTGTACCAATGAGTTCAAAGCTCTTCCCAGTAGCCCTCCTGTATACAAAAGAGAAAAGGGCTGAGAAAGAAATTATAGAAACAACACCCTCACAATAGCCACAAAGAACATAAAGTATCTTGGTGTGACTCTAAACAAGCAAGCCAAAGACTTTTATGAAAAAAAATTTCCAGTCTCTGTAGAAAGAAATAGAAGTTATCAGAAGATGGAAAGATCTCCCATGTTCATTGCTTGGCAGGATTAAGATAGTAAAAATGGTCAGCTTACCAAAGGCAATCTATAGATTCAATGCAATTACCATCAAATTACCAACACAATTCTTTACAGAACTTGAAAGAAAAATTCTCAACTTCATATGGAATAACAAAAAGCCCACAATCACTAAGACAATCCTCTACAATAAAAGACATTCTGGATGTATCTCCATCCCTGATATCAAGCTGTACCATGTAGTAATAACTGCATGGTACTGGCATAGAAACAGACTGCTGGATCAACGGAATCGAATAAAAGACCCTGAAATAAACCCAAACACTTATGGAGACCTGATTTTTGACAAAGATTCCATTTTTACAAAAATGCCAAAACCATACAATGGAAAAAAGATAGCATTTTCAACAAATAGTGCTGGTCTAACTGGATGTAGAAAAATGCAAATAGATCCATTTTTATCACCCTGCACAAAACTAAATTTCAAGTTTATCAAAGACCTCAACGTAAAACCAGAAGTCTTCTTTCAAACAGAACTATTCTCTGTACTGAATGGCTCTGACCACAGAAAATAGTGACTCTTGAAAAATATGTCAGACTGTCTATTGTAGCTTCCAATTCCATATTTTGTTGAGTTCACATTTTGGTATGTGCTTTTGTTACTTAATTGCCATATGAAGATACACATCTTTTATGGTCTCATGCATATTTCCCATTGACTATAATTTCTACTTCTAGGTCAATACTTGATAACAATTTGTATGTTAACATTTTCTAAGCATTGCATGTTCCAACTTTAAATGGTCAGAAACACATCCTGATTGAAACAAGCTTAAATGTTTTAAACTCAATTCTTTTGGAGGCTAGTTAATTTGATTCATTAAAAATAAGGATCTCAAAAAAAAATAAGGATCTCATATATTTTGATCATAGTGAAGAGAATCCACTCAGTGAGTTATCAGAATTGACAACAGGGAGAGGAAAAGGAACAAAGAAAAAAATTAAGAGAAAGGGGGGAGATAGTCACATAGTTTGGATGTTTTAGTAAAAAATGGGTTCTACTTTTCAGTGAAATTCCAACAGAGCCATTATTCCATGGTTTGCTTTGAGGATATTAGCAGTCACGTGGTCCAAAATACACAAGACTTGGGACCAGGTGTCCTCTTCTCTTTGTCTTGAATCCCTGTCACTACTTCAGCCTTTCAGTCATTCTTATGCTCTAATATGTTCCCCTGACCAGGAAATATCAGCCTTAAACTCAGCACTCTGTCTTAAATTTGACTTCAGTAATCATTGACAAAAGACTTCCTCCCTTTGCTGACGTTTAAGCCAAATTGCAAACAGCACACCCTAGCTTTTAGAAATCAAAGAAGTTTCTGTTCTCAGTTTTGCAGCATACTTGTCAACTAGTGTGAGCCATTTTATATAAAACTTCTACATCATTATATGTATATATGAGTTTGGAGGCTTTAAGCATTGTCACCCATGGTCTTGTCATTGATACTTTCCTGTAAAGCATTAAAAAAATCTCCTCAATAAATCCTGTCAAGTATTCCAATCCCCATTCACTTTAATAATACCTACTTTCTTGACAATGTTGTTTTTGAATTTTATTTTATTTTATATTAATCACAGGGTCTGTACTTTGTATCCCAGTTGTAGCCCCCTCCCTCATTCCGTCCCTCTCCCTTCATCCCTCCCTCATCTCCTCTCTGCCTCTTTCCACTGATAGGGGAGGACCTCCTCCCCTTCCATCTGACCCTAGCTTATCAGGTCAGGCCTGGCTGCAATGTCCTCTTTGGACAATGTTGTTCTTTGAAAATGTGCTTTTAGTCCTTTCTGATTGTCCTGCACTATCTACCTTCCCCAAAGTAGTCGAAACCATTGAGTTTCTAAAGTTATTCTGTTTACTGACTGTATATTGGTTTCTAATAATTGTAAATGTTTATGATCATTATCTGAAAAATTAAATTCATCTTTGGACTGGTAATTTTTATATCTCTAGAGAGTATTCTTTGGGTTTCAGACAGAAAATATTGATCATGTTCACCTAGTTACAAAACACATGCTCAGCCCCAGGAGTGGAAACTGAAGGTTGGCTGAATATACAGAGGCTCAAAACATGACATGACCCTTGACTTATTTTCCTGTGGTGTGACTTAGGCTTGAGCTAAACTCAATGCTGGGAAGACAGAACCAGTCTCATCTTGCCAGCTGTCTCTTCTCTATGTATTTGCTGCCAGTTTGTTCTCTGATAACATTTTATGCTCTCTACCTGTAGAAATCCTTCTTAAATATGATCTTGATGGCTGACTCTTTGACCCTCCCCCATACAAGCCTGGGAATGACAGACTGGCTAGATCCCAGGGGAGGACATTGCAGCCAGCCCTGAGGAGACAGGATAAGCTGGGGTTGGATGGAAGGAAAGGAGGTCCTCCCCTGTTGGTGGACTTGGAGGGGGCAGGGAGGAGGAAGATGAGGGAGGGAGTGGGAGGGTAGGAGGGAATGAGGGAGGGGGCTATGCCTGGGATTCAAAGTACCTAACCTCTGATTGAGATAAAAATAAATAAATTTTTAAAAAAGGAAAAAATATTTAAATTCTCTCTTAAATACTTCCTGTTAACTTCTGGAAGTAATGTGAGTTCATGTGTACATTTATTTTTATTTGTTCAAGTGCCAGAGGTCAGAGGACAACTGACAGATTTTATTTTTCTCCTTCTACAACGTATGTCTCAGGGATGGAAAGCTGGACATCATTCTTGGAAACAAATACTTTTGATGCTCAGCCCTCATGGGGCCTTATTTCAATCTTTTGGAAGAACATGGGGAAGCAGATGCATTGAGGCAAAAAGAGAAGAGTTCCATGAGATGGAGGAGAGGTGTCAGTCCTTCTGTCCAAGGCGTCTGCTGCTTTGCTAAGAACTAGCTTAGGACAAAGCTGTCCTGTTGACAAAAGCTTTCCCGGGTTTTGGAGTATGCTCATTTGAATTCCTGCAGTCAAGTAGATAGCCGCTTCATGACCTTTCACCTTGAGAAGACTGGTGAGACTCTAAGAATGTCCTAGTGGGTGAAAGAATTTTATTCTGCAGCAGCCAGAGGAGAAGGAGCTGTGATGGAATGTAACCTCGTGTCAAAGGTGCTGAGTCTTTATCTTAAACCAAGGCCTGCATCCCAGAGCAGTTTGTGTCACATTCATCCCTTATAGTGTGTTGTGCTGTGGTGAGCTTCAGTGGAATTCAGACCTCCTCATCTCCACAAAGAGACCTGCTCCAGAGCCTCACTTCTCATCCCCATGACCCAGCAGAGTGAGCCTCCACAGCACTGTGTGGAGTGGCCAGGGCTGTTTATGCTGACTGCTGGGAGCTGTGTTTCTTTCTTAGAGAGCATTATGTCTCTGCTTCAAAGTGGAAATTAAGTCAATAAAACAATACTGCTGAAAAATGCTTTTAGTCACTTCAAAGAATTTGTGAAAAAAATGCAAATACTTGTTAAATTTTTGTTCCTTAACAAATTTCCTAAATAATGATTTGTAATATTAAAACACGATGATTATCAGGACCACTTCATTGCTAAACATCCCCATGGAGATCATATGTCATATCCATGTTATCTTTTTCTTAAGGATATAAGTATATGTTTGCTTTTAATAATAATTTTCTCAAAATATAGATAAAATTATGGAAATAATGAAACTTCATTAAATTTACAAGATTAAAAACTGTTTTCCTTTGAAGTCTTAAAAGAAGAATTAAAGTTATGGCTGTTTTACCACAGTTACAGTTTTGTACTCAAGAACATTGGTCTACACAACTGGATATTGCAGAGTGTGGGAGTTAATGGAGCACGCAGTCCTCAATGCAATCTCTCACCAAACCTTCCCAGGGCTCAGGGACCTACATAAGGGGAAGGTGGAAATACTGTAAAAGCTAGATGTGAGGGATGACTCCCCGGAAA
>CM053761.1:15435308-15450424 GCA_028658305.1 Pachyuromys duprasi
GTTAGGGAATTTTTTTTTCTATGATGGTTGACCATATTTTCTGAGGCTTTGAGCCGGCACTCTTCTCTTTCTTCTATTCCCACTATTCTTTGGTTTGGTCTAGTCATAGTATCCCAAATTTACTTGATGTTTTGTGTTTTTTTTTTTCTTTAAGGGATTTATTTATTTCCTCTTTAAAGTCCTCTTTCATCTTCATAAGATTGGATGTAAGGTCATTTTCTTGTACTTTAGATGTGCTAGCATAACCAGGGCTTGCTATAGTAAGATCGTTTACTATCTTCTGGTGGTGCCATAGTTCCCTGGCTCTTATTGCTAATGTTTAGGTATCTGGTGGTCTCTGGTGTTATCCAGCCTCTGGTGGTCCCTGATGGCAGCAGGCCTCTGGGAACGCAGGTAGAGCTGACAGTCCCAGGTAGCAGCAGGGCTCCAAACATTCAGGTCAAGCAGCTGAGTGAATTAAGGAAACAAGGATGCCAACTGAAGGATTTTACTAATCTTGCCTCCTCTCCAAATCCAATGTGCTAGTCTCATGCAGTCTATTCCTTCCAGAAAACTAGGTAGACTGTCTGTAGATCTCCTCTTTACACTCTGTCCATACTTCACATTTTTGAGGCAATGTCTTAAATAAAGTTTGCTTGTCTTACATTCTTTATATAGCTGAAGATGCCTTTGAGTTTTGTTTGTTTGTTTTTCTTTTTGTTTTCCTACCTCTAGCTTCCTAATGGTGGAATTACAGGAGTGTACCACCAAACCTCTCTCCAATTTGAAATTTTCAGTTCTTCATTTTATTAGGTTTCACCTTTTTCCTCATTCTGTTTTTTTTTATGTGTTCTGACAAGGTGACTCCTACATATGCCAACATATATGATGTTTACATGAGTTTGATGGTAATCAGTAATTTCTGCTTGAGAGTGTACTGGGTTTGTACATCACAGGAACAAAGGATACCACAAGGTTGACTGACTCAGTGTCTCCAGAGAATGAGAGCTTATCCCAGACTCTAAGAACATAGCTTTAAACGCAGAGTCCATGGAGACTTTGATCAGATAGCCTATAATCTCTTGATGATTAATATTTTTAAGGTTATTACAGTGAAAGAATCCAAGGAGAACATTGCGGGTTTTCCAGTGTGTAGCAAAGTGAGTACCGGTGTCCTAGAACTAATAATTGTGCTTCGTGTTTACAAAACATTTTGTAATGCTCCACTCTTTCCCAGAATGTTTCATTGGACTGTATGTAGACCTTGGGTCTTGTATAATATTTTATCATTGCCATCATAATTGCTGATCCTATTCAAGTAATTGTTTGAGCTGCTCTCTTTCAGTCTTCACAGAATCCAGTCTTTACATGACCTTTCTATGATTTTCCTATTGTACTTTGCAAACATGATCTATGCCTTTCTCTCACATTGGTATTCTGTGAAAATATATTTTCCCATAACAACTTTATTCTCTTTCATCATTGCAAAGGATGTGTTGAATAATCTATGTTGTTCATTAATCTTTCACTGATAATTATCAGGTTTTTATATTCATGTATTTTGATCAAAATATTTATCAATCTTACATAAAATACTATAAATTATCTATGTTTTGTGTTTGGTTGCTTTTCATGTATGTATGCATATATACTGCATGTATACATGAGGGTATCCCAGCAGCCAGGGGACTTCAGGAGATCCTCTGATACTACAGGTATAGAATAAACTCTCCTTAGGGAACTGGGAATCGAGCCCAGGTTCTCCAAAGGAGCAGGCAGTGCTCTCACCTACCGAGGCATCTTCTCAGCCTCTTCTTTAGTTTTTTAAACTAAAGCAGTAGAGTTCAGCTTATTCTTCTTTTTGAGATGTGCTAATACAATTTTCAAATATTTCTTTGTATATCTGGAGTACCTGGATTGATCATTTTCCTTTAATGGTTATGGGATTTATTCTACTTATGTTTCCTGCTTCTCTTTACTCCAGAAGATTCAAAGTAGTCACCATAGCAGCTGGCTCCTGTTTCATACCTTGAAAATGTTACAGGGACATTTAGATTATTGAAAGTTATGGGATATGTGTATAGTTTGGTGACAGCTGTATTGGTGATCATTGTAAAGAAATTGTGCATTTTCAGTGTGGATGATTGGGCACTGGGCTCTGCCTATGAGGGTCAGCTCTCTACCTTCCTTAAAGGGTACAGGAACTATTACAGGAAAGCTTCTTTAGTGATCGAGATTATCACACACAATTTGGCTCTTGAAAGGTGAAAGAGATGGTGGTGTTTTCTACAGAATACACATACTTGCATTCTACAGGGATATCAGTTAGCAGATAACAAGTCTGTCCTGTCTAAGGGAAACACTACCTGTTCTCCTTTCCCCCATGATTATGAGCTCTTCAGAAGAAAGAGTATAAGTAGTTGGTCCAGAATATTACATAGAAGAGAATCTGGAGATTTGTGGTCTTGATGATGAGGGTAAATGGTTGACCCACAGGTAAGGAGTTAGGGTAGAGAGAAGACTAAAAGAGAGAGCCAGGCAGACTTGCTCATGTTGTTTGGTTGACATTGGAAGTAGCAGTACTGGGAAAAGTCATCACAGTCCATTCTTTCCTTGTTCCCAAATGATAGCATGTTAGTCGGCTAAGTGCTACTCAGCTCAAGTGTTTATCAGTTTTGTTTCACTGTTAAAATAAGAGGTTAATGTTTCCCAAAACAGGAATATGATCTATAAACTCAATGGAGATAATAAAAATAACGTCTGGAGAAAAACTGACAGGAACATCTGAGTCATGAAGAATGTTGGTTAAGCAATGAGCACCATGTATCTGCTACTTTAGCACCTAGATCTATGGAAACCGTCCCATTGTCATTTGTTTTCTAGGTCTATTTCAAATGCAACATGCCTCAAATGCAACTAATTTCCTCCCCTCACAGCCATTCCCTTTTACTGTATTAGTCTACCATAACTGACAAAAAAGAAAAGAAAACTTAATAAATGAAATGTAAAAAATTCTAATCAATCCCACGTATTAAGTGGAGGGAAAGCAGAGCTTCCTTTTCACATGGGTTGTAGGCTGAATTGACCAGATCACTTTGGAAGAAAGTTCTGTTTCCCCACAGGCCTATGTGCTGAGATTCCAGAGTGGAGTTTCCTGTAGTTTTCATTTATGCATGTGCTTCTGTGTCCTGTCTGTGTTCATATGGCCGAGTCTTACAAAGACCAAACAGAACAGGATATGATTATCCCTAAACTCTTGAATTTTATCACTTTGTTCAAGAGTGTTATCAAATATAATCGTGTCTTGGGCATAGTTCAGTTCATATCATCTTTAAACAGTTTCTCAGTTAAGGATAATGTTTTCCAACTGGTTATAAAAGTCACTTTTAATTCCCATTACTATAGGTATGTTTTCATGACTAATCTAGTTAATATTACCTTCAAAATGTTTCCCAGACATGTTCACTTCTATAATTTTAAGTCATATTTCAGAAAAAAATTATTTACCCTCAGGAGGATATCATTCTTTATTTCACTTATGTCTCTTTTTGGTTACCTTCACAATAGACAAAGTGATCCTTCCAAACTTGAGATTAGACAATGTCTCCATTGAGAATGGTAATGTCAGAGATGCATATGGGAAAATTGCAGGGATATATATGTATGAAGAATCACAAGAAAAGCTACAAAATTTGTATGGTAACCAAAAACTCAAAAGTAATAAAAAGAATAAAATTATGTCATTTTTCAGAAAAAAGGATAGAAGAACAACAGGCCATTATTAAACTCTACTGGTGCATATACAGGTAGACTACATAGGTTATAGTAAACAGAACATATGATTTTTTTAAAGTTCCATTTGAGTGGATAATATAGAAATTAGACAGGAGAGAAAGCGGGATGGATTTGACCAAGACCCATTATATTCACTTATGGACCTCTCAAACAATTAAATATAAATGTTGCATAAATAAGTAGTTTCACAAGATAGTATAAAGTTAAAATAAAGAAAAAAAATGTTTCTTCTGTATAAGTTAAGGTTTTAAGGAGCCCATTTCTTTATGCCCAGCTTTTGCCCTGATAGCCTTGTTTGTCATTTATTCCATAATTGGATTTCACTGTGATATTTTTCTTTCATGATTCATTACCCTCTTCATTGGTTGCTGACTCTGAAGAAGGTCAGGCAAGGGATCTGATCTGAATGACATTTGGCAGAATGTCTGTTTCAAGACACATCAAGCCAATATCAATGATGGATTCTACCTGGACTTCTACTTTCAAAAGGACTCAGTGTGAGAAAATCACCTTAGTTTCTCCCTCTAATGTTTTTCTCAACATTTCCCACTTGAAAACCTGTCTAATCCATGCATTAAATAACATTCAGGCCATTCTCACCATCCAATTAGTATTCGGACAAACTTATCGGTGCCCTGACATCAAATAGAAGGAGCTGCCAGGACTAAGCATGTCAGTCTCTCTTAAAGCCCATATGTCTATGGAGAGCTGTAGAGCTTCTCACAACTGGAGTAAATTTGCCAAGTTGTAGCATTTACCCTTCAGAATACACTTTCATTATAGCATGAATGAACACATATTTTCATTATCAGTCTTCTAGGGCAGCAACAGTGTTAGGCAAAAAGCTGTTGAGGCTTCTCTGTATGAATCTCTGCACATTTAGACTTTCATAAGCAGAGGTCAAGACTCAGTGGTCTACAGTATTTGAGGGATACTTAAAGATTTATATCCACAAGTTCCTATATACCTTACTTACCTTCTTCCCTCATATTATTCTCACCTTGTACTAAACCTAACATTATGCAATCCTACAAAGAGTATTGAATGACAGAATCAGCTGCTGTCATTACTAATTTGGATATTCCAAGAAAAGGTTGAACATGGAAAGTGTAGGTTTAACAAACAAAGGACATGAGAGAAAATAGCCATCCCAAGAGGACTCACTACAAACAGAATACCTTGTGTTCAAAATTAAACACAAAAATAAGGGAGGTTACATAACATTAGCAATCATATTAGAAGGCTGAATTCATGAATTGTCTGAGAATCAATGAGGTCTACTATGAAAATCAAAACAATACAGAACAAGGAATTTCTTTTTTATTTTTTAAAATTTTATTTATTTACTATAATTTATTCACTTTTTATCCCCAAGCAGCCCCCTCCCTCAACTCCTCCAAGTCCAACCCACCCACCCTCTTCTCCCTCTATACCCCTGCCCTAGTACACTCATAAAGGAGGACCGCCTACCATTCTATCTTACCCTAGCCTATAGGTCTCATCAAGGCTGGCTGCATCATCTTCTTCTGTGGCCTGGCAAGGCTACACCCACCCAGATGGAGGTGATCAAACAGCAGGCCACTGAGTTTATGTCAGAGATAGTCCATGATCTCCTTACTAGGGAACCCACTTGGAAACTTAGCAGTCAATGGGCTTCCTCTGAGCAGGGGGTCTAGGTCCTCTCCATGGATGTTCCTTGGTTAGAACATTGATCTCTGCAGGCCCCCTTGCTGGGTGCAGGATTTTTGGCTCTGTTTCAGAACAAGGAATTTCAATGAAACATTTTCACTATGAAATGGAGGAATAATGAAGCAACAAAAATCTCATTATTTGAGAAAAAAATCTTCCGTATTAAAAATCAATCAGAGCTGCATAGAAGTGGGTGGTAAAATAGTGCATGAATGATGCATTATACCTATTTAAAAGCTGTATTGACCAGCCTAAACACATGGTTAATTGTGGTTAACAATGTATGGTCATAAAACTATTTCTTGGATGAAAGAACATCCAAACAGCCCCATGGAACATGCTGGACAGTGAGAAATCCCACAAGGACTCATACACTATGAAACCTGTGTTTTATGGAAAATACATATTCACATTATTACATAGTTGAAATATTTTTTTGTAGTTTCACTGGCCATTTTTATTTTCACAACCTTAAAGTTTGTTTATAATAACAAGAGTGTTGTAGGCCATATGAACTCTATCTATAAGATATCTCTGCCTAGAATCATATCCTCTGAGATTGGGAGAGGCTTTCTGAGCCTGAGCAGACTGAGAGTCAATCACTTGTTGTTAAGGTCAAATTTTTATCCTAATACATTAAAGGCTGGGCAAGACTCATACCAATATCAACAAAACAATAGTTCAAGATGATACAAAAACCACATATATTATGATTAATGTGGATCTGGCTATAGGAACAATCAGAGATGTTCAGAGTTTATTGAGGCCTATATCATTCCTACTGACACATATACCCCCATTTATTCACTGCTTCTACTCTTCAAAACACTTGAATATCAGTGAATTTGAACAAGTACTGTCAACTAAACTGAAATTAAAATAATGAAGGAAATTTAATACCATTACCTGGGCTATTGAATATGGACAATATATTTTTTTAGGATTTCTTTAAGAATTTCATATACAAATACTATATTTACATAATTTCTATCTCTTCCTCAAATGCCTCTAAATTTTTTCATTTTCTCTAATTCCCACTCAAATTCATGACATTGTCTTTAATTATTGTAGTTATATACATATTTACGTATGTTTAATAATATGATTGCTGAACCAGTTAGTGTTTCTTATATACGTTTAGGGCAGACCACTTGAAATTGTGTATATCTGGGCATCATCCTTATAAAAAACTGTATGTTTTCTCAGTCATTAATACTTTAGCTCTTCATCTAGGATTGGGGCCTTATGTGAGTTCCTCCCCAATATATATAGTAATCAAAACAGTATGGTATTAACAAAAACAAACATGTGGATCAATAGAATGAAATAGAAGACCCACACTTGAGTGCACATAGCTACAGCTATTTAACATTTCATGAAGATGCCAAGAATTCACATCTTCACTATTGTTGAAAAAATGACTATCCACATGTAGAAGAATGAGACTTTATCACCACCCTCCATAAGAAAAATCTCCAAATGAATCAATCAATTTAAAGTGAAACCTAACATCCTAAAACTAATAAAAGAAATAATGGTTTACAACCTACAAGATACCTGTATATGAATTAACTTTCTGAAAAGACTATTCACACAGGAATTGAGGCTAATAATTGACAAATGGGATCTCTTGAAATAAAAATCTTCTTTATAGCAAATAAAATAACCCTTATGACCCAGAAGCTATGAAGTCCACATGGTATGAAAGAATATTTCTTGGTATACGTCTGAGAGATTAATATTCAAAATATACAAGGAACCCCAAAACAAGCAAACAAATGAATATACATGCAAAGAATCAGGAAAGCAAGTGACTCAAATGAAAATGGGTAAGGAATCTGAGCAAAGGCTTTATAAAAAAGAAATAAAGGTGGCTAACAAATATTTAAAAAAAAACCTAAGGTGTTCAGTTCTCTTAGAATTTATAGAACTTCCAAGTCGGTGCTTTGACATTTTATCTCAGTAAGAATGGCTAAGATCAAAAAAGCTGCTGACAAAAAATGTTGCTACAGATGTAGGGAAAAGGGAATCCCTATCCTTCATTGTTGGTAGGATTGCAGTCTCATACATTAAGTATGAAAATGAGTGTAGAGGATTCTCAGAGAGGTAAAACTAAATTTACCATATGACCCAGATGTGCCACTCCTTGGCATATGGCAAAAAATTTTAAAACCCTGCTCCACAAATGCTTGCTCAGCCATGCTCATTACCAAGCTCTAAAAATACTAAAAAGTGGAAACATCTGAAGTATCCTACAACAGCTGACTGGATTGAATATGGGATATGGACACACACTTGAACACTGCTTGGCTGTAGAGACAATGTTCCTTTAACAACATTGATACATCATATCTTATTCCTTCTACATAAGACATGTTGATAACCTCCTCCACACTCCACCCAGCCGGGCTAAGTCCCAAGGACAAGAGCAGAGCAAGTTCATCCAATGACAGCTCCAAGATGTCATTATTTGGCTCCTTTATATAAAGGAAATGGCCTTGCATGTGCCAGCACAGACTTGAAAGAAACTCCAGAACTCCCCCAGAATGCTGGTGATCCTGCTCACTGTGGCTTTGCTGGCCTTGAGCTCAGCTCAGAGCCCTGATGAAGGTATAAACCAATACAGATAGGATCTTGTGCACTCAGGAAAAAGAGGAAAGAAAGAAGGGGTGGAAGGTGAAAAAAAAAGGAGGGAGAAAGGTAGGAATCAGATGATTAGACAAACACACAGAATTTCTGTGACTAGGGAAAGGGAAGAACAGTTATGTTCTCAGCATGTTGCCTTTTATTTAATATTTAAAGATTTCCCATTTGGGTTTAGTAAAGTGCTCTGCATGCTGTAAAGAGGCAGGGGCCATGTGGGTCCCTAGAAAGAGGGTTGGCAGTCTCTGACATGGCCTCCAATGCCTGCTTTTGGATCACTTCTCCCTGGAGAGGCTGCCTCACCAGGCAACAGAGGAGAAACATGCACTACTTATTGATGCAAATTGATGTGCTCTAGCATGATGGTGGTTGGGAGGGCTCTCCTTGTCTAAGTAGTTGGGGAGGAGGGATAGAGGGAAGAGGGAGAGTATATGGAAACTAGAAGGGAGGAAAGAGGCTATGATTGGGATATAAGGTGAATATATTAATTAATTAAAATTTGCATATATTTAAAATGGCCAGAATCCTGGAGAGATGATTCAGAGGTTAAGAGCATTGGCTGCTTTTCCAAAGGTCCTGAGTTCAATTCCTCAAAACCACATGGTGGCTCACAGCCATCTGTAATGAGATCTGGTGGCATGGAGAAGGGGGAGGGAGGG
This sequence comes from Pachyuromys duprasi, assembly GCA_028658305.1. Lineage (NCBI taxonomy): Eukaryota > Metazoa > Chordata > Mammalia > Rodentia > Muridae > Pachyuromys > Pachyuromys duprasi. Next base: position 15,444,074 of record CM053761.1, read on the forward strand.
GGAGATTCTTAGGGGAGGAGGGAGGGAGCTACAGGGGGTATAAAAAGTGAACAAAGTGTAATTAATAAAAATTTAAAAAAATAAAAATGGCCAGATATGTGAGCACATTCTCATAATCAGAATGAATATTGGGAGCAGCCATCCTTGCAGCACAGTGGATACTAGACACATGATACAGATAAACACATCAGGATTAGTTTAAAAGCAGAGAATTCCAGAATAAATTTAACAATCCAGACACTGAAGTACAAGTATTATAGCCGAGTCTACATATTTCACTCCATCAACACTCAGAATTTTAGTGTTTGAGGCAGTGAATGTGGCATTATATGATGTGTACTCTGGTATTTTCTTCTTGAGAGTGCTAAGGATTAAAAAAGAAACACACTGATGAGACATATTCTCAACATGACTTTGAAACATACAGGATATTTTATGCAGCAAGTTTTGTAGATCCGTATGAAGGATATAAAATTTTTATGTTTTGAACTTAGGGGTTAACAGAACAAGGAAACCCCACATGCTCTTGCATCCCAGACACTTTCCAGAAGCTTCGCAGGGACTGACTGTTGAAGTCACTTGTGCCAAGAATTTTGAGTGTGGAAGTCACATTTTCTTGCAGGACATCTGTAATCTTTGAAAGATTGTGATCTGAATTTGTGCTCTTCATCCTATGCTTATTTATAGAGGTCACAGATGATGAGTTTCCTGATGTCTCAGAAGGTAAATCCCAATCCATAATCATTGCATGCTGTTTAACTGTCTGTGTTTCAGAGTATCAATTTTTTTGACTTAGGAATTAATGACTATTGTTTTCCCTAAAGTTTTGTACAGGCCTTACAAATTCTGGAATATATTCTTAACACTTCTGAGAGATGACTTGAAGCTACCTTTTCTCAATGTTGACGATAATTAGTAGAAATACCTACTGTGAGATGAGGCAGAAAACAGCCTTAACTCTGACTCCCTCCGGTAGTGAGAAGATCTACGGTTAACTTCTTCCTTGTTGTTCCTGCATATAATACACAGCTTCATGAACAAGAAGGAGACAAATTGAATGCCCCTTCCTTTCCTCTGTCTTTCCATTTGCTATGTAATTCTCTTTGATTTAAACTGAAATAAATTGTCCCCAGGTGTTTGGTGAATTTAGTAGTGGCCATCTTTGATATGCTCTGCTCTCAGGATTTAAATGTGTAGATCTAAGTAAGACATTGAACAAATAACTCAAATTTAATAATAGGGCTCAGATACTCAAATAAAACCCCATGCAGAGGCAGAGCACAGAGTGTCCTGAAGCACAAAGGGAGCCCTCATGATATTTATGTATTATTTTCTTGCAGTACTGCCCTTCTGTATTGCCCATCGAATGTGTGGAATCAGAGTCCTGAAAGGTGAGGGGACCAAAGGAAGAGGAGGGAGGGAGGATGGGACAAGGAAGAGACGAGGGAGGGGACTACAGCCAGGATACAGAGTGAGCAAATTGTAATAAATAATGAATACAGTTTTAAAAAGAGTCCCTGAAACTTTTTGTTTGCCAGATGATTGGCACATATTTTTCCCCACAGGAATATGTGTCGAAAATCTTTTGTATCATCAGGATGTGCAAAAAGAGAGCCAAGAATGAATATACAGAAGAGGGAGTTAGCTGTTGTCAGATGGGTTCTGAGAGAAAGGATTGTATGATCAAGTCAGGGAAAGAAAACAAGAGGAAAGTCTTTCACCAATGTGCTCACATCTTCTGGCCTTACTCATTCACATTCTGAGAAACAAAGCCAAAGCCCAATCTCAGAGCTGATGTTGGGAATGAACAGGACAATCCACAGCATCAGCCACCACCAGAAGGGGTAGAAGCAAGATCTGCCCCTCCTGAAACCCCACAAGGAACTTCCCTCCAGGCAGATCAGCAGCAGGACTTTTCTGTTCCTGGGAGCCAGCAAGGAGATCATTCTTTTGGAGGCAACAAATAGCCACCTCCCTCATAGTAGCTATTGAAATCTAGGATCAACCTCCAGTAGGAATCATGATAGACTAACTTTGATAGATGCTTTTTTTGTTTAAAGGGGATTTATTGCTTGCTCAGGGAAGATGATTTTGAGTCTAATCTTCCTGGTAATCTAGATATCAATGTCAGCTGTGTGTCCAACTACTAAATACAAAGATTTTTCCTTCTTGTGAAAATTAATCAACAGGAACCATATGAATCTAATACTGCCCCCAGAAGAATTAAAATCTTTGCAATCAGATAGTACATGAAGGTATATCTGTGATAGTATAGGATGATCTTGGACAAGCTCCCCAAGGCACTTCTGATTTTAAGGAACACAGCTCCATAGCTTTTTTTTTCCTCAGTGATACACATTGAGTTGTGTTGTTTTATAGAAATACAGTAGCAACATCCCTTTGGTCCTCTGTGTTCAGCCACACTGACCTCTCCTCTCATCTCACTCTGACACACTCAGACCATGCTTCGATACATGGTCTCTAAGTAATGTCTTAAAGACACCTCTAACTCTATGCAGACTTTTAATATTTTCTTTGAATTTTGTGTATGCCCAAGTTCCTCAGATTCAACCAACCTTCCAAGTAGGACACATGGCTGAATATGATGGTTTTATATATATATATATATATATATATAGTAGTGGCATAATATATATATTAATATATTATATATAATATTATATATATAATATTATATATATAATATATATACATATATATAATATGCCACTACTTTTAATTTTTTTGTAAGGCTCTTACAAATATTAGTTTGTTGTTTGTGTGAATTTGTATAAAATAAAAGTCAGTTTCACATGAATTATATTCTATGCAGATCTTTAAGTGATTGATTTAAAAAACTGCACTCATTAGGATACTGCTTTGCCTCATGCACATACATGGAACTCTAAATGATGTTCTGATGATGTTCTTGTTTTTATTGCTGTTTGTGCACTCAGGCATTTGTGTATGTTAAAATTGTATAATACTGTGTTGTAGGCTCTGCCATGACCTTCTTACCTCTCATTCTGTTAATGGACATTTCGTCTAGTTTCACTTGTTCACTTAGGGTGAGTTGTAGTAAATACTTTTGAAAACACGTACTAAAACATTTTGAATCCAAACCAAGGATGAACCAACGAGCAGTCATAATTCACTTTTATCTTCTAAGAAACATCTGTGCTCCATTGTCTGCTTTGTGCCAGACAAGATGAAACCTGAGAACATGAGGAAGGAATCAGGGGAAGAAGATGAGAAAGAAGAGGGTGTGGCTGCCCCAAATCTCACCTCACTGGTCCTGGAAGCAGTTGAGGACCCTCCATTAAGTCTCAGTTTTTCATCATTCTCCTCCTTCATTTTCTGTTTCAGAGAGTGCCTGAGAAAATTACGTCCTTCGATATCCTATGCTGATGCACCAGCGCTGATTGTCTAATGATCCCAATAAAGTTTCAGCATGCAATTTCTGAAAGTTGTCAGTCTACCGTATTATGTGAAGGGTAATAATTTGAACCCCATGGCTCAATAAAATAAAAACAAAACAAAATAAAATAAAGACATCTAGAAAACCACATCATGGACACTGAGAAAACTTTCCAACTCTGTACAATTAGAGAAAGCAAATGTAAACATTGTATGCCACTGAACTCGTATGTTCTCCCTTATACTCTTGTGTATAATTTCATATTTAAAAAAACATGACTTTCAGGCCTTTTGCTGCTACTATTTCTAATTTAAAGGAAACTGAGCAGATATAAATGTGAGGCAGTTGCAATACCTGAGGACTTCTTAGCATCCCTAGGCTAGTTTTGATAGGCTATTTCTACACAAGGCTATCTTCTCAGACAACACATTATTTGACAAAGTGAGAGCTTTGTCATCTAGTGAGCATCTGGGGGAAAACCTCTGCTGCCCTTCTCCCCTCATAATACATCATGTGGCTCTTTTTTTCTAACATAATATTTTTGTTAATTCTTTGGAGATTTCATATTTCATACCCCTATCAATTCACTTCCCAGTCCCTCCATGCCCTTCCCGCCAACCTTTATATTTAGCCCAGCTCTAGAAAAAAGAGTCCAGTTTCTAATATATTTATATTCACTGGACTGTAGTCAAAATCTCAGTGTCCTGCCAAAAATCAGCTACAGTGGAGGGTGACACCCCAGCATCCTATCATAGATTTTTAAGCATTCCCTCTGATTGTTTCCTCTTTGGGATGACAATATTTGGTGTGTAAGGGGTTGGGTGGGTATAGGTATGTGGTAACAGCCACAGTTTGTTGTGTGCTGGATTCTAGGACACAATTTTGCCTGGAATCATGGTTCTCCAAGCTGAACTTAGGGTTGTTTGAAGCATTTTGGGGAAAAGTGTACCCAACTTAACTTCGTGCCAGCAGAAGGAGGGTCTTTAGCAGGCAGGTATCTGGTTAAGCACTGGTGGGAGGAAAGTAATTTGAACATAAATTGAAAGAGGCCTGCGGAATTAAATTGTTGGGTGAGAGTTTTACTCTAAAATTGGATTCTGGACAGAGGAATCATATTCATACTTGAGGCAGTGTTAAGAGAATAGATTGCAACATTAGAGATCATTTGTCATTATTTTCCAAGCTCTGGTAACCTGTCATGGCACAGTTCGTTTTCACCAGAACAAGAGCACATGCTCACCAAACTACGCAGATAAGCACAAACAACCACACAAGCAGATCCTTTAACAAACTTCAGACCTTAGAAGGACTAAAATCTCTGTGTATTTGTGTGTATGTTTGCTTGAGCCAGGGCTTCACTACATGGCCCTAGTTGAGCTGGAATGCCGTCTGTGGAGAAAAAGCTGTGATCTTGCTGCACATTGAGATTACAGGTTTATACCACTAAGTCTGTTATGTTCTTTCTTTGTACCTTTAGCTATGGAAAGAAGTCTCCTTCCAAACAGAACCATTCCAGAACCTTATGGTCCTCATCACACAAATCATTGACCCTGTTCCAAAACATATCAAAACCAACTATTGCTGCTTCCAATATTTTATTTTTTTCTGGTTCACATTTTGCATTTGCTTTCATTGTTTTTTGTTTGTTTGTTTGTTTTTTGACATATGAAGATACACTTTTTTGGTTGGTCTTATGCATCTTTCCCTTACATTATAGTTTCTAATCCCATGATAGGCTCAATATTCTTCTGTATGCACACAGAGTGTTGGGCTATATAATGTTTATTATTATAAGCCTTAAGATTATCAGGGAGGAGATCCAAGATGGCTGCCAGGAAAGAACACTGTGTCTGAGGAGTAGGTGAGCAGAAACAACGCAGCAACCAGGAGACTGAACTCTGGGACCTAAAACGCCAGCATTGTGAGTGCCAGGTGAGCGGAACTCCTACGGTGAGAAAATCAAGTGGGAAAACCCTAGGGACACCCAGTTATTACCTGGAGAAATTTCCCGGTGACCAGCAGCACACAGCTCTGATCTGGACGAGCTGCTGCACTGGGTGCCCGCACCCGCCATTATAGACTGGAACGCACAGTCTCGCTGGCAGTCTCGGAAGGAACCGGGTGCCATTTTCACTGAACTGCACCCTACGAGCACACACTGCACCCGGGTTCTGCTTCAACCCACGGGTGTGCTGCGGGTTCGGTCCGATCATCGGAACCACACCAGACTGAGTGGATTGGGGGACCGTTTTTGACCAGTCCGCACACTGCGGGGGCACAAGCCTAACTATTCCGCCAGCAAAATCTCAGTCAGTGTGTGAGTCCGCCTGCGGATATGGGAGGATCCCGAGTTCTACATCAACCCACTAGTGTGCTGTGGGCGCGAACCTATAGCAGGAACCACCACAGACTGAGTGGATTAGGGGACCATTCTGCCCAGTCCGCACACTGCGGGGGCGCGGGCCAAACGCTTCCGCCAGCAAAAACTCAGTCAGTGTGTGAGTCTGCCAGCAGATCTGGGAAGAACCCGAGTTCTGTCTCAACCCACGGCTGAGAGGATCCTGGGACCATCTTGACCAGACCGCACACTGAGGGCTAAAGCTACACGCATCCGCCAGCAAAAACCCCAGTTCGGGTGTCTGTCCACGGGCCAGACAGAGAAGGCCTCAGGCACCATTTCTGACAGTCCTGCATACAGCAGATGCACACAAACCCAAACCCACTGTGTGTGCCCCAAATATGATCTCAGACCATGGTGCACAGCCCCTGGCACAGAAGGAGGCGCCAAATCTCCATTCCAGGGGAGAGCCCTTAGCAGCAAGCCCAGGGCAGAGTCCACAGCCCCCAGCTGACTTCTCAAAACTGGACACTCAGACTCTAGCACAGAGTGAGGAGTAAAGACTCCAGACCAGAGGGGTGACCAGCCTGCAGTA
>CM053761.1:15450924-15467608 GCA_028658305.1 Pachyuromys duprasi
CCAGGGGAGGACTTTGCAGCCAGCCCTGAGGAGACAGGATAAGCTGGGGTTGGATGGAAGGGAAGGAGGTCCTCCCCTGTTGGTGGACTTGGAGGGGGCGGGGAAGAAGGAGATGAGGGAGGGAGTGGGAGGGTAGGAGGGAATGGGGGAGGGGGCTACGCCTGGGATTCAAAGTACCTAACCTGTGATTGAGATAAAACTAAATAAATTTAAAAAAAAAAGAAAAGAAAATTATGAGCTTCAATCTCAGAGGAGATTCAGTTCTGCCTTTCTTTTTGGAGCCTCTGAGGGGATACAGGCCAGGAAAGGGCAGCTTGTCCCAGTTAGAAGACTAATTCCATCCACCAGATGTCACTTCCTGGTAGAGACATGGGTAACAGCTGAATTTATTGTTTTTCTATCACATGATCTTATGTACCTTAGATAATGTGAGCCTTGCTGGTTGTGGTAGGCAGCATGTGAAAACTGGAGTTTTGTACTGGTTGTTTTCTTTTTCAGTGTGCTGTGACTTTTTTTTTAATTTATTTATTTTTATCTCAATCACAGGTTAGGTACTTTGAATCCCAGGCGTAGCCCCCTCCCCCATTCCCTCCTACCCTCCCACTCCCTCCCTCATCTCCCTCTTCCCCGCCCCCTCCAAGTCCACCATCAGGGGAGGACCTCCTTCCCTTCCATCCAACCCCAGCTTATCCTGACTCCTCAGGGCTGGCTGCAATGTCCTCCCCTGGCATCTAGCCAGTCTGTCACTCCCCGGCTTGCATGGGGGGGGGGGGGTGTCAAAGAGTCAGCCATCAAGATCATGACTGAAACAGTCCCTGTTTCTCTCACTAGGGTCTTCAGTCCTACACCGAGTTATCATGGGCCCCATCCGTGCGGGAGTTCCAGTTCTCATCTACACATGGTCCTTGATTGTAGAAACTGTCTCATACAAGACCCCTGTGCCCTGCTCAGTTTGGTCTTTGTGGAGCTCTTGTTCTCCCCAAGTCTCAACAACCTCCCCCAGATCTATCATTACTTCTCGCCCTCTGTCAGAGGCTTGATCTTCTGATGTGTGCTAAGAAATTAACATAAAGGATCTATGGAATTCATTACTCTTTAAATGGGTCAAAAGTTTATATATAATTCATTTTGGAAAAAAAAAATCATAAGAGCCAAGCACTATGGCTCAATGTGCAAATGCTTGCTGCACAAGCCTGACTAATGATGTGAGTTACATTCCTGAACCCACATGAGGGTGGAATGAGAGAATTCACTTGGAAAAGGTGTCCTTTGGACACAAGAATATTGTGACATAAGCACACACAACAAAAGCAATAACATAATGTAAAAACTAAAACATAAAAAGTCTCGTAATCAAAGATTTTTTAAATGTTAAGGAAATGTGAATAAACTTCATAAATGAAGAAAAACTAGAGAAGAATAATTCCATATGCAGTTTGTTTTTCTATTATTTGTTGGCTATAATCTCATTTCATAATATAAATGGAAATATTATTTACAAATATTTAAATAGTACATTGATACATATTATCAGATTAGATACCTTATGGGTATTAGCTAAGGACTGCACAGTGAAAATTTTATTTTCATAAGGCTCCTCTGATGACATCACATACTAAAATACTATAGGTGAAATGATCATGTATGTGAAATAAAACATGAGATTAAAAGTTCTGGTTTCATCCTGTGATGAAACCACTGCTCCCACATCCCAGCCCTGCAACGATTCTACTTTCCTGGTTTCTTCAGTTTCTCCAGGTGATGCGGCATCTCTAAAGACTTGGAACCAGGACCCACAGATAAAAAAAAAAAATAACTGCAGCATTTGTCTTTCTGCGTCTCAGTTACTGCACTCTGCGGGGTCTTCTTTAGTTGCACCTGTTCACCAGGCCCATGCCTGGAGAAGAATGCATAGCCTGCGGCCAGGTGGAGAGGGTGGATCACAGGTGTCTCAGCTTTACAAGTACACACAAGAGATATCACTAATGCTTGGAGTCCAAAATATCAATCACCTGCAGGATTAAACTTCAAATATTCTTTTGAAGGTGGTACCTGGGGAACACTGATAGTTATGTATAATGGAAAATTCTTCAAGGACTTTTTTATATTCATGTGTTTATCAAAGTCTATGAATAATCTTAAAGCAAAGATTTTAATTTATTCACAAACCTTTGAGGCTTTTGTTATTTAAATTGATAGTTTTAAAAGTGTTTCGATGATTTGAAGTGGTACAAATTTTGGCTAACAAAATTTTTTATATATGTTAACTATTTTCAACAAGTAGGCTATGTCAATATTACAATGATTTATTAGTAAATTTTTAATTCTTTCCATATTACCTAATAATTGCTGTGACCATGAGGAGTATAAATGACTAACAGAAATCTGCAAAGAGTTATCACCTGGAGAGAAAATCAGAGTCAGTTGGTGCTAGGGTATTTGGAACATTAAGGGAGTTGATAAGATCCCACCTTCTTCCACCCATTGCAACAACAGATCCAGGTACCTTCCTAAAGGTGGTCACTTCAACTTTTTCTCTAGAAGAAGTTCTTTCTTCTTTTCAAGGCCACATTTTAACATAGAACATACTTCATATGCCCCCAAGATGAGTGACCAGGATATCACTTACACAACTGTGAGATTTTATAAATCTTCAGAATTGCAGAGCCCAGTGAGGTTTGACGAGATTCAAGGGCCCAGAGAAACTGGCCACAGAGGTAAGTGTTTTATGCATCTAAATTCAGCTGTTTTTATGCATTGCAAATGCATTTGGAAACAATATCCTACTGACTTCTAATGAAACCCTATCTCTAGCTGTTAGCTGGTGACAAAATAAAGACAGAAGGGCAGCATAGAATATCACTCAAAGGAAAAAAAAACATTACTGAGAATGGAGAAGCAAGACTCGAATACGTTCTGTAAAATTTTAGAAACCGTTGGGAGTTTTTTGTTGTTGTTGTTGTTGTTGTTGTTGTTTTGTTTTGTTTTGTTTAGTCAAGAAGAATTCGGAAACCTTTAAAAGCAATAGACAAACTGGAGTCTGAATAAACACCAAATATTCTAGAGAGTACAGAAAAGTGTGCATGATAAACGATACTGTCACTGTAGCAGAAGGCGTTTTAATTGTCTTAATTACCCCAAATGCAACAAAGCACCCACAGTCCTCCATCTGAGGAGGAAGTCTCTTCTGGCAATGTTGCTGGGGTGAGATAGGGTAGTGGGATTGGGAATGAATAAACTTTCACACATTTTTTAAATATCAAAGAATAATTAATTTTAGTAATGAAAAAGAGGAAATCTCACTTTTCTATTCTCTTTTTCTGCTCACCCCGCACAAGCTGTCACAGTTGAACTCCAAGCTAGCTGAGAGCCTTTGATTCTTTGGTGTAATGACAATTGGAGGTTTGATTTTTGCCATTCTGAACATCTCAGCAATGTGTTTAGTATTGTCTATAGAAAAATAGAACTTACAGGGAAAAAATAACGGTTGACTTCTAGACCCCTTTAAGAACGGGTCTGTGCCTTTCCAAGTCCACTGATAGGGGAGGACCTCCTCCCCTTCCATCTGACTCTAGCTTATCAGGTCTCTTCTGGAATGGCTAAAATGTCCTCTTTTGTGGCCTAGCAAGGCTGCTCCTCCCTCGCAGGGTGGGGACGTTGAAGAGCCAGCCATTGAGTTTATGTCCAAAATAGTCCCTGTTCCCCTTACTAGTATACCCACTTGGGTATTGAGCTACCATTTCCTACACACAAGCAGGGGTTCTAGGTTTTAACCATACATTGTCCTTGGTTGGAGAGACAGTCTCATAAAAGACCCAGGTGCCCTGATATATTTGGTTCTTGCGGAGCTCCTGACCTCTCCAGGTCATACTAACTCCCCCTTCTTTCATATAATTCCATGCACTCTGCCAAAGGGTTGGTTATGTTTTTTAATATTTGGTTTGATACACTGCTAGGAAGAGTTTTTTCGAGGCCCTCTGTGGTAGGCTCTTGACCTGTTACTTGTTTTCTCCTACAGCCAATGTCTGTCCCATTTGACTTTCTAAGTGAGAATTAATCCTCTTACCCCAGGTCCTCTTTCTTGTTTCTCTTCTTTAGGTGTATAGATTTCAGTATGTTTATCCTATTTTATAGGTCTACATAAGTGAGTATATACCATGTGCGTCTTTCTGCTTTTGGGATACCTCACTTAGGATGATCGTTTCCAGGTCCCACCATTTGCCTGCAAATTTCATGATTTCCTCCTTTTTAATTGCTGAATAGTATTCCATTGTGTAAAAGTACCACAATTTCTGTATCCATTCCTCAATTGAGGGACATCTGGGTTAAGGGAAAGGGGATAGGGAGGGAATGAGGGAGGGGGCTACGGCAGGGATACAAAGTACATAACCTGTGATTAATATAAAATAAAAATGAAAAAAAGAAATAAATTATGTGAAATGAAAAAAAAAAAAAAAACAGGCTTGTGTGCAGTTTAGATCCAGAACAGCCTCATTTTCCTACCATTCTCAAGAACGGCTATCCCTCTTTCCTTCCTTTTTATGCTCAGTTACCCCTCTGGGCAGACTGCACACTCCAGTTGGGGTCTGGTACGTGGACTGTGTCTGTGCCTCCAGTGATTTCTGAAAGATGCTCGTTTGATTCTGTAGAACTAGGAGAGAGTGCATGGCTGTCATCCAGCTTCTTCTAGACTGACTCAAGAGGATTCAAGGCTAACAATGAAACACTTGAAATACTGTGAAACTTCACACATGTAGGATTTCTACACTGGGTGCATGTTAGGTAGAAACCTACAATTTTGAAAGCATATTTTCAGTGATTTTGTATCATAGACTTCTGTAAAAATTCTAGACACAAGTATCTGTTTTCATGCTACATAAAGGTATAATTATTATTGGAACTTGCTCTTTTCACAGTGATTATTTACACTTATTTTGTTGATTTAAGAGTGTTCAGTCCCCTGGAAGCCCATTGCGATATCTCTTGGAGCCCTTGGTTTTCTTCTGCTGCTAACTGTCGCAGTGTTGCTGACACAGAGTGAGTAACTGGGACACATCTTCTCTGCCTTTCTAAGTAATGACTTTATACTCTAATTATCCAGCTAACACACTCTGCCCATTGCCCTGCCTATGTGATCAGTGGTGTGCCAGATAGCTCTGTCCTCTTCTCTTACCTATTGTGTTAGCTCTGCAGCTGCTGGGAGCTGTCTTGTTTTATCTCATGGCCATATTTCTTCTCAGGACTTGTTGGTAGTCTGCCTTCTAAGATCGGATGATTGTGAATCATAGGTAAATGTTTTGTGAGAAACAGCTGGGCAGAAAAATGATGACGTTTTTGTCATTTTTTTTCTCAGTGTATAATGAGGATATGCTTGCTGTAAATTAACTAGATCTGGTCAGAGACGTTAAAGTGTCAGCTTTATTAAATTCCTTCACATATTTAGTGGAAATCACTCCTAGCTGGTGCTAAATTCTGGATATTATGCTTTCCATCTCACCCTTTACAAGTTGTGCCGTTTCTTCATGTTTCTTAGTTCATATTTTCAAGTTATAGGAAGTGCTGGCGAATTCTTTAGTTAGGTATTTATTTGTAGGTTGTATGATAAGTGTGATCAAATGAAGGAGTTAGAAGGTAAGGTACTTCCACCATAATTTAATTCAGCTGTAGCATTTACTTTCCACTGAAATCGCTGATAGAGAATATGATGTTTCCATTTCTATAGAGAGTTAATTGAGGTGTTATTTTCTAAATGTCAAATAGCAATTAATTTAATGGTATGTGTTGTTTGTCAACATGAGGATTTTTCTTTTATCTTAAATTTCAATATTTATTACTTATCAGTATTTTGAATTATATATGCTATTAATTTTAGCTTTTCAGTATAGTCAAGAAAATAATGAACTGCAGAAAAATCTAAGCAATCTTACTCAAAAGTGCAACACCATGCAAAATGGCAGCTACTTAAATGAAGAAAAATTGACAAATATGTCTACAAAGTATGATGCTCTCCAATATCAGCTGCAACTAGACCCCCTCAACAAAGAAAAGAACAGATGCTACAAGGAAACCAAGATTGTTTTAGCTTGCTCACAACCCACAGGTATGGAGGGGATATTGAATATAGAGAGTATCATTATTCTGTATTGTTTCTTCTCTAGGAGATTTGAAGTCCAACTAACAGAATACGATGCTGGTGATCTCTGTGTTAATGTTTTTTTGGGCTCCCTTATTTCATGTTAGGGCCTAGGACCCCAGAAATCCCTGCTTGGAATAGAAGACTCTTAAGGTTTCTAGAAGTCAGTGGCCTTTCTGCCATCCCTACTGCTCCCATGTGATGGAAAAACAAGTCAGCATCCATGAGAATTCAGGTCATTTTGGTTTATGGGCAAATCTGAGTATTTAACTTTCTTGCTGACAGATCATAGATATTTTTAGTAAGAGTATACTTACTAAATATTTAGGTTAAAATGGACTTAGAGTATTTATATGGCTAAAATAACTGTGTGTGTATGTATGTATGTATGTGTGTGTTTTCCTTTTGCCTTGCTATCAGAAAGTTGGCCTGTTTGTGACAAAGGGATCGTCCCTGCAGTGTACATGTGAGTTCATCATGGTGTCTACATTAGTGTAACTCTGTCAGTGACACAGTGAATGAGGCTGGAAAGCTGAAAATATCAAGCATTAAAGGAACCTTTCTTAGGTTGCATTGTGACTGATTAACTTTAATGACACACTAATCATTCATTATTAAATTTTTTCAGGATTTAGAGTTTATGAAGAGCTCTTGCATATACTCTCACTGTGCTGTGATTCTAGGGGTTGACAATCTTCATTATTCACAGACTAATGATATATTTTTATACTGGTACATTTTAAAATATGTGACAGGAAAACACCTCCAAAAATAATCGTCAAGCATTCCAGACTCATCATAAATACTTTATGTATGGTTATAGAATAATATAACTATTATGTGTAAATTGTAATATCATCTTGTAATGTTTATAATTAAAAGATTGAGGGAGAAGGATTGTAAATTTGAAGACAGACTAGGCAGCCTGGCAAATTCAAAGCCAGCCTGAGATACACAATGATACCTGTTCAAAGGAAACCATAAATTGGAGGTAAAGTTTATTAACAGAGTGAGGCCATCTGTAGAACCTGACCAAACAAATAAATTCTATTGAGATGTTGTTGCTATGTAAATTACACACAGTTTAGTGTGTTCAACTTGATAAGTTTGGGCATGTGACTGTACTCTTAAAGGCAGGAATGCAGACTATCACCATTAAAAAGCTTCTTCGTGTATCTACGATTTCTCTTTGGTAAGAGCATTAACTTAGATTGCAGCACAGATATAAGGGCACAGTTGGTAGTGAGGGACTGTGGGCACAGTATGTTACTGAAGACTGGGAATTCTGTCATCAGTGTAACTGCCTCTGGGATGTCTGCTTCCTAGAGCTGGGCTGTCTTAGCGCTCTCTCTGAGTGAGGTCATAAAGTACGATCTGGTGTGTTTTGTTTCCCCCCTTTTCACCTCAAATTTATCCATGCTTCTCAACAGCCATTCTTGTGGACTTCTGAGAAAGAGAGGAGACTACAGAGATCCTGCTGTCTCTTTAGTGACGAATCTACTCCTAACAGACCATATGTTCTGATCATGACAGGCAGGCACCAGTCACATGGGAGACTTTTTAAATTTAATTTTATGTATATATTTATTACAATTTATTTACTTTGTATCCCCACTGCGGCCCCCTCCCTTATCTCCTCCCAGTCCTACCCACCCTCCTTCTTCTCTCCATATGCCCTATCCCTAGTCCCCTCATAGGAGAGGTCCTCCTCCCCTTCTATCTGACACTAGCTCATCAGGACTGGTTGCATCACCTTCTATTGTGGCCTGGCAAGGCTGCACCCCCAACTCCAAGGAAGGGTGATCAAAAAGCCAGCCACTGAGTTTATGGCAGAGACAGCCCCTGTGCGCCTTACTATGGAACCCACTTGGAAACTGATCAGCCAATGAGCTTCCTTTGAACAGGGGTTCTGGGTCCTCTCCATGCATGGTCCTTGGTTGGAGTATCAGTCTCTGCAGGCACTGTTGTTCTCCTTGTGTAGTTCCTGTCCCCTCCGGGTCTTTCTATCTTCCTCTTCTTTCATAAGCATTCTGTCACTCTGCACAAAGTTTGGCTATGAGTCTCAGAGTCTCAGTATCTCCTTTGATACCCTGGTTGGTAGAGTCTTTCAGAGGTCCTCTGTGGAAGGCTCCTGTCCTGTTGCATCAGAGAGTCTTAATGCACAATTGGTCACAGGTCAAGATTGCTCTTTTGAGGGTTTGGGTATGAGAAATGATTTCATGTGTAGCCCATGTTGAACATGAGGTTTTTTTTTTCCATATCTCTATTTAAACAGTGCTGCATAAGAACATGGATATGCAGGGGTCTCTCAGCATTCTAGAATCTCAACTTTGTGAGCTGTGAGGTTTTATATAATTATTGATGTTTAATAAATGTTTGCTAAGGTAACAGAATACCAGAAAACAAAAAGGTTAACTATTCAACTTTTCTCTTACAGGCAAACATGGTGAAGAACACTGGTTCTGCTGTGGCATAAAATGTTATTTCATCCTGGACAATAAACACTGGAGTGGATGTAAACAGACCTGCCAGTCTTGCAGCTTATCCCTGTTGAAGATAGATGATGATGATGAGCTGGTACCATAGAGTCTTCCATATACCTTTATTCTCTTAGACTCTGCCTCTAACTCTTGAAATATGAGATACTGAGCCCAGGGCAGATGCTTTGAAAGAGAGAGAATTAAGGGCTGTATATGGTTTTCCGTGTAATGTGATCAAAACTGTGCAGTAAGAGTCTCTCAGGATGCTCCTTCTGCTCCTTGCTTAGGGTCAGGACACAAGTTCTATTATAGGATACTCGCCACTAAGAAGACAATTATGTCTTAGCAATCTCATCCCTTTCTCGGGAATCTGCAAGATAGTCCTGCAGAAAAGCATGTTTTCCCTGAGTAAGCTTAACCCTTTGGTGCAGCACATCCTGTAAACTGACAGTCATTGTCATAGATTGCCAACTAAACCCCCAGAGGCCATGGTCTGGGTTTGCTGTTTGGAACCCCTAAGTGAGATTGCCTTAGATGAGTAATTGGATGACAACAGGGAAAGTAATTAACCTGCGGTCCTATCTGCAAAAAGGAAATTATATGAGAACTGTGGGCATGAATGGTTTTATCAGTTAACCAATGATGATTTTCATTGAATCTGTTCCTAATATTTACTTCATAAAATTCCTATGTTTTAGAAAAGCTATCTGTCTTTAGAAATGAGTATTCTAAAATTAAAAAAAAAAAGCCAAGTGGCCAGATGCCCACATTGTCTGTTTATATTTGTTACTGAAGAAATGTCTCCAAAAGCGTAGCCAGTGTTTTTCTAAAGAAATGGATCAGCTTGAAACCTTTTTTCATTTAGAACACGATACACAATTTATACACAAATTTAATACATTTTGAACAATTACAGCATAAAATAAATGTTTATGTTGAGTAATGATATAATTTTCTATTTGATACAATAAACATAGTTAAATCATTTCACATCTAAAATATATTCAGTAATCTTTGTAGTCATCATTCTGCTCAGATGTCACATGAAAGACACATTAAACATTTCCAAATATCTCCTGCTCCCCTCCTCAAGTTCTGTCACTTCCAAATCAGAATCACAGAAAGCCTTCCTCTCTGGACGATGGAGCTCATTGCATAGCATTTTCTGCAGGATTTTTCATCTTAATGATTGTGCTTTGAAGACGCAGAGTCATTTATGATGAACATCCCCCACATTCTTTAGTAGTCTTCTGAAATGTACAGTTGAATAATTTCATAACGGGTCAGACATATTTAAGGATCCAGGTACATAATGTGTATTTAGGAATCTGAACCCAGAAGATTGTGAGTTCAAGACCAGCCTTGGCTATACAGTGAAACTTTGTCCGAGAAGGACAGTTATGAATCATTTCAGGAATACAGTATCTCTAGACACCAGAAGCTTTCATTTTAAGTACCTTATGTAACTGACAATTGTTGTGATATTAACGAGCTACTAGTGGGAAATCACTTTAAAATGAACTTGGAGGGACTGAAAGGACATCAGAGAACTGACACAGGAGTAGCTGGGATCAGTTATGGTTCTTTTCTCATCAAACAGACAGAAGTTTTATTATAAGATGTGTCGTTTCCTTTACAGAAGCTTCTTCAGCCCCAGCTTTCTAAAAACAGTTACTGGATTGGACTACCCTATAACACCAAAGGGGAATGGACATGGATTGGGAATGGCCCATCTAAACTGTGAGTTTCCTGACCACTCAGTCTCTAGCACTGACGTGAGTTGGGAGGATTGTGTGTAGTCTGTTCTCTCTTTTCACACAGCTTTCCTCATGTTCAATTAAGCTCATGGGTGAAGATAAGATGCATAAAGCAATGTTTAAGCAAATGTTCAACAGGAAAGAGGAACTGTCTAGAAGCTGACTGCTGGTGACGTAATACTGCACACAGGTCAGGATTGTATCTACTAAGCTGCACAGGGCACAAGCAAACCAAAAAGCTAAGGTGACATAAGGGGACTGGATCATCCTGACAGAAACAATGCATACGAGTATGTCAGACATTCACTTGATATGTTTCTGCAGTGAGCTTGTATAAGTGTTTGTTATTTATATCTTAATATATATGTATGTATACATACTTTCTATTTTATGCAACAATATTGCAGTGTATATACTCTAAGTTGTTCATTCCTAATCTTCTCCAAAACTTCATTAATTTTCTGTATTAGTAAAATTTCTTGAAATATCATCCATATACAGAATGAAACATGATCATATCTATCTTCTGCATGTCGTCTCAAGCTTCCCTAAAGTGTACCCTAAAATGTTTCTCTCTAACCCATGTCTTCTTTGTTAACTAACAGGTGCATGGTTTCCGCCTTCCGCTGGAGCAAGGAAACCTAGCAGTGGTCACACCCTCAACATAGAACATTACTTCCCTTTTCCAGCAGCTGTCACCTAACAATAGTGATTCACTGAGGTGCTGAGGGCTGCTCCCATCTATGCAGGATTTTTGGCTGATTTGGTCTTGTGCAGGTCTCCTATAGTAATCCCAGCTGTTGTGAGTTTGTGAAGAGGCTAGCCGTGTAATTTCCAGATGGCAGCATTTCACAGAGCTTTCCCCCATCAATTCACTCTCATTCTTTCTGCTTCCTCTTCCCCGATTTTCTCTGAATTTGGGGGTTGGTGTTAGTTGGGGGAGATGATGAGGATGTTCCCACAGGGCCAAATATATTTTCTTTCTCTTCAGCACTTTGATCACTTCTGTAGCTCTGTACTGATTACTGCCCACTGCTAAAAGAAGCCTCTCTGACAAAAGCAAACCAGGGTTAAACCCAAATGTCAAAAATACAATTTGACCACCTGACTACTCAGCAAAGTGATTGCTGCAGGTTCCAACTTACTACCAATGACCTTCCTACTCCATGGGCTTTGATTTGGATTACAATACTAAACATGAGTTCCCTCATGTTGTAAAGGACTTAACTCCATAAGAAAGCATCTAGCTATCCCATAACAGTGGTACCTCTGGACACACTTTTCTTAGCATGCCAGCATTGTGGTCTACAGGGTCCAGTTAGGGGTAGGTCCATTCACATCTTTTTTTTTTCTTTTCTGCGTCTACAAAGCAGTTTCTGAACCTTTGAAAGCTACCCAGGGAAGATGTTTCCTGATTGCTTTGAGACTTCTTTCTTTCTCTATGTCCTGGTGTTAAAGTGTGTGGTGTCTCTAGTAATAAGGCCTTACCATGTAGTTCTGGTGGGAAAGGAAGGGGAAAGGTGATAGCCTGTGCTGTGTTAGAGACTTCTGCAGACTCCCTGACAAGTAAGTCCTGTGGAGCCATGCCCTGAATTGCACTTTGATTCTTATTTAATAACTCATGTTTTCTGCAGTTGTAACTTTTTATAGTTATATTTTGATTTTTTGGTTAGAATATATTTTTATTAGAATAATATTAAGTATTGTTTTAGTTAGAATATAATTGATCCTGTTTCTCACTTCTAATCCCATCCAAATCTGCCACGCCTCCCTATCCACCTAAATTCATGTTGTTTTCTCTTTGGCTCCCTGACCAAAAAGTGAAAATTGTACAAACAACAATAACAAAGCCAATCAGAGAAAAATGCTAAAAAAGACAAATAGATACAAACAAAACCCCAATCCACCAAAGGAACATGAAGTCTGAAAACTATTGGTCAGCTTCCCTTATTAACTAGTATGTGTCCATACAGATTTTTACACATCCTTTGACTTTCTTTCATTTATCCTTGATCCTCTCCTGTCCCTTATTCTACAGGACTATGCCCATTTGATCTTTTCATCCTCACAATACCCACCTCTATTTTCATATCATATTAGTTATTATCCCCCTGCTTTTTATGTTTCCAAAAGTGTGAAATATTAACATTTTCCTGTAGGAATTCTGTGCTTAATAATTCTGACCTTCAATAATTTGGGGAGCTTGTTATTTTTAAGTTGCCTCTTATATAATTTAAAAGGTTTGGCTATGCCTGTTCTGTCCTGTCTTTTTTTTTCTGAGAAGATATCAACCATTCTTATTTTATATACTTCTGATTATAATACTAGTGTCTGAAGTTTTATGCTTTGGATGTATTGTTTCTGTTGGCTTTTGTTTATGATGTCATTTTCTTTGTGCAGTCACTGAGCTTTCTTCTTCAACATCTGCAGTAACTATCTGAGACATGATATCCACAGCAGTAACATTCTCAGGAAACCTTGATTCAGAGACTGGGAACATGACAGGTCTGGCTCACTTCTATTTAAATGTGGCCGTGTCAGTGTGAACAGCTAGGTTCCAAATTTACAGGAAAATAACTTTCTCTCTCTCCTCCAAGCACCCTATCAAGCAGGCTGTCACAGAAGCAGCCAAAGGACAGACAGCCTTACAAGATGTATTAACATGTTTAAATCATGCAGATTAGTACTATTATTAGTTTAGTTGTGTTAAAAAAAAAAAGCGTCATTTCACACAAGCTAGCTCTGCTTTTCCTGCCTCCTTCTCCCAGGCACTAGGCTTGCTCCTGCTTTCCAGCACAGCTGGCCACAGAGTTAAGAAATTTGTTCACAGACTACAGCACATTAGAGAGCCAGCATGGGCAGGTGGTAATATTTAGAGTGAGCTGCAGGTGTGTGTATCTAGATTGGGAGTTGGGAGATCTTTGTGGAACTTGACTATGCTACAGAACTGTTCCCTGATGATGGTGTGATTACTAGGGCCAGATGTGAGATTTGAGTAAGAAAGTCCTGTGGTTAGAAAGTTTCTGTGACCACCACAAGCATTTTCTCCAGGGAGAAGATGCAATAGATTGTATTCCTGCTTAAAATGTCAGCTTCTGATGAACCTAGTGAGAAGCTGTGAGCCTGACTTGTGTTTCTTGTGTAGAGGTCTATGTGGGCATCACATGGAGGTAAAGTTAAGAGCACATGATACATAATATGTGCTTCACGTGTATCCATGAATAGTGTCTGCGGGGTCCTCTTTGCCCATATTCAGCACAATGCTTTATTGATTGTAGCCATTATTGTATCTTATGGCTGGCTAATGTGTACACTCATCCCTAGTGCATCTTTTTCATGTTTTTATTTTTAAAATTTTTTATTGATTCTTTGTTGTGTTTCATATCATGTATCCTAATCCCACTCATCTCCCCATCCCTTTGTATTTTTCTTCTGTACTTTCAACATCCCCCCAAAAAGTAAAATAAAAATTTAAGCAAAATAAACCATAGCATAGAAAGCATCTCCTCATGGAAGCTGTATTGTCTTACAATGTGTCCCACAATATACCCACCCTTGTGTCTACACAGCTTTGCTTGACTGTTTATGCCAATGAGTAATTGGTCTGTTTTGAGGCCTCTGGCTTTTACTACTCTATTAATATTGGAACTCCTCTAGATTATTCTATTATCCTATGTCATGGAGATCCCTACAGCTTTGGATCTGTACGGCTGGCCCTTTCACACACTCCAGAAGTTGACAGATGAGGTAGATATTGGGCTGGGCCAACTCAGGCTCTTGGTCTGGGTTTTAGCTGAGTTGGTCAGCCCACCAGCTCTTCTATATCCTCACACCAGAATGAGCTTTCCAGCACTTTCCCAGCTAGTTCACCCAATGCTGCAGCCAGCAGGGGGCAGGGTAAGCTCTGCTATGCTCCTGCTCTCATGTCCTGCATTCATGCCACCAGAGCCAGATACACTGTGCTGCTCAGTCCGTGTCCGGGGCCGCTCCCCTGAGTGCTGCAGCTGGTAAGGGCAAGGCCAGCTCTCCAGCAATCACGACCTTGGAACCAGCTCTCCTAAGTACCACAGGTGACACGGGGCAAAAGGGAAGGGAAGCATCAACCCCACCTCCCCATACAAACCACCTCAAGGCAGATGAGAGGCAGTGCCAGCTCTCCCTTGCTCATGCCCTCCGGGAAGTCTCACCTGCATCCCTGGTCATCTCTGCTGTGCAGTCCAGGCTAGCTGTAGGGCTCACTCTCCTGGGTGTTGCAGGTGATGAGGGGCAGGTCCAGGTCTCCTGCTCCCAACAGCTGCAATTGGGTCAGGGAGAGAGATTCCTACTGTATCTTACCTGCTCTGTCTATGAACCATGGGCAGCTTAGTTTTATTTATATTTCTGTTTCTATGGTAAATCTAAATACTCTATTTCTCACTGTCTTAAATCAGGGGCTCGAGAAAAGTGATCTTTACCCTTTTGACATCTCACCCTGTGGGGTTTGGTAGATTTCATTCTCTGTTTTTTTCTTCTCTGACAAAGATTCTCATCAGACTAGCTTTGTTAAAATTCACTGTGTTGCCCAAGTCATGTGATCTTTTCATGTGTGTCACCTACATTTATTTTTTTCTTGCTTTAAAAATGCCTTTATTGCAAAAAAAAAGCATCATAGAAAATCAATTTTAGTATAAAATTATCCCTTAGAGATACTGAACATTAATATTACTTGATGAAAAACTAACAGTGTGGAATAGATAAGGAGTAGGACTGTGTTTGAGCATTTTGATTTTTATGTATTTTATTACATTTATTATATATTATATTATGTGTTATATATTTAGTATTATATATATTATAATGTTTATTTATTTTTGAATGAATGTATTCACATATGTGGCCATCTCACAGTGTTTATGTAGTTAGCGGGCAGTTGAAGAAGTCACCTCTTTCTCCTACTGTGTGGTATCTGAGGTTTGAATTCTGATTGTCAAGTTTGGTGGCAATATCTTCTATCCACTGAGCCATGTAACTGGCTCAAGACCTTGTTTTTAAAGGAATTTAAGAAAATAAAAATCTTTAAATAATATACTTATGATTAATTCCATATCCTATATATTTTGGTCAATAAACGGTTTTCAAAATCATGGCCTGCAACAATATAAGCTTCAGACTTAAATAACTGCCCATTATATGTTTTGTTTTATAGCAATGTGAGGGCCATGAAATCGTTACAATCACGTGGAGGCTGTGCAGTTTTCAGTTTTCGAGGCATACATGAAGGCGACTGTGCTAGAATCCTCCCCTGTATCTGTGACAAGTGGTGGGAGAAATTCCCTGGTTCAGTGTATGCTCTGAAGGAAAAATAAAAACGATTTCTTTGTCATCTTTTTGTTTTCTGTGATGATTTGTGACTACTTAGTGACTGAACGTTTTAATCACAGGGCTTGGTCAGCTGGGCAAATAGGGCAGTGAGCAGTGAAGGGAAGAAATGTTCTTCTGAAATTTGCCTTAACAGATTTTCCTTTATACTAAACACAACAGCTTGTATTCACAGAATTGACACCCTTTGTTCCAAGCCCGGAGGAATCATTCTTTGTTTTCAGAATGATACACAGAACCGAACACAGGGCCCTGATAACAGCACACATACTTCATTACCCCGAGATGGCACACTAGAGTATGCCATTTTAATACCCATTGCTCTGACATCACAATTCAGAACTAGGATGCTGCGATGGGTTTCTGATTGTTAGCTGGTTGGTTAGTGTTTGTTATTCTCTGTACATAGAATTTATTTTTGAAAAGAATTTATTTGCATTAATACATAGTCATATTTGATGAATAGTTGCCATGCTAGTTCAAGAAACTCATACAATCATCCTTAGCCCATATGTGTCCTCATTCTGTCTGTCTCTCTTTGCTGATAAGTTGAAACACCATAGAAACAATAATATTGATTGAGATCAGCTGGATGCCATGGCTAAGACTCCTAACCTTATAGGTACATGAGTTTGGGTGCAGCCTAACCTACACAGTAAGTTTAAAGCCTTTGTGGGCTACACAGTGACACTGACTCAGTAAGCCTAATAATAAGGATGGTAACAGTAATAACAAGCTGACCATAAATATTTTCTAGGGACAACCCATTTCTTTTATATTATCATATTAAAACAATACAACTCAAGAAATTTGGTATTGTACTAAGAACATATCCTATTTCATAATCCATATTCATATCCATCAGTTTTCTGGATCATATTATGACAGATGGTTCCATATTATCATCAGTGCATACATTTGTAATAGACTTTATATCTAAATTGGTTATTGACTAA
>CM053761.1:15473751-15506539 GCA_028658305.1 Pachyuromys duprasi
TCAAGAAATAAGGGAACATGCAAATATTTTCTGAGAACTTCATAAATTAAAGAAAAAACTAGAGAAGAATAAAATCACATGTGCAGCTTGTTGTCCACATTATCTATTGGTTCTCATTAATGTAAGAGGAAAGGTAAGTTACAAATATTTACAATTTAATAATGTATTGATATCTATGATCAGATTGAATCCTTTATGGGTATTGGCTAATGGCTGCAGAATGACAAAATTTCTTTTCATATAGGTTCCTCTGGCAACATCATATACTAACATGTGACATTACTTATGTGGCATGATTGTGTACATAGAGTGCTTTGAGATTAAAACTTCACTTTGTATCCTGCTATACCCCTCTCTATTGAGCCTATCCCAATCCTGCAAATGTCTCCTTTCTACTTTCCTGAGTACTGCAGTTAGTCCAGGTTATGTAGCATTTCTGAAGACTTTGAGGCAGAGCCTCAGATGAGAGAGAACGTGGATTTATCTTTCTAGGTCTGGGTTATTCTGCTAATTAGGATCTTTTGTAGTTGCAACCATTTAGCAGGCCCAGCCCTGGAAAGGAACATGTAAGCTATGGCTGGGTGAAGTTGGAAATCTCAGGTGTTTGGGCTTTATCAATACAACCAAGAGATATTCATGTGTCTTGGATCACCTGTAGTATTAACATTCAACTATTTGTGTGTTTATCAAATATTTGGGTGTTTATCAAAATGCATAAATAATTTTAAACAATTATTTTAATTCTGAAAGCTTTGACTCTTACTTATTTAAATAGTGAGTTTAAAACTTTTTCAATGATTTTCAGTAGTACCAAGTTTGCCTACCATTTTTATCTGTCAAATATTTGGAACAAACAGGCTGTATCAATATTACAATGATTTTTAAAGTAAATTTTAAAATCTTTCCATATTTCCTTATAGTCAGTGCTATGATCATTAGGTGTATAAATGACTTTTAACAGAAATCTTCAGAGTTTGCACTTTTAGTGGAAATCAGACTGAGTCCGTCTTAGGGAGTTTGGATCTGTAAGGGAGTTAATCAGAGCCCACCGCTTCCGACCTCAGCACAGAACCTAGCATCAGGTTCAGGCACCATTCTAAAGGTGGACATTTTAAATTTTTCTTTATAAGCCACTCAAGGACTGGTTTAACACATTACAGACTTTACATACTCCCATGATGAAGGATGAAGAGATTACTTACGCAACTGTGAGATTTCATAAGTCCTCAGGGTTGCAGAGCCCAGCGAGGCTTAAAGAGACTCAAGGACCCAGAGAGGCTGGCCCCAAAGGTACGTGTTTTAAATGTTTAAATTCACCTGTTTTTATGGCTTGTAAACATTTAACATTTAATGCCTTTTAACATTTGAAAACAATATCCTATTGGCTTCTATTGAAAACTACAGCCCTCTGTTTCAGCTGGGTTTGGAGGAGAACAACAGTGGGAAAGAGATGAAAAGGACAGTAATCATGTACAAAACTGTTAAAATTAAGATTAAAAAAATAATCAAAACTTTTTAATTAAAATTTTATTTTTTATATATTAATTACAGTTTATTCATTTTGTATCCCAGCTGTTACCCCCTCCTTCATCTAAAAAAATATCAATTTTTAAAAGTAAAAAAAAGAAAGAGGAAACTAAAACCCAACTTCTACTTCTAGTTATTACCTTGTAAAAAACAAAACAAAAACATATGGGCTGAGTAGAACAATGGGAGTCCATACTAAAATAATTCTAGTCAATCGAGAAGTGAGAGTGAATATATTCTGTTAAATTTGAGAAACTCCCAGAGAGATTTTTCTTTTGTTTTGTTTTGTTTTTTCCAGTCTAATCAAGAAGAATTCTGAAACCTTTAAAAGTAACAGAAAAACTAGAATCTAAAGATATACCAACTGTCCTAGAGAATAAAATCTTAAGGAAATGTATGCATTGAAACAATTCTCTCTGGGCCCAAGTTTTTTGGCTCTGTTGCTCTACTTGTAGAGTTCGTGCCCCCTTCAGATCTTTCTGTCTCCCTCTTCTTCCATAAGGATTCTGGCACTTTTCCCAAAGTTTGGCTATGAGTCTCAGTATCTCCTTCAATATCCTGGTGGGTGGAGTATTTCAGAGGTCCCCTGTGGAAGGCTCCTGTCCTGTTCCTTGTCTTCTCCTACTTCTGATGTCTATCCTGTTTGTACTTCTGAGTGATGTTTCACCTTCTTCCCTAGGGTCCTCCTTGTTGTTTAGCTTCTTCAGGACTATAGCTTTTAGTATGTTTAACCTATATTATATGACTAATATCTACTAATAAGTGAGCATATACGTATGTGTCTTTCAGCTTCTGTGTTACCTTACTCAGGATGATCTTTTCTAGTTCCCACGATTTGGCTGTGAATTTCAAATTTCCTTGTTTTTTGTTTTTATTTTATTTAACTACCCTGAATGTGCCCAATCTCGTCTGATTTCCTTGTTTTTAATTGCTGAATAGTATTTGAATGTGTAAATATACCACACTTTCTCTATCCATTCCTCTGTTGAAGGACATCTGGGTTATTTCCAGATTCTGCTATTATAAATAAAGCTGCTATGAACGTAGTTGAGCAAATATGCTTATTGAATGGTGGAGCATTTTTTGGGTATAAAGCTGAGCCCAAAGGGGCCTGCAAAGACCAATACTCCAACCAAGGACCATGCGTGGAGAGGACCTAGAACTCTGGCTCAGAGGAAGCCCATAGACTGCTCAGTTTCCAAGTAGGTTCCCTAGAAATGGGGGCATGGGCTATCCCTGACATGAACTCAGTGCCTGGATTTTTGATCACCCCTGCCCAGCCTTTCCAGGCCACAGAGGAAGACAATGCAGGCAACCCTAATGAGACCTGATAAGCTAGGATCAGATAGAATGGTTGGAAGTCCACCCCTATCAGGGGACTAGTGGAAGGGCATAGGTGGAGAAGAGGGACAGTGGGTAGGACTGGGAGGAGATGAGGAGGGGGTTAGAGTAGGGATACAAAGTGAATACACTGTAATTAATTAATTAATTAAAAAAATTCTTCAGTCAAAAGAGAAATAATACAGAGTGAACTACTATAGAGACCTGACAAAAAAATTCTCTCCTTCTTGCCGAAGGTGTTTTAATGTCTTTGATATTTCCAGCAATTAATGCAGCAAAGCAGGAACAGTTGTCTATCAGGGGAGGAAGTCTCTTCCTGCAAAAAAAAAGATGCAGAGGAAGTGAGAGGGTAGTGGGGGTGGGAATGAATAAACCACGCTGTGTGTTTCTGAAAAATGTCAAAAAGAATTACATTAATTAATGAAACAGAGGAAATCTTACTTTTCCTATTCTTTTCTTTTTCTGATTACTCTGAGCACACTGTTACAGTTAAAGTCCAAGCTAAAAGTTTTTTCTTCTTTGATGCAGTGATAATCAGAGGCTGTTTCAGATTCCAAACACTTTAGACACACAAAAATATCTAGTATTGTTTAGAGAAAAATAGAACTTATAAAAATAAAGTTGACATCCAGGCCTCTTTAAAGACAGGGCTGGACACTGGTCAGAGCCAGGACAGCCACGGCTTCCTACCACTCTCAGGAGTGTCCATTGCTCTTTCCTTCATCTCCATTTCTGCCGTCATCTCTCTTGGTGGACTGCACACTCCAGTTAGGGGTCTGGTACTTGGACTGTGCCTGAGTCTCCAGAGCTTTCTGAAGGATGCATTTTTGATACTATAGATCTGGGTGAGGGGCACATGCCTGTGGCCTGCCATCCAGCCCCTATGCCCAGTCAGGAGGATTCAGAATACAAGGCCAAAGATGAAACTTTCAAAACTCTGTAAAACTTCACACATACAGGGTTTGTACAGTATGTGCATGTTAGGCAGAAATCTACAATGTTAAAAGCACATTTTCAGCAATTTGTATTAGGGACTTCTGTAACATTTTTAGAGACCACTGCCCTTTGCTTTCATGCTATGCAAAATATAATTAGTATTGGGATGTGCTCTTTCACGGTGATGATTTTGGTGCTTTGTTTTGTTGATTTAAGGGTATCCAGTTCCCTGGAAGCCCATTGTGATACCACTTGGAGTCCTCTGTTCTCTTCTGCTGGTAACTATTGCAGTGTTGGTGACACACAGTGAGTAACTGGGATACATCTTCTCTGCCTTTCTGCCTAAGTGATGACTTTAGTTAGACACTAATTATTCAGTTAACACACTCTGTCCTGCCTCTAAGCAGGGAATGCGCTAGATAGCTCAGGGCTTTGGATGTTTTCTTCCTGATGCTGCAGTGTCTTGTTATATTACATACCCATTTCTGTTAGCTCTAGAGCTGTTGAGAGGTGCCTCATTCTGTCTCACAGCCATGTTCCTCATGGCGACTTGGTGATAGCCTGCTTTCTGACCTCAGATCACTGTGAATCTTATGTAACATTCCATGAGGAACAGCTGTATAAAAGAAAAAAACTTTCTTTCCATTTCCCTCATTGTGTGTTGTGGACATGGTTAAGTGAAAGATTTCATCCATACAGGGACATTAAAGTTTAAGCTTTATTGGATTTCTTCACATTTCTTTACAGGAAATCACTCCCTGGCTATGCTAAAACATAGCTGCATCTTTTGCAGTCCATCAGCCTCAACAAGAACTGTTCCATTTTATAATATTCTTTAGTTCAAATGTTTATGGTGTGTTAAGTATTCACTGATTATTTTTCTTAGATATTTATTTGTAAGTTTGTGCTCTGAAAAACAAAGTAATTGGAAGTTACTTCACTATAAATACTATTCCACCATAGTTATATTCAGTTGTATTATTTACTTTTCTTTACCTGTACAAGGAACTTGATAGCTCCACTTCTGTAGTCAGTTAATTGAGGTATTGATTTCTAAATGTTAAAGAACCAATTACAGTGATGGTAAGTGTTGGCTGTCAACACGAAGCTTTTTATTATCTTAAATTTCAATATTTACTCTTTATGAACATTTTGGTATTATATCTGCTGCTAATTTTAGTTTTTCAGTATCATCAAGAAAAACATAAGCAGCAGAAAACTCTAAGCAACCTCCGTTATAACTACAGCACTGTGCAAAATGACCGCTACTTAAAGGAAGAGATGCTGAGAAATAAGTCCAGAGAGTATAATGCTGTCAAAGATCAGCTGGACTCCCTCAAGAGAGTATGCAACAGACGCTATGGGGAAACCAAGACTGTTTTAGATTGTTCACCATTCAGAGGTATGGAGGGGAGTGTAAATTCAAAATTGCATTATTTTGTATTGTTTCTTCTCCATAAACTTTGAAGTCCAGTTAGCAGCTTACAATGCTGATGGTCTCTAGGTTAATGGTTTGGGGTTTCCTCATCTCATTTGAGGGCCTAGAACACGGAAAATCCCTTTTTGGATTAGGAGAATATTATAGTTTTTGGAACTCAGTGGCCATTCTGGCTTCCCTACGGTTCCCATGATATGAAATCACAAGTCAGCACCGCTGACAACTCAGGTCCTTGTGGTTTATGGGAAAATCTGAGTTTCCACCTTTGTTACTGACAGAATATGGAAGTTTTTAGTAAAAGTGTATTTACCAAATATTTAGGCTAAAATGTACTTAGAACATTTACATGGACACAGTCATAAAAATAATCATGTGTGCATGTGTGTGTTTTCCTTCCGAATTGTAATGAGAGTGTTGGCCTGTTTGTGACAAAGGGATCCTCTCTGGAGTGCATAGGAGAGTTTCATCATGGTTTCCACACTCAGAAATTCTACCAGTGACACAGTGAATGAGTCTGGAAAGATGAAAATATAAAATGTTACAAGGAACCATTCTTACTCTTCTGAAGCCTGGCTGTGTTTAGATGACTCTATCATCTAAATGGTCTTATCATTCACTATTAAATATTTTTCAGGACTTAGAGTTTACAAAGAGCTCCTGCATTGGGTCTCACTGTGGTGTGATAATAGGGTGTGGTAATCTTCTTTATGCAAGGACTAATAGTTTTTAAAACTGCTACATCATAAAATATGTGACAGATAAAGAAAAGACAACCCCAAAATCTTTGAAGTATTTCAGACGCATGGAAAATGTTTTGTGTCATTATTTTAACATAACTTCATCATCTGTGACTGGTAACATAATGCTGGAATCCCTGTAATTAGGAGGCTGAGTGAGGAGTATAAATTTGAGGACAATCTGGACATTCGAGAAAACTCCAGATCAGCCTGAGCTACACAGTTCTATCTCTTCAAAGACAAACAGAAGTTGGAGATAAAGTTTGCCAAGAGAGCACAGCCATCCCAGCACCTCACTAAACAAAACAATCATATTGACATATAATTGCTACACAAACCACCCACATTTTACTGTATTCAACTTGACACATGGGTTATGTGGGCATATCCTTGAAGGCTTCAACACATTCAGTAGGAGAGACAGACTACCATCATCTAAAGCTCCTCTGTGTGCCTCATTGCTGTTAAAATAAGGTTATTTAACAGAGCCCACAGCACACTCCAAGTGCACAGTAGCATATGGGCCCCTGTGGGAACAGTGCATTACTGCAGATCCAAGTTCTGTCTTTCAAGTAACTGCCTCTGAGCAGCAAGATCTAGTCTCCTGCTCTCCAGCCCCTGGGATCTCACAACTTCCTGCTTCTTACCATTGGGCTGTGTTAGAAATCTCATCTGAGTGGAGCCCTAAAGGACAGTCCTGGGCCTGGTTTGTTTCACTTTGCACAGTATCCTCAAGTTCATCCATGTTGGTCACATAGGTCAGCTTGGGTGTGAGGCATGGTTTCATTCTGTAGCCCAGGCTGTACAGCTAAGGCTGGCATGGAAGTCACCACTAAGCCTAGTCTGGATTTAAACTTGTAGTGATTCTCCTGCCTCACTCTTTGTAGTGCTTAGGTTATAGTTACAAGTCATCATGCCCAGCTGATTTATTTCTTTTTAAAGGATAACTAGTAATCTTCTGAGTGTATTTGCTACATTTTCTCTACTGATTCATCCACAAAGGACACTCAGGTTGTTTCTATATCTCCACTGTGATAAACAATGCTGCCTAGTGCATTGGTATTCAGGGGTCTCTCAACATTCTAGAATCTCAGCTTCTGAGAACTGCTGGAGTTTTTGTAGTTATAGATGTTTCATAACTACATTGCTCTGATAACAGAATAACAGAAAATAAGATCAGCCATTCACCTTTCCCGTTGTAGGCAAACGTGTTGAAGGACTCTGGTTCTGCTGTGGCGTAAAATGTTATTATATCACCAAGGAGCCTAAAACTTGGCATGGATGTAGAGATACCTGCCACAATTCAAGATTATCCTTCTTGAAGATAGATGATGATCGTGAAATGGTACTGTAGACAATTACTTGTCCTTTTATTTTCTTAGCCTCTGTCTCTAGCTCTAGGAGAGTGAGATACTAAACCCTGGCTTTTTTTTTTTTTAAAGAGAGACATTTATGGTTGTATATTGTTTTCCTTTATGGTTGTAGATTGTTTTCTTGTGAACAAAACTGTTCAGTAAGAATGTCCCAATTGACTCCCTCCTGCTCCAGGACACAGGGTCTGTTAAGAGGAGATTTGTTACTGCAGGGACAGTTGTGTGTTTCAATCTTCTCCCTTTCTCAGGGGTCTGCAAGAAAGTCCCTCAGAGAAGCCTGGCTTTCCCTGATGGAGTTTAACCCTCTGGTTCAGCACATTGTGTGACTGACAGTTATTTATCTCCACAAAGTGCTAACTAAATCCCCAGAGGCCACTATCCAGGGTTTGCTCTTTGCAACCCAGAAGTGAGACTGTCAGAGATGAGTAATTGGATGACAACAGGGAAAGTAGCTGACCTCTGGGACTAACTGGAAAATGGAAATAATATGAGAATCATGGAAATGAGTGGTATTACCGGTTAGTATCATGGTGGTTTTCACTGAAACTGTCTGTAATACTTACTTCCTATTTTTTCTTGTGTTTTGTAAAAAGAGATCTATTTTTAGAAATGCATACTTAAAAGAATATAAAGTTGCCAAAATGCTGATATTTTCTGTTTAAATTATTACTATAAAAATCTCTTCAAATATCTTCAAACTATTTTTTTCTAGAGAAATTATTACAAGATCACCTTGAAACCTTTGTTACTTAGAACATGGTTCAATATTTGTATACCAATTTAATACATATTTAAACAACAACATAAAATGATTTTAATGTCAAATAATAATGTAATTTTTCATTTGATACAGTACGCATAATAAAATTTAAATCCACATTTTAAAATATATTCAGTAACTTAACTAGACATCATGCCACTCAGATGTCTCATGTAAGACACTCTAAATACTCCAAATATCTCTCCATCTCTTTCTCAAGTTCTGTCACTTTTGGATCTTAACAAGAGAAAGGCTTTCTTTCTGGAACATGGAGCTTAATGCATAGATTTTCACAGAGGATATTTTATCTTATAAATTTTCTTTGAAGAAAGGGCGTTACTTCCCATATGAACACTTCTATATGCTTCCGTAGTCTTTGAACAATTTTAATAATTTTAAATTTGAAATAATTTTATGTTTGAACAATTTCACAGAGTTTCAAAATTGTTTATTGATCCATGTATGCAGTGTGCATTTATGGGCCATAAGCAGGAATATTGTGAGTTCAAGGATAGCCTTGGTCTCATAGTGAGACTTGCTCTGAGAAACACAGTCACAAGTCATGTCATGAACCCAGCATCTCAGGATACCTGAGGTTTTGTTTTTAAATAACTTATTAAAGTGGTATTAGTTTGATATCCATATGCTACTAGAGGGGAGTCACTTCAGAAGGAGCATGGTGGAACTTAGCATTGGGAGGACAGGACAGCAGAGAACTGACACAGGAATGCTGGAGCAGTTTCCTGACTGATCTTTTCTCATCAAACAAACAGAAACTTTATCATGAGGTATATTGTTGCCTCCACAGAAGTTCCTTCAGTTCCAGATTTATCCAAACAATTACTGGATTGGATTGTCATATGATCGGGATAAAAAGAAATGGACATGGATTGATGATGGCTCATCTAAACTGTGAGTTTCTGGGATGCTTCACATCTAACACAGGGGGGCGGGGGTGGTGAGGATTGTGTACAAAGGTTTTTTTTTTTTTCACATTCACATGGCTTTCCTCATGTTTTAAGGAGCTCATGGGTAAGAACAAGATGCAGAAGGCAGTGTCTCAGCAAATGTTAGACAGGGAAGATACAAGTCAAGGAGCTGACTAAAAGTGGCTTAATACTGCATACATCTAAGGATTGTGTGTGCTAAGATGCACAGGGCACAGTAAATCAATGGCTCAAGATGATGTAAAGTGACTCAATCATCATGACAGATAAAATGAGGATGAGTATCTCAAACGTTCATTTGACTTTTTTCTATAGTTTGCTTACATAATTGCTTGTTATTTATAAATATAAGAACATATTTATATACACACATACACATTCTTTCTATCTATCTATCTTCTTTCCATTTCAGGGTGTTGTGTTGTATAAGCTCCAAGTTTTATGTTTATTTCTAATCTTGTAGAAAAATGTTGACTGACTCCATTATTAATAATATTTCTTTTTCTTGAGTATCTCATATATATAAAGTATAATCATATTGTCCCTTACTACCCCCAAAACTTCTGCATCAGCTCTAACATATGCCCTGAAGTTAAACACACACACACACACACACACACACACACACACACACACACACACACACTAACAAAATCTCAATCTCTTGATTTTACCAAAGACTTAGGATCCAAATTTTGGGGTGAAAACCTACAGCTCAGAGAGACAGAGAAAGCACTCAGCTGGTCTTTCTATTCAGCCAACATCCCAGAAGGAAAAAGCTGAAAACTGAAAGCTAAAAGCCAACACCTTGATAGCTCAGCTAACAGCTGAGGAGGAAAAATCCAAACGCCCTTTCTTCTTCTCTGCACTGTCTTAAATACCCTTTTCTCAATGTCCCTCATTTCTGTTTAATCCTCCCAGGTGGTTTCTTTATCTGCCTCTTGACCTAGGTATTTAGCTCTTGGATTAAAGGTGTGTGCTAGGACTAAACCACTCTAGAAACAGGGTTTTACAGTTCACAATCTCAGCGTTCACAATGAGTTCAAATATCTTGCAACAGTGCCCTTCTAACTCATGTCTTCTTAATTGACTGGCTGTAGACCATCCACTGGAGAAAGAAAACCCACCATTGGCCACACCCTCAGTAAAGAATGGATCTTCCTTTTCTAGCAACTGTCACCTACCAATAGTGATTTCTTATGATGTAGAGAACTCTTGTTCATGTTTGCAGAAATTTCATCTTGTCTAGAAGGCTGCATTTCACAGAGCATTCCCCCTTCTCTGGTTTTAAAATTCTTTCTGTTTCTTCTTCTTTGATATTCCTTGAGTCTTGACATTGGTTTGGAGGGGAGGGGTTAATGCAGATGCCTCCATTGGAGCCAAGTGCATATTCTCTTCTCCTAATTCCTTGGACCAATCCTGCCTCACTCCATGAAACACCACTCCCTGTAAAAAGAAGCTTCTCTGATGGAGGATGAGAGCAGCACAGGCCTACGCCATAAACGTAAATATTAAAAATGCAATTTGACCACCAGACCACTTAGCAAAGTGACTATAGGGCTTATGACCTCCTCCCCAATCATGGGCTTTTGATTTGGATAACAACACCAAACATACATACATATATATACATTTTATATATATATATATATATATATATATATATATATATATATATATATAATGTGGTAAAGAGCCTCAATTCCAGTAAGAAAGAAGTGACTTATCCTATAACATCTGTACCACTGGGCATAGCTTGCCAGGCAGGTCAGTATTGTGGCAGATTCCAGTGCTGGGGTAGGATAACTCATATCTTTTTCTGCCCTGCAGCCTGCAAAGCACCTTCTGACCCTTTGAGAGTCAGCCCAGGGGACGATGTTTCCTGATTGATTTGAGATGGATTTCTCTATGTTCTGACATCCAACTGTGTGGATCCTCTCTGGCAGGAGGATCTTACCGTGTAGTTATGGTGGGAAACCAAGGCCAGCGGCAAAAGCCTGTGCTGTGTCCATGGTCTCTGTGGTCTCCCTTACTAGTAACTCCTCTGGATGTGTCCCCTACCTTGCACATTGATTTTCTTTTAGTAACTTAGATCTTCTGTGATTGTAACTCTTTTTTAAAGTTAATATTTTTATCTCTTAAATTGGCTGATGCCGGAGCCCGCCAGCAGAGCAGAACGGGGTTCTGAGTCGGGAGTGAGGATTGAAATTAATAATGTACACTACACATAATTATGTTCCGAGAGGCTTCTGGCCGCTTGCTCATGGCCCTAATGAGCCCTAGAGCGTCAATATGCTCTGCATCCGAAAAGCCACGAGAGCAGACAGCCTTCCACTAGAGCAGACAGCCTTCTTTATTTATACAAACAGTTTACACGAGGGGTTAATTCTCACAAGGAAGTGAGGCAGAGTTGAGACTTCAAACAAGCTCTCCCACCTGCTGTCACTAAACAAAAGGCGAATGGACTTGCAAATCCTTCCCTGTCTCCAAGGGAAGGCCTGGAAAAAACCTGTCTTCCTGTGCTGAGACTAGCATTTCAAACAGCTGCCAAAGCAGCTACCACCCGGCTCACCACAAGCTGACTCTTTGACCCTCCCCCATACATGCCAGGGAGTGACAGACTGGCTAGATCCCAGGGAAGGACATTGCAGCCAGCCCTGAGGAGACAGGATGAGCTGGGGTTGGATGGAAAGGGAGGAGATCCTCCCCCATTGGTGGACTTGGAGGGGGCAGAGAGGAGGGAGATGAGGGAGGGAAAGGGAGGGTGGGAGGGAATGAAGGAGGGGGGCTCTGCCTGGAATGCAAAGTACCTAACCTATGATTGATATAAAAATAAATAAATTTATAAAAAAAAGAAAACTAAAAAAAAAATTACATGTTTTCGTAGAATATATTTTGATCAGGTTTCCCTTCCCCGTAAATAGTCCTGATTCCTCCTCACCTATCCACTCAACTTCATGTCATTTTTCTCTCTCCCCTAAAGAAGAACAATACAAAAACAGAAAATCAAACAAGCAAGGATACAAACAAACAAACAAAAACTTTTAAACCACCAAGGAAACATGGAGCTTCTTTTGTGTTATTCAACCACTAACTAGTCAATTACTAACTAGCTGGTTTCCATAAAGCCTTTTATGCATGCTTAGTTTTGGCTAATCCATCTTTATTCTCTCCTGTCCCTTATTTTCCAGTACTCATCCACACTTGCCCTTTAATCCTCAAAATCCACCTTCTGCCTTCCTATCATATATTCATCATTTTTCTTATTATTCATAGTTTCAGAAATATGTATTTTTTAAAAATCCCCTAATACTTCTGTGTTTGTCTTTAATTAGTTTGGTGGTTGAATTTTCAGTTGATTTTCATCTCATTTAAAATGAGTTTAATTTTCACTACTTCTGTTGTTATTTTGAGATAGGGATTCATGTCACACAGGCTGCCCTTGAACTCTTGGTACTCCTGTCTCTCTCTCTCAGGTGTTGGGACTATAGGCAAGAGTGTCTTTCCTGGCTTTTATCTCTTAAATGATGTCAGTAATAATTATTTTACACCTGTTAGTTGGTAACCCTACTGTCTGTAATTTTGTGGGTTTAATATACCATTTCTGCTGTCTTATGTTCATCATGTCATTTTCCTTGTGGTTTTCACTGAGTTTTGTCTTTAGGAGCATCAGAAACTATCTGAGGCATGGTATCCACAGTGATGCCTTTAGGAACCTTTCATTCAATGCTTGGGATCATGGCAGGTCTGGATTACTGTGTGGACAGCTAAGTTCCAAATATGCAGGAAAATAACTTCCTCTCTTTCCTCTGAGGACACTCTCAAGCAGGCTGTCACAGAGGTGGCCAGAGGACAGACAGTCAAATAAGATATACTAATATATTCTAATCAGTGATGTTTATAATACTGCTATTGATTTTGTTTTTTCCCTATGAAGTATCATTTCATACAGACTATCCCTAGTCTTCCTGGCCTTATCTCCCAAGCACTGAGATTTCTGCTATTTGCCATTATGACTGACCACAGAGTTTTAATACTTTTGTTTATAGCCTATGGCACCATACAGAGTCAGAGATGGGCAAGTGATAACATTTAGTGAGGTACCAGAGGCTTACTATGCTACAGAACTATTCCTGGATGGTGGTGCTGTTTCTATGGCCAGATCTGAGGCTTCACTGAGGAAATTCAGTGGTCAAAAGGTTTCTGTGGCCACCACAAGCATTTTCTCCAGTGGGAAGATGCAGAAGCTTGAATACCTGCTTACAATGTCAGCTTTTAATGAACCATGTGAGCAGCTGGGAGCCTAAATTTGTGTTTATTGGGTAGAGCTGTAGGTGGGCATCACAATGGAGGGTAAAGTTAAGAGCTCACGATACAGAATATGTGCTTCATGTGTATCTGTGAACAGTTAGTGTCTGCTGGATCCTGTTCCTCTTTGCCCATGTTCAACACTCATGCTTTATTGGTTGTACCCATAATCCTATCTCATGGCTACTTAAGGTGTATACTCATTCCTACTGTAGCTCACTTCTCCTGTCTGTGACCAATGGGCCATTTGGTTTCATTGATCTTTCTTTGTTTTTTGTTTGTTTGTTTGTTTGTTTTTCTGTAGTAAATCTAAACAGTCCATTTCTCCCTGGTTGAAATCCAAGATTAAGGAAAGGTGATCTTTTGTTAAACTTTATCTCTTTGCCATTTCAGCCTCTATGGAATCTTATGGATTTTATTCTCTGTCTGGTATTCTTTGACATAGATTCTTATCAGGCTAACCTCTTTCAAAATCACTGTTATTTCCCAAACCTGCCTTGAATTCCTTATCTGCCAAGATTCATTATTTAGTATTTGAATGACCATTTTATATAGCTTTGCTATTCATCTTGCCCTGACTATTAGGAGAAAGACTGTCTGCCGTGCTTTGCTGATCCTCTGGAGTCTCAACTCTACTGGCCTCAGTCTGTTTGGGAATCTGCTTCCTGGGTGTTCAGGAGTGCACTGAATACGATTTTAATTATCAGTTAATATTTAGTCATGGTCTCCCTACATAGGATTGTCTGACCTGGTTTGTAATTCTTCCCAAATGGTGAGGTTAAAGGCCTGCCTCACCTTTCCTAGTGTTTTATTTTTTACTCAATGTTTTAAATTACATTTTCCCGGGAGGCGGTTGTGGCATTAACACACCATCCTGCACAGATGGCAGCTGTGTTATGTGCAGGGAGTCCATGGATCACCGTGTTTCAGTGAAGTCCCAGGAGCTCTGAGGTGCGGGAAGAAAGGGGAAATCAACAAAAGCTGGTGCTGAACTTATGAGTAATCATTCTATATTCTGTATATGTTGGCAAATAGGATCCTTCTTCTGTGCCTGAATTATAAACCTTTCTTTTTTTCTTTAAAACAGGGGCATTTCAGACCTTCTCCATGTGCCACATAACATATTTCTTCTTTTTTAACTGGTTTTAATGCAGAAGGCACTAGAAGATACCCTCTTTAATATAAAATTATCCCTTAGCAATACCGAAAATTAATTTAATTTGCTAATGTAAAATTAACACGTGGAGTATATGAGGAGTTAAGTTTTGATTAAGACCATTTTTTTTCATTTATTTTGTGTGTGTTATGCACACACATTTGCAGGTACATTACACAGCACAGGTAGTCAGAGGAGAGGTGAAGAATTATTCCTCTTCTACTTTGTGGGGTCTGAAGTCTGAACTTAGTTTGTCCGGTTTAGTGGTGGTGCACTCCACCAACTGATACATGTTACTAACCTAAGATCATTTTTTATGAGTTTGGAGAAAATGAATATCTTTTATTGACTGGCTTATGATTAATTCCATTATCTGTTCTTTTTGTCAATAAGCCTTGTTTTAAACATCTTGTCCTGCATCAATATAAGCTTAAATTGAAATAACTGCCTGTTACAGCTTTTAGAGTGATTTAACAGTAATGGAATCACTACGTAAGACAAGAGGAAGTGCGCTCTTCAGTTTCACAGCTACAGATAGTGATGACTGTGGTAAAGCCCACTCCTGTATCTGGGAAAAGAGAATAGACAAATTCTCTAGTTCAGTGTGCAGTGTGGAGGAAAGGTAAAAAGGCAATGTTTTGTCATCTTTGTTGGTGTCCTGTGATGATTTGGGAAAACTTAGTAGCCAAATATTTTAACTATAGGATTCAGTCTATTATGCAAATAGAGTGCAAAAAGGATGTGAAGCTCAAAGGGAAGAAATGCTCCTTTAAAACTTGACTTAACCCAGCAGAAGCCATCTTTCTTCCTGGTGCACAGCACAGCTTGTGTTTGTAGAATGGATGCCTTTGCTCCAAGCACTGAACAAACACTCTCTGCTTCCCAGATGACACAGAAGCTAATACCTAACTGTGATAAATGGCACATGCTTCATCATCACGAAGATAAAGCATTTTACTATCTCATTGCTCTGACATTGCAATTAAGAAATAGGAAACCGTGGCCCCAGCTGGCAGGTGTGGAACTCAGCTACAATCTGGGCCTAGAGCCTACACTTTGAGTTACTCCACCTAAACATCTACCCTATCTATGAGCTCCCGAAGCATATAAAGGGGCCATGCATAACCAGAGCCACAAGATCACTCTGACTCTGGCAACCAACGGTTTATACTTTCCTCCCTAAGTTGCTTTGATCAGGGTGTTTCATCAAAGCAACAGAATCCACCAAATCTGAACAAGGTAATTTTGTTACCTTCCAAAGTTTTTTCTGCACCTTTGCCCCTGGAAAAGCAGACATTTACTCTTTTCTACTACGAATGAGTACAACCTAGTCCAAAGTATCATACATGATATATAGATTTGTGATTGGCTTTGTATTTCTCTGCATCTTTCATTTTTAGGATATTATTGTTATTGGATTTTAGCTAACTAAAGCTCCTTTTCACAGATTAAAAGTTCATTCTTGTTAAAGCACCTTTGAATTACACAAATATTCCATAATAATTCTCCACCCACATGTGAACATGTGGTGTGTTTCTAGTTTTGACAATTTGAAAGTTGTCATGTTATTTTATGTGCATGTCACTGTATGAACATACATTTTATTTTCTTTTAGTAATTGTCTTTTGTGAACAGCCAGTGTCTTCTGAGATCTTTCTTCCTTTTCCCATGTTCAGCATACACACATAATTTTCTGACTGTCTCCATGAGCATGTGTCATGGCTGACTAATGTAAATATTTATTGCTAATATATGCTACCTGTCTGTGTTCTGTCTACAAGCTGCTTTGTTTCATTTTTTGTCCTTATTTCTTTTACATTCTGTATATTTAAATATTCTATTTCTCCCCATCTTAAATCCAAGATTCGATAAAGTGTTTTATTTTGCTAAATACTGATCCCTTTCAGATCTCAGTCCCATGTGGGTTTCATGGATTTCATTTTCTTTCTCTACCTTTTTGACAGAGTTTCATTAACGAAGACTGACCTCAAACTCCCTATATATTGAAAGTTAGCCTTAAACTGTGATCTTTCTATTTTCATGTCCCAAATACTGGGACTATGATTGTGTCCCACTACGCCTGGTTGGATTTATTATTGAGGATCTCCATTTTGTGTGCATTATTTAGTCAGTTTCCTCTAACTATTACGGAAAATGGTTCTAGTGCTTCCCTGACCATTCCAATTCCTGCTAACACTTCTGTCTAAGCAAAAATCTGACTTCTGTTTATTTATACAGAAAGATATTAAGTATTAATTAATTACTATATGACTTATGGTTTTGCTATGTAGCCCAGGCTTGCCCAGAACCCACAGTCCTTCTGTTTCAGCCTATATGTTAATATGCTCTGTGTTTTAATTTAATTTTTATTTTGCAACATTTAATATTTTAACAGAAGATAAACTGTGGACTCTAATACAGCATCCTGCAGAAATCAGAGTTGTACTGCATACAGGGAATTCAGGAGATTTCCATGTTTCATTGAAGACCCATTAGCTATGAGGTGGGGAAGGAAGAAAGGGAAAACAGTCCAAAACATGAGTTATAGCCTTCATCTCTGATTGTATTTCAAATATTCCCTTTCTCCCTAATAAACAAGAGTATACGCCTTGTTCTGTGTGCCACAACATCTGTTTTCACTTTTACTCTAGCATTTTTATTGACAAAATATAAGTGGGAAAGCAGATGTAGCATGAAATAATTTTTTGGAAATACTGAAAATCAATTTTACCTGCTCACAAAAAATTGTGAGTGTGAAGTAAAATGGAGAATTTGTTGTGATCAAGAGACCATTTCTGTTTAATGGACTTAGAGAAATGAAAACATTCTGGTGCTGAACTTATGAGTAATCATTCTATATTCTGTATATGTTGGCCAATAGGATCCTTAAAATCATGACATTTCAGTGAATGTTAAACATTAAACAGTTGCCCATTGTTGTTTTTGTTCTTCAGTGAATTGAACATACCACGTTACAATGGTAAGATCGAAAGATGTATATTTTTATCTAAAACAAGACTAGACAATGAGAACTGTTATAAAGCCTACCGCTGCATTTGTGAGAAGAGACTGGATAAATGATTCGCTCTCTAACAATACTTAAAGGTAAAAAGGAATTGTGCTGATCCTCATTTCTTTACTGTACTAATTTGTGACTCCTTACAAACAAATGTTTTGATCACAGGACCTCTTCTGCTGTGCAGAGGTACAAGCCTGCAAAGGTTGGGAGTGTCCTCTGGAATCTGACTTCACAGAGCAGAGGCCGCTGTCTTCCTTCCTAGTGGAGACAGTACAGTTCTTCTCTGATGCATGGACTCTCCATAGGACCAAGAAATATGCTCTAGCTGTTTACTTAAATTCCCCTAGAACTTAATAAAGAACCTTAATAAACAGCCTGAGTATTTCATTATTAATAGAATAAATCATCTTAATTGAAAGCACAATTAAGACTTAGAATATAGTTGTAGGCTCAGATTCTGCATTTGTTTGCTGATTACTATTTTGTGTTGTGTTTTGTTTTTGTTTGTTTTTTCGTTTTTTGTTTCAGTAGAAGTTTTCCTCATTGTTATAAATTTTGTTTTCCTCAAAAAGTATAATTTCAAATTTGGTAAACAGTTGCAGGGAAAGTTCAAGGAACTCTTGAATATCTTTTAAACAAGACATTAGATGTCCTTCCCACCCCTCTTTAACCCATCTAAGATAAGGTGAGGCCTTATAGAAATGGTTGTAATAACTGAACTTGGCTAGAAGTATTGGCTTTCTTACAGTTGTAATC
This sequence comes from Pachyuromys duprasi, assembly GCA_028658305.1. Lineage (NCBI taxonomy): Eukaryota > Metazoa > Chordata > Mammalia > Rodentia > Muridae > Pachyuromys > Pachyuromys duprasi. Next base: position 15,492,050 of record CM053761.1, read on the forward strand.
TTGACAATTGGGAGGCTCAGACAGAATTGCTGAATAGATGAGTGCAGTGAGAGCCTGTGTCATAGAACCAAACCAACCAAACAAAATTGAGGTGCAAATGTTTCTAAGTATTTTCCAGGGACAACACTCTATCTGTACCCAAATTATCAAACTCAGGACATTTGGTACTGACACAGTAATTGTTCTAATTCAAGATCCCTGTACCTGTCCACTCACTGGATAATGTCAATTTAGGTATTTCCTCCACATTCAGGTTTACGTGCATTCAATGCAGATGTCATTTTAATGTCCTTTTGTCCTGAACAGTGTTCATGATTTCTGGTGTTTTGTTTTCGGTGGTGATTTTTCATTTGTTTGTTTGTTCTGAGACAGGATTTCTCTGTGTTACCCTAGCTGTCCTGGAACTCTCTCTGTAGAAGAGTCTCATGTAGAACTCATATCTTCACCCGCCTCTGTTTCTGCTTCTGCCTCCTGAGTGCTGAGATTAAAGGCATGCGACACCATACATGGTTTTGGTTTTTCACCTTGATATTTTGTAAGTCAACTTCTGGAGAACAACTATGTATGTAAAAACACACGTCTACATTAGGCCTTGGGAAATATGGCCACATATAGAGATACTGGCCTTTGATAGCTTGAATCTTGCTATATAGACAAGACTACCATCAAACTCAATGAGATTCACATGCCTTTGCCTCCCAAGGTGCTACAGTACCTAGCTGAAAAATAGGGACTTCAATAAATTAGTACACCTCTTATTCCCTATCAAATTCAAACTGCATTTCACCTCCTCTCAGACTTTTTTCTTGTTCCTGGCAGTGCTCTCTTATGCTAGAAATTAGTTATATTTTCTTCACAGCTTTGTATCTGCCTTCTTTCTTCTCAGCAAGCTTTGAATATTAATCAACAACTTCTCCCTTTAAAATAATATTTTATTAATCTTTTGATAATTTCATACCATGTATTTCAATCATATTTATTTCTGCTTGTCTAACTCCTTCCAATTCACTCCCACCTCCCTATCAACTCAACTACCCTTTTATCTTTTCTTTGTTAAAAACCCAGCAAGTTTAGCTGTGTTGTCCATCTGCTTTGTGTGGAGGGCCTGCCCTGGAATTGGTTCATTGAAAATATTAACAACATTTACAAACCTTTGGCCAAATTATCCAAAACAAACTGAGAGGATATAAATACAACCAGAGATGAAAAGATAGCCATTACAACAGACACTGAGGGAATTCAGGAAATTGTGAAGACATTAAAAAGCTGTATTCCAATTAGATGAACATTGGCTATCCCTAAGCCTAAAGCACAGAGGAGGAAACACTTTCAAATTCTTTTTATGAAAATAGAGAATGTTTAAAATATCTCCTTCTGTGTTACCTCACTCAGGATCATCTTTTTTAGTCCCATTTATTTGCCTGCAATTTCCATGATTTCCTTGTTTTTAATAGATGGGCTGTTTCCCATTGTGAAAATGTACAATTTCTGTATCCATTCCTTGGTTTAGAGATATCTAGTTTTTTCCAGATTCTGGTTATTATGAATAAAGCTGCTATGAACATAGCTGAGCAACTGTCCTTGTTGTATGGTTGAGCATCATTTGGATATGTGTCCAGGAGTGGTATAGCTGGATTTTGAAGTAGCACTATTCCTAATTTTCTGAGAAAGTGCCATATTGATTTCCACAGTGGTTACACAAGGTTACATCCCACCAGCAATTGAGGAGCGTTCTGCTTTCTCCACAACCTCTCTAGCATGTGTTGTCACTTGAGTTTTTGATCTTAATCATACTGGTGGGTGTAAGGTGGAATCTTAAGGTCATTTTGATTTGCATTTCCCAGATGACTAAGGACGTTGAGCATTTAAGTGTTTCTCAGCCATTTTACATTCCCTGCTGTTTCTCAATAGTTTCATTTTGAAGTTCATTTTTTCAGATATTTAAATAGCTATGTCCATTTGTTTCTTAGTTCTTTTTACTTGGAATATCTTTTGCATCTTTTTCTCCTAAGCTTCTGTAAGAATTACTTTTCTAATATTTGATCAAACACAATGACCAAGAGAACTTATAGAAGGAAAGTTTATTTCAGGCTTATGCGTCCAGAGGGTTACAGTCTATGATGATTGAGCAGAGGCACAGTGGAAGAAATAACTGAGAGCTCACATCCCAAGGTACAAACAGAATGCAGAGAGAACTAAATCCAAATTTAGTGAAGTCTTTTGGAACCTCCAAGTCCTCTCCCAGTGACATGCTTCCTTTATCAAGACCACAGCTCCTAATCTTCCCCAAATAGCCTCCAGCTGGGAACCAAATAAATAAATGCCTGAAACTTATGGGGTACATTTGATTTAAAGACACATGTAGCAGCCATAGTGGGAGTGTGTAAAGAGACAAATGTAGTGAAAGCAGAGAACCGAGATGCATTACGGGTAAGTACCAGCGAGAACAGAAACAAACAGTTTAGTGAATTATAAGTCTATCTTTTCTAGTTCTGGCATGAGATTTAGGTTTAAAAAAGCGCTTATATATATGTGTGTGTGTGTGTGTGTGTGTGTGTGTATCTATCTATCTATCTATCTATCTATCTATCTATCTATCTATATGCACACACAGCACTCTTCACAGTGTGGTTCCAAATATCACCATTGTCTTTGCTTCAGATCTCATTCACAGTGGTCTGACATTTTCCTAGAACTGTGTTTCAATAGCTCAAGAGCCAAATGCGAAGTTCTGAGTGTCTCTATTCTGAATATCTTCACTCATGTCAGGACAGATATGCTGCATTCTCCAAACAATCTTTGTTTGGAACTGAAAAAAGTGAATTACACACACCAAGAAGACGAAAGGGAGCAGATATAAATCTACTTTTTTTTTCTTTTAGAAATTATATTGTAACAGCATGGTCTGGTGCTTTGTATTTGATTGTTAATTAATTTGCTTCTTGAGGTCTGCTTCATGTCTTTTATGAGTAGACATTCATGCACCTCAAAATAATGTTTGTAACCTTGCTTAAGAGATTATTCTGGATTGGCTGATTAAAAGGCCCAAATCTGGGCAGGACAGAATGGTACAACTTTGAGGGCTTTCAGGGAAGGAGGATCATGGGAAGGAGAAGGAAACTGAAAGAGGAAGGAAGGAGAGAGCCATCATAGCTTAGCAAGGGAGAAGCACATGGTCGGCAGGGATGGATGAAGCAGCACAAGTGAGCGAATAAACAAATACTTATGGAATTATGAATGGGAGGTATCCTGGAATGGAGCTAGGAGGTATCAAGAATGACCCAATGCTAATATCTGAAGAGCTGATAAAAACCGAAAGGAATCAGTTGTTTTCTTTCCATAAAACACATTATCATATCAACAACTCACATAATATAAAATCAAGCTTTGTATTTTAAAAATACTGAAGAGTCCCTTTGAAATTATTTTTTAAAGCCAATAACTGTTGGACCTATGCACCATGTATTTTAAATTAACTAATTAATCTTTATGTGTATAGATATTTTGTCTGCCTATGTGTCTGTGTATTACATGCATTCACTGACTGTGGAGGCCTGAAGAGTATGTCAGACCCTTATAACTGAAGTTCTTAGCTGTCATGTAGTACTGTGAACCCAGGTTCTCTGAAAGAGTAGCCAGTGCTCTTAACTGCTGTATTGGTTTGAATGAAAATGGTGCCAAAGACTCATACATTTGACTTCTGGTTCCCAGGTGTTGGAAGTGTTTGGGAAGGATTAGGAGGTGTGGCCTTATTGCAGGGAGGGATTGATGGAGGGGTGGGCTTTGAGTTTTCTAAAGCCCATCCTATTTCCAGTTAGCTTTCTCTGTCTTGTGCTTGAGGATCAAGTGTCATTTCCAAGTTTCATCTCTAGCACCATGCCTGATGCCATGGTCCCTGCCATGCTGGTCATGGACTCTAACCCTCTGGAACTAGGAGCCCTTCATTTAACTGTTTTCTTTTATATGTTCCCTTGGGCATAGTGTCTTGTCACAGCAATAGGAAAGTAACAAAGAAAACTGCTAAGCTGTCTCTCCAGCACTTCTCCAATAGCACTATATTTTTTAATAATTAGACTCGTTAGTGCTATACCAAATTCTTCCATGAATGTTATAGTGAATATTTCTGGGAATCTACACAGAATACAAATTTGAATCATTTCAAGGATTTAACATAAGATTTCAATAAATATTTTATACTACTTCTCAAATTTTCAAACTTTTACGAATGTAAAAGAAGAAAAGAGATGTTGTTATAAGGGTCATCTAACTCCTGTGAAAAGTTCTCTACCCTGGGTGTGTAATCTACAGTGTGAGCACTTGATCTGTGGCTTCCTGTGTGGTTTAACATAAATATCTTAAGTCGCACCAGACACTTCTTTTCCTCTCTTGGGCTAACCTCTCAGAAAAGATCTGGTCTATTTTTATATCTTATCTTTATAAAATCAATATGTACAAAGTTTTCCAATGTCCTCTCAGTTTTTGTGATAGTTGGGAGTTGGCATAGAGGAGACATAAACTGTTAAGAAACCATCAGGTATTTAACTACATGTCATGTTTTTCCTATTGCTTTGAATGTACTTTGAGAAAGCAATTGCTCAATTGTTACTGGGATCTCATTTCCAGCTCTGGTTATCCCTCTAGATTTTGTGATCTTTGTTGATTTCAGATGAGACAGAGTGTAGGTTAGAAACTGGCAATGTTGAATACAAAATAAAATGGAAAGCTTTTAACGATGTGAGCTACAGTGAGCAAAAGAGCCATTACAGTGAACACTCTTACCATGTGAGGACATTCACTAAATCATGGTCAACCTATCAGGGCCCACTCACCTATAGAAAAGTATGTGTAGGTCAGAGGACAACTTCCAAGAGTCAGTTTCCTCATGGAACAGTGGGGTGCAGGTATCAAGTCTTTAGGGCAGTCTTTAGGCCTAAATAAAGCCAATAGAACAGTGATTCTTATTATTCCTAATGTTGTAACACTTTTATATAATTACTCATGTTGTGGTGACCCTTCAACCATGAAATTATTTCATTTCTACTTCATAACTCTAATTTTGTTACTGTTATGAATATTAATGTAAATATATGTAAATATATTTGCAGGATATCTGATATATGACTCTCAAAGGGGTCGGGAAACATAGGTTGAGAAACACTGCTTTTAGGCTGAGCCAACTTGGACTCCCTGAAGGAATGAAATTTCCATAGAACGTTTCCATTTAGTTGCATCTTGATATTGTCAAAAAGATAGAGTACATAATTCTTAGAATCTTTGCAGAAATACACCCAGCAGATCTTGTCCAGGGGGAATGTGTCAATTATAGGAAAGATTTCAACAAGCTCCCAAGAGCTGTTATCAGATAAGTGTGACTCTCAGAAGTATATAGGTTAAAAATGAAACTACAGAATGAATAGTTTTGCCATTAGACAGATGCCAAAATGCACTGAGGATAAGCACATATTTGTTTTCCACTCAGGAGAAGTGTTAGCCACTATCTGTGAAATTGTGGGTTGCTACCACATTAAAGACTACACTGCCATAGAGAAGAGTTTGGCAGTAGGCTATAATTGTCTCATTTCTTTTCAAAAGTTCCCTCATTTCACAGAATTAATGTTGTACATTGTTTATTCCAAAGCTTAAACATTATTAGTCCCACATATAGTCACTGTAAATATTGTTGAAATAGTTTGCATGTGTTTTAATAATAAAAATTTTAAGTTTAGTGTGTGTTATACATTTATTGCATCTCTAAATCCAGACTGGGCCCATATCAACTACCCAGAAGCTATTTGTGTCCAGAAGCCACAATGTTGGTTAGACAGCTCTAGGTGGTGGTCTGACTCAGTTTATGCCTACACTTTTTTATACAGATTATAGTTATGGGGATGGGTTCTATAGATGTCTCATGAAGCACTATACTTTCTCCTGTATCTCAGCGCATAAGCCATTTTTGTAACTTTCAGTCTATGGTTTACATGCAATCGTATATAATTTTTTGAAATAGGATCTTTTTATGTATCTTCTGGCTGTCCTGGAAATCACTGTGGAGACCAGGCTGGCTTTGAACTCACAGAGATCCACCTGCTTCTGCCTTCCAAGTACTGGGATTAAATGCTTGCACCATAACACTAAGCCCCAAATCATATTTTTATTTTACTTAGGGTTTTTTTTGCAAATTTTATAGATAAGCACAGTTTCCTTACTTCTTAAAGTCACCACTCTAATCTCATACTGAATTACTTGCAGTGTCCATAACAGCCTCCTTATTCAGAACTGCTTGATCTTATCTCACTGTAGGAAAGAGAAACGCCAACTGCAGAAGCTATTGACATTCGGGTTCAGAGCTCTGGACACTTAGATCTCTGGCCAGGCTACTCCTCAGAGGAGGGCTGCAGTAACAATGCCAGCTCTGACCAAGGTCCAACCCCAGTCTTTAGGCATTACTTGGACAGTGAGAAAATGAGTTATTTGTGAAGCACCCAAAGGTTGGAATGCAAACAGTTTCCTTGAAAAAGGATTCAGTTATTTTTATTTCTGTGTATGAGTATCTTGCCTGCATATATATGTATGTATGTATATATGTATATATACATACACACTACATGCACACCTGCTGTCCTCAGAGACCAGAAGAGTACCAGATCCCAGAGATTTGTCTCCTAGATGAGTCTAAATCACGTCAAGTTGATAGTTTACTGTGCTGAATATAGAAAACAGATGGATTTTTTAAAGGTTTAATTTTTTTGTGTGTTCTATTTTTTTATTTTATTTTTTATTAATTACACTTTATTCACTTTGTATCCCCCCATAATTCCCTCTCTCCTCCCCTCCCAATCGCACCTTCCCTCCCCCTTCTCCACATATGCCCCTCCCCAAGTCCACTGATAGGGGAGGTTTTCCTTTCCTTCCTTCTGATCCTAGTCTATCAGCTCTTATCAGGAGTGGGTGCATTGTCTTCCTCTGTGGCCTGGTAAGGCTGCTCTCCCATCAGGGGGAGGTGATCAGAGAGGCAGTTCCTGTTCCCATTATTATAGAACTCACTTGGATACTGAACTGCCATAGGCTACATCTGTGCAGGGGTTCTATGTTTTCTCCAAGCATGGTACTTGGTTGGAGTATCAGTCTCAGGAAAGACCCCTGTGCTCAGATATTTTGGTTCTGTTGCTCTTCTTGTGGAGCTCCTGTCCTCCCCTATCTTACTATTTCCCACATCTTTCATTGGATTCCATGCACTCTGCCCAACAGTTGGCCATAAGTCTCAACATCTGCTTTGATATTCTGCAGGGCAAAGCCTTTCAGGGGCCCTCTGTGACAGGCTCCTAGCTTGTTTCCTGTATTCTTCTTCTGATGTCAATCTGCTTTGCCTTTCTGGCTGGGGATTGAGCATTTTAGCCAGAGTCCTCCCTCTTGATTAGTTTCTTTAGGTATACAGATTTTAGTAGGTTTATTCTATTTTATATGTCAATATGAGTGAGTATACACCATGTGTGTCTTTCTGCTTCCAGGATAACTCACTCATGATGATACTTTCCAGTTCATTTATCTGCAAATTTCATGATATCTTTGTTTTTTATTGCTGAGTAATATTCCATTGTGTGGATGTACCACAATTTCTGTATCCATTCCTCAGTTGAGGGGCATCTGGATTGTTTCCAGCTTCTGGCTATTACAAATAAAGCTGCTACAAACATGTTTGAGCAAACGTCTTTATTGTGTACTTGAGCCTCTTTTGGATATATGCCTAGAGTGGTATAGCTGAATCTTGAGGAAGTGCTATTCCTAGTTTTCTGAGGAAGCGCCAGATTGATTTCCAGAGTAGTTGTACAAGTTTACATTTCCACCAGTAGTGGAAGAGGGTTCCCCTTTCTCCACAACCTCTCCAGCATGTGTTATCACTTGAGTTTTTTATTTTGGCCATTCTGATGGGTGTAAGGTGAAATTTCAGGTTCGTTTTGATTTGCATTTCCCTGATGGCTAATGAAGTAGAGCATTTCTTTAAGTGTTTCTCTGCCATTCCATATTCCTCTAAGGAGAGTTCTCCTTTTAGCTATGTTCCCCATTTTTTAATTGGATTACTTGCTTTGTTGCTTTTCAAATTCTGTAGTTCTTTATATATACTGGATATTAGCCCTCTGTCAGATAAAGGGTTGGTGCATATTCTTTCCCTATCTTAGGCAGTTGTTTTGATGACAGTGTCATTTGCTTTACAGAAGCTTTTCAGTTTCATCAGATCCCATTTATTGTTTGTGGCTCTTAGAATCTGTGCTGTTGGTGTTCTCCAAACTCATTCTATGAAGCCACAGTCACCTTGGTACCTAAACCTCACAAAGACCGAAGAAAGAAAGAGAACTTCAGACCAATTTCCCTTATGAACATTGATACAAAAATACTCAATGAAATATTTGCAAACCAAATACAAGAACACATCAAAGATATCATTCACTATGACCATGTGGGCTTCATCCCACATATGCAGGGGTGGTTCAATATATGGAAATCCATGAATGTGATCCACCATATTAACAATCTGAAAGAAAGAAACCACATGATCATCTCCTTAAATGCTGAAAAAGCTTTTGACAAAATCCAACATCCATTTACGTTTAAAGTATTAGAGAGATCAGGGATACAAGGCACATACCTAAACACATTAAAAGCAATATACAATAAGCTTATAGCCAACATCAAAATAAACTGAGAGAAACTTAAATCAATCCCACTGATATCAGGGACAAGGCAAGGGTGCCCACTCTCTCCATATCTCTTCACCATAGTTCTGGAAGTCCTTGCTACAGAAATAATACATTTGAAGGAAATCAAGGGAATACAAATCAGGAAGGAAGAGGTCAAATTATCACTATTTGCAGATGATATGATAGTATACCTGAGTGACCCCAAAAATTCTACCATGGAACTCCTACAGTTGATAAACACCTTCAGCAAAGTGGCCGGATACTATATTAACTCAAAAAATCAGTAGCCTTCCTGTAAACAAAAGACAAAAGGGCTGAGAAAGAAATTAGGGAAACAACAACCTTCACAATTGCCACAAAAGACATAAAGTACCTTGGTGTGACCCTAACCAAGGAAGTGAAAGACTTGTATGAAAAAAATTTCATGTCTCTGAACAACGAATTAGAAGAAGATATCAGAAGATGGAAAGATCTCCCATGCTTATGGCTTGGCAGGATTAACATAGTAAAAATGGCTATTCTGCCAAAAGCAATCTTCAGATTCAATGCAATTCCCATCAAATTGCCAACACAATTCTTTACAGAGCTTGAAAGAAAAATTATAGACTTCATAAGGAATAACAAGAAAACCAGAATTGCTACAACACTCCTCTACAATAAAAGATCTTCTGGAGGCATCTCCATCCCTGATCGTAAGCTGTACTATAGAGCAACAGTAATAAAAACTGCATGGTACTGGCATAGAAACAGAATGGTGGGTCAATGGAACCTAACAGAAGACCCAGAAATAAATCCACACACTATGGACACCTGATTTTTGACAAAGATGCCAAATTCATACAATGGAAAAAAAGATAGCTTCTTTAACAAATGGTGCTGGTCTAACTGGATGTCTACAGGTAGAAAAATGCAAATAGACCCATACTTATTACCCTGTACAAAACTAAAGTCCAATGGGATCAAAGACCTCAACATAAAACCAGACACATTAAATTGGTTAGAAGAAAAAGTAGGGAAGAGCCTTGAACTCATTGGTACAGGAGACAACTTCCTGAACAGAATTTAAAAGGTTTAAGCACTTATTATGGGTTTAAGAATTTTTCATTCATTTTCTTTCCCCCAGTTCTGGGAATCAAACACAGTATTCAAATACTAGGCAACATCTCTACCACCAAACAAAGTCTCAGCACCTGTTTTTCTTAACCTAAAATTTCATTAAGGCAAAAAAAAACTGTGTCAGTTGATGTTATTGCTTTAATAGATAAAGAAATTAAAGTTTAAAAGGCCAGGAAGTCTCTGCTTCTCTTGATTCACTTATTTTTTTAAAAACATCACTGGTTCATTTTCAAAGCTCTGGGGTTTCAGGCATGTAACTCTAGTTCTGATAATCTGGTTTTATGGTTGTCCATCATTATTTTCTTTGACTATATGCTCTGTCTGGGAAGAAGAGATATATTTGTTTTTATTAGTAGTACTAATTAACTCCGAAGAAATGTTTTTCTGTTGAGTCAAACTCTTTCTTTCTAGGGAAAAAAACTTATTTTATAAATTTTTAGACATGTTGCTTAGATGAGCTAAATACATAAAGGTAACAATCTTTTGGATTTATGCATATCCATACAAACTAAGGAATGTCAATTATTGGCTATCTGATCTAGAGAGTATGATTTGGATTCCTTGAGGTTCAGCGTCTCCATCTGCAATCCATCTGTAAAACAAAGCAAGATATGGCATAACTATGCTGATTGCTAGAATTACAGTCAGACCTTGACTGCTTTGCCTTGACTGGTATGATATCTTTATTTCTTTTTTCATAGTGTAAAATGTGGATCATGAAGTCAAGTGACTACTAAATTAACAAGATAGGAAAAGGAAAGGTGGTTTGGTATAATGCAATAATAATGTTTACGTAAGGGTGTATCTTTGTTAAAAATGACTTTATAAAAATCTACTGTTGTTGCCATTGGGGCTAATATTCGCATTAAGCAATCAGATATAATTTTCAACAACATATATGAATCTAGGTATCTAGAGATAATGAACATCGATATCTAAATTTTAGGAACCAATAGAATTATTTCAAAAATTGTTTAATAACTTAAGATAATATACCTAATAACTGTCACCGACCATTGTTTCATTGTGTTAAATTTCTGGTCTAAGGTGTTGCAGAGAAAAATTTTAAAAATCATTTATACTCCTGAAGAAATTCACTATTTCCAGATCATTCTTCTTTGTTACTCAGATCTCTGTCTGTATTACTTCATGATGCATGTTCCCATTACTAACAGTATAAATTATACCTTGTGAATTAAAGATGAATGCTGGTATATGAAATTCAACACAAATAATGGCCTGTGACAGTTAATAGAAAGTAATATCTTAAGCTATTAGACAGTTTTTGAGATAATTCTGCTGGTTGCCAAAATTTAGAAATCAAGATGCATTATCTCCAGATACCTAGACTCACACGCTAGTAAGATGTTTGCTGTGCTCCTGCTTGTAGCAGCTGTCAGAAATGAATGAGGAAAGAGTGACATGTGCAGAGCTGGAATTATCGCTGAAGAGAAAGAAGCCAACTCAGAAAAAGAGAGGTAACATTTTTCTGCCTGTGTGTGTATGTGTTGAAAATGCAATTATGAAATATAAAAATGATGAACTCATATTAATCATATGCATATATATTTTATGTTATGTCTGGCTCTTTCTATTATTGAAAAAGATACTTATGGGCAAATAGTTAATGAATGGAAATCAAAGCAAAAAGTTATCTTAATTTTAGCCTGAGGCATAAACATCCGTTCTGCTCTAATTACAAGGTCTTTCCATGTTTGTTATGAATTCTGCCTTTTGCTCTCATGCAGAATGTCCATGGCAAGTTATTGCTGTGATCCTTGGAAGTCTTTGTCTTCTTACAGCAAGTACAGTGTTGGGATGTCTTTGTAAGTATGATACATAAATGTTTTATGGCAACAATGAGATAAAAAGCAGCATTACACCTGCTGAACCTTTAGAAGTTTTGACATTCAGAGGTTGAGCTTATTTCTGGGCCAAACAGAGAGTGATCAAGCTTCTGTCTGGAGTTGGGAGAGGAGAGGAGGGATGGCAAACTACAAAACAAATCGGGCCCTACACCAGCATTTTGACAGGACTCACAAAGAGCAAAAGTGCACACACGTGGGCACACATGCACACCCACTAATTCACACTCCCCCAACACACATCTCCACTTGCAAAAGCACACCTTCCCAGGCCTGTCTGTACACGCTGTGCGCACACATGTGCACTACAACTGTCACTCCTTTCTCTGGCTGTCCTTCGGGCACATATGGCCACTTACTTTGCAGTTGCATGAACAGAGGCTCCAGCTGTAGTCCCAGTACTGGGACTAACAGCTCTGGCTCAGCCAGCTCGTTCACCTGTCTTCTTTTCCCACTGGCTCTGATGTCTCGGGATTTATAAGGCAAACATCCTGCCATACTTTAAGGTGCCCAGCCCATTTTTAGATAAGCATAAAGATCTTTGGCTATTGGCAGCACAGATGATTCTGTTTTCTGCCATGTCTGACAACCCGAGTTCAATCCCCAGGACCCACATGATGGAAAGAACCAGCACTCACAGATTTGTCCCATGACCTCAAACATACACAATGGTACATGGGCACATAGATAAGCACGTATACACAAAAAACATAAATGTAATACAATTTAAAAAAAAACAGAGGATGAGTGAGGAGAACCATTTATCAGGTCATGAAAATAAAGTTGCTTCCCCGGGAAAAAAAATTAAAAAAAAAGAAGTTTTGAAATTCTGTAGACATCCTAGAAGTTATGGATATTGGTGACTCTGATGATGGTGATAATGTTTTTATTACCAATTTATATTTCTGTTTCAATGAAACATAAAAAGTTTGGGTTAGGGTTGGGGATATCTAAAAATGTGGTAAAATATTTGCATGATAATGTGAAGTGAAAATAGTAAGCAGATGCATTTTTTTCATAATGCATTTTATAAGATCATAGACTTAGGAGAGATCCAAGATGGCTGCCATGAGAGGACACTGTGTCTGAGGAATAGGACAGCAGTAACAATGCAGCAACTAGGAGACTGAACTCTGGGACCTAAAACACCAGCATTTGTGATTGCCAGGTAAGCAGAACTCCTACAGTGAGGAAATCAAGTGGGAAAATCCTAGGGACACCCAGTTATTCCCTGGAAAAAACTCCAGGTGTCCCGCAGTGCACAGCACTGAGCTGAATGAGTAGCCGCCCTGGGTGCCAACAGCCGCCATTACAGACTGGGTCTCACAGTCTCAGGGCTAGACTGAGAGGGCCCCCGGTACCATTTCGACAGGCCTGCATCCAGTGGACACACACCGCTCGACTGGCAACCACAGCAGAACGTGTGTGTCCACAGGCCAGGCTGGAAAGGCCCTGGGTACTATTTCAGACCAGCCTGCATACTGAGGGCACACACCACTCAGATCCGCCGGCAACCACCTCAGTCCATGTGTGTGTCTACGGGCCAGACTAAGAAGGCCCCGGGTACCATTTCACAGCAGCCTGCATACAGAGGGTGCACACTGCTCGGCAACGCCTGCAACCACTCCAGAACGTGTGTGTCCATGGGCCAGTCTGAGAAGGCCCCAGAATCCATTCTCTAGGCAGGGCTGCATCAGGCAGACACACTCCCCGAGAAGACACTAGCCGCACCCTGGACCAGGACACATAGTATCAGGTCCAGACTGAGGTACCCCCAAATACCATCTCAGACTGTGGTGCACAGCCCCTGGCCCAGAAGGTGGCGCCAAGTCTCCAGTCCAGAAGAGAGACCTTAGCAGCAAGCCCAGGTGAGAGCTTGGAGCCTCCAGACCAGAGTGGCGCTCCCAGCTGACATCTCAAACTGGGACATTCTGCCTCTGGCACAGAGTGAGGAGCCAAACCTCCAGACCAGAGTGGTGACCAGTCTGCAGTGCTCACAGTTTCTAGCACAGAGCACAAAGCTGGGCACACAGATCCCACAACAGAGTTCAACTGAGACAATAACACACACTAACAAACCACTGGAACTCCCTGATGTTCTTGAAGAATACTCCTGACACAAGAGATTGACAGTACCAGTCTGAAGTTCAGCCATAAAGCACAAACAGCTCCTTGATTATATATAAACAAATGCCCAGAAGTTGACATAAGAACTCACACAACAAAAATCAGGACACCACGGCCCCACCAGAAAAACCCAAAAGCAATGGAGATTTTAATTCAGCGGAGACACAGGAAAATTATGTTAAAGCTATGATTATGCAGATATTAGAGGAATAAAAAGAGGGACAAAAAGAGCAAATGAACAAGGCCCTCAAATAAATTCAGAAGAATTTAACTGCCCACATACAGGAACAATTAAAGATAGACAGAGAGGAAAGAACCAAAACAATAGGAGACACAGTCGATCAGATCAAGGAAACGATACAAAGCATGAAAACAGAATTAGAATCTATAAAGAAGACACAAACGGAGAAGAACCTGGAACTGGAGAACTTAGAGAAAGGATCAGGAACGAAGAGGTAAGCATCACTAATAGAATACAAAAGATGGAAGAGAGACTCTCAGAAGCTAAAGATACTCTGGCTGAAATGGATTCCTCACTCAAGGAAAAAATAAAATCAGAAAAGTCCCAAACACAAAACATCCAAGAAATCAAGGATGCCATGAAAGGACAAAACCTAAGAATAATTGGAATAGATGTAAAAGAAGACTCCAGGCTCCAAGGACCAGAAAATATTTTTAAGAAAATC
>CM053761.1:15507039-15530801 GCA_028658305.1 Pachyuromys duprasi
TTGTAGCTAAAACTTTATGCCTAGAAATGTCCAGTGTTGCAGCCCTTTTCAGCATCAAATTTCCTCCAATAAATATTAATTAAATACATGTTCATCATCAAACAAAAATTTTCTGAGTACACAAACATTAAATCATTTTCTATATCAATAAGCTCTTATTTCATGGGTTTGTATTATGTTAATCATATTACATGGCATGCCCACGTCAATCTAAATAGCAGCCTTTCTGGCTTGTTCTTTTTGTCTGTGTGAGCACACTATCCCTCGCATTTGCATAACCCATCCTGCAATCTGCAAAAGTTGACCTTTTATCAGTTGCTCTCAGTTCTACTTGTCTGACAGCTGTAGACCAACAAAGGCTCAGAAAAACTGGACCAACAAGACAAAATATTTTTATAATCAAATCAAAATGAAGACTATATATAGTCTAAATCAAATATTCAAGACTATATACAGTCTAACTAGGCATATTAGTGTATTCTTATGATCCCAAAACTCAGGAACTTGAGCCAGGAGGATTGTGTGTTTGTTCTCTTCCTGGAGTACATAGTGTGTATATGTCTTAGGCAGTAACATCACTTGTATACAACTTCATAAACAAAAGTGGAAACTGTGAATGTTGCGCTGAGAGGTGAAAGCATTTCTAGTCCCGAGTTTCTGACAGAGGTCATCCAGGTTTCAGAAGTTCCTCATTCTTTTTTGCTTTGATAAAACAGCACAACATTGGAACATTGTTAGCTTTCTCCCTTAGACAAACATAACTCTCTGTTTATTAACTACTTTGTCCTCGTCATGATTTACCTCCTTTAAAAGATGGTATTTATATAGATACTTTCACAGTTTCTGACATAAGAAAATTATTTTGCAGGCTAAAAGCATTGCTACTATTTAATTATCTTTGGTTGTAAATTAAATCTGACAAATTAAACATTTAATACTCTGTTAAATGCTTGATTGTATTACAATTCATATATCACCTGCTGCTGATGTGAATGACAATTCTCAGTTCAGAGGTAGATTCATATTCTTGAAGCCATCACTACACTCAAGCCAACATATATTTATTACTTCTGAAAATTTCTTCTTATAAGGTAATAGGCCAGTGGAAAATCATTGTACCCCTGTCCTGGCCTTGAACCTAGGACTGGGAAATTTTTGTCCCAATCACTCATGGTTAACAGCCAATCAATACTTCTGGACATACTTTTTCACTTTGTACTTTTCTATTAGCTCCAAAAAAAAATTTAACTAATGCCCTCTCCAACCAGCATGCTGTTCCTGCTTAGAGGCAGTCATCATTCTGTTTCTCCCCAATAAACCTTTTTTGTGATGTTTGCTGTGTGGTGTGACTTTTTTTTTATTCCTTGGCCCCCATTACTAAAAATCCCTTGCTCCAGAGAACCCTTTCATTTCTGATGCTCTTTTCATTTTAACAGAAAATATTAAGTTTAAGAGGGATTGGTACTCTGATTTTGTCACACTTTGAATTCCTTTGACTATTAATGTCTTTTGCACTTCCAACTAAAAATTAGAGCAATTTTTTCATATATAGAAAATAGTTTCCTATAAATTCCATTGGTATTCTATTAACTCTATAGTTGGAGGTGAGAACTGGACTGTTAGTTAACAGAATGGAGTTTTCTATTGCAGCAACTATAGACAAATGTTAATCAGGCAACACTGCTGCTCTGGAGAGGGATTACATCCAAAGATATGATTCAGCTAAAATGCAGGCACTCCGTGGATTACTGTATAATCGGACTAAAATACAGACTTGCCATTAGTACACACCTTTAATCCTCAACAATGAAGGTAAGGTTAGTTTGTAGAAGGAAGCAACCATATCTGACAGTGATGTCTAATTGAAGGGCAAATGAAGTGATGAATCAGAGAAAGATTTGACAGCATAAGTAAGAGATAGAAAATACCCAACTCACATGAGATTGACAGAGGAAGAGAAGCTACTTAAGAGCAGCAAGACTTGTGGTGTCTGTGTGTGTGTGCCTGTGCATGTGCGTGTGCATATGTGTGTGTATGTGTGTATGGCAGTTTTACCAGGACAGTTTTAAAGAGACAGGTTACAGAGAGAACAACCTAGACAGGAGTAAAGACAGAATAGCAAGAGAATGAGAAGGCAGAAGATAAGAACATATTGATAGTATAAGGCCAGGGAGAGCAATTCAGTCAGAAGCTGAGAGAAACCAGATTGAATTACTAGTCAGTTTGGGAGATTAGATTGTAAGGAAGCTAGAAGCTTCCAAGCCTATGTCTAGAGGTAGTTAGAGCAGAGAAGAAAATGCTGTGATCTCAACACAAGCCGTGTGTTTACACAGCTTGGGTACAGCTCTCAACTAATCCTTCATCTAAGGAAATAAATGCAACATTTACAGCAACACAGACCTTCATTCCACATATTTGTAATTAGCACCCGAATTTTTCTCATCACAGATAGAGAACTGTTAATTTTATTGATATTTTAAGAGAACCACCTTTTGATTATATTGAATTTTTCCTTCCATTTTCATTTTCAGTAATTTCTGTTCAAAGTTTAATTTTTCCCCCTATGCATTACTCTTAAAACAGGCTATTTCTCTAGTTTTCAAATTTGGAAACTTGGAATTCTGGTGCTTTTAGATTTTCTGTTGTAAGCAGTGCTGGGAATTTCTTAATTTAAAGGAGTTTTTCATTTACTTAAAATTTTTACCTTAGGGTTGTTTTGCTTTCCTATGTCAGAGCACTATGTACACCCACTGCTGAGGATGGAGGAGTGTGTGGAATCCTTTGGAACTGCACTTGAACCTTTTTCTTAAGCACTGTTTTCTTCTGTAACTCATGACATTTAGTTAGATGCATTTTGATATTTTGAAAACATATATTAATTTTCATTGGTTTTCTTTTATGGCCAGTTACTCCACAGTCCTAGGGTTACAAGGACAAGTGTTTCCCATCAGGGACTTTGCAATACATGGAGCAGAGAACATGGCCCAAGAACACAGTAAGGGTGTGGCTCTCCAAGTGAACAGATTGTAAGGGGGGTTAAGGTGGCTTCACCCAGAAGGGTGGAGAGTGGGGACATTCCCAAATTGTTTCTGAATGGGTTATTTAAAACTTGAACCAAGAGGAAGTGAGAAATGAATACATCAAACAAGACAAAAGCTTCAGAAAAGCAGCAAATCTTCAACTAGATATGGTTTCACTTTTAAAGACTGGAAGAATTGAAAAAGAAGCGAGAGGCATATACTTGCTTGAGAAAGAAATGAAACACAAAGAATTGATTGCAATGTGTAAAAACCAAACACATTATGTGTAGAACCAAAATGTTAACAGTAAAATAACACATGCTCTTGATGTGGCAACACACAGTAAGTGCTCACTGTTGCCAGGGATGTGGTGGAAACTGTGGCTTCCAGAGGATGTGAGGCCCTGCTTGTGATGTCGGTATGGTCAGAGGAGTTGTTTGCTTTTTGGCTGAAGTATGGCCTGGGTTATGAGAGGACTGTTTTCAGCTAGGATTTTGTGACATTGACCCAAAGTGACTTTATGTAAATTTATTGCAAATGTTTTCAAATTATTAGTTTTTAATTATGTGTATCCTTGTATATGTACATATGAGTGCAGCTTCTCTCAGTGGCCAGTAGAGGATGTTGGACCTCCTGGCACATGAGAGCATCCTGACATGCTGGGAACTGAAGTCAGGTCCTCTGCAAGAGCACCAATCACTCTTAACTATTAAGAAACCTCTATTGTCTTTTTCCAAATATTTAGTATTGTATTGCAGTCAAAATTGATGTTTTCTTAACTATTTGTTTAAATACATGAGATTTGCTTTATTCATATTATGGGTCTTTCATTATGAACAAAATGTGCTGTTATATAGATAGGTTTTGAAAATAATATTAAGCCAGGCAGTGGTGGTGCACACCTTTAATCTCAGCACTAACGAGGCAGAGAAAGGTGGATCTCTGAGAGTACCAGTACAGCCTGGTCTACAGAGTGAGTTCCATAAGAGCTGAGAATACACAGATAAACCTTGTCTCAAAAACAAAACCAAAAAGAGAGAGAAAGAAGAAAAGAAGGAAAGAAGGAGGGAAGGAAGAAAGAAAAGAAAGAAATTAATGTCAAAACACTTCAAAATTGAAAAAAAAATCTGTTTCTGTTTTCCTGGTTGGAACATTTTTAAATTTTTAAAACTTTAATATCCAGTATATATAAAGAACTCAAGAAGTTAAAAAGCAAGAAATCAAGTAATCCAATTAAAAAACAGAGTATGAATTTAAAAAGAGAACTGACTGTAGAGGATTATAGAATGGCAGAAAGACACTTAAAGAAATGCTCAATGTCCTTAGCCATCAGGGAGATGCAAGTCAAAATGACCCTGAGATTTCACCTTACACCCACCAGAATAGCTAAGATCAAAAACTCAAGTGACAACACATGCTGGAGAGGTTGTGGAGAAAGAGGAACCCTCCTCATTCCTTTGCTGATGGGAATATAAACTTGTACAACCACTCTGGAAATCAAGTTGGCGCTTTCTTAGACAATTAGGAACAGTGATTGCTCAAGACCCAGCTATACCACTCTTAGGCATATATCCAAAAGATGCTCAAGTACACAACAAGGACATTTGCTCAAATATGTTCATAGCTGCTTTATTTATAATAGCCAGAACCTGGAAACAACCCAGATGTCCCTCAGTTGAGGAAAGGATACAGTGATTATGGTACTTTTACACAATGGAATACTACTCAGCAATTAAAAAGGAGGAAATCATGAAATTCACAGGCAAATGGTGGGACCTGGAAACGATCATCCTGAGTGAGGTATCCTAAGGCAGAAAGAGACATATGGTATATACTCACTTATATATACCTATAGGATAGGAAGGTCATGCTGAAATCTATATACCTAGGGAAGATAAACAAAGAGGAGGACCCAGGTTGGTATGATCAATGCTCGTTTAGATGAATAAATGGGATGGACATTGAATGGAGGAGAAAACAAGCAACAGGACAGGAGCATACCAATGAGGGACTCTGAAAGAATCAATAAAGCAATGTATCAAAGCAGATATTAAGACTCACAACCAAGCCTTCGGCAGAGGGCTGGGAATAATAATGAAAATAGGGGAAGTTTGGGGAACAAGAGTTCCACAGAGACCAAATTGATCAGGGCACAGGGGTCTTATATGAGACAGTTTCTCCAACCAAGGACCATGTATGGATATGGCCTAGAATCCCCGCTCAGATGTGGCCAATGGTAGCTCGGTGTCCAACTGAAGACCCTAGTAAGGGGAACAGGGACTGTTTCAGTCATGAACTCATTGGCTGGCTCTTTGACCCTCCCCCATACACTCCAGGGAGTAAAAGCCTGGCTAGATCCCAGGGGAGGACATTGCAGCCAGTCCTGAGGAGACAAGATGATCTGGGATAGGATGGAAGGGGAGGAGATCCTCCCCCATCGATGGAGAGGGGTGGGGAGGAGATGAGGGAGGGATGGGAAGAGGGGGAGGGAGTGAGGGAGGAGGCTATGCCTGGGATGCAAAGTACCTAACATGTGATTAACATAAAAATAAATAAATTACATTTAGAAAACTTTTTATTGATTTTTATGTGTTTCACATCGTGTAACCCAGTCCACTAATCTCTCTATCCCCTCACATCCAACTTTTTCCCTTGCAACATCCCTCAATAAAAAACACACACACAAACAATAACAACAACAAAGCAAAGCACAGAAAACATCTCATTGTGGAAGCTGTAGTGTGTCACAGCATGTCCCACAGAATATCCCTCTGTCCACACATCTTCACCTGCAGATGTCCATTACAGTGAGTCATTGGTCTGGGTGAAGATCTCTGGCTTCTGTGACACCATCAACATTGTATCCTCATCGGGACTCCTCCCAGTTACCCTGTTACTGCCCTGTGTCATGGAGATCCTGCCACTTTGGAACAGCAGGACTGGCTCTTTCACTTGTCCCAACAAATGATACAGATTTGGGATGAACCATCTCAGAGTCCTGGATCTGGACTGTATGGTAACACAGTGCAGTGGCTCTCCCTTTCCTGCACCACCAGGGTGAGCTCTCCAGCACTGCTCTTGAGGCCACCCAAGGCAGCCATCAGCAGGAGGCAGGGTAGCTCTGCTGCTCTTATGGCCGCTCACCTGCACCCACATCACCACAGCTCCACTGTGCTGCTCAGTCAAAGCATAGACCACCTCTCCCAAGTGCTGCAGCCTAGGAGGGGCTGGGACAGCTATCCCACTTGCAGACCCTCAGGGCTGGCTCACCTGTGCCTTCATGGTCAGGGCCATCTCCACTTTCCCATGCAAGGTGCAGGGCCTGCTTTCCTGAGTGTTATAACCAATGAGGGGCAGAGCTAGCTCTCCTGCTCTCATGTCCTCTGGGCCAGCTCTCCCGACTGCCACAGGTGGTAAGGGGTGGGAGCAGAGGATATCATCCCTGTATCCATGCCAGATGAGTGGTAGGGACATCTCTTCCACCAAGGTTAGCTCTGCTGTTATGCCCAGGCAAAGTTCAAGGCCCGCTCACCCAAATGCTGCAGCTGGTGAGGTGCAGGGATATCTTCCCAGAGCTCATGACCCTGTGCAGAGCCTTTCTGACTGCTAGATGTATCAAGGGTGTGGGTGGGCATCACTTCTCTGCAGTAGAGAATTGGTAGGGTCAGTTCCTTCATACTCACAACCTCATTGTCTGGCTCACCCACACCCAAGCCATCAGGGTTAACTGTACTGTGTTACATGGGTGAGGTGGATGGCCTGCTTTCCTAAGTGCTGTGAGCAGTGAGAGATGAGTCCAGCTCTCTAAAACACGGCATCCAGTGAGGGGCAGGGTCTCTCATAACCCCTGGGCATCCAGGTGTTCCCCAGTGGATGCCCTGACCAGGGACATCCCATGTTCTCATACAATCAACGGGCATCAATACCAACTACTGCCGCTGTGTGGCCACAGACACAGACATGGCCCTCATTGGTAGCTCAGGCTGGGACCTCACCATG
This sequence comes from Pachyuromys duprasi, assembly GCA_028658305.1. NCBI lineage: Eukaryota > Metazoa > Chordata > Mammalia > Rodentia > Muridae > Pachyuromys > Pachyuromys duprasi. The sequence continues at coordinate 15,514,059 of CM053761.1, forward strand.
GACCAAGTGGCAGCACTGGCTCCTCACAGCAGGCTACTCCTTCCCAACCTCGAGTCTCCAGTTCATATTTCTTCACCATGCTTAAGCTTCTCCACTTCTGTTTCCCCCCCCCCCCATTTGACCACCACATATTCACACATTGTGGTGGCTCCAGCTGCAGGCTGGCCACATGGTAGAAGGCCCCTGGGTGACCTCCTCCGTCAACTCTACATGACATGTCAGGAAGCAGGAGTCTATGGCCCGTGTGTTCCCTGCAGTGGAGGGCAGGTCTGGGGTTGGTGTGGCAGCCCACAGGTGTCTGTCTGTCTTCCTCCTTCCGTGCTGCACTGCCTGGATTGATTTGACTTGATTTTTATGAGTCACCAAGCCAGGCAGCAAGCTAGAAGGAACAAAGGTCTGCCATCAGCTCTGTCCTGGCTGATATAAGAATATCACCACCAACAAGGTGTCTCTTTGACCATTGCAGGAGTGTTGGTTGAAATAATTTTTATAAAAAAGAATTGTGAATTGACATTTCAAATAATTATAGAAAAAGTCATTATGCTTTATATATTTGAAATATCTTATATACATAGATAAGATTTAAGGGGGACGAATGTAACATGCCATTTGCAGTCTGTTTCTTTAAATGCTGTGTTTAAAGTTTTTCTCTGTGGTTTTGTTTCTAATTTTTGGTGAAAAGATTTGACAAAATTTGTCTATGTTGATTATGGAAGGACCTTTTGTATGTAAAACACAAAATCAGTTCCAGATAGAGTGAGAAAGGAACGAGGAAACACAAAATTGAATTCCTGAAATACATGGTTGCCAAGATTTTCTCAATTGCTGGGGTCCTCCTATGAAATACAATGGCTATTTAAGGCTAGACTGGTCTACATAGCAAGTTCCAGGCCCCCCAGGACCACATAGTGACACCTTGTCTCAAACAAACCAACAAAGCCGTTCTGGAACTCACTGTGTTGAACAGGCTGGCCTTGAACTCACAGCGATCCCTTTGCCTCTGCTTCTAGACTGCTGGGATTCAAGGTGTGCCTCACCATGCCCATCTAGTTGTTATTTTTAAAATGTAGAAACAACTAAGAAACTAAGGATGTGTCACTTGTAGGCTGACCATTCTCAGTGGAAAAACCCACACCCATGAATATGTGAGTAGTATGAACTGGAATTGGTGGGTTAAAAAAAATAAAAACAAATAATAAGACACAAAATTGGTAGGGTGTGGGAATTATTAGAAAGGTCATGGGGTAAATATGACCAAAATACAACGTGTACATATGTAATATTCTCAGAGAATGAATAAAGATACTTCAAAAATTAGGATGAAATTCAGAAGTTTGGGCAAACAAAAACTGGGGAACTTGTCACCACTACACTTGCTTAACATTCAAGTTGAGTAAAATAATTCTACATAACACAAAACATATGAGAGCCTAAATGTCAAGACAAAAGTTAAGATAGAAAAATACAGCATAATGTGTTAGCATAAAACTAATGCGTAATTTATCTTTTACCCTAGTATGAAATTAAGAAAAAAGAAAATTAAGAATAATTATAATACAAAACAACAGTAAAAGAACATATATAAGAAATTCTAATAATAATAACATGACATGGGGAAAAATAAAAACATATTTGTAGGACTAGAGAGAGAGCTCAGTGGTTAAGAACAATTGTTGCTCTTGCAGAGGAGCTGGGTTCAATTCCCTGCACTTACAATGACAACACACATATGTCTACAACTCTACTTCCATGTAATACAACACCCTCTTCTGACCTTTAAAGTCACCCATCATATACATGGCATGAAGACATATATGTAGGCAAAAATATGTACACATAAAATAAAATAAATACATCTAAAAAATTAGATTTATAGGTAGCTAATGTTACCTTGTCAAAGAGACTCCTGTAACAATTTTAAGTTTAACAGAATCTTATAAGTAATTTGGGTATATATACAGATATATGCCAAGTATCATACTGTTTAAATCTATTCTCTTTTCATCATCATCATCATTAAAGTTTTTATTTTTTATATTATAGCTCTAAGGTACTGAGTCTAAGTAGAGAAGAGTTGGGACCTTGAGAGAAGTGAATTGCTGTAACTTAACATGTGAGCTGAAGATTGAAAGGAAAATGCCTTTTGCACATGCAAACATTTATAAATAGCCATTAGGTGAGTTACTGAAACATTAGCTCGGATGAGAAAACTAAGAAAATAAAGAATAAAGCATGGGATGAAAGAAAGAAAGAAAGAAAGAAAGAAAGAAAGAAAGAAAGAAAGAAAGAAAGAAAGAAAAAAAGAAAGGTGGAAGGGATCATGGCAAACTGTCAAATGTTACCATGGCCCCTGTAAAGCAGAAGAGGAAGATCCTGTGAGAGGGAAAAGAGCTGAGGACAGGCAGTGAGAGGAGAGGAGCTGGCCTCCAGTGAGTTGAGTGTGAGAAACCGCATGTTTTTCTGATTAGGATGATGAGAGAACAAGAAGAGTGAGAACATGGGGATTTTACATCAGATGAGACTGGAAGTCACATGGAACCTTAGGATGATGGACAATACAACTGGCTGGTTTGAATAAGAATGACCCTCATAGGCTCATACTATTTAAGCACTTAGTCACCAGGGAGTGACCCTATTTGAGAAGGATTAGAAGGATTTGAAGGAGTGGCCTCATTGAAGTAGATGCAGCATTGTTGCAGAAGTGTGTCACTGAGTGGGTGGGGTGGAAGTATCAAAAGCCCACACCTGGCCCAGGCTCTCTCTCTCTCCACTTGCTGCCTGTGGATCAGGATGTAGCTCTCAGCTACTTGTCCAGCTGCCATGCTCTCTGTCATAACCATCATGGACTAAGCCTCTGAAACTGAAAGCAAGCACCCAGTTAAATGCTTTCTTCTTTTTGAATTTATTTTTATTACAATTTATTCACTTTGTATCCCAGTTGTAGCCCCCTCCCTAGTCCCCTCCCAATCCCATTCCTCTCCCCCAGGCCACTGATATGGGAGGTCTTCCTCGTCTTCACTCTGATCATAGCCTATCAGGTCTCATCAGGACTGTCTGCATTGTCTTCCTCTGTGGCCTGGTACAGCTGTACTCCTCACAGGGAAAAGAGATCAAAAAGCCAGCCACTGAGCTCATGTCAGAGACAGCTCCTGTTCACCTTACTAGGGAACCCACTTGGAGACTGAACTGCCATGGGCTACATCTGAGCAAGGGGTCTAGGTTATCTCCATGTATAGTCCTTGGTTGGAGTATCAGTCTTTGCAAAGACTCCTGGGCCAAGAATTTTTTGATTCTGTTGATCTTGTGTGGAACTCCTGTACCCTCCAGGTCTTTCTTTTATCTCCCCCATCTTTTTTGTCTAGAATGGTTGAAAATACAACCAGTACTTTATATAGCTGCAGGTGCCAAGAATACCCTTTTTTTTTCCTGCATGGTGTCCAACATGTGCAACTACAGAAGATTTTCTGAGTAAGAGTGTCATACCATAGCTCTTTTCATTTGTATTTCTTTTTATGATTAGTGATAAAATGTCTTTATATTTTGTATGAAATTTTATTAACAAACTTTATTTAAATTTAAACTCTTTTTTCATCTGTATATAGCTAAAGTCTGTCTATTTTTTCAATCTTCTATTTGTTTATGATTAACATTTCGGTTTATTTTAAGCTTTTGGGTGCATAATATGTGAAATTTGTAATATAAATCTATGGGAAAATGAATTTTAACCACCTTCTCTTCTGGTCTTGTCACTATGATTATCTTGTTGCTTATTTTTTAAATAATGGATATTTTCATTTCTCCCCCTACAAAACTTATGTAACTATTACTTACAAGTATTTGACCAGCAATATTTGTATAATCCCATCACTGCTTGAAATGAACTACTATATCTGCTGACATATATATATATATATATATATATATGCATATATATTGCTTGAGTGTTTAAAATATATAGATATGTGTATAAAATCCACATACATATACACATATATGTGATTTTGTTGTCATATATATATATATATATATATATATATATATATAAATAATGTAAATGTACTTTTGGTTTTTCAAGCCAGGGTTTTTCTGTATAGCTTCAGCTAACCTCGATTTACTTTGTAGACCAGCCTGGCCTTGAACTCACAGAGATCCACCTGCCTCTGCCTTCTGGGATGCTGGGATTATAGGTATGTGCCACCTCACCTGGCTATAAATGTACATTTTTTCAAAATGTAAAAAAAAATCCTTAGTATTTTCTTGTTTTATTTCAAATCTTTTACATATACTTCTTTTAAAGGTATACGAAGTCCTCAATGTGTGATAGCGTGTATTTCTCAATATTACAATTTTGAAATTTCACCTGTGAGACAGCAAGATGGCTCAGCAAGTAAAGGCACTGGCTGTCATTCCTGTCGACCTGAGTTCAATCCCCGGAGCCCATATGAACAAGGAAGGAGAGAAACAACGCGTCAAAGTTGTCCTTTAACTTCTGTCACATGTTGTGGTGTAATTATACCTACTTACAAGCATCATATACACAAACACAATAAAAAATTTTAATTCAAACTTTTACAAGCAATTTTCAATGAATGGAAAGTCACGCGGGTCTTTCAAAACCTGTCTCCACACGTCCTGCAAACACAGCCTCTTGCCTCCATGCATAAGCACGTTCGTTTTCTTAAGCAGTCACACAGATGGACATAACATTCAACAGCTGCTTCTTCATCACAATCTCTCTTGTTATTCTGGGATTTTGTTTTTTTCCAATATATTTACAAGTCAAGGGAAAAGGAACAAAAATCATGACATAAATGAGTTAAAATTGAAAGTGAAAATTGCATATTTAGCTTTATTAAATAGCTGTAATCACTTTTCTGTTTAGTCATTTGCTAATACAAAAACTTACTGACTACATAAGATATTCCATGCACTCACAGATGAATATTTCCCATTATCCCAATCTGCTTTCATATATTTCTAAAGGAAGATTTTGTGTTTGCATTGGAATTTGTCAAAATCTGCCCATATTTTTTCTTAAGTTCAGGCAGCTCATTGGTATCTTATATTTTAGATGTGTATCTGTGTTTGCATGTGCCTGTGTTAAATAAATCTGGTCATCCTAGGTATAAAAAGATGCGATGTACACACTGAGTGACAATTACACTAAAACCACACATTTTTCCAGTTGGTGTGAGGCAGGTAAGTTTCACCATGTAAGTAATCGATTCACAGAGTAACACATTCTGCCCCTGGCAGGCTTTCCATTGTGAGTGTGCACTGATTTTTAACATTGATGCACTATTTTTATAGGCCCAATGTCATGTGTGTCATTACACATCGGAACTACGGCATCACTCACTGGTGCAGCGTGCGGTGAGAACTCCTCTCTTCTTTACATTTTGTTACATAGAAGAGGTTGTAGAGCAGCAGACACAAGTTACCAAGACTGAGGGGAAGCTGTTCCAGTCATTTCACAACAAAAATGCTCAAGAAAAAAGCAAAACAAACTTGGAACAAACAAGCAGGAGATTATTAACATAGGACCAAAATCTTCCACATTTCAAGAGAAGCAGGGGTGCTCTAAGACAGACCAGAGAACTACTGTGTGGAGAGAAGAACAGATAAAACAGGAACTGAAAGTTCACAGAGCATTGTGTCCCCAGCAAAGGACAGTGTTTGTAAGGGACAAAGGAACAGGTAAGGCAATGTGTTTTGTATGTATTTTGTCAAGGCTAGATCTTAACTCTTTCGTGTGGGTGCTTATCTCATCAAATCATTAAATTCTCCCACTATCTGAATTGTCTGTCTTTTTAGCATCTTAACTATCTCTAGATAACTACCATGAAGCAGATTTGTCTCTGTTTACTACTCCTATTATATCATCGACTCAGGTCTCACTAGAACTGTATTACTTGTTGAAACTGTACAAATAATTGTATAGAAGTTGTATATTTTCTATTTATCCCATGTTGCTTTAAAAGTAATTCTTGATGTATTTTTTAAAAGTGCCGAGCTTAATTCAACCCCATAAATATCCCAGAAACAGTTGCCACAAAGAGAAAAAAAATGTAAGAACATTTTGGAAATAAACTTAAGGGATTTCATTTTAGTGAGATAACGGAATTAAAGTTGAGAGGTTGGATGCTGTTAAAAAATTAGGTTAGAAATACACTTAGTTTAAGAGATTGGGTAGTTTAGTGACTTCACCATCCATGAGGAAAAATATTTTCTCTATGTGTTTACCCTGTCACAGACCAAAAAATGTACAAATAAATGTCTCTCAGAACTAAGAGAAAGACATTCATAATTATATTAGATTTAAGCTGCTGATCTCACCATGGAGGCTGGGATGGTCAGGAAGTACTGATGTGAGGAGACAGGACAGCAGGTAGAAACTACTGGAAGAAAATATATATCACAGGGAAGCTACTAAAAGATTTGGGCAGAGAAAGATTCAGGACAAGAAGACATGAAGGCATGATGAGGGAGAAGTAGAAATAAAACAGGAAGAGGGTTCAAGCAAATGAGAAAACAGCCCTGCACTTCAACATGGAGAAAAACAAAACAAAACAAAACAAAACAAAAAACAGGGAGTTGACAGAAAGGACTTTGGAGCACAAGGAACTGGATTGTCAAGGCCACCAAGAAACTGTTAATTTCAGGAATGACCCCTGAAAATTTAGATGATGTTATGCAGACTTGGGAAATTGAGAAGCAATAGTCCTCAAGTCTGAGAAGTGAGAAACACGCTCTTGTTTTCTTCCTGCTTCTAGATCCCCAGGTGAGAACATGGCAAACAATAACTGTTTTCCTAGGAACTGCATGCATTATTTTGATTATAAAAGTGGGCGTCTTGCTTCTAAACTGTAAGTAACTATTTTAAAAATTGGTTTGACAATCAGCATACTATTGCTATAATAACATACCATGAAGACTGAACTTGATATTGCCCTAGCAAATACATACTAAATACTAGTTAATACTGATGCAATTTTTGTTACAGTGTTTTCTAGAGGAGAGGAGCAAAGCAGAGCGACCTTCCTTCTTAATTTTCTGTGTCATAAGAACACTGGTGAGTATTAACTTTGTACAGTTTATTTTCAGCACTTCTGACTATTGAGACAAAGACATTTCCTCAGATTCACAGACTTCACTGAGAACAATAAACAAATGCAGAGTTCTATGTTCAATTCTTTCTGAGGGAAGAAAAACAATGACATGGTAGAGAATGTAAAAAATGAAAACTAAAGAATTGCGAATATAAATGAATACTGTCGTTTTGTAAAAAAAAAGATATAAGTATAGTGAATACTTATACTTATATATAAGTATAGTGAACCATTCACATTGTTTGTTTGTTTGTTTGTTTGTTTGTTTTACCCCCTTGCTTACCTAGCTGAAAATAAATAAAATAAATCAAATTGGAATTAACCACAGACCATGTAAATCAAACCCAAGAGTTAGGTCTGCATTCTATGGCTACTACAACTTAATGTGAAAAGGTCAATATGTCAGAATTTGGTGGCAATGCTATGCAGGTTGGCTGCCCACACTGAAGACAATTCTACTCTTAGATATCAAATGAGGAAAACGATAAACGACTGTTCTTGGACACAGCTGGGTTAGTACAGTGCTTGCTTTACAAGTCAGGGGACCCGAGTTTGAAACCCAGAACCCATGTAAGGAAGCCAGGCAAGGCAGCTTTTGTAGTCCTAACCCTGGTATGGTAGAAACAGGTGGGTCCTGATGTTCACTTCTTACTTAGTGAGTTCTAGCTCAGTGACAGACCTTTGTCTCAAAAGTAAACAAGCAAACCAGAAGGCAACAACACAAATTGAAAAACCAACGAAACACAAGAACAAGGTAGGGAGGAGCTATCGAATGATATTTGAAGCTGTCTTCTGACCTCCACAGGTACACACATAAGCATGTGTACCTGTACACCACACCACACCACACACACACACACACACACACACACACGCAATCTATCTATAAATGTTTCCAATTATTCCTAATTCCCATAATCCCACTCCTAGGTTGTACTGGTTGTTTCCTGGTTTGTATGAAACATGATGGAGTCTTTCGTGGTTGATTTCACTCACTTGTACATCTCATGAAATGTGTTCTTTCTCTCCCCTGTCTCTTGACCCTGTTTTACTCCCTCCTCCATCTCTGTGTATTTTTCGCAGTGCCAACCTGATCATCACAAATTGCTTTAGCTTGTATTTTCCTGAAATATGTAAACATTTCCCAATTAATTTTCACAGATACTTTCTATGGATACAGCAGTCTTGGTCGGGAGTTATTTACTATCAGGATTCTAACTATTTTATGTGTTGCTTTCCTAGATTTGAGGATTTCTGTGTGAGATCTGACATTATTTTAATTTTTGCTGCTGTTTTCCCTCACTGATTCTAACATCATTTTCTTACATTGTATTCTTTACATCTTGATTATAATATACCACAAAGAGTTTTTCTACTAAAGTCAATTTGAGGCACTGAATGATTTTTGTGCTTAGACATTCATTTATTATTCTAGTTTGAAGTACATTTCTGCTACAATTTAATTGAATATATTTTCTTTTTTGATATTTTTATTTTTGTTTTTTCAAGAAAGGGTTTCTCTATGTAGCCTTGGCTATCCTGGACTCACTTTGTAGATCAGGCTGGCCTCAAACTCACAGAGATCCTCCTGCCTCTGCTTCCCTGAGTGCTGGGCTTCCAGGCATGTGCAACCACAACGGGTTAACTGAATACATTTTCTATGCCTTTTTAAAATTTATTCTGCTCCTTCTAGTCTGTGGATACTTAGGATTTATCTCTTTTTTGCAGAGTCAATGAATGTTGTACTCATATCACCATGTATTGTTTTACAATATTGATACATGAATGTCATACTTCTTTACCTTATTCTTCATCTTATATTTTCTATTTGTTTTCATTTGTTAATGATGTTTTCATTGAGAGTTTTATTGGGTTCACTGAGTTTTTTTAATTTCAACATTTATATACTTATTCATGGTTGTTTTGATAAACATTTAAATTTCAATGCTGACTTTCTCTTCTATATTACTTTTTTCAGTTATACTTGATTGTTTCCTCAAGGTCATGATTTGATTGTCTTATTCATTACTAATCTCTTTTAAGTTACTGATCATTTTACAAGCAGACTATTGAACAGTTTACCTGGCAGTTTTCTCTTTGGGGGCATTATTAGTTCAACAAAGATGTAAAGAAATTTCTATATACTTCACAGAGGACACTGACAAAAAAAGAAATAATTTTATCGTTGTGGTAAACCAACGTGTTTATTGAGGCTACTTTAGGACCATTGGTGAATAAAAACAACTGTGTCATTAGAGAGTCCCACCCTAGAGCACTGTGCCTCTTTGGTTTGGATGTCTTCCCATCTCATTTGACGTCTTCTTGGTAAGTTTCTCATTATTGAATATGTAAAACCCAGAACAACTATGAGCAGAGAAAAAAACCCTCTGTTATAGCAAAAGAATATGTCATCAGTGACCAGAGATGAAAATGGCCAAACTAATGCAGAGTGTGCTATAAAGTTAAAAATTATCTGGGACAAATATAGAAATAGAAAATTAATAAGGTGCTTAATAGTGTGTGAAAGAGGGAAACTAGTGGAGAATCAAGGTTAAATACAAGACCCCCCCCCAAAGAAAACTAACACCATAAAGAGAAAAATTTAAAAACAACAATAAATTTAAAAAGATTTCCCAATGAGAAAAAGATATATAAACAAAGTGAGAGAAATGTAACAGTGAGAATGATAATAAAGTTTTGGAGCTTGCAAAAGACAACGTACTATTGAAAGTGTAATAAAAAGAAAAAAGGATGAAGACAAGATGATACATTGGAGTATCATCTTATCATCTAAATTGGGCTCTGCCAGCTGGATGCTGAAAAAGACTCACTTGAACTTGAAGACTCTTGTCTCTGAGATTTATGATGACGCTTAGCCCAAACCTGACAGGTGGCCAACAGAGGTTTCTTCAGTGGGGTAGGCTTCCTGCTTTGCTGAGCAGGAGCCTCTGCTGGTCAAAATTAGCGTTGCATCCTATGAGCTGGGTAGGCTCTCCCAACTTTCCAAAATATTGTCAGAGACATATTAGGAGAGAAATGTGGCAAGACATCTGATGGGACAGTCATTAAAATAACCTACAATTTGAAATAACATAAAATAAATGCTGTGAATTGTTTTAGGTATTTGTGCAATGTCTCAAAAATACTAGGCTTTTAGTGTTGATCTGCTTTTCTCAACATGGTTATTATCAGCAAAACAATGAATGAAAAGATATTGCTCTATTAATGACTTAATAAAATATAAAGTAAGGCATTTTATATCTCAGAGAATGGATTGCTACCAAGTAACCCTTAGAGAGGAATAGAAGCCAATATCTCTCTTCACAAACAACAGAGAAGGCTACATTCATCTTAAAAACAAGGTAGCTTCTTTTCTTTTTCTTTTCTGCCCTCTCTTCTGTTTGTAAAAATAACAAACCTGAGAACATGGGCATGTGAAACAGACTTATGTAAAAGTCAAAGTGTACATCTTAGACATCCTTCACATCGGTCCTGTACATACAGGTTGCGTTAATGAATGGTTTCAGCTGACTAAGAATCATTCAGAAATAGGTTTTCTTATTTACATGTTTACGTGTTGTTTATTTATTCACATATGTGTACCTCATTATCCTGCCAAAATCCTTATAATACTATTTGAAATACGTTTCTTATGAGAGCCTCCTTGTACTGATTATTATAAAACATCATTATGAATATGAGGCTAAAAATAATTGTCAGGTATGGGTTTTGTAAAATTTAAATGGATTTGTTAGGACACTATCAATGGATGGATAGTTTATAGGTGGAAGGCTGACTAAGCTTTTACAAGGTACAACCCCAGAAATAAACCAACAAACAAAAAATAAAATAAAATCAACCCAAGAAACCTTAAAATTATTGAGAAAATTCTAATATTCTCTGTGTTAAAAATGCATGTATATAGTAGTTATATTAATGATGGCTAATCTAGTGCTAAGCACCCACTTATTTGTTTGTTTTCATTGTTTTTAGATAAAAAACAGCTCATGTGAAAAAGTGTGTGTGCTATTGAGGAAGGCAACAGAAATGGGCAGTGTTACGCATTTGATCCTTGCTTGCTTAGAGTGTTGAGGAGGCATTTAGCAGCTTGCAGTGGGAAGAACATGAGGGAACCTGGGAGCAAGAGACTTAGTTCCAGTCTCAAGTAGGAAACAGCTGAAAATGAGTATCTAAAGTCTGCAAACCAACTCTTAAGCATAGCATATGATGAAATAACATAAAATAATATTTTGCTGTCTTCACTTTTCTTATCACTTGGTTTTGCTCCCGAATGGTTTCAAATGTTCCTACCTGTAAGTTTTCTTCAACACCTTTATGTTTCAAGATCCTGGGTTTTCACCACCATTTGTTAAGTTATTCATTTTAGATGGTTTGAGATTTTTTTTCCTGTCACTATCAACGAGGACACAATGGTTGTGACTCACCATTCTCGTCTTCTACTTTGTCTCAATGATATTGACATAATGACTGTTCTACTCAAATTCTTTGGTCTTCAGCTCAAACGTGGATGCACTGCATTTAACCACAGGAGTCTGCTGTTGCCCTTTTACTGTGTGAGGTAACCTGACTGACTCCTTCCCTGTGCTGTAAACTCAGGGTTCGGTCTTCACTAGTGGATACAGTGGCCTACATTCCCAACTGTTGTACCAGGGGCTATTGTGTTCTTGACAGCTACCTCTGCAGTGCTGCAGGCTATACAGCTCTCTCTTTTGCTGTGAGAAACATCTCCATCCCCACAGGCTACGTCCTAGAAGATGCAGCATCTGGAGAGGAGGTTTTCGTTATTTAGGCTTCGGGGAATACAGACATGACGGTTGCTGTTCTAGAGTACAGTTCTTGAGAGAAGGGCAGTTAGCAGCGGATGCTCAGGTGGGCAGGCTGCAGCCTGGCTCTACGTGCTAGGCCTCTGCTTCACTTCTCCAGCAACCTGAAGTCTTCAACCTGCTAATCTCAGCTCACCAGAGGTTTAAGATTTGTTTTCCTTAAAGGTTAAGGGATGGCAAGATAGAGGAGATAGGAATACAGGAAAAAGCATTTCTTAACGTGAACTCCAGGCCTCACTTATGCCTCAGGCCTGAAGCTTGTCCTCTACAATATTTTATGACTTTTTTATTTATATGTTTTTTAAAGAATTTCACAAATGAGTACTGTATTTACATCGTTTCCACTCCTACATTTCCCTTCTCCAACTTCTGTATGTCTCCTGATCTCCCTCAAACTCACACCTCTTCCTCAGTTATTATTGCTACATGTATGAATGTATATAACCTACTGAATATATTTAGTGTGCTTAGGGCTGATCACTCGAGATTAAATAAACTACCAGGGAGGTCATCCCTTGGTGAAGTCGTACCCATCTGTGTTGATGTGTTGATAGATGTTGTCATTATGTGGGTCCTGTTTAGGTGACCCTATTGTTGAGAGCTCATGGGCTCAGCTTCTTTGTCATGTCTAGAAGACAGTATCTTACACTAGGTGCCCAGATCCTCTGCCTCTTACAATCTTTGTAATCCCTCTTCTGCAAATGTCCCTGGGCCTTAGGTGTAGGGGTTACATTGTAGATGTGTTTCAGTTGTTATTGAAAACTCCAAAATCATTTCTTCTCTGGATCAGTTGTAGAACTCTCTAAGCTTCTGTTTGCTGCAAGAAGAGACTTATTTGATGAGACGTGAGAGCCATGCTAATCTGTGGGTGAAAGGAAAAGCATTCAGAATATAGATTGATAGTACATGGGCTTAAGAACATGGCAGTAGTAGATTCTCCTCTACGGTCCATGACCTCCATAGAAGGCTGGCTAGTTTATAGGCATAAATTCTCTCCTAATGACTTGACCTCAAGTTTATCAATGTTTTGCAGAAATGTTCTCTTCTCTTTCCTTTCCAATCTTTCTACATTCTTATCACTTTATTCTCTTCCTTTTGTTTTTCCTTTTACTTTTTATGCCTTTACTATGATAGTTGTGCAGGGAATCTTGACATTCATGGACACAAGCCAAACTGACCTAGCATAGGAGAGTAAAAGCTGCTGGGAGGGGTTGGGAACCAGACCTGATGCTGACCTGCCCAGGGTAGGGCTTCTCTGTATTTGCAAATGAATCTCAGCCTCCTTTATCTCAGTTGTTTTAAAACTGAAAAAAATCAAAACAAACAAACAAACAAAACACTAGTCTTTGATTCACTGAAGTTATTGTGCCTTTTGGCAATGAAAAATTTTAATTTGGAGAGACCAGCATCAATGAGGGGAATCAAGTACTTATGGAAGAACTGTTTCAGTTTTGTCAACTTGAAGCAAACCAAGACAAACCTGGGAAGAGGGACTCCAACTGAGAATCTGCCTCCATTAGATTGGACTGCTGGCTTGTCTGTGAGGCATCTTTGTAATTCCTGTATTATGTAGGTGGGCACAGCTTCTCTGATCTGACATCCTTAAATAGACGGCCTGGAAGCCTAAGAGGGGTATCTTTTTTGTGCCTGGAAGCAATTCAGAAGGAAACTTTCTTCACTGGTCTTTGCTACAGTTCCTGCATCGAGGGTCCTCCCTTGAGCTCCTGCCCTGGCATCCCTGATAATGGCCTGAAACCTGTAAGCCAAACAAACCCTTCCAAACCCAAGTTGGTTTTGGTCATTGTGCTTATCACAGTAATGAAGAAGCAAAATAAGGCTCGAGTGACACAGAAATAAAAAGGCTGTGCTAGCTATTCACATAGGGCAGCAAACTTTTAAAGTAGTTAATAGTTAAAAAGCTTCATGGGCAATGAATCTGTTTGTGTAGTACAGAGATGAAAGGAAGAAAATAGAGAAAATGACTGTAGAATGAAAAACTGGGTAAAGGATAAGAATAAATCAACCATGAAAAAGAAAGTCAAACTACAAAAATTCTTATGGAAACATGTAGTGAACTAAAGTTCACAGAAAATAAGAAGACACATTTATGTGAAACATTTGAAAGTGGATTAATTGATTGAAACATTAATATGTGGAAACATAGAATGTTTAGATCTAAACCATATTATTTAGGGTTATCTTTACTTCCTTTTATAATCTCCATTGCCCATCTCTCTGTCTAACTAAAATCCATTCAGCAATCATGTCAACCTTTGGAGGGTACTAATATTTCCTAAACCTGCATCTGCACTGAAATGTAGTATTCAGTACAACTTGGATCCAGGTTCTTGAGCGATGATCACTCACACTTGGCTTAAAATAAAGTATTTTCTTTTTCCTTTGAGCTGAGCACTTTGATATGCCTTGAAAGCATTTAAGCCCATTCGTTATTGTGGATGGTGTTGTTTTAATGATGTATAATTTCAAGCCTAGAAACTTGGTCTGTGCCTAAAGTAGGAAACATTTTAAATGTGAGGGGGGAAAAGGGTGCAAAAAGAGACATATACTCTTGGTGAAACTGTGATATACAAAATTAATGTATTGCTCCTTTTCATACTTCAAAATATACTTTCAGTAATTCTCACAGAGAATTACAGTGAATCACAGATGAAATCGTGGAGCCTAATAGGATGTTTGCATAGTACTCATTAAAATGGTCATAATATATTTTTATATTAGGCATAAATTTTAAACTGAAGGACTTGTGTTATATCTTATAAAGCAGTAGTTTTGTCAATTTATATGTACTTTCCTATACTTTTATTACCTGTAAAGTATTTTTGAGTTCTAACAATGCTAATTAAATAAAGTAACAAAATAAAGAAATATAACTTATTCTTTATAAATACATGCTGCTAATGAAATAGCCATATAAAACAATAGAAAAGTAAATGTCCTCATTAACATAAGGACAACTGTAACTGACTGGACCTTGGGTAATTATAAATGTTACAGAAATGAAAAAATGCAGAGTACTTTCATTAAATAGAATACCTGTTGAAAGTTATTTATGTATTTTAATTTTGTGCACTCAGAGCCATTATTCATAAAAACAGCTCCAGATTTAGAAACATTTCACTCAGAACCTGCTTTTTCTATTGATAAAATTATGTGTCATTTATTGATTTACATATGTATACATCCTAATGATAAATAAAATATTCAATTTTTTTCTCACAGGAACTGATTTACATCGATTTTTATGTAGAAAATGTTGAACTAAACACTTGAAACCATTCACTGCTATCAGATTAAGATTGTGTAAAATTATTCATCATTTTTACACACTGTTTAGGACTGGTGTGTAGCTCATAGACAGGACGGTGCCTGTGCATCCTTGGGGCTTGTATCAACCTGAGACACCAGTAAGGCACTGAGGAAACATTGCTCTCTGTGTAGTATTCGTGAATCTCTCAAAAGCCTAGGTGTTTTATTAATAAACGGCTATTATATGTGCATTTCCTAGATCACTCCTGTCATCTTTGTTCACACAACTGGATTGCTTTTGGAAACAATTTCTACCATGTTTTCATGGAATGAAAACCTGGGCAGACAGTCAGTCTGCCTGTGAGGAGCTGAATTCCCATCTTGTGGAGATAGACTCCAAAGCAGAGCTGATAGGTGATACACTCCTGATTTTCTGTTTGTCTGTAACTGATGGCTCTATAAGAACTGTCATGAAGATAATGGTTTGACAAGCTGAGAGGTCTGGAGGGCATGTGCTTCCTGCTGATGGTGATCTACTGTTTTCCTCAGAGAGACAACAGGGAGAGCACTCCAGCAGTTCAGTGCTTAATGCTACAAGAAACCAGAGTAGTGGATGAGCTCCAGCTGGCATTTCTGCTCAGAAGGACACAAAAATGCTATTTAGTAAAGAAAAAAAGATCCCCCAGCAGGGGAACTCATCCTAGAACCCCAGCATTTCAGAAGCTGAGACAGGAGGACCACCATGAACTTGAGGCCAGTTGGGTTCCATAGTGAGTTTCCAGGGCAGGTCGGATTATGAGTTAAAATTCTGTCTCAAATTTTAGAAACATATACAAATTAAAAAAAATTAAAGAAGAGCAGAAAAGGAAAAGAATTAGGATTACACACTCAGTTATGGGTTGTGATTTTCTGTACTCAACAGGAAAACTTGTTATTCTTTGAAATTAATGGCTGGATCCATCTCAGAGCAGATGAAATCGGTGGGTCCTGGCTGTGGGAAAATGGCATTGAAATACAGCAAATGCTGTAAGTACAACGTTTGTATAAAATGGGCTTTGCTGAGGTACTGGGATTGCTGTGCATGTCTGTCTTTTCTGTGTGGCACACAAGTAGCATTCAGAAGACAGGAAGAACTCTGATATGGAAGGAACAGTGGCCATAAGAGATGCCATATTAGCCCTAAGGAATGTCACCCTTACCTCTGGGGGGGGGGTCAATGTAGCGATGTATCAGAGCAGATATTAAGACTCGAGATCAAGCCTCTGACAGAGGGCGAGAAGTAATGATAGATGTGGGGGAGGTTGTTGAGACTTGGGGAGAACAAGAGCTCCACAAAGACCAAACTGAGCAGGGCACAGGGGTCTTGTATGAGACGGTTTCTACAATCAAGTACCAGGTGTGTATGTGGCCTGGAACCCCCGCACAGATGGGGCCCATGATAGCTCGGTGTAGGACTGAAGACCCTATGCAGGGAAACAGGGACTGTTTCAGTCATGATCTTGATGGCTGACTCTTTGACCCTC
>CM053761.1:15530901-15569109 GCA_028658305.1 Pachyuromys duprasi
ACTCTAAAGCAGTGATTTCCCTAATTGTGGGTCCTGACCCTTTGGTGATCGAACAACCTTCCCTGGGCTCACTCTCTGATATCCTGCATATCAGTTATTTACATTGTGATACATACCAGAAGCAAAATTACAGTTATGAAGTAAGACCAAAATAATTGTATGACTGGGGTTCACACAACATGAAGAACTGTAATAAGGAGTGGATGTATTAGGAAGTTTGCGAACAACTGTTAAAGCTTTGTACCATCTCCTTTTTACTTGAATCACAATCCCACTATCTGAGAGAGTGTAAGAATAGCATGTGCTTCAGGTTTTCAATCAAGCTGACTGTTTTGGAATTAAAGGCCATTCCTCCTCCTGGCTCTTTCTTTTCTTCCTGTAACAATATTTTTTCATCTTTTTGGCCTGTGCTAGTTTTAGCTAATTCTAAATTTGAAATGAAAAATGTTATTTGCAATGACCACCTTTTGATTCCTGATTTTTTTAAATTGTTTTTACACAGAATTAATGATTCAGAAAAGAAGTATCAGAGCAAGTATTATCTGCGTGGAAAATAAATTATTCTTGCTGACTGTTCATCTGTGAAATCATACACCTGTAAATTTAACATATGGTGACATGTATTTCACTAACGTAGTTTTAAGTTATGAATAACACAATATGTCTGTTAATTTCAGGGGGTTATTATTTTTACAGTTGATATTAGCCAAAAAGGCCAAGACATGCTCTTTTTCAAAAATGTGAACCTGTTTTTATTACACTGAAATGTTGGTTAATATTTTTACTTTCTATATTGTACTGAGAGTGAGTTATTCAAGGCTGATCACCACTCTATCACAGTTCATGTTGCTATTAATAAATTGAATAACCAATACCTCTTTATTCATTTCAAGAGACTGAAAATAATAAAAGAATCTCATATTAGTTGAATAGGTATTTTAAAAAATTATTTGTGTATTCTTTGTGCATAAGGAACAGGGGCTGGCAAAGCACACACAAGGCAGTCTGAGGACAAATGGTGGAAATGGTTCTCTCCTCCCACTTTTATGTGGATTCCAGGGATCCAATTCAGGTCTCCAGACTTGCATAAAGTACCTGCCTTCAGCCATGGTGCTCACCTCATTTTGTGTTTGTAATTTACTTACACTATGGTGTTCAGCCTGGTCTGTTTGTCCAGAGCCCAAACTATTTCTGAGTCTCAGCAGACCTATTAGGCAGATCAGAGATGCAGCCTACCTCTTGCAGTGTAAGTTTCCCTAATGGAAAGATACCTTTTGAGATTGTTCAAGAGACATATTTATTATTCTGCTTGAAATAGCAAGAACAGGTTTCATAGAAAAACAATAAATAGCATATGCAAACCAGGTTAAAAAATTAAGAAAAATGGAGTTCGGGCTCAAGTGGTGGCTCTGAGGTTGAGAGGGCTTATTTTATTGTGGAAGTCACAGGTTTGAGTCCTAGCACCTACTTGCCATCTCACAGCAACCTGTCACTCTAGTTCCAGCAGATCTGACACCCTCTTCTCATCTCCCTGGGATCCTGCATGAACATGATACACAATAAAACTCACATATGCATCACAGATTTATCCAAGTGACTACTGTCAGGTCATCTTGTCCTGACTCCTTTTATGCTTAGGCAGTTCTTGCCTCTCTACCCAACTACACCATCTGCCTTAGAAACACAATGAAAATTTCTATGGTCTATATGTATTAACCATAATAATGTTTATACAAACTTAATAGAAAGTGAATAACTGAAGAAGGCATGACTCAGAACTAATTGTCATGCTGTAAAATTATCACTATGTACTGCCAGAAATGAATGTTGTAAGGTTTCTGTGACCTTCATTTAACATTGATGTAAATTATGGTCTTTGTGGTTTTTGCCTTTAAAAATACTGTGCTCCTGAGCTTCAGCATCAAGAGTTGTTGAGGCATGAACCTGCTCTTGGTCATCATCCAATAAAGGATTCATATATATTTTACTTGTCTTATGCAGCATGGTTTTCTGTATCTTTCTTACAATATAAAATACTGAATAAATCAATTCAAAAAAGAAACTCAGAGTCTGTCCTCAGTTGTAAGAAATTACTTTTTCCAGAGAGCAGCTAATACTGAACTTTCAGTGATTTAAAAGTGACTCAGTGATGATGAGAGAGCCCAGCAGAGGAACAAAAACAACAATGAAAAAATAAAAGATATGTTTTTAATATGAGAATCGTTTAAATATTAGAATTTTAAATGTTCAGTTATAGGCTTTTTAGCACAAGAAGGGGGAAGGCAGAGAGGAAGGACTGGGAGGAGAGGATGGAGGAGGCACCCTTGGGCTATAAAGTAAATAGAAAAAGAAAAGAAAAATAAATTAAAAAAAATATTGTGTAGCTTCTGAAAGTAAATTTAGCAAAAGTTTACATTTTGGAATATGAGAAATAAACTTCTCTTCTACATCATGAAAAAAATATGTGAAAAAACAATGTCTAACCATTCTCCAAATGGAGTTCTAGGAATTACTGAGAAATAATAAACAGGATTTTCAGGGAGAAAAAGCACATTTCTAAGTATCATTGCACTACTGCTGGAATTTAGACATGATGACTGTGAGGCTGGAGAGATGGCCCAGGGGCCAAGAGCACTGGCTGCTCTTCCAGAGGACTCAGGTTCAATTCTAGTACCCACAGTGCAGCTCAGAGCCATTTGTAACTTCAGTTTCGGTGGATACAGTATTCTCTATGGTTACAGAGAGCAGCAGGCACACGTGATTCAGATGCACTCAAAATGCCCATTCACTTAAATGATAATGATTATGACAATGGATGTATATGGAAGAATAATAATAAAAGATGGTGATGTTATATGAAATACAGCCAAAGATAACTAACTGCCATAGTCAACAGAAAAATAATACATATACTTTTATCAGAAACTAGTAAATTTAAAACTCTATTCAGGATTCTGATTTGATATACAAAATGATGGGCGTTCTGAAGCAAAGAAACAGAGGAAGAACACAAGAGCCCATAGGTAGAAGGGAGGAGTGTTGTGAAACAGTGTCTTCCAGACATTGCATGGCTGTTGAATCATGAACTTACTGAAACTGTGGTTAGCAAGGCTCCGTCCTGTTTAATGTGATTGTATGTGTGTGGGATACAATGAGTTTGAATTTGGCTGCTTACACAAGCATGAGTGGGATCATTTATTGGAATACAGGCAACTTCTAAGTGGCTACACCACTGAAGAAAATGATATATCTTATTCCAGTGCCTGTTAATTGCCTACAGTCAGTCCTTCAGTGAGAGCTGGCACCTCATGAATGCCTTGCCCATTCATGATTACAACTCTGAAGACAGCTCTCACCAGAGCCAATCAGAACTGTCACCTGCTCCCAGGGTTATTTGTCATTTATTTTTACTGTGAGTCCTAAAGATTTCATTTGTCTTTATAAACCATTCAGACTCCGGGTGGTCTATTATGCTGAGCAGGCTAACACTCTGGACTGATGTGCAGTAACTGAAGCTTGGTACAAACAAGAAAGAGACTGAACACACAAAGACTCTCAGTCTCAATGGCTGCCTCGTGCTCATAGGTTCTACAATGACATTTGGAAAATAAATTCCATGGTTCCTCTAGAATGGAAGGTTTGCCATTGACAGTCTCTCCTCTTTCTCCCACTCGTTCTTTTCCTTATTCTCTTCTCTCTTCTCTCATTTTCTTTCCTCTTTCCTTCACTCCTTTATTTTTTCCTGTATGTACCCTCTCTTTTTGCTTCCACCTCCTGCATCTTGCCTGATGTTGTGAAACAATTTCCTCTATATCTTGGATTGGGCTTTATTGCTCTGAAGAAATACAACAGCAACTCTTACAAAACAAGCATTTAATTGGGGCTGGCTTACAGTATTGTTAGCCATTCTTTTAAGCATGCTAACCCCTTGTCCTGGTTCCTTTTCAACTGCTGTGACAAAGCACCATAACCAAGGCAACTTATAAAGAAGCATTTCATCTGGGGCTCAAAGCTCCAGAGGGTTAGAGTCCATGGCCATCCTGTCAGGGACCATGGCGCAGGCAGGCAGGAATGGTGCTGGAGCAGTAGCTGAGAGTTGACATCTGACCACAAGCATTAGGCACAGAAGCCGCTTTGCACTACACAGTGAGTTTACAGGCTAGCTTGGACTACGGCATGAAAATTTGTTTCAAATTTTAAAATTTTCTACATTTTTTAAAAAAATGTTTGTAATAAATTTTTATTTTTTATGTTAATTATAGTTTATTCATTTTGTATCTGAGCTGTAGCCCCTCCCATTTTCGCTCCCAATCCTACCCTCCCTCCCTCATCTCCTCCCATGCCCCTCTCCAAGTTCACTGATAGGGGAGATTCTCCTCCCCTTCCATCTGACCCTAGCTTATCAGGTTTCATCAAGACTAGCTGCATTGTCCTCTGTGGCCTGTCAAGGATGCTTGCCCCTCAGGGGCAGGTGATCAAAGAGCCAGCCACTGAGTTCATGTCAGAGACAGTCCCTGTTCCCCTTACTAGGACACCCACTTGGATACTGGGCTGCCATGGGCTACATCTGAGCAGGGTTTATATGATAAAAAATGTAAGAACCACAATACAATGGAAAAGGAAAATATACTCAGTTTGTGTTGTGAATTTTTTGTTTTACACAACATGAAAATTTGTTAGTTTTCTTGAAATTAATATCTGAGTATTTCTCAAAGAGAGTGAAGGACATGAGACTAGATTGTGGGAAGGTGGCAACAAAATACATCAATGGCAAATCTGTTAAGTTCAGTTGTTTGGATAAATTGGCCTTGGTTGAGATGAGTTGCATTTTGGGTGTTGGCACACACAATTGGGGGGGACTTTTCCACCATTTTTAAGTTAACTACCTTTTACAACCTTCACATGTTTCATTTATTGGCCTCTGTCTACAAATTTGTGCATACTTTTGGGTGAGTTTCTGAATCTAAAATCTTGGATTGGCTCTCCTGTCATTTAATTCATAATTGGATTTACACAAACAGTATAAGCCCGATATTTTCTGTGAAGTTCACTACTATGTAACTTACAGAGTTAGTCTTCGTAGGATTTTGTTTTGTTTTTGCAAACATGTCTTACTTTGTTCCCTTTGGCTTGTGTATGCTTTTGTTAGTTCTACAATTGAGATAAAATTACAACTGGATTATTCCTACACCTTGATTTCTTAGTCATTTTATTTTATTTTACACACACCACATGATTCAGGAAAAATGTATATTTATAATTATTTAAGTGGAAATAATATTAACCCTGCAGATTGTTCCTCTAGAAAAGTATATACTTATTATATTAAATGTAACACACCTATTTTAGTAATACATGTCTTTAGTAAGTTGTATAAAATAAAATATTTTTAACTACACCATTATTGGTTGATTTAGTAACCTTAAATTTTTCTGAGCACTTTTTATTGAATTCCTAAAGTTTATCTAAAATTTTACTTTTGTAAATTGTATTGGAAATAGGGCATGAGGCACACAGCTGCAATCTTAAACTTTGAAGACTATGGCAGAAGGATTGTGAATTTGAGTCCTGTCTGGACTATATTAAATGAATAACATACATATGGAGAGGACAAGATGGTTCAGTGGGCAAAGGGTATTTACCACTGAATTCAATCCCTCAGACCCACAAGGTAGAAAGGAGAGAACTGAGCCCTTAAGGCATCCTCTGACTGCTCATGGCAACTCACCCCCTTCTCTCTCTCTCAGAAACACACAATATAAAATGAATGGATAATATCAACAGTGTGGATAATATCAACAGTTATATACAAACTTCTTGGGTACCCCCCAAAGAATTATTAGTGTCCCTGTAACAAGTAATATTGACATTAATTAAACAAAATTACCAAGACTATATAGGAAAGCACTAAGCAACTGAGGAACTGCAAAGACTATGAAGGAAATATAAGTGTCTGTATTATTAGATTTTTAAGAAACAAAGTCACATGATCTCAATGGCAGGGTTGTTAACCTCTCCACCCTGCAAGGGAGGAGCAGTCCTCCTAGGCCACAGAGGAGGACTGTGCACCCAGTCCTGAAGATACCTGATAAACCAGGGTCAGATGAAAGTGGAGGAGGTCATCCACTATCACTGGACTTGGAAAGGGGCAGGGATTAGATGAGGGAGGGAGGGTAGGATTGGGAGGGAATGAGGGAGAGGGATTCACCTGGGATACAGAGTTAATAAAATGTAACTAATAATAAAAATAAAATTAAAAAAAAAACAAAGTCATAGGCTGGAGAGATGTCTTACCACTCAAGTACACTCTTCTGTTCTGGCAGAGAATCTGGGTTCAGTACCCAGGACCGATGTGACAAGCCAAAACTTTTTATCACACCAATTCCAGCAGATTCTACACCTTGTTCTGATGTCTGAAAATACTAGGTATATATCTGGTGTACATAAACTCATGCAGAACACATGTAACACACATATTAAAAAATCTGGAGAGAAAAAAAAGAACCAATGACGGAAGGAATAAAAAAAGAGAGGAAGGAAGAAAGGTCATACTATGTGTCAGGACTAATCTGAGATCCAGCACTGAAGCTGTTTTTTTTTTTTTTTTTTTTTTTTTTGCCTTAGTGTCCCTCATACCTAAGGCTCTAGGTAGATACAGCTTAGAGCTCTGACATGAGGTGAACAGCTTCTAAGGTTGTTCTGCGGTTTCACGAAGGTGCTACTGAGAGAAAGGATATTAGGTAGGGTGGGAAAAAATAACACACAAACCAATTGAGGCAAATAAGATGAATGAACTACAAGTCTAGCTACAGTGCTAAGACATTAAGGTTGCTGAGAGAAATGATGCAATGCCGTCAATTATTTCAAAATGAACTGCATTACAGTGGAAGAACAGATGAGGACATGGCAGAGACAGGAACGCCACTGGAGAGAATCAAACTCTAGACTTTAAAACTTGGAGTAAGATTTCCACTAGAAAAAAAATCTAAATTTAGAGTATTTTAAAAATATTTACTTACTGATACTTTATGAACATGGGGATTTTTAGTGCCGAGTATGTCTCGCAGTAGGTATGTGCAATGGGACTGCAGATACAGATGGCTTCAAGCCGGCATGTGGGTCCCAGGAATCCAACTCTGATCCATGCGAAGAACAGGTGCTCTCAACTGCTGAGACCTTTCTTCAGTCTCCCCAATATAGTTTAAAAACACTAATTTACATAAAAATACAGATGTTTGGGGAAGCTAAAGAAGAATTGCTCAGAAGGCGAGATTTCACAAGTAGGATCGTCAGTGTCAAACTGCTGAAATTGAAAAATGGAACAGAACACACAGAAGGCACTTACCATTCTCAATGGATGCCGCTGTGGTCTGCATAGCAAAGGTCCCTATAGGTTGTTGCCAGGGAGGCTCAGTTCTCAGCTTCTGGTGACACTTTGAAAACTGCCACATGTTAAGGAGGCAGCTTTGGCCAAGGGAAGGTGGTCAGTAGAGGGACACCTTTCCATCCCTCGTTTAGTATTATCACTGCTCACTCTCTGTCCCTGCTTCTCATCTTCTCACTACTTCACAGGAACTCTTCCCAGCACTTGGTTTCCTCACTGATGGACTAAAATCCCTCAGAATCTGTGAACTAACACAATACTTGTGGTTTCTGTCAAGCATGTGGTCTTGGTGATGAGGAAGCAATTAATACAGTGGTTCAGTTATTACTGACTTTTTCGGCTTTTTTTCTCTGGTAATAAGGCCAACAAAAAGAACTGCAAACATGTTTATGCTAAAAATAAAAGGAAATGTATAAAATTTATTCAGATTTCTGATTTCTGACCCCAAATATAAGGTAATGAGGAGCTGTCAATACCAGCCTATAAAGCTTAGAAACTTGAAAGAGAAAGTGGGAATCAGTAACTCCCCAGAGACTGAAGAGGCAAGCTCAGGGACTACATGGTTCTGTACCAGCTCCCCAACATATAGGCTATGGCTGTGAGCTTTGCATCTTTGTGGACCTCCTCACAGTGGGAGTGGTTATATCTCTGATTGACTTTTAAAAAACCTTTTCATTGGTTCTCTGTGAGTTTTACATCATGTACTGTCATCCCCTCATATTCACCCCTGCCCTTGCAACGTCCTCCCCCAAGAAGAAAATAAAAAACACACAAACAAAAAATAAATAAATACACAAAGAAAGCCAAGCACGGGACAGATCTCTGACCACACATCTCCACTTGCAGAAGCCATTGGTCTGGTTTAAGATCTGGCTTTCATCACACCATCATCACTGGATCTACACCGGGACTCCTCTCAGCTATCCTGTTGTCGCGCAGTGTCCTAGAGATCCTACAGCTTTGGGTCAGCCGGACCAGCCCTTTTACAAACTCCAAGAGTTCACAGATGATGTAGATTATGGGGTGGGCCAACTCAAAACCCTGGACCATGGCCTGGGTGGTCGTGGTCAACCTGCCAGCTGTCCCTCATCTGCACCACCAGGGAGAGCTCTCCAGCTAGGCCATCCAGTGATGCCACTGGCAGGAGGCAAGGTCAGCTTGGCCACTCTCATGGCCTTAGGACAGGCTCACCTGTGCCCATGTCTCCAGAGCCAGCGCCAATGTGATGGACAGACGAGGCACTAGGCCCACTCTCCCTAGCGCTGTGAGGGGCTGGGACAGCTCCCTCACTCTCACAATCCCAGGGCTGGCTCACCTATGCCTTCACCATTAGGGCCAGATCCATCTGTTGCCCAGGGGAGGTGCAGGGCCTGTTCTTCCCAGTGTTACAGCCAGTCGGGGAGGGGGACAGGGCTACCCTCTCCTGGTCTCATGATCTCAGGGCCAGCTGTCCTGGACTGCCACAGGTGGTGAGATGCATGGGTGAAAGGGGACTTCCTTTTAAATTAACAAAATTGGGTAAACATATTGATAAACATGAAGGACAATATTAATGACAACTTTAGAAAGTTGAGGTTACAGCATAATTTTTTGATAAATGGATTTTTTAACTTCTTCAGCTACACTAAGCAAACCTTCACTAATTCACTGTGCAGTAGACACTTCAATAGAGCTCCTCTTCCATCATTTCTTTTCTCCTTGCTCATTTTTAATGTGTTGCAGTCTGTTCTGACTGTAGGCAGTGTTTAAAGAAGTGAAATTCATTTTATCCAACATTTTATGGCTGAAAAGTACAACCATCACATCTGGCAAGGGTATCCAGATGTACATCACAATACAGGTGGAGAAGCAGAGGGAGAAGAGGGAGGCAGTTTTATGTGCCCATCCCTAAATAAAGTACAATCACGCAGTATTTGAGATAAGATGATATTGAAGATTTTTTCTTTTTTTTAATTTTAATGTGATTTTAGTTTAGTGCAGGGGAAACTACCTAGTTCCTCACACATTAGGCAGTTTTTCCATGCTGAGCTGTACTCCTAACCTTTGCTTGTGTTTGTAGGATGATTGACAGTGAGGACACACTGACAACCACAAAGAACAGATAGGCGTGGCAGGAGAGCAAGCATCACAAAGCAGTAAAACTGGGTTCATCAGCGTGTGAGAACCCATCTTTCTCTGAGTCAAGTTAGAGGGTCACACACAAGGAGAGAGCCACTCCAAACAAGGACCATTCATGGAGATAGCCTAGACCCCTTGCTCAGAAGTAGCCCATGGCAGCTCAGTCTCCAAGTGAGTACTCTACTAAGGGAAGCAGGGACTTCTCTGACATGAACTCAGTGGCAGGCTCTTTGAAAACCTCCCCCTGGGAGGAGTATAGATGCACCAGGCCACAGAGGAAGACAATGCACACAATCCTGATGAGACCTGATAGGCTAGGGTCAGAGGAAGAGGAGGAGGACCTCGCCTATCAGTGGATATGGGGAGGGGCATGGGAGGAGATGAGGAGGGAGGATGGGATTGAGGGATGAGGGAGGGGGCTATAAATGGGATACAAAGTAAACAAACTGTAATCAATAAAATATAAATTAACTTAAAAAACTGATAAAGTTGGCATACATAATAATAGATTTCGTTATAGCGTTTTCATGCATGTTTTATTCTTTCTTGTCTTTCTTCCCTCCTCCCTCTACCCCATCACGAGCAGGCTGAGCACTATCATCTCTGACACAAGAAGTGCATTCTTAGGGGAGATGGGAATCATGAGAGAAGAAAGACAGCTTAAAAGACACTTGTCCACAGCATAGAAGGCTAAACATGATGTAACTGAGTCTTCAGATACAGCCAAGGTGTTTAATTGGGTAAAACTGTGCTATGATTATTTTTTATACCCAGAAGCTTATGGCCATCGCTTATATTAAACAGTATCTGGGAAGAAGACATATTCTTGGAAACATAGTGTGTCTTCTTGCCATAAACAACAGTGCAGAAAATGAGGTCTCACCATTCGCCTTGATAATCTGAATTCTCTTAAGTGTTCTGGGTTTTGCTGCCATTTTCTTGTGGTTACTGGGGACTGAAGAGAGAGCCTAGCTCATGCTAGACAAGCACTCTTCCACGGCACAACTACATCCCCAGCTCTCTTCCCTCTTTACAAACTTTGAAATGGTCTCACGGAGATGCTCAGTCTGGCCTTGAACTCAGTCTGTAACCCAGGAAACCTCTGAACTTTCCACCTCACTACCTCAGCTTCCCAAATGTTTAGAATATTAGGCTTGTGACACTGAGCTTGGATTTGCACACTTTCTTTCCTCTATATTATTTTAAGTTATAAAATTATTACATTCAGTATGCTATCATATACATTTTATAGTAAAGCATGAGGGAACACTAAACAATTTTGAATTGAAAAGTGCATATTATAATTTTTATAAAAATGTACAATATCACTGTAATAATATTTCCCATTAATTCTGTGGGACTTTAATTCCATGTAACCCTTGCTTACTGTTCTGTTTCTTTGATATATTACTTCACAAGAGCTTTTATATGGAACGTTTTCTCCCACATTTTAAAAGGAGAGAATGAGCTATGATCTATGAAATGTTTTTCAAAGTAGCATGTTAAAGTTACATACTCTCTTCCTGGAAGGTATCTGGTGGGGGCAGTGCATAATAAATTAGCAGTGAACAGAACACTTCCTTTTTTCCTTCTCACTGAGCAATTCACAATTAAACTGCATGTAAAAGTTTTTGCAACTTAGAATTGTCCTGGACATTTGGTTACCACATCATCAGTTGTCCAATTTTATTCATCTAGTGAAACACTGGAGCATTGTTTAATTCCCAGGATTATTTGATAAAACCACCAGACTGAGTCCTCTAGGGTGGATTACTCTGGGTGAGTACATTGCCTTAACTCATAATTTTCTTTCACGTTGTACACATGTGTCACTTTTGGACGATAATTTACAACTCAACAAAAAGATTGAAATATTAGCTTGGAGACAAAATAGTTTCTGTGCCATATGGTATGTCTCCATCTTACAAGGAATAGTGGAAAGTGAGTCTTGCTATTTTTTTCTGTATGAGTTTTAATTATAATTCGTATTTTGCCAACTGCCTAACTTCTCTTGAACTGACTTAATTAATATGTCCTTGTTCTTGCACTATCTTAAATTTTGCTCAGCGGGGGAGTATGTCATTTTGGTTTTTTCATGTTTATTGGCATATTTCTTTCCTGGCATGTGGATAAAATAGTTTATCTCTCATTCATGTCTGCGCCTGTGTGTGTGATAATCTGTGCTTTTTTGTCTGATTTGTACCTTTATATTTAGGCTGTAAGTACTGGTTTTATAACAGAAAATGACATGTAATTGTTTTTTTAAATTTTTTTAATTATTAATTTATTTTTTTGTTACCAATCACAGGTTAGGTACTTTGCATCCCAAGCGTAGCCCCCTCCCTCATTCCCTCCCACCCTCCCCAACCCTCCCTCATCTCCTCCCCGCCCCCTCCAAGTCCACCAACCAGGGAGGACCTCCTCCCCTTCCATCCAACTGCAGCTCATCCTGTCCCCTCAGGGCTGGCTGCAATGTCCTCCCCTGGGATCTAGCCAGTCTGTCACTCCCAGGCATGTATGGGGGAGGGTCAAAGAGTCAGCCATCAAGTTTAAGACTGAAACAGTCCCTGTTTCCATCACTAGGGTCTTCAGTCTGACACCGAGGTTTAGCTGTGATTAACAGTAAAATTCTTTTCAGGTGGTTTTTATGTAGTTATAGCACTATCTACATATTTACTCTTTTCCTCAATTATGTGTGCCTAAAATCATGACTGCTAAATCTTTTTTTTGCTGAAATCATTTCATTATTTTACTTTTGTATTTTATTCATTGACAGAGTTACATACACAGTTCTCAGACATTCAGTCATCTAATGTGAATGATACTTTCCTCTTCTTCCTTTTATTGAAAATAAGCTTTTATCTTACATAATATATCCAAATTACAGTTTCCCCTCCTTCTACTGCTCCCACTTCCTAACCACATTCCCTCCCATATGGATCCACTCCCTTTCTGTCTCTCAGGAGAAAATAAACGTGCTTCTTCACACTGTGCCCTGAGCCTTAGGTATGGGAGTGTTTTGTAGATGTGTGTAGTCGGACTGTGCTCCACAACTCCACATTTTGATTGTCATGAAACAGCATTCTTAATATCTTACCAAGTCTTTCAAATGACTGTGTATGTGTTGGTGGATATATAAATTCAACTAAGTTTTTAAAGTGAAAAATATAAAAATGCCCCACCCTAAAAATGTTTATTTCAGTGTTCTTTTTTTATAAAATTATATTAGAAAAAAATCATGGATATCAAAATAGTTTACATATTAAGATGCTTTCCACTACAATAAAGTATTCAAAACTCCATCTTTTAAGCAGCTTTCAAACATGTACTTTAATTTCCAATGAGACAGAAACCTTTCAAGATTCACACACACCTGCAAACACAGCATATTGCAACTCCGCTATTTTCTGTGCACGTCAAGAGCATCCATCTGTTAGCATCACTGGTGTTCCTGCTACTCTAGTGTCTCTGGAACTGTGACCTACTCAGCTCCTTACTTGGGATCATGTTTTACAAAATAATCACTATATTTTCATTCAGCTTCCCACTTTATTTATTAGGTAAAATACAATGGTGACAAAATCTTGGGTTGCATAACTTAAACTGATATTTAACATTTATATAGGCTGGTTTACATAGCAAGTACTAGGATAGACAGCCAAGGCTAAATGCAGAGAGCCTGTCTGCTGGTTTGCATGGTGAGCACCAGGATAGCCAGGGCTAAGTACAGAGACCCTATCTCAAAAAGAAAATCTCAGCTAATTAGAAATATTTCTTGTTCACATGTGTGGCCATTGTTCCTTTAATTTGCATGACTCTATTTCTGATTTGTGATTATGTGTTTATATTGGGTTCTGTGAAATCCTGGTTATTTCCCTTCCTTGCTTGTGCTTCATAGATCGTGTTTCATTAATTTGATGATTGGTTCTCTCTTTCTCTTCTGTGTGTGTGTGTGTGTGTGTGTGTGTGTGTGTGTGAATAACAGTGAACTGCTTTGCTTAGGTAGAAACGGATCTTACATAAGGAGACCAGCATGCTTCTACCTCAATGTAAAATTTATCAAGTTTCTGAGGTAAATATTTTATATGTCTGTATGAGTGAGTATATACCATGTGTGTCTTTCTGCTTCTGGGATAGCTAACTCAGGATGATCCTTTCCAGTTCCCACCATTTACCTGAAAATTTCATGATATCCTTGTTTTTTATTGCTGAATAATACTCCATTGTGTAGATGTACCACAATTTCTGTATCCATGCCTCAGTTGAGGGGCATCTGGGTTGTTTCCAGCTTCTGGCTATTACAAATAAAGCTGCTACAAACATAGTTGATCAGATATCCTTATTGTGTACTTGAGCCTCTTTTGGACATATGCCTAGTGGTAGAGCTGGATCTTGAGGAAGCACTATTCCTAGTTGTCTGAGGAAGCGCCAGATTGATTTCCAGAGAGGTTGTACAAGTATACATTTCCACCAGCAGTAGAGGAGGGATCTCTTTTCTCCACAACCTCTCCAGCATATGTTATCACTTGAGTTTTTGATTTTGGCCATTCTGATGGGTGTAGGGTGAAATCTCAGGGTCATTTTGATTTGCATTTCCCTGATGGTTAATGACATTGAGCATTTCTTTAAGTGTTTCTCTGCCATTCCATATTCCTCTATCGAGAGTTCTCTGTTTAGCTATGTTCCCCATTTTTTAATTGGATTACTTGATTTGTTGCTTTTCAACTTGTGTAGTTCTTTATATTTACTGGATATTAGACCTCTGTCAGATAAAGTGTTGGTGAAGATTCTTTCCCAATCTGTAGGCAGTTGTTTTGTTTTGATGACAATGTCCTTTGCTTTATAGAACCTTTTCAGTTTCATGAGGTCCCATTTGTTGATTGTTGCTCTTAGAGCCTGTGCTGTCGGTGTGCTGTTCAGGAAGTTGTCTCCTATACCAATGAGTTCAAGGCTCTTCCTCACTTTTTTCTTCTAATAGATTTAATGTATCTGGTTTTATGTTGAGGTCTATGATCCACTTGGACTTTAGTTTTGTGCAGGGTAATAAGTATGCATCTATTTGCATTTTTCTACATGTAGACATCCAGTTAGACCAGCACCATTTGTGAAGCTTTTTTTCCATTGTATGGTTTTGGCATCTTTGTCCAATATCAGGTGTCCAAAAGTGTGTGGGTTTTTTTCTCGGTCTTCTATTCGGTACCATTGATCCACCATTCTGTTTCTATGCCACTACCATGCAGTTTTTTATTACTGTTGCTCTATAGTACAGTGTGAGATCAGGGATGGAAATACCTCCAGAAGATCTTTCATTGTAGAGGATTGTTTTAGCAATTCTGGGTTTCTTTTTATTCCATACAAAGTTGAGAATTTTTCTTTCAAGGTCTATAAAGAATTGTGTTGGTAATTTGATGGGAATTGCATTGAATCTGCAGATTGCTTTTGGTAAGATGCCCATTTTTACTATGTTAATCCTGACAAGCCGTGAGTATGGGAGATCTTCTGATATCTTCTTCTAATTCTTTCTTCAGAGACTTGAAATTTTTTTACATACAATGAAACTGTTCAAAGAATCAATGAAACCAAGAACTGGTTCTTTGAGAAAATCAACAAGATAGATAAACCCTTAGACAAACTAACTAAAAGGCAGAGAGACACCATCCAAATCAACAAAATTAGAAATGAAAAGGGGGACATAACAACAGAAACTGAGGAGATCCAAACAATCATAAAGACTTACTTCAAAAGTCTATATGCCACAAAAATTGAAAATCTAAATGAAACGGACAATTTACTTGATGGATTCCACTTATCAAGCTGAATCAAGACCAGATAAATCAATTAAATGGTCCTATATCCCCTAAGGAAATAAAAGCAGTCATCAAAAGTCTCCCATCCAAAAAAAGCCCAGGACCAGATGGTTTCAGCACAGAATTCTACCAGACCTTCAAAGAAGAGCTAACTCCAGTTCTCTTCAAACTATTCCACAAGATAGAAACAGAAGGAACACTACCAAACTCATTCTTTGAAGCCACAGTCACCTTGGTACGTAAACCTCACAAAGACCCAACAAAGAAAGAGAATTTCAGGCCAATCTCCCTTTTGAACATTGATGCAAAAATATTCAACAAAATAATTGCACACCGAATAAAAGAACACATCAAAGATATCATCCACTATTACCAAGTAGGCTTCATCCAGGTATGCAGGGTGGTTAAAGACATGGAAATCCATCAATGTGATCCCACATATTAACAAAATGAAAGAAAAACAAAACACATAATAATCTCCTTAGATGCTGAAAAAGCATTTGACAAAATTCAACATCCATTCATGTTTAAAGTATTGGAGAGATTAGGGATACAAGGCACATACCTAAACATAATAAAGGCAATATACAGTAAGCCTTTAGCCAACATCAAACTAAACAAAGAGAAACTTAATGCAATCCCACTGAAATCAGGGACAAGGCAAGGCTGCCCACTCTCTCCATATCTCTTCAACATAGGTCTGGAAGTCCTTGCTAGGGCAATAAGACAGTTGAATGAGATCAAGGGGATACAAATCAGAAAGGAAGAGATCAAAGTATCACTCTTTGCAGATGATATGATAGTATGCCTGAGTGACCCCAAAAATTCTACCAGGGAACTCCTACAGCTGATAAACACCTTCAGCAAAGTGGCCAGATACAAAATTAACTCAAAAAATCAGTAGCCTTCCTGTATACAAAAGACAAAAGGGCTGAGAAAGAAATTAGGGAAACAATAGCCACAAAAGACATAAAGTACCTTGTTGTGATCCTAACAATGGAAGTCAAAGACTTGTATAAAGTATCTTTTAATGATTCCAACAGAATTGTATGTTTAAGAACTACATACATACATGAATGCTGTTTTTTAAAATCCTGTTTTATCCCCCTTCTCCATTTTTATGATAGAGTTCTATAATGTAGCCTTGAACACAAAGCATCTTGCTCTTGCCTCCTAGAATGGAAGGATTATAGTTCTGAGTCACCATGGCTGGCTTCATCCCTTGCTAATTTGAAAATAACTATTGATGTTATTTTTACTTCGTTCAGTCCAAAGAGATGAAAGGGAAATGGGCACTGGATTTAAAGAAATATCAAACTTTAGTGTCATAGGAACAATAGATTATAGAGAATTCATTTTCATAATATTTTGGAGGTGAATATTTTGTAGGCAAGGGTTATGTCATATTTAACCAGATAACAGAATGAGATGAAGAAGTTAAATGTAATTTTAAAAACTTACAACTTACTTTCTTTCTTTTTATAGATGTGTGAGGGTGGGGAGAGAGGAGTGTGTGGGAAGGGGTAGAATGTGTGCACACAGCTCCAGTCTAGCACCTTGTTTTGAAGCAGGGTCTTTTCAGCCTCTGCAGCCTTTCCCCAGCTAGCTGGCTGTGAGCTTGCAGTTGCCAATCCAGTCTCCACCTTCTGAGGTAGCAGGTACAGATGCAAATGCACACCACAGGCTTGCTCCATGGGCTCCAGGGAGGTTACCAGGTTTGCACTGAAAACCACCCTTTGTCCATTACGAAACACTTTAATGGTCTTCTGTGGAAGGCTCCTGTCCTGTCTCCTGTCTTCTTCTACTTCCAAGGTCTATCCTCTTTGCCCTATTGAATGAGGATTGAGCATCTTCCCTAGCGTCCTCCTGTTGTTTAGCTTCTTTAGGACTATAGACTTTAGGAATTTATCTTATATCATATGGCTAATATCCACTTATAAGTGAGTATATTTCATACGTGTCTTTCTGCTTCTGGATTACCTCACTCAAGATGATCTTTTCTAGTTCCCATCATTTGCCTGCAAATTTCATGATTTCCTTGTCTTAATTACTGAGTAGTACCCCATTGTGTAAATCTACCACACTTTGTGTATTCATTTCTCCACTGAGAGACATCCAGGTTGATTCCAGATTCTGAAAGACTCTACCAACCAGGGTGTCGAAGGAGATACTGAGATGCATAACCAAACTTTGGACAGAGTGCTGGAATCCTTATGGAAGAAGAGGGAGATAGATCTGGAGCAGACAAGAACTCCACAAGGAGAACAACAGAGGCAAAATACCTGGGCCAATGGGTCCTGCAGAGCCCGATACTGCAATGAAGGACCATGCATGGAGAGGACCTAGACCCCCTGTTCAAAGGAAGCCCATTGGCTCCTCAGTTTCTAAGTGGGTTTCCTAGTACAGGGTCAGGGTCTGTCTCTGACATGAACTCAGTGGCCTGCTCTTTGATCACCTCCCCCTGGAAATGGAGTTATTGTCACTGTTCCTCTTTCTTTCCAGGCCCCAAATCTACAGTATGGAGAGTGGTGACCATCATACTTAGAGCCTTGTGTGTGTTGCTCATGACAGTCATAAGGATCTTACTTCCAAAATGTAAGCAGTTCTGCAATTATTTCATTGTGGTAGCAGTTGTGCTTCCGACAATATGATGACAGCCTAACTACATTTTAAAGCATCCAAGAGACCCTGTCCTAAACACTACTAATTCCTGCCATGAATTATGGCAGTATTTTCTAGCCAAGAACGAAGCAGAAA
This sequence comes from Pachyuromys duprasi, assembly GCA_028658305.1. Classification (NCBI taxonomy): domain Eukaryota; kingdom Metazoa; phylum Chordata; class Mammalia; order Rodentia; family Muridae; genus Pachyuromys; species Pachyuromys duprasi. Next base: position 15,548,968 of record CM053761.1, read on the forward strand.
GAGCTCACTTCACTCTCATCTGTGTCCTAAGAAGGATGGTGAGTATTAACCCTAAGGATGTTGGTGGTCACTATGAGGATGTTGGTAAGTGTTAATTCTGAAAATGGCAGGTGTTAATGAAATACCCAGATGGCGAGTCCCCAAATGACCAACAGGCTTTGAGTCTGATGTAAAACACATGAGGGCCTTTATTACAAACTCAAGCTGGGTGGCTGCCTTTTGCAAGAACAGAGAGTCAAGTGACCCCCAGCTCTGGGGAAACAGGGTTTTTAAGGGAGCAAAAACAAAAGTAGGAAAGTATAAGTCTTGGCACTATAGGATTGGGTGAAAGGGTCCCTAGGGGAGTTGACCTTAAAATGATTGGTTTGTTTTCAAGCGCCAAAACTGCAAATGATCAGATTTGGCTACCTGAGGATACCTGCCTTGTTATGTGCAGGTTAGGTTGTAGCAAGGAGAAGGGAGTTAACACATTCCGTAGGCTTCCTTAGAGGCTACATGACCCTAGTCACATCCCAAGGTTAATCTGGGTGGGGGATTGCCAGACCCTTGCTCTGAAAGAACTGTGCTATGGTGACTTTGCCCCAGTCCCAATAATTAACTCTAAATTTTTGAACCTCTCATTAACTCTGGGAATGTTGGTGAGTGTTAATTCTCAGGATATTGGTGAGAGTTAACTCTGTAGAGTTCATTTCCAAGACTTTTCACTACTGGGGCAAAATATCTATTTCCACAAATGTCAATAAGTCAGTCATCACAGGCTGATCCATTGTTGTTCTTTCAGTTCCTTACCAGGAAAAAAACTTGCATGGCTTAAAATTAAGAAAAAAAGTATTTGAACAACAAAAATTCCAAAGATTACAAGTATGTGTGTTCTTTGGTTTTTTTTTTTTAATTCTTATTAGGGGAAAAATGAGATTAAACATGTTGAATACTAAATATTAATTGCTCATTACTGTTGTTTGAAAATAAAGATCAATGAAATAGAAAGTAATCCTGGGAAATATAAACAAACATGTACATATTCCCAGTATGAAGCATGATGGACCTGTATAGAGAGCAGTTCTGTACACATTCTCATGAATTCTACAATTGGGTATGTGAACACAGGGAGAGAAAGCCATAGACACAAACGACTGTATGCAGATATTTCTAAACATTTCATCATAGCATCTCTTAACTGTAAGCATTCGAAACAGCTCTCACCCGGCTGATAACTGACAAGTGTGATGGCTATTCTTGGATGTCAATTTGGCTGCATCTGGAAGTAATTAAAACCTAAGGTGTACCTCTGAGGGATTTTCTTACTTAGATCATTTGAAGTGAGGAGACACAACTTGAATCTGGATATTTTGGGGTCGGATTCTCTACCCTTTATCTCCACTACACCTTCCAGTGGCAGCCTTTATCCAGAACAGGAAAGAAGGGAGTTTTTGTTCTGTGCCTGTTTGCCCTATCTCCATGGCAAGCCCATTCCTTCACTGGCATTTGACCCTACTTCTTAAAATGTTTTGCAGAAATGTTCTAGGTTACTTTTATTTTTGCATCCTTCTTTCTTTAGTCTCTTTTGTCTTTCCCTTTACTTCTCATTCTTTTGCTGGGATAATTGTGTAGGAAACCTGGCATTCATGAACACAAGACAAACTGACCTAGTATAGGAGAGCAGAGGCTGCTGGGAGGGGCTGGGAGCCAGACCTCCTGCTGACCAGCCCCAGGTCAGGCATCTCTGTATTTGCAAATGAGGTTCAGCTGCCCTTTGTCTCAGATGTTATGAAGCTGACAAAAAAATTAACCTAATCTTTGACTCACCCTTTGAAGTAATTGAGCCCAAGGCAAGGAAAACCAGAAAATTTTAATTTAATCAATGATGGGAATCAAGGACTTATGGAAGAACTGTTTCAGTTCTCTCAACTGGAAGCAAACCAAGACAAACCTGGGAAGAGGAACCCCAACCAAGAATCTTCCTCCATTAGATGGGACTGCTGGCTTGTCTGTGAGCATCTGCTTAATTCCTATACTCCTCTGATGTACTGTCATCCTCAAGCAGATGACCTGGATGCTTAAGAAAGAAGCTGCCTGTGAGTCTAGAAGCAAGCCAGCATGCAGCTGTCCCTCATGATCTCTGCTTCAGTTCCTGCCTCCAGGTTCCTGTCGTGAACTCATGCACTGCCTCCCCTTACAATGGCCTGTAACCTGTTAGCCAAATAAACCTTTCCCAAGCAACTTGTGTTGGATCATGGTGTGTATCACAGTAATGAAGAAACCGAATAAGGCTGGAGGGACCCAGAAGTAAAAATGCTGTGCTGGTTATTCACATAGGACAGCAAACAAAATCGTTATTATGTCAGAAAATGCATTTGAGTAGTACAGGACAGAAAGGAAGAAAATGGGGGGTGGGGGAGCTTGTACAATGAAAATAGGGATAATGAATAGGAATAGATCAACCATAAAAGAGAGTCAAACTATAGAATTCACGTGAAAAAATCTGGTAGACTAAAGTTCTCAGGAAAAAAAAAGTACATAGCTATAATGAAACATTCTACAAAGTGGATTAATTGTTGATACATTATGATAATGGAGAGTTAGAATGTTACAAATCCAGAACCAAATTGTTTGGGTCCATTTTTGGCTCCTTTTGTAGACTTCATTGCCTATCTCTCTGTCTCGTTTAAAGTCCATTTAGCTACCATAAAAACATCTAGAGGGTACTAATATTTCCTAAACCTGCTCTGGCACTGAAATGTTATATTCACCACTGGATCCCTGCTTCTGATCCATGATCTCTCCTACTTCGCTATGAATGAATTATTTCCTTATACCTCTGGCTTGATATCGTTGTTTTATGACTTTTGTTTCTTCTTTCCACCATTATTGCTATTTTAACTGAGGTCCAAGTTCCAATATTCCTTTGACCAAATCTTTTCAGTCTTGGGGGATTATCCAATTCTGATTTGCCTATGAATTTAGAATCTGCTTCACACAGGATGAATGCATACCATAGCAGACACATGCTTCCTTAAGTCTCCTCAAATCTAATACGTCTATAGGACTTCATTCTATCATAACCTTGTAGGAGCCTATCATCTCCTGGCATGTCTTGCATAGTAACTGGATAAACTAAGGTTGGTTTTCTGACAATCTTAGGCTGCCCTGTTTCAGTTTTATCACATGGCAGCATGGTAGTCTCTTGTCTAAATTCCTGTCAGTGTATGAGAATTTTCATTATTCTCATTTATAGGTCTTTCTAAGGCTTGAATTTTATCAATCCACTCTTCTTATCATTTCTTCTTCTATTTTTTTATATCTCTAAAAGTTTATCTTTGAGGTGTGTTGTAAGAAATTGTTAAAATTTACTACTGATATATCTTCTGGTAAAGCTTGCTGTTAGTCCTAAACATCTATATAACCAAATCACCACACAGAGACTGGGTTTATTTAGTTAACCTAGAACACAATGCTGGGCAATAGCTAGTCCCTCCTAAACCTCCAAGCCCTCATAGTTTCCTAACATTTAGATTTCCACATTATACTTGCTTTTTGTGATATATTAGGTCCAGTCCATCTCTCCACCTCATTCCATGATCTCTCCTCTTGCTCCCTCTCCTCTCTTTCTGCTTTCAAGCTCTTCTCTTTTTCTCCTCCCACTGATTCCTGCCCTCTAATTCCTCCCTTCTTTCCTCCCCTCTGGCTCCTCCCAGCTCAACATTGTGTCTAGTTGCTTTATTTTGGCCTGTTTACACAGAGTTGAGACAGGATGCTTAGAATAAGAATCACAATACAATATCCCGATGAAACCATGGAATGTGGGGGTGGGGGGATCAGCATTTCAATGAACTAGGGTAAGGTGTGTACATTCCAAAAGAACATTATACCAACATTTCCCCCTTTGAGTCCAATAAAAGGCTCCTTTTCTTTCAACACAATAATAATTATGAAATTATGAAAACTGTTATATAAAATCTACATGTGCAATGCCCAATCCGTGTGTATTTAGCAACTTAGGAGAAAGTATATGCTTATCCTATCTATCTTGACAAGTTAAAAGTTCTATCCCTAAATTAAGTTTTATACTCATTTGTAGGACCTATATGAAAGGATTTCTTAACTTCTAAACATCTTAAGCTTATTATCACAGTATAACTTCTTGGTCTTCAACCCCATCAGAGACTTGAGAAGGAATAAAGTTAGTTATTAGAGTAAATAGGAAGTGCATGTTAGCAGCTTTCAAAATTAAAAATTGAGAGAAACAGTTTGCTGTCTGAACATTCACCCATAACTCTTTATAACATTGGAACATCATCTTCAGCCTTCTGGCTCAGAATATTTGACAGACATATATGTGAAGCAGGAACAATTTAGGACTTGCTTACTATGTCTTGGCAGAGTTTGGCAGTCAACTTGTCCTGCATTAGCCTGCCCATTTTTGGCAGAATTTTTCTGTCATTAAGCAAGGGTAATTTCTTTACCAGAGTAGTTTGTTTGCTACATTTGAGGCCATCTCCATATGGAGGTTCTTCGATGCTCATCATCTTCTTTGAGGTAGACAGGGTGCTGCCAAGAGATGGCTTGTCTCATTGTCAAAGAATCTTTAAAATAATAAAGTCATTTTAAAATGCCATATTCTGTAGGTCTCTGAAGTTTTTGAAGACTACCTATCTTTATGTAATTGATCTGTTCACAAAATCATAGCTATCTTTTAAACCTAGGATGTATGCCCCTGTGAAATTAGACTAGTGTCTGACATGACTATGAGTTCAATAACTAGCAATTAACTTGCATTACCTAATACCTTAACCTGTTTTTAATAGCTGTTTAAAAATATTGGAAGTAACCTTGACTTTGTACCAATATACTAAAGCTTATACCAATGTATACAAAATAGACTCATTTTTGCATCAATATGCAAAATCCTATACCAGATTTAAAATTAACCTTATTTGGGAATAACAAATAAAACCCTGAGGTGAGTAGCTTCAATAATCTACCTTTTTTCTATTTCTAAAGATATCCCTGTATATTCCTTGTTTCACTTTGATAAGACCATTAATAATAAACATCTCCCAATGACAATAAAATTTTGTACCCATAGCAAACAACCAAAAACATACCACACCCCCTTTAAGGACAGTTGGACGTTGTACTCATGGATGTCTTCTAGCTGACATTTTGGACATGTAGAAATCCTGTAGGGGGCCCATACAAAATTGGAGAAAAAATGGTTAATTAAGCAAGCAATAACATTTGTGGTCCAGTCTTTGAATGTTGAGAAATTTCAGCCTTAATAACAGTCCTCTTTGGAACAGTCTAAAATCCTGGACCAATTAAGATTAGTAGTTTTCTTCTAAGTTCTTTTGGGATCAGGCTTTGATGAGAAACAGCAATTGAAGCAGTTGAGGCAGGAACAAGCAGAATACTGGAATATACAAGATACTGGAACAGATGTGTCAATGTCTCAGCATGCTGAAGAATGAATCCTGTCAAATTTGATTCAGCATCTCTGGTGTCCAGTTCTTTTGTCCTGCAAACATATAATTTCTCACAAGCATTATACAGTTCTAAAATTATAAATGTATGAGATGTGCAGGATGAAACTAAACTGTAAGCAAATTTTATCTATGCAATTAAAAGATTAGCATAATACATTTTGAGGATATTATAGCCAAGGATTTATTGGCCAAGTATTGTTGGAGTTCTGGCTGGAGACATGTTTTTATGTCTCAGTCAGTTTTAGAGTTGTTCCCATGTAAAGGGATCAGCAATATAAGTTACCATTATTATTGACAATGCAATCATCATCATGTTGAAATCAAAACAAGGTTGGATAGATCAAAATATCTTTTGGGGCTCTTGCGTGCCTGTTATATTAGGCCAAGTTGCTATTTCCCTGGAGAAGCCTACTATTAGAGAGACAAGCTAGTTGCCTTGAACAATAGAAAAGGCATGTTTTAAGTGAACTTTATATAAACTTTTTAATTTAGAATATAAACATACCATAGGTATCTTATACCTGTTTTGAAGTTTAGCCCTAGATTTTTATATATGTTGTAGCTATTTGTCCTGTCCCCTTGTTTATATAGAATATGCAGTTATGCCTTTATAGCCAAACTTTATTTAAACTCTCTTAGCATTATTATATAAACTCTCTTACCCTTAGCATTTAAGTATATCCTAGGCATTTTGTGCCTGGACTTTACCTTGATAGTGGCTATTTTTTGGCTTGCCCTTTTTTTATACAAAGTGGACAGTTATATCTTTATAGCTGAACGTTATTTAAACTCTCTTAGCATTAGCATATAAATTCTTTTATGCTTAGCATTTAAGTATATTCCTAGGCATCTTGTACCTGGGTTTTTACATTGGTTTTGGCTATTCTTTAGCTTGCCCCTTATTGATAAAGGAGGGACAATATTGTTTTTTAAACATATGAATATAATTTTTGAATTTTTAGGACTAAAGTAGGTTGGCATGTATTTTGTCATCTTTAAGCCTCTTGTGTCTTTTTTGCATCAGGCATGACTAACGTTTTTTTCCCCAAGAAACTGTCTCACATTTAAAAGGATTGGACAGTTTCCAGAGCAGTGTGACATTATCTCTCTTTACATAAATCTAAAAATGATGTGAATATCACCTTTAGATCAGTAAGGACAAAATATCTATTATTAAGAAAAAAGAATTTACTTGGTAACCTTAAGAAAAATTTTGTCATTTTGAATCTTAGAGTATCTCTGCAAATAACTAAACAGCAGGAGTTGCCATCCTGGCTTTTATTATGTAAATAAGCTTGATCTAGAACTCAGAGATCTGCCTGTTTCTTTTTACTTTGTGTTGGGAATAAAGGCATGTGCCTTCACCAACTTGTTTAAATTTTTTTCTCAAATTATCATTGATGTAATGCAAAACCTTTCAATGAAAATCAAGCAAAGAGACAAGAAAATTTTAAGTTTGGGGTCAGTTGTGCCAATTTACACTGTAACAAACGAAGACCAGTTGGTTATTTTAGTTGATATTTCAGTGAATTGGCGGACACTTACCAAAAAGAGCTGACAAGTATCTTGCAGCCAGAAAGCTTTGAATTTTAGCTGTTATTAATCTAATTATTAAGAAGAATGTGCCTTTTCTTGTCTGTAACTCAGTATTCCAATTCCTTGGTTTTTTTTCCCCATTTTCTCCTTCAACATTCTTGGAGAAGGCATGGAGAAGAACCAACACCTTTAAACATATTGCAACTAGATCCATGACTATGACAGCCAAAACGAAGTGAAAAGGGATTAAAACACCCTCTGCCATGGTAATTTTTTTTTTTAATTTTAGATGCGGATTTAGGCCAACAATTGTCTAAAGGTTTGTATGCTTCCAGTTCCTTTCTTTCCTGCCATGGCTGTAGAGCTGAGTCAGTTGAGCCAGCCACAGTATAAAAGAACCATGCTTGTTTATGAAATGCCAGATCGCAAGTCCCCAAATGACCAACAGGTTTTGAGTCCGATGTAAAACACACGAGGGCCTTTATTACAAACTTGAGCTGGGTGGCTGCCTTTTGCAAGAACAAAGAGGCAAGCAACCCCCAGCTCTGGGGGAACAGGGTTTTTAAGGGAGCAAAAACAAAAGTAGGGAAGTGTAAGTCTTGGCACTATAGGATTGGGTGAAAGGGTCCCTAGGGAAGTTGACCTTAAAATGATTGGTTTGTTTCCAGGCGCCAAAACTGCAAATGATCAGATCTGGCCATCTGGGGATACCTGCCCTGTTAAGTGCAGGTTAGGTTGTAGCAAGGGGGAGGGAGTTAACACATTCCATAGTCTTCCTCAGGGGCTATGTGACCCTAGTCACATCCCAAGATTAATCTGGGTGGGGGATTGCCAGACCCTTGCTCTGAAAGAACTGTGCTATGGTGATTTTGCCCCAGTCCCAGGAATTAACTCTAAATTTTTGAACCTCTCATTTACCCCTCAGTTAAACTGCAGCAGCAGCTGATTTTGTTTTGGAAGTCTCAGGTCTGCCCACAAGAAACTGTCTTTTGCTCCTGGGCTGGTTTAAGAGTCTCTCTTAAAGAGACAGTAATTGACCTGGGAGTTTTCAGGTTTTAAGTTTGGGTTTTATCATTGGCAGCTTATTCCCCCCACCAAATTATGATAAAGTATGATTTAAGAGGTGTGGATACTTAGATTAGTTGGGCACCATTTGTTGTAAGAAAATGTTAAAATTTACTACTGATATATCTTCTGGTAAAGCTTGCTATTAGTTCTAAACAGCTGTATAACCAAATCACCACACAGAGACTGGGTTTATTTAGTTAACTTAGAACACAATCCTGGGCAATGCTACTCCCTCCTATACCTCCAAGCCCTCATAGTTTCCTAACATTTAGATTTCCACATTATACTTGCTTTTTGTGATGTATTAGGTCCAGTCCATCTCTCCACCTCATTCCATGATCTCTCCTCTTGCTCCCTCTCCTCTCTTTCTGCCTTCAAGCTCTCCTCCTTTTCTCCTCCCAGTGATTCATGCCCTCTAGTTACTCCCCTCTTTCCTGTCCTCTGGCTCCTCCCAGCTCAACATTGTGTCTAGTTGCTTTGTTTTGGCCTGTTTACACAGAGTTGAGGCAGGATGCTTAGAATAAGAATCACAATACAATATCCCGTTTGAAACCAGAGGGCAGTGGAAAAATCAGCATTTGAATGAACAAGTATAAGGTGTATACATTTCAAAAGAATATTATACCAATAGAGGTGGTACAAAAAGCCATTATGGATATTAAGAATAAAATATAAAATACCAAAATGATAATAATCATAACTGGTATTGAGCCAATTTTCAGGTAAGCTAAAAAGCTTTTTTATTTGCTCCTTCTATTTTTAAGCCCTCTGTAGTAACACTAAACTGGGTTCCAAAAATCTTCCCTTATGGTATTTCCTATCCTTAACTCTTTCCTAAAGGATTTCTGAGATGATTTACCAAATCTTATAGCCTTTCAGTTTCTCCATACCTGGAGTGATCTCTGTCTGTGGGGTCATGCCCCACATTGGGTGCCAAAATGTTGTTTAAAAAAAATGAAAACAAAAAAAAATGAAAACAAAAATCTCAGATCAGTTGATTTTACCAATGAAGACTCAAGAGACAGATGCTGGGGTGAAAACCTGCTAACTCAGAAAGGCAGAGAAATCTCCCAGCTGACCTTCCTACTCAACTCATATCCCAGAAGAAAAGGCCAATAGCTAAAAGCCAAAGATCCCAAGAGCTAAAACTGTAAGGTACCAAAAGTTAAAGGCCAAGGAGCTGAAAAGCTACAATGCCCTACTTCTCCACACTGTCTTAAATACCCTTCAACTCAATACCCCTCCTTTCTATTTAATTTCTATCTTTTTTATCTCTATCTCTTGACTTATGGTTAACTTTATTAAATCCTGTGGGAAAAAAACTCTTGGATTAAAATTGTTAGGGCCAAACCACACCAAACAAGATACAGTATTATACAGTTCACAATCTGGGGTTCACAATGGGATCAAATATCCTGCAACAACTGTGTGCTGCTGATTTTTAACTTCACTTGTATTTGTATTGTATTGTATTGCTTAATGTTGATTCAGTTTAGATAGGTGGAAGGTTGGTGGCTTTGTTCAGTGAAGTTGTAGGTCCTAGCTACCTCTTTGTTATAAAATTCTGTCCAGTGTTTTTCTTTCTTTCTTTTTTCCTTTCTTTCTTTCTTTTTCTTAAAAATGCATACTCCTTCTCTGTGTTTTGCTGTATAAAATCAGTTGATTTACTTCTCATTGTAGAAAGCAATGCTCATCACCTTTAGGCTTCTTATTTGCAAATAAGTATTTGTATCCAAGTGAGAGGCCTTGATGAGCATAAAAGCTCATCAAGCATAAAACATGTCATAATCATTCCTTTTACACAGCTATCAATTCAAAGAGAAAGTGAGAAACAATAGTTCTGAGTCAAGTTTTTGGATGTTCTTCAGGACAATTAGTCTGATCCTCATTTTGAACTAGACAGTCCTAAACAAGCACAACTACAGAAAATCATTGTTCTAGAGTTCTCTGAACAACCAAATCTCTCTCTCTCTCTCTCTCTCTCTCTCTCTCTCTCTCACACACACACACACACACACACACACACACATACACACAAATGTATTTGGTCTGGTCATGTTAAAAATAACAACAGCTGAATCACATGGGGGAGCTGAGGACCAATTAGAAGCTTGGTCCATGAGGCTAGCATCTCAACACTTGCAGTAGTCCCATCATGGTTGTCTCTCACTGGGGAAGTCAAAAAGATAGTGGTTGTTGAGTCAACAAGGCTTAGGAGTACCAGTGTGACACCAAAAACTTTAAGTTTCCTGGCGAGATGCTGGTTCTTAGTCCATGATGAAAGCATGGAAACCCTGGTGCTAACATCAGCTGATTCTAACTTGTGGTTAGTTGAAATGAAAAGCAAACATAATAAAGGTCTTTTGACTAAAAAGTCCCAGAGATGTTAATTCTCCACACAATTCTTTAAGTTCTCTATAGTGTGAATTTGCTTCATTTGCACATTAGTCTCCTAAGAGTTCCCATGTTCAGATCAAGATTGCAGAGAAGGTATTAGGCCATTTTGTATTGTCATCAATGGTTTTCTTACCTCTTATTTGAGCTGCCTTTTACTGAATTTGAGCAGCCTACGGACATTGGCCATTAGAAAAGTGTTCTATACTGCTTATTCTATGTGGAGATTTCTTTTCTGTTGTTAGGTTAGAAGAGCAGCAATGTCCTATACTCCACCCTTGATGAGGCTCTCTTTTGTTGATTCACTAATCATAGTTTTGTTCCAAGTGCTTATTCTGCTCTCCACCATGGTAATTCATTAGCTTTTGTTGATCAGCTTTTTGTTGTTGTTGTTGTTTACCCTTAATTATGAGGTATTGTTTTTGTAATTTAATCTGAGGTAGATAGCATTTATTTTTCTGAAAATGAAAACCTTTTATTTGCCACAAACCTTTACATAGGTATGTTGACACCAAAGAGATGTGATGTCAATGTGTAGGTCAGGGTGTCTTGGATAGGGTACAACTGCGGTACTAATTTCTCTCAAAAAAGTTTTGAGCATTTTACCATTGTACAGCCAAAGCAACAACAGAGAACAGCAAGAAAGACTGGTGAAAATGATATACCCACCAGTTTCTCCCATAGTCTCTTAGTAATTTGTGCATTTTTTTCTCTTTTTTACTTTCCAGGTTCTGTGCCTCTGTGTGCAGTGAAAAGTGCAGGAAAGTATTTTATCAGTGCCAACCTGTGTCAGTGGTGAATATTTAAAAATATTTTATATGTATGGATCATTTACATGCATGTATATCTGTGGGCAAGATATGTTCCTGGTTTCCTGGAGGCAAGAGAAGGCTTTTAGAACCCTGTAGGTGGAGTTGTGGATAGTTCTTAGGTACTCTGTGCATTCTGGGAACCAAAACTGGCTTCCCTGGAAGAGCTGCCCATGCTCTTAAGTACCTAGCTGTCTCCACAGCCTTGTATGTAAACATTTTTATCAGGAATATGAATTATAGCTGATATTTAAACAAAAGATTTATTATTTATGCAGTTTTCTGCCTGCATGCCAGAAGAGGGTACCAGATCTCATTATAGATGTTTGTGAGCCACCATGTGGTTGATGGGAATTGAACTCAGGACCTCTGGAAGAACAGTCAGTGCTCTTAACCTCTGAGCTATCTCTCCAGCCCCAATAGCTGATATTATATGTGTTTGTAACTATTAGGCTTTTATGTCTTTACATAAAAAGTGTGAGAGGTGTTATAAAAGGCTAAGGTATACACTGAACCACAGATCCATTTGATTGTTTTAGTATCTTGTCCTAGAATTAGTGAATAATGACCTATGTAAAATATCGCATCAAAATAACAAAAGCACACAACCAAAAGTAAAAGAATGATAAGAGGGCTGGACTTGGTTGTTCTCACTGTAATCCCAGAATTTACAGTTTGGATGGAGGAAGATGAGGAGTTCAAGGACTGTCTCAGCTACATAGTCAGTTCTGGTTCATCTTGAACTATAACAGACCATACATCAGAAAAAATAAATATTTAAAGGAAAGAATGTTGTGGAGAGTAGGAGCTGAGGCTGCAGACTCTACAGATATGCCTTGTTGTTGGAGAGACACTTAGTGTCTCTTATTTGAACAATGATACAGTGAGAGAACCAGAACTGAAGAGGCAAAATTCTTATGAATTGGCACTTAACTGTCTTCTTCATAAATCAATTTAGCCCCCAGATATTGAAGAGGCAGAACTCGTAGTTATGAATTGGTGCTTAACTGTCTTCTTCATAAATCAAATTTGCCCCCATATATTGAAAAGTCAAGATATCCATCTGAAATGCTTTCGTGGGCCCCTTCTATCACTTTACTGAGTTTCCAAATGCTCTTCCTCACTTCCCCACTTGCAGTGAGGAGGCCCAGCAAGGACTAAGCAGGTACATGATGATGCATGTGCCAAAATAGCAGTAATTATAAATCTGAGGACACATGGCATGTCTAATGGCATGGGAAGTCTCAAATTAGAGCTTTCTGGTTCTCTAAAGAGCTGTAAAGTTTACCGGATTTCAATGGTGAAAGGTCCACCCTAAGAGAGAAGTATCAAAAGATGAGATGTTGGGCAGGACCAGATAGTCCTCTCAAGTGAAGAGAATGTGTTAGCCTATCCTTCCCTGTGGGCTGGTGGCCTCTCCAGATGACCCTTATCTCAGCCTGGGACAGGAAAAACAGCTTGCAGCTGTGAAATGATGATGCTCTGTGGTCTGAGGTCTGGCTGGAAGGTTTGAATGTGTGACTCTAGAATTGTGTCTATCTCAACATAAAGTAACATGCAGTTGTAGTTTCACAAATGAAGGCCTTTACAGTAATGCAACCAGGAAAATAAATATACATTTGAGTTTGTACATTTTTTCCACAAAATGAAATTTAGAAGACAATAATAATAATAATAATAATAATAAGCTCTATTCAAGTTTTTCTCCTTTCTGTTTTATTAAATGGTCATGTACTTCCTGTTTTGTGTTGCACTTTGGTCAAAGGATCATAATGGGAGCGACAATCAATTCAGTCAGGAGTGATTCTAAATTCTAATGCTAAAATTGTGCTCATTAACAGTTTACATTTTTGTAGAAATTCGGAGCTTTAGTTGTACAGAGCTCAGATGAAGCTGCTGCTCTTTGGCTTTACAGTTATGAACAAAACAAAACAAAACAAAACACAGAAACAAATTCCAAAACTGTCCGTTCTGTGTTCAGTTTCCATTAGCTTCCCTCCTCCATAATCAAGCCCAGTGGTTGGCACTTCATCCTTTGCTAATGCTACTGAACACAGCAGGTCTGGAGTTCTTGATCACAGACTTTGCAAGATGTTAGAAAAGGCAAATAATATGTAGAAAGCAAAGAAGCATGCCCTGTACATGCTTACCCTCCATGTAAAAATGACGCCCTCTCAGCAGAGATCTGGATGGAAAAAGCATAAATATAACTCCCTGGATCTGAGATGGGGAATGTGAGTTTCCTAGAGCAGCAGTGTCTCCCTGAGGCAGATCTCAGTTCCTCACTTTTGCTCATGTACCTTTCCTATTCTGTTCTTCCAAACACCTGCACACTTCTAAATGATCAGGTAAAAACCCTGCCCATTTTGTGTCTTAGAGAAGCTGCTGGAGTCTAGAAAGCTCAACAAAAGTTCTTTTGAAACCTAAGAGCTTCTGTCTATGTTTATTCCCGATTGCAGCTGTTCCAACCCCAGGGAGTAGGTTACACTCTCTCAATGCCCACATGAAAAGGAGGCTTGAAGGTTCACTGTTTTGCTTAAATTTGTATGGTAAGAAAAGATTGGAATCTTGGGCTTCAAATAATAGTCTTTAATGCTGCATGTAAGCTTACTGTCTATTTGCCAGCTTATGATTAAAAACTTTATTTGAAGCTGGATGTAGTAGCTCACACCCTTAATCCCAGCACTAAGGAGGCAGAGGCAAGAGAGCCAGCTAGAGTTCCAGGCCAACCAGGGCTACATTAATGAGACTGTGTCTGAAACACAGCAAAATAAAAAGCTATTTGTCTATCTTATTAAACCTTCACAGCAACCCTGAAGAGAAATGGCTCTTCTGTTTTACTGTGGTCAAAATGTAAAAATGATAGGACCTACTTGAAGTCACATGAGCCCAGGATGGTGTTTCCAGTCATCTGTCTCCAGTTCTGAGATTCATGCTTAGTGACAAGCCCAGATCCGGGCCCTTCTGAGTCCATGTTGTATCCATATTAGTTATAAGGTGTCCTTAAGTAAATCTGACTTCTTCACAGTCTTTATGTTTTGTTTGTTCTTGAAAGCTGAGAGAACACAAACATCTGCCAGCACTGGGACACTGACTGTAGTCCACTTTCTCACGCACTGTAGCTCTTCTGCCCCCATGTCCCATCTCTTTCAACTGTGTGTGTGTTTAAGACTAGAGGTAGAAGGATACCCCAGAATTAGTGGACAGAGAGAGAAGTGAGGAGCTGGAGGTATTCTGGAGGAATCCGTACCACACCCAAGGAGCGTAGTTTACACTATTGTGATGAGCTCATTTTTGTGAGCTGTTTCAGGAACCTCTGGTGTAGGATAATGGCAGACTTAAGTGTCGACTCAGAGATATCATGGTTTAAGGGCCATAAAGAGGCCCCGTGAGATGTGGGGAAAGGCACAAAACTTGATGACCTCCCTGAATTTGCTCCCTAGAAGTCAAAGTGGAAGAAAAGAACTAACTCCCTAAAGTTGTCCTCTGACCCACAAACAACCAATGGCAGGCATGTACTCAGAGAGATAGGCACACACACACACACACACATACACACACACACACATACACACACACACAGAGGACATAATAATAAAAAAATTTAAGTTTTTAAAAAGACAACAAAACGAACAATGTAAGACAGAAACTGGTCATGAAAGATACAGGCAGCACAGCCTCTCGGTGAGAACATGAATAGACTATGAAATTCTTAGGAGGAAACATTGGAAGTGGGAGTGAGTGAAGGCTGAGAGTAATGAGGGAGGAAGCTACAATCAGGATAAAAAGTGAATAAATTGTAAACAATAAAAAATAAAATATAAGAAGAAAGAAAAGAAAAGGTTGGCTAGAACTTAATAAAAGATCAGAGAAGCAGTGAGGTCACCTCTAGTCTTGTCAAGTAGGTGTCAGGATTGTCTTTGCATCATCTGTTCCTCTTCTGCTCTCCAGCCGTTTCCTCAGCCCCCATTCTCCTGTGCTCTGTTAACCTCTGTCGCTTGATTTGAAGAGCAAG
Organism: Pachyuromys duprasi; assembly: GCA_028658305.1. Taxonomy (NCBI): domain Eukaryota; kingdom Metazoa; phylum Chordata; class Mammalia; order Rodentia; family Muridae; genus Pachyuromys; species Pachyuromys duprasi. Next base: position 15,564,273 of record CM053761.1, read on the forward strand.
TTAAATTGTTTTTCTCTAAAACAAGCCAGCAAGTTGGAAAAGCCTCAGTCAAATGAGCATAAAGTTTAGTGAGAAATTAGAATATATTCTGGCAACAGAAACCAAATAGTCTTCCTTCCCCTCCTTTCTCTATTATAATTATTATGATTATATCATATCATATTACATTATATTATGTTATAATTAAAATATTAACAATATTACTAATTATTTTATTGTGGGTTTGGGGGTCATTATTGAACCGTACCCCCAGTCCAGATGAAGTGTCTGAAGTTTTCAGCATTCAGTGTTAGAATGTGAGGCTTTACTGGCAATGTGCACAACAAGAGTATTAAATAAAAACCTGTTGATGAACAAAACAGTTTTTACCTTGAAGCACTTGTCCTCAATCAGTAGGTTGTGACCCCCTTAAGGGTTAAATGACCCTTTACAAGGGGTCAGATATGAGCTATCCCGCATGTCAGATATTTACATTGTGATTCATAATATTAGCAAAATTACAGTTATAAAGTAGCAATGAAATCATGTTATGGTTAGGGGTAACCACAGCATGAGGAACTGTATTAAAGGGTCACAGCATCAGGAAGATGGAGAACCACCGCCTTAAAGGGAATAAGAGATAGTTTATGCTAGACCCGTGCTGAGTCACTACGGCTCTGTGTTCAAATGAGGAAGCAGGTTCATGAAGTGTTGTAGTTTTATAGAAGTGAGAAAGTTATAAATCAAGGAAAATTCAACATATATTGGTGGGTATGTCAGAGAAGTACTTACAGCCAGAATAAGGCACCTTTTCTATAGGTCATCAGATGACATTCTTAGCCTTCAGCTTGGTGGAAGTAATGGTCTGATAAGTTCATAGATTCTAAAGAGCTTTTATCTGTGAGTCACAGGATGTTAGTTCTGACACAGTGGGCAAGAAACGGCTAATTAGGGGGCTAGAGCTAGCCTGTGGTAAGGTAATTAGTCCCTACACCTACAATATTCCAACTTCTCCACTTCATGGTAGTATTAATCAGTAAATTGGTCTTTGCTGACACAGCTTCTTTCCAGGAATTCTCACACAAACCCATGAGCAAAACTCATAGAAGAAAAATCCACCTTATCTCTAAATCAAATTGATTGTGAATATTTTTCACATCCAACTGGTAGATTATAAATGAACTGGAGATCATGTAATAATCTATATCAGAGTTCTTTAAATATGTATCTCTTTGATCCCAAGACTTCATGCATAAAATGTCTAAGTGTGTTCTAAAGTATATCCCATGTAGTTTTCAAATTAACAGTAAATTAGGGTAAACAACTTATGTTCAGCATAGGGCATTACTTTATGTTATATAGAAATGATTGATAACTCTATATTCCTTAAACATTCTATTGATCAATATTTATAACATGTAGGGATAATTATTGATTATAGAAGATCAATCAGAAATATGGTGTAAATTGCTGTGGGGGTATACAGCTGTAATTTCAGCACTTAAGAGACTGAGTCAAGCACACTGTGAGTTTGAGGGCAGCCTGAGCTACATAGTAAGAATGGTCTAACAATTGTCTCAGAAAAAAAAAAAAAGAAAACCCCAAACTTCAATCAAACCAAACCAAACCAAACTAATGATGTAGTGTGTAGGTCAATGGAAGAGTATTTGCTGAGCATTCTCAGTGTCTTAGATTAGATATCCCAGCATCATAAAAACATCAGAAACTAGACCACTTCATATGGAATGACATCAAAATTCACGGTAAATATTCTCTATGAATAAAAAGCTAGAAGAGTGCATACCAAAAGTTTCACAGTATAAATGTGATTGTTTCAAAGGTATTCATAAACACACTTAGGTGTAATAAGCATAATTTAAAAACAAAACAAAATTTCAAATAGTAACAGAAAATTTCTTACATTCCATTACAAAAGTAGGAGCACAGGAAAGTCATTCCCTTCTTTTTACTAGCGGTTTTGCTAAGGACACCGGCTTGGTTTTCTCTGAAGGTGTGTCTATCTTTTTGGTTTTAAAATATGGATTGTGGACATTTTTGCAGCCGCTGGCATGATATTTTGGTTCCTTGCTTTCTGTCTGCTGCAGCTTTTATCATACAATTTCCTCTTCTTGTTTTGGTCAAGAGGAGGGGCAGAAAAGCACAAGCTTGAGTATCACTCACAGGAGATTCATTTCTGCCTTTCCTGGTGGAGCCTCTTAGAGGATACAGGCCAGGAAAGGACAGCTTGTTCTCCTATTGGAAGATCAGTTCCCTCTTCTAGAATCACTTCCTGGCCGAGACTCAGGTAACAGATGCTTTTATTGTGTTTCTACCACATGATCGTATGTATGCTAGAGAATTTCAGATGGTGTGACAGGAGAGCGGGATGGATGGGAAAGCCTTGTTGGCTGTGCTAGATGTGGTTAACTGGCAGCATGTGAAAACTGGCGTCTGACACTGGTTATTTTCTTTTTGAGTGTGCCGTGACTTCTGCTGTGTGTTAAGAAATTAAGATAGAGGAATCTAAGGCGTTCATGTATATTATCCATCTTGAAGAAGTCATAATAAAAGCCAGGTAAGATGGCACAGTGTGTAAAGATACTTGGTTCAGAAGCCTGTTCACCTGAGTTTTATCCCTGGAACCCACATAAAGTTGGAACGAAGCCTGGTGCAGTGGTGTAAGCTTGTATCCCAGCACTCAGGGAGGCAGGGTCAGGCCGATCTCTGTGAACTCAGGACTAGTCAGGTTTTCAAAGTCAGTCCTCGGCAGCCAAGGCTACACAGAAAAACCCTGTCTTAAAAACAACAACAACAAAACAAAAGTGGAATGAGAGAACTCACTTTAAACAATTGTCCTCTGGACACATGTTGGCATCTACCCAACAAAATAATGAAATAAAAGAAAATAAATATTAGAGAAAATGTGAATAATTTCAGAAAATTTTATTAACTAACAAAAACTAGAGGAGAATAATTACATATGCAGTATGTTTTCCATATTTTCTGTAGGCTATAATCTCATATAATAATGTAAGTGTGAAGGTCACTTACTTTTGCTGTGTGCTAAGAAATAAAGGTAGAGGATTTATGAAGTTCATTGATCTTTATCTGGGTCATCTGTTTGTGTATTATCCATCTTGAAGAAGTTGTAATAGGAGGCAGGAAAGAGACTCAGGGTGTAAAGTGCCTGCTACACAAACCTGATCAACTGAGCTTTATCCCTGAAACCCACTTAAAGGTGGAATGAGAGAACTCACTATGTAAAGTTATCCTCTGTACACGCATGTGCCATGGCACAGGCAATACTCCATCAACAGCAATAACAAAAACAGTTTAAAAATAAGGCTGTTCTGGGAAGATTCCCGTCTCCTAAGGGATCTCTGCTGGCAGTTGTGGTACACAGCTCTCATCTCAGCCTCAGACGGCAGGGGCAGGTAGATCTCTGTGAGGTCAGCCTCACTGCAGAGCTAGTTCCAGGACAGCCAAGGGCTACACAAAGAAACCCTGTCTTGAAAACAAACAAACAGCAAACCAAAAAGAATGGTGAAAATGTGAATAATTTCAGAAAACTCCATTAAAAAAACTATAGCAGAATCAATCTATGGCTATTATCCCAGTTATTAATGTAAGGGGCAAGTTTTTTTATATTTTATATTTAAATATTTACTATTTAATAATATATTTATTTATATATTCAGATTGGATCCTTATGGGCATTAGCTAATGACATAGTGACAAACTGATATTCATATAGGCTCCACTGGCAACATCTTTTACTAGAATATAATATGTGAAATGATTGTGGACTTGAAATAATTTAGGTTGTATTCCACGATTTTCCTCTCTGTTGCTCTCATACTCCTGCCCTGCAATGACCCTTTCCACTCACCTTGTTTCTTCAGTCATTCCAGTATAGGTTGAATATTTTAAAACTTGGAGCCAGACACCTTAGATTCAGAAAATCACACAGACTTTGTCTTTCTGAGTGGTTATCCCACTCAGTAGGATCTTTCCTAGTTCTATTTACCAGGTCCATCTCTGGAGAAGAATGTGTAGGGTATGGCTAGGTGGAGAGGTTGCGCATCTCAGGAGTTTGGGCAACAACCCAAGAAATATTTATGTATTTGGAGCTACAAATTTTAATCATATGCTATGTTAACATTCAAATATTATCCCGAAGGTGGTGCCGGGAAACTCAGATAGACATGAATAGTTGAAAAGACTACAAGAACATTTTTATCTTAATGTGTTTATCTAAACAAATAAATAATTTTAATGCAAAAATTTATTTATTCAGAAATCTTTGAATTTTATTATTTTTTATTTTTATATCAATCAGAGGTTAGGTACTTTGCATCCCTGGCGTAGCCCCCTCCCTCATTCATTCCCACTCTCCCCATCCCTCCTTCATCTCCTCCCCTCCCACTCCAAGTCCACCTACAGGGGACTTGGAACTCCCTGATCTTCTTGAAGAATACTCCTGACACAAGAGATTGACAGTTACAGTCTGAAGTTCAGCCTTAAAGCATAAACAGCTCCTTGATTATATTTAAACAAATGCCCAGAAGTCGGCTTAAGAACTCACCTAACAAAAATCAGGACACCATGGCCCCACCAGAAACACCCAAAAGCAATGGAGATTTTAATTCAGCGGAGACACAGGAAAATTATGTTAAAGCTATGATTATGCAGATATTAGAGGAACAAAAAGAGGGACAAAAAGAGGAAATGAACAAGACCCTCAAAGAAATTAAGAAGGATTTAACTGCCCACATAGAGGAACAATTAAAGATATACAGAGAGAAAACAACCAAAATAGCAGACACAGTCAATCAAATGAAGGAAACGATACAAAGCA
>CM053761.1:15569209-15583223 GCA_028658305.1 Pachyuromys duprasi
AAAGAAGACACAAACGGAGAAGAACCTGGAACTGGGGAACTTAGAGAAAAGATCAGGAACCACAAAGGTAAGCATCAACAATAGAATACAAGAGATGGAAGAGAGAATCTCGGGAGCTGAAGATACGCTGGCTGAAATGGATTCCTCACTCAAGGAAAACATAAAATCGGAAAAGTTCCAAATACAAAACATCCAAGAAATCAAGGATGCCATGAAAAGACGAAACCTAAGAATAATAGCAATAGATGAAAAAGAAGGCTCCAGGCTCCAAGGACCAGAAAATATTTTTAAGAAAAATCATAGAAGAAAATTTTCCCAACTTAAAGAAAGAGGTGTCCATAAACATACAGGAAGCCTACAGAACACCAAATAGACTAGACCAGAAAAGAAATACCTCTCGTCACATCATAGTCAAATCACTAAACCTACAATACAAAGAAAAAATATTAAAGGCAGCAAGGGAAAAGGGTCAAGTAACATATGAAGGTAGACTGATCAGAATCACACCAGACTTCTCATCAGAAACTATTAAAGCCAGAAGGGCCTGGGCAGAAGTCATGCAGCCCTTAAGGGAACACAGATGCCAATCAAGACTACTATACCCAGTGAAGCTTTCAATCAACATAGATGGAGAAAACATAATTTTATTATTTGAATTGATATTTTTAACAGTGTTTTAATGATTTGTGGTTTTAACAATTTTACCTAACTTTTTTAAATGTATGCAGAGAATTTTCAACAAACAGGTTATTTCACTATTACAATGACTTAGTATTTTTAAAAACTTTTATTCATATTTCTTAATAACAATTGCTATGATCATTAGAAGTATAAATGAACATAAAAGAAATCTGCAAAGAGTTTTCCTGTGCAGAGGAAATCAGGGTCAGTCTTTGTTAGAGGGTTTGGATCATTAACGGAGTTAATCAGACCCCACCCTTTCCCACCTCACTGCAACACCAGATTCAAGGGCGTTTTAACTTTTTCTTTAGAAATCACTGAAGGTCAGGTTTTAACAAGAACATACTTCACATACTCGAAAAATGAGTGACCAGGACATCACTTACACAACTGTGAGATTTCACAAGTCTTCAAGGTTGCAGAACTGGGTGAGGCCTGAGGAGACTCAAGAGCCCAGAGAAGCTGGCTACAGAAGTAAGTTTTTGAAGTGCCAAAATTCACCTGTTTTTGTGCATTGTAACTTTTGACTTTTGAAAACGATATCCACTGACTCCTACTGAAAACAGTAACCCTGTTTCTAGTTGCTAGCTGGTAACAAAAGAAAGCTAGATGGGCAGGGTAGAACAACGGGAGACTAAAATAAAAGCTCTTGAGAATGGCGAAGTGAGAAGTGAATATATTCTGTCAAATTTGAGAAAACTTGAGATTTTTGTTTGTTTTTTTTTTTGTCTAGTCAAGAATTTTGAAAACTTAAAGGTATAAAAAAATTAACAGATAATTAGAGTCTGAGAAAACAACAGATTTTCTAGAAAGGAAATGAAAACTCTGTCTCTCCAGTGATCCTGCAGAACTGGGTGAGGGCACATGCCTGAGATCTAGCTACTTGCAGGCTGATTTGGAAGAATTGAGAATACAAGGCCAAAGTTGAAAACCATTTAAATTCCTGTGAAATCTCACACATGTAGGTTTTCTACAGTGGGGGCATGTTAAGCAGAAAGCTACAGTTTTGAAAGCTCACTTTCCATCAGTTTGTATGACGTACTTCTATAAAAATTTTAGACTAATGTCCCTTTTTTCCATCCTACACAAAGTTTTAATTAGTGTTTTGACTTGTTCTTTTCACGGTGATGATTTTCTTGCTTTGCTTTGTTGACTTAAGCTTGTTCAGTACCCTAGAAGCTCATTGTGATACCTCTAGGAATCTTTTCTTCCCTTCTGCTGGTAACTGTTGCAGTGTTGGTGATACACAGTGAGTAACTGAGATCCATATCCTGTGCCTTTCTGCTTAAGTAATAACTTTAGACTCTATGCAGTTAACACACTCTGTACCTTGTTATTAGTATTATCAGAGATTTGCCAGATAATTCTGAACTTCAAGTGTTTGGCTGTTTTTACCCCTGATGCACTGCAGTGTCCTGTTCTCTTATAGACCTAATATATTAAATCAGGGGCTGCTGCCCTGTTCTGTCTCCTTTGTGGCCATGTACCTTTTGGGGGACTTGGTGATAGTTTGCCTTCTGAGCTCAGGTGATTGTGAATCTTAGGTAAACATTCTGTGAGGAACAGCTGTGCAAAACACAAGATGACCTTTTTTAAAAATTTTTCCTCGGTGTGTATTGAGGACATGGTTAAGTAAATAGACTAGATCTGTATATTTATGGAGATATTGAAGCTTCAGCAATATTTGATTCCTTCACATCTTTAGAGGAAATCATCCCAGTCTGTATATCTCGATATTATGCTTTCCATCAGGTCCGTTTTGAATTGTGCAGTTTCTTTCTGTTTGTTATTTTCATATTTTCAGTGTATGTTAAGTGTCCACTGAATATTTTACTTAGATATTTATTTGTAAGTTGTAGGCTGTGAAAAAAATGAAGTAGTTAGAAGATACGGTACTTTCACCATAATATTATTCAGCTGTATCATATACCTTACATTGAAGTTGTAGATAAAGAGGAATTCATGTTTCCATTTCTATATTGAGTTAATTAAGGTGTTAAAGTAACAATTAAACTTAGGATATGTGTTGGTGGTCAACATGGGTTTTCTCTCAAAACTTAAATTTCAATATTTATACTTTATGAACATTTTTGGTTTTATATATTTGCTTTTAATTTTAGTTTTTCAAGACACACATGAACAGGAGAAAAATCTAAATAACCTCCATCAAGAGAATGACACTGTAAAAAGTAACATATCCTTAAAGGAAGAAACGTTAAAACATAAGTCTATGGTGATTGATAACCTCAGAGGTCAACTGGACTCTCTCAAAAGACAATGGAGCAAATGCTATGAGGAAATCAAGATCATTTTAGATTTCTCAAAATCCACAGGTAGGAAGGGGATCATGAATACAGAACTGCGTTATTATGTATTGTTTCTTTTCTAAAATCTTTTAAGTACAATTAGCAGCTTCTGATGCTAGTGATCTTAGTGTTAATGGTTTGGTGTTTCCTAATTTCATGTACAGGCCCAGAACCCCAGAAACTCATGCTGGGAATAGGAAAGTCTTACAGTTTCTAGAACTCAGTGGCCATTCTGGCTCCTGCTGCTCTCAGGGGATGAAATCACAAGTCAGCATCCATGAGAATTCAGGTTGTTTTAATTCATGAGCAAATCCAAGTTGCTAATAGAAAAGATTTTATTTTCCAAATATTTAGGGTAAAAATGGACTCAGAATTTACATGGATGCAGTCATAAAAATAAGTGTGTGTGTGTTTTCCGTATGCATTGTTTTCAAATAGATGGCCTGTTTGTGACCAAGATATTCTCCCTCCAGAGCACATGGTAGCTTCACATGGTGCCAAGTAGTAATACCATGAATGATGCCTAAAGATGAAAATGTCAAATGTTACAAGGAAACTTTTATACCTTATATCACACCTAGTTATTTTTAGTTGAGACAGTTTGTCACTCGTTATTAAATATTTGTTCATGATTTATTATTTACAAAGATATTTTCCAGATGGCCTCACTATGTTGTAATAATAGAAGTTGACAATCTTTATTAAGCAATCAATGATAACATCAGGAAAAGAAAAAGAAAAATCTTCACAAAAGCTCTTTGAAGAATTCCAGACCCATCAAATGTGTTGTTTTTTTAGAGTAAAATATGTATCATAATTAAATGATAATATAATGCTGTAATATTTGTGTTTAGGAGAATAAAGCAGAGGAATTCTAAATTTGAGGATGGTATAGGTAGCCCAGCAAATGCTAGGTCAGGCTGACCTACACAGTGATACTTCTTTACAAAAAGAAAGGGTGGAGATAAGTTCACTGATAGACTATGGCCATCCCCAGCACCTCACCAAACAAAATAATCCTGTTGAGATGTTGTTGCTATATAAACTACGCATATATTAACATATTCAGCTTGACACCTTTGGGCATGTGGGCATACCTTTGAAGGCATCACAACATCAAAAGAACAGACAATTACCTTCAAAACCTTCATTTATTTCTTAAGGTAAGAGCATATAGCAGAGCCCACACCACACTCCAAGTGCACAGTAGCTATGGACCCCTGTGGGCACAGTACATTACTGCAGATCTAGAATTCTGTCCTTCATATAACAGCCTCTGTGCAGTTACTGCTTGTTCCCCAACTTCCAGGGATCTCACAAAGTTCTGCTTCTTAGCATTGGGCTCTGTTAGAAACCCCATCTGAGTGGAGTCATAAAGGATGGTCCTGGTGTGTTTCACTTCTCACACTATTGTTCAATTCATCCATGGTTCTCTAAGGGATGTGCTTGCTTGAGAAGGGGAAGAGTTTGCAATGACCTTGCTGTCTCATTAGTAATGAGTTTCCTCATAACAGACACTGTGTCCTCATACTAAATGAATAGCAGGCAGAATTCTGGGAAACTCTTACTGTACAGTTGTTCAAATATGTCAGGATCTCTCTTTTTGGAGTTTGGGTGTGAGACTTTGTTTCATTCTGTAGCCCAGGCTGACTTGGAAGTCACTGTAGAGCCCCGCTCTCCTGAAATTCACAATTCAGGGTAGGAAGGTCTCACCCTCTTGGTGATCCTTGTGACTCACTCTGTGGAGTGCTGGCGTTACAGCCATAAAACATCATGTCTGGAAGGATTCTTTTCCTTTAAAGGTTAAGTAGTATTCTTTGTCTGTATGTGCCACATTTTCTATGCTTCATTCACAAAAGACACTCAAGTTGTTTCCATATCTCTACTGTGATAAACAGTGCTACATAGAGCATGGGTGTGGAGGGGTCTCTTGGCATTCTAGAATCTCAGTTTCTGAGAGCTGTGTGATTTTACTTAGTTATAGATGTTTAATAAATAACAGAATCATCTGATAATAGAATATCAGAAAATAATAAGTTTAACCATTCACCTTTTCTGTTGTAGGCAAATGTGTTGAAGGACGCTGGTTCTGCTGTGGCACAAAATGTTATTATCTCGCCATGGCCGATAATGACTGGAGGAGATGTAAACAGACCTGCCAGGGTTGCAGCTTATCCCTTTTGAAGATAGACGATGAGGATGAACTGGTAGCAAAGACTCTCATATGCTTCTCTATTCTTAGATTCCCTCTCTAACCTTTAGATAATGAGATATGAGGTCAGGCAGGTTTTTGAAAAAGATAGTCCCTTATAAGTTATATGTTGTTTTTCTGTAATGTGAGCAGAAAATCATGCAGTAAGAGTTTCTTAGTCGACTCATTACTGCCTCCCATTTAATGCCACGAGTCTCTTATGAAAAGATTTATCACTAAAGAGATAGTTGGGTCTTGCCATGTCCTCCTTTTGCCAGGAGTCTGCAAGAGAGTCCCTCCAAGAAGCCTATCTTTCCCTGATGAAGTCCAACCATTTGGCACAGCAGATACTGTATGTGACAGTTATTTATTTTCATAGGATATCAGAGGCATCTGTGTAGGGCTTGCTGTTGGAACCCAGTAAGGAGACTTCTTGATATGAGTAATTGGATGGCAACACGAAAAGTAATATACCTTTGAGCCTATCTGCAAAATGAAAATGATGTGAGAACCATGCAAATAAACAGTTATACAGTGAACTCATGGAGAGATTTCACTGAATCTGTCCATAGTATTTACTTCATAATATTCTTTGTATCATAAAAGATGCCTATCTTTAGAGATAATAATTTAAAAGGAAACAAAGTGACCATGATACTGATATTGTCTCTGTACATTTATTACTAATAAAATCTCTCTGAATTTGTAGATTATATTTTTCCTGAGAAATGTTTAGGGGATCACTTTGAAACCTCTTTTATTTAGAACATGGTACAAAATTTATATACCGATTTAATACATTTTAAACAATTACAACATAAAATAAATTTTAATGTTAGTTAATGATATAATTTTCCATTGGATGATGCAGTACACAGAGTTAAGTTTAACCTTGTGTCTAGAATACATTCTGAAATTTAACAAGGCATCATGCTGCTTGGCTGTCTCATGTAAGACACAGTAACTACCTCCCACTGTCTCCCCATCTCTTCCTCAAGTTCTGTCATTCACAGATGTGAACGGAGCTTAATCCACAGCTTTTCACACAGGAGTTTTCATCTTAACGGATTTGCATTGAAGTCAGGGGGTCACTTATGATGAACACTTACTATGAACAGGATTCTATAGTTCTCAGGAAAAATCATTTTAATAGTTTTATAAAGTGTCAGAAATTATTTAATGAGACAGTTTATAATGTGCCCCTGGGTTCCTGAGGCAAGAAGATTGTGAGTTCAAGGCCAGCCTTAGGTACACAATGAGACTTTTCTAAGAAACACAGATCACTTAATTAATCAAGTATCAGTAGACATGTGATGTATTCATCTTAGATAATGTATATAACTGACACTGGTTTTGACAAAAATGAGCTACCAGTGGGAAATCACTTTAGAATGTGAACATGAAGGGACTGAAGGGCTGGAGGACATGACAGCAGGGAACAGCTGAGGCTTTTCTTGGTTGCTCTCTTACCAAACTGATGATAATTTTATCACAAGATGTGTTGCTTCCTTTACAGAATTTCCTTAAGCCCAAATTTTATCAAAAGAAATGCTGGATTGGATTAACCCGTAATAGAATCATAGGGAAATGGCAGTGGATTGATGGTGGCTCATCTAAACTGTGAGTTTCCAGAACCCTTCACCTCCAACACAGGCGCATGAGTTTAGAGGATGTGTGCAAAGGCTTTTCTATCATTTTACCTGGCTTTCCTCATTTTCAGTGGAGCTCACTGTTAAGGCCAAGATGCATAAAGTAGTGTTTGGGCAAGTGTTAGACAACGAATAGGAGCAGGCTAGAAGCTGAATGCTAGTGATGTAGCTGTACACAACCCAGACTGTGACACGACACAAGAAAGCAAAAGCTCAAGTTAACATGAAGTGACTGGATCATCCTGACAGATGCAATGAACATGAGTGTCTCAGACATTACTTGGTTTGTTTCTATAGTTATATAACTTACTTACAAATATAAGAGCATGTTTTTATATATTTACATATCTATCTGCATTCTAATTCACAGTGTTGTAGTGTATATATAAAGTTTTTGTCCATTTCTGATGTAATAGAAAACTGTTCATTGATTTCCTTATTAATAATATTCCCTTGTTTCCCCTAAGCTCTGTCTTCCTAGCTACCTGTAAAAGGTGCATGATTGTAGACATCCACTGGAGCAAGGAAACCCCCCATTGTCCACACACCCAATAAAGAAGGCATCTCCCATTTTTATCAGCTGTCACCTAACTGTAGTGATTCTAAGTGCAGAGGGCCCTCCCCGTCTAAGCAGGAGTTTGCCTGGCTCGGTCTTGTGCTGGTCCCACATGGGTGACCACAGCTGCTGGGAATTTGTAAGTGATGAGATAGCCTTGTCATATCCAAAAGGCAGCATTTCACAGAGCTTTCCCCTTGTATGGCTCTTATATTTTTCTCTCTCTTTCTTCTGTAATGTTCCCTGTGTCTTCGTGGTGGTGTTTGGGAAAGGAGTCTTATGAAGTTGTCCCCTTTAGGGCTGAGCACACAGGCATTTTGACTAGCTCTGCAGCTCTGTACTGACATTGCCAGCTAAAAGAAAAAGTCTCTTTGACCAAAGCTGAGTGTACCTCAGGTCTAGGGCATAAAGACAAATATTTAGAATGCAATTTAACCGCCTGACTCATTAACAAATTCATCGAAGCACCTTCTGACACTCTGAAGGCCAACTCAGGGGAAGATGTGTCCTGATTGCTTTGAGACTAATTTTTCTATGTCCTGATATCCAAGAGTGTGGTATCCTCAGCACTAGGTTGTTACCATTTTGATTAGTAACAACACCATAAGGGCGGTGACAATAGCCTGTGCAGTGTTGGAGAATTTTGTGCTCCCCTTGACCAGGAATTTCTCTGGATGCATCCCCTGCCTTGCATTCAAGCTTTCTGTATCTCTAACTCTTTTCAAAGTTATATTTTTATTTCTTTAATTATATTTTTATAGACTATATTTTTATTGAGTGTTCCATCTCCTAATTCCTTACAGGTCTTTCTCACCTACCTACCCATCTAACTTAATGTTCTTTGAAATCTCTCCTCCATAAAACAAAAACAAACAAAAAGTGAAAATCAATTAACCATCTGAAGAAGCAAAAATAAACTCTGATTAAATAAAAATACCACAAAAGAAAAAAAAAACAGCAGAAAACCACAAATGACAGAGGGAGTCTGTTTTGTGTTGTCCCACTGTGAGCTTATGATCTAGAGGGTTTCAATAAGGCCTTTTTATACTTGATTAGTTTAGGTTTATCTACACTTTACCTCTCTTTTCCTTATCCTCCAGTACTCATCCCAATTGAACTTTTAATGCTCAGAATTTCCCCTTCTAATTTCATAATACATGTTTATCATTCTTTTTTAATTTTAATTTTTATATTAATTACAGTTTATTCCCTTTGTATCACAGCTGTAGCCACCTTCCTCATTCCCTCCCAATCACACCCTCCTTCCCTCAACTCCTCCCATGACCCTCCACAAGTCCACTGATAGGGAATGTCCTCCTCCCCTTCCATCTGACCCTAGGCTATCAGGTCTCATCAGAACTGTCTGCATTTTCCCCTCTGTGGCCTTGCTAGGCTGCTCTCCCATCAGAGGGAGGATATCAAAGGGCCAGCCACTGAATTCATATCACAGACAGTCCCTGTTGCCTTTACTAGCGAACCCACTTGTACACTAAGATGTCATGGGCTACATCTAAGCTGAGGTTCTAGGTTATATCCATGAATGGTCCTTGGTTGGAGAATCAGTCTCTGAAAAGATTCCTGTGCCCAGTTATTTTGGTTCTGTTGCTCTGCCTGTCGAGCTCCTGTGCCCTCCAGGTCTTACTATCTCCACCTTCTTTCATTAGATTTCCTGCATGCTGTCCAAAGTTTGGTTGAGTCTCAGCATCTGCTTTGATATACTGCTGGGTAGAGTCGTTCAGAAGCCCTCTGCAGTAGGCTCCTGTCCTGTTTCCTGTTTTTTTTTTTTTTCTTATTCCAATGACCATTTCATCAGTCTTTCTGAGTGAGGATTGGTCATCTTACCCCGGATCCTCTTTCTTGTTTATTTTCTTTACGTGTACAGACTTTAGTATGTGTATCCTATCTTATAGGTCTAGCACCTGCTTATAAGTGAGTATAAACCGTGTGTGTTTTACTGCTTCTGGGATACTTCACTCAGGATGATCTTTTCTAGATCCCCATGATTTCCCTGAAAATTTCATGATTTCTTTGTTTTTAATTGGTGAGTAGTATTCTATTGTGTAAATGTACCACAGCTTCTGTATCCATTTTTTAGTTGAGGGACATCTGGGTTGCTTCCAGGTTCTGGCTATTTTGAATAAAGCTGCTACAAACATGGTTGAGCAAATGTCCTTGTTGTATACTTGAGCATATTTTGGAAATATGCCTAGGAGTGGTATAGCTGGATCCTGAGGACACACTATTTCTATTTGTCTGAGAAAGTGCCAGATTGATTTCAAAAGTAGTTGTACAAGTTTACATTCTCACCAGCAATGGAGGAGGGTTCCCCCTTCTCCACAACCTCTCCATAATGTACTGTCACTTGAGTTTTTGATCTTAGCTATTCTGATGAAAGGTTAAATGTCAGTGTAGTTTTCTGTTTCATTCCCCTGATGACTAAGGACATAGAGCATTTCTTTAAGTGTTTCTCTGCCATTCTATATTCCTCAATTGAGAATTCTCTGTTTAGCTTTGTACCCATTTTTTAAAAATTTGATTACTTGATTTGTTGCTTTTTAACTTCTTTAGTTCTGTTTATTATATTTTATTTGTAATTAAATTTTTATTATTTTTAATATTAATTATAGGTCATTTACTTTGTATTCCAGCTGTAGCCCCTTCCCTCATTCCCTCCTAATCCCATCCTCCCTCCCTTATCTCCTTCCTGCCCCTCTCTAAGTCCACTGATGAGGAGGTCCTTCTCCCCTTCCATCTAATCCTAGTTTATCTGGTCTGGCTGCATTGTCCTCCTCTATGGCCTAGCAAGACTACTCCTCCCTCAGGGTGGGAAGGGATCAGAGGTCAAAGAGACAGCCATTGAGTTCATATCAGAGACAGTCCCTGTTCCCCTAACTAGGGAACTCACTTGTATACCGAGCTGTAATGGCTACATATGGGCATGGCTTCTAGGTTATATCCATTCATGGTCCTTGATTGGAGAAACAGTCTCAGGCTGTTTCTCCTGGGCCCAGATATATTGGTCCTTGTGGAGCTCCTGTCCCCTTCAGGTCATACTAACTCCCCCTTCTGTCATTTGATTCTGCCAAAAGTTTGGTTATGAGTCTTAGCGTCTGCTTTGATACACTACTAGATAGTCTTTCAGAGGCCCGCTATGGTAGGCTCCTGTCTGATTACTTGTTTTCTCCTACTTCCAATGTCTATCCCATTCGTCTTTCTAAGTGAAGATTGATCATCTTACCCCGGGTCCTCTTTCTTGTTTATCTTCTTTAGGTATACAGGTTTTAGTATGTTTACCGTATCTTATATGTCTAATATCCACTTTTAAGTAAGTATATACCTTGTGTGTCTTTTTCCTTCTGGGATACCTCACTCAGGATTATCTTTTCCAGACACCATCATTTACCTGCAAATTTCATGACTTCTTTGTTTTTAATTGCCCAGTAATATTCCATTGTGTAAAAGTACCACAATTTCTGTATCCATTCCTCCGTTGATGGACATCTGGGTTGATTCCAGGTTCTGGCTATATAGCTGCTACAAACATGGTTGGGGAAATGTCTTTGTTATGTACTTGAGCATATTTTGGATATATGCCTAGGAGTGGAATAGCTGGATCTTGGGGAAGCACTGCTCCTAATTGTCTGGGAAAGCGCTAGATTGATTTCCAAAGTGGTTGTACAAGTTTACATTCCCACCAGCAATGGAGGAGGGTTACCCTTTCTCCACAACCTTTCCAGCATATGTTGTCACTTGAGCTTTTGATCTTAGCCATTCTTAGGTGTAGGATGAAATCTCATAGTTGTTTCGATTTGTATCTCTCTGATGGCTAAGGACGTTGACCATTTCTTTAAGTGTTTCTCTGCCATTCTATATTCCTCTACAGAGAATTCTATGTTTTAATTGGATTGCTTGACTTATTGCTTTTTAACTTCTTTATTTCTTTACATATTCTGGATATCAGCCCTCTCTCAGATATAGGGTTGGTGAAGACCCTTTCCCAGTCTGAAGGCTGTTGTTTTGTTCTGATGACAGTATCTTTTGCTTTACAGAAGTTTTTAAGTTTCATGAGGTCCAATTTATTGATTATTGCTCTTAGAGCCTGTGCTGTTGGTGTTCTTGTTCAGGAAATTTTCTCCTGTGCCAATGAGTTCTAGGGTCTTCCCCACTTTTGCTTCTAACCGATTTAGTGTGTCTGGTTTTATGTTGAGGTCTTTGATCCACTTGGACTTCAGTTTTGTGCAGGGTGATGAATATGGATCTATTTTCATTTTTCTGCATGTAAACATCCAGTTGGATCAGCACCATTTGTTGAAGATGCGGTCTTTTTTCCATTGAATGGTTTTGGCCTCTCTGTCAAAAATCAAGTATTCATAGGTGTGTGGGTTTATTTCTGGGTCTTCTATTCGGTTCCATTGATCTACCATTGTGTTTCTATGCCAATACCATGCAGTTTTTATTACTATTAGTATGATTTTATTACTATTGCTCTCTAGTACAGCTTGAGATCAGGGATGGAGACATGTTCAGATGTTCTGTTGTTCTACAGGATCGTTTTGGAAATTCTGGGTTTTTTTTTCCATATGAAGTTGAAAATTGTTCTTTCAAGGTCTTTAAACAATTGTGTTCATTTACTTATGGGAATTGCATTGAATCTGTAGATTGCTTTTGGCAGGATGGCAATTTTTCACTATGTTAACCCTACCGATCTGCGATTACCGGAGATCTTTCCATTTTCTGGTACCTTCTTCAATTTCTTTCTTCAGAGACTTGAAGTTTTGTTGTTGGTGTTGTTTTGTTTTGTTTTTTCATACAGGTCTTTCACTTGCTTGGTTAGAGTCACCCTAAGGCACTTTATGTGATTAGTGGCTAATGTGAAGGGTGTCGTTTCCCTAATTTCTTTCTCATCCCTTTTATCTTTTATATACAGGAGGGTTTCTGGGTTTTTTGAGTTAATGTTATATCCAGCTACTTTGCTGAAGGTGTTTATAAGCTGAAAGAGTTCTCTCAGTGAATTTTTGGGGTTGCTCCTGTATACTATCATATCAACTGCAAATAGTGATACTTTGACTTCTTCCTTTGTGATTTGTATCTACTTGATCTCCGTTAGTTGCCTTATTGCTCTAGCTAGGATTTCAAGAACTATGTTGAAGAGATAGGGAGAGTGTGGGCAGCCTTGCCTTGTCCCTGATTTCAGTGGGATTGATTTAAGTTTCTCTCAGTTTAGTCTGATGTTGGCTATAGGCTTTCTGTGTATTGCCTTCACTAAGTTTAGGTATGTGCCTTGTATCCCTGATATCTCCAAGACTTAAAACATGAATGGTTGTTGGATTTTGTCAAATGCTTTTTTGGTATCTAAGGAGATGATCATGTAGTTTTTCTCCTTATGTTTCTTTATATGATGGATTATATTGATGGACTTCCATATTTTGAGCCACCCTTGCATGCCAGGGATGAAGCCTACTTGTTCATAGTGGATGATATTTTTGATATGTTCTTGGATTTAGTTTGCCAGTATTTTATTTAGTTTGCATATTTTTGCATCAATGTTCATAAGAGTGATAGGTCTGAAGTTCTGTGTTTTGGTTGTTTCTTTCTGTGGTTTAGGTATGAAGGTGACTGTGGCTTCATAGAATGAGTTTGGTAATGTTCCTTCTGTTTCTATTTTGTGGAATAGTTTGAAGAGTATTATAATTAGCACTTCTTTAAAGGTCTGGTAGAGTTCTGCGCTAAAATCATCTGGTCCTAGGCTGCTTTAGGAAGGAAGACTTTGATGACTGCTTCTATTTCCTTGGGGGATATAGGACTATTCAATATTTCTACCTGATCTTCATTTAATTTTGATAAATGTAATCTATATTTATCATCATGTACAAAACTAAAGTCCAAGTGAATCAAAGACCTCAACATAACACCGGACACATTAAATCGGTTAGAAGAAAAAGTGGGAAAGACCACTCATTGGCACAGGAGACTACTTCCTGAACAGAACAGCAACCACACAGGCTCTAAGAACAACAATCAATAAATGGGATCTCATGAAACTGAAAAGCTTCTGTGAAGCAAAAGACACTGCCATCAAAACAAAACGACAGCCTACAGACTGGGAAAGGATCTTCACCAAACCTATATCTGACAGAGGGCTAATATCCAGTATATATAAAGAACTCAAGAAGTTAAAAAGCAACAAATCAAGTAATCCAATTAAAATATGGGGTATGGAGCTAAACAGAGAACTCTCTGTAGAGAACTTTATAATGGCAGAAAAACACTTAAAGAAATGCTCAACATCCTTAGCTGTCAGGGAGATGCAAATCAAAATGACCCTGAGATTTCACCTTACACCTGTCAGAATTGCTAAGATCAAAACCTCAAGTGACAACACATGCTGGAGAGGATGTGGAAAAAGAGGAATCATCCTTCATTGCTGGTGGGAATGTAAACTTGTACAACCACTCTGGAAATCAATTTGGCCTTTTCTTAGACAGTTAAGAATAGTGATTCCTCAAGATCCAGCTATACCACTCTTAGGCATATATCCAAAAGATGTCCAAGTACACAACAAGTACATTTGCTCAACTATGTTCATAGCTGCTTTATTCGTAATAGCCAGAACCTGGAAACAACCCAGATG
>CM053761.1:15583723-15626266 GCA_028658305.1 Pachyuromys duprasi
TGTCTTGAACTTGATGGCTGACTCTTTGACCCTCCCCCATACATGCTGGGGGGTGACAGACTGGCTAGATCCCAGTGGAGGACATTGCAGCCACCCCTGAGGAGACAGGATGAGCTGGGGTTGGATGGAAGGGGAGGAGGTCCTCCCTGGTTGGTGGACTTGGAGGGGGCGGGGAGGAGATGAGGGAGGGTTGGGGAGGGTGGGAGGGAATGAGGGAGAGGCTATGTTTGGGATACAAAGTACCTATCCTGTGATTGATAACAAAAAATAATAATGATAAAAGAAATCTCAGGGTCATTTTGATTTGCATTTCCCTGATGACTAATGATGTTGAGCAATTCTTTGAGTGTTTTTCAGCCATTTGATATTCCTCTGTTGAGAATTCTCAATTTAGATCTGTACCCCCTTTTTAATTGAATTATTTGATATTTTGCTGTTTAACTTTTTTGTCTTATTTTATTTTATTTTTATTATTAGTTACATTTTATTATCTCTGTATCCCAGGTGAATCCCCCTACCTCATTCCCTCCCAATTTCACCCTCTCTCCCTCCTCTACTTCCTGCCCATTTCCAAGTCCACTGATAGTGGAGGACCTCCTTCCCTTTCATCTGACCCTGGTTTATCAGGTATCTTCAGTACTAGCTGCAAAGTCCTCCTCTGTGGCCTAGCAGGGCTGCTTTTCTCTTGGAGGGTGTGGAGGTCAATGAGCCCACCATGAGTTCATGTCAGATACAGTCCCTATTCCTCTTACTAGGGTACCCACTTGAATACATGGGCTATATCTGAGCAGAAGTTCTAGGTTATATCAATACATTGTCCTTGATTGGAGAAACAGTCTCATATAATACCCCTGTACCCAGATATATTTGGTTCTGTCCTCACCAGATCATATTAACTCCCCCTTTTTTCATATGATTCCCTGCACTCTGCTGAAGGTTTGGTTATGTGTCTCAGTTTCTATTTTGATACACTGGTAGGTAGAGTCTTTCAGAGGCCCTCTGTGGTAGGGCCCTGTCCTGTTACTTGTTTTCTCCTACATCCCATGCCAATCCCATTTGTCTTTCTAGTGAAGATTGATCACCTTACCCAGGTCCTCTTTTTTGTTTATCTTCCTTAGGTGTATAGATTTCAGTATGTATATCATGTGTTATAGGTCTAAATAAGTGAGTTTATACCATGTGTCTTTCTCCTCCTGGGAAACCTCACTCAGGATTATTGTTTCCAGATCCCACCATTTGCCTGAAAATTCCATGATTTCCTCATTTTTAATTGCTGAGTAGTATTCCATTGTGTAAAAATACAATTTCTGTATCCATTCCTCGGTTGATGGACATCTGCATTGTTTCCAGGTTCTAGCTATTACAAATAAAACAGCTACAAACATGGTTGAGCAAATGTCCTTGTTGTGTACTTGGACATCTTTTGGATATATGCCTAGGAGTGGTATAGCTGGGACTTGAGGAAGCGCTATTCCTAGTTGTCTGAGAAAGCACCAGATTGATTTCCAAAGTGTTTGTACCAGTTTACTTTCCCACCAGCAATGGAGGAGGGTTCCCCTTTCTCCACAACCTTTCCAGCATGTGCTGTCATTTGAGTTTTTGATTTTAATCATTCTTGGGTATAAGGTGAAATCTCAGGATTGTTTTGATTTGCATCTCTCTGATGGCTAAGGACACTGAACATCTCCGTAAGTATTTCTCTGCCATTTTATACTTTTCTACCGAGAATTCTGTTTAGCTCGTTCCCCACTTTTTAATTGGATTGCTTGATTTATTGCTTTTTAACTTCTTTCATTCTTTATATATTCTGGATATCAGCCCTCTGTCAGATATAGGGTTGGTGAAGGTCTTTTCCCAGTCTAAAGGCTGTCATTTTGTTCTGACAACAGTGTCCTTCTCTTTATAGAAACTTTTCAATTTCATGAGGTCCCATTTATTGATTGTTGATCTTAGAGCCTGTGATGTTGGTGTTCTGTTCAGGAAGTAGTCTCCTGTTCCGATGAGTTCTAGGGTCTTTCCCACTTTTTCTTCTAACTGGTTTAATGTCTGGTGTTATGTTGGGGTCTTTGATCCACTTGGACTTTAGTTTTGTGCAGGGTGATAAATATGGATCTGTTGGACTCCCGAGGTGGGGAGACCCTCCGTTCCTCCGGACAGACACCAGACCCCAATAAGCCACAAAAATAGAGCTTGATGCAAACAGCAAGAGGTTTACTTAGTAGCAGGCATGCCTGGGCTCCAAAACAGTTCCCACGCAAAGGGGTGATGGGGAGCGCCAACAACGGAATCACAGGATTTATAAAGGCAAAACCACAAAACAGGAGGGGATCTAGGGGTAAGGGACTTTCCTAACAGGGCAGTCTGTGATTGGCTGTGCCCAGGTGTGGACTAGGGGATGGTTAGAGATTGTATCCATAACTAGAGAAGGGCATTTCTTAGAAATGTTTTGTATCAGATCCGGGTTTGGTTTTGATTAAAGCTCACAAGTCTCAGTTTCCATGGTCAGTTCCCATGGTTAGTGCCAAGTTAAAATTTTCCATCCTTACAGATCTATTTTCATTTTTCAGTATATAGACATGCATTTGGACCAGCACCATTTGTTGAAGATACTGTCTTTTTTCGATTGAATGATTCTGGATTCTTTGTCAAAAATCAAGTACTCATAAGTGTGTGGGTTTATTGCTGGGTTTTCTGTTTGGTTCCATTGATCCTGCTTTCGGTTTATGTTTCAGTACCATATGGTTTTTATTACTATTGTTCTGTAGTAGAGCTTGAGGTCAGGGAGGGAGATACCTCCAAAAGAGCTGTTGTAATACAGGATCATTTTGGAGATTCTGGGGTTTTTGTTTCTCCATATGAAGTTATGAATCTTTCTTTCAAGGTCATTAAAGAATTGTTCTGGTATTTTGATGGGAATTGCATTGAATCTGTAGATTGCTTTTGACAAGATTGTCATTTTCACTATTTTAATCCTACCAATCCATGAGCATGGGAGATCTTTCCATCTTCTCATATCTACTTCAATTTCTTTCTTCAGAGACTTGAAGTTTTTTCAAACAGGTCTTTCACTTGCTTGGTTAGAGTCACCCAAAAGTACTTTATGTTATTAGTGGCTATTGTGAAGGGTGTTGTTTCCCTGATTTCTTTTTTAGCGCTTTTGTCTTTGGTATACAGGAGGGCTTCTGATTTTTTTGAGTTGATTTTGTAACCAGCCACTTTGCTGAAGATGTTTATCAGCTGAAGGAGCTCTCTGGTTGAATTTTGGGTTTGCTCATGTATACTATCATATCATCTGCAAACAGTGAAACTTTGACCTCTTCCTTTCCAATTTGTATCCCCTTGATCTCCTTTAGTTGTCTTATTGCTTTAGCTAGGAGTTCAAATACTATGTTGAAGAGCTATGGAAAGAGCGGGCAGCCTTGCCTTGTCTCTGATTTCAGTGGATTGATTTAAGTTTCTCTCCATTGAGTTTGATGTTGGCTCTAGGCTTGCTGTGTATTTCCTTGACTATGTTCAGGTATGTGCCTTCTATCCATGATCTCTCCAAGATTTTAAACATGAATGGGTGTTGGATTTTATCAAATGATTTTTTTGGCATCTAAGGAGATGATCCTGTGTTTTTTCTCCTTTAGTTTGTTTATGTGGTGGATTACATTGATGGATTTCTATATGTTGAAATACCCTTGCATGCTTGGGATGAAGCCTACTTGGTCATGGTGGATGATTTCTTTGATGTATTCCTGGACTTGGTTTGCCAGTATTTTACTGAGTATTTTTGCAGCAATGTTTATAAGAAAGATGGGTCTAGAATTCTCTTTTTCTTTTGGGTCTTTGTGTGGTTTGGTTATCAAGGTGACTGTGGATTCATAGAATGAGTTTGGTAATGTTCCTGCTGTTTCTATTTTGTGGAATAGTTTAAATAAAATTGGAGTTAGCACTTCTTTGAAGGTCTGGTAGAAGTATGCACTGAATCCATCTCATCCAGGGCTTTTTTTTTTTTTTTTTTTTTTGAAGGGAGACTGTTGATGACTGCTTCTATTTCCTTGGGGGATATAGGTCTATTCAGTCTTTCTAACTGATCTTGACTTAATTTTGGTAGATGGAATCTATCAAGAAAATTATTCATTTCTTTTAGATTTTCAAATTTTGTGGCATATAGGCTTTTGTAGTATGACCTATGGATTGTTTGGATTTCCTTGGTGTCTGTAGTTATGTCCCCCTTTTCATTTGTGATTTTGCTGATTTGGATAGTTTCTCTTTGCCTTTTAGTTGGTTTGGCTAAAGGTTTGTCTATCTTGTTGATTTTTTCAAAGAACAAGCTCTTGGTTTCATGAATTCTTTGAATAGCTCTATTTGTTTCTAGTTGATTGATTTCAGCCCTGAGTTTGTTTATTTCTAGAAGTCTGCTTCTCTTGGGTGTGTTTGCTTCTTTCTTTTCTAGGGCTTTCTGTTGGGCCATTAAGTTGCTTATATGATATGTCACAAATTTCTTCTTGAAGGCACTTAGTACTATGAAATTTCCTCTAATCACTGCCTTCATTGTGTCCCATAAATTAGGGTATGTTGTACCTTCATTTTCGTTGAATTCTAGGAAGACTTTAATTTCTTTTTTTATTTCTTCCTTAACCCAGATGTCATTGAGCAGCAAGTTGTTCAGTTTCCATGTGTGTGTAGGCTTTTTGCTAATTCCATTGTTGTTGATGTCCAGCTTTAGTCCATGGTGGTCAGATAAAATACAGCTGATTATTTCAATCTTCTTGTATCTGTTGAGGCTTGCTTTGGGACCAACCATATGGTCTATTTTGGAGAAGGTTCCATGAGGTGCTGAAAAGAAGGTATACTCTTTTGAGTTTGGGTGAGAAGTCCTGTAGACATCTATTAGGCCCATTTGAATTAGGACCACTGTAAGTGCCTTTATTTCCCTATTTTGCTTCTGTTTAGATGATCTGTCCCTTAGTGAAAGTGGGGTGTTGAGGTATTCCACTATTAAGGTGTTGGGGTCAATGTGTGATTTAAGTTTTAATAATGTTTCATTTATGAATGTAGGCACTCTTGTATTTGGGGCATAGATGTTCAGAAATGTGATGTCCTCTTGGTGGATTTTTCCTTTGATGAGAATGTAGTGTCCCTCCTTGTCTTTATTGATTACTTTTGGTTGAAAGTCTATTTTATTAGATATTAGGATAGCTACCCCAACTTTTTTTCTGGGTCCATTTGCTTCAAAAACATTTTTTCTAGCCCTTTACTCTGTGGTAGTATTTATCTTTGTAGTAGAGGTGTGTTTCTTGGATGGAGCAGAATGTTGGATCTGGATTCCACACCCATTCTGATAGTCTGTGTCTTTTTATTAGAAAATTGAGTTCATTGATATTGATAGATAATAGTGACCAATGAACATTAGTTCCTTTTATTGTGGAGTTGGTGGTCTTACTGTGTTTCATTGCTTGTTTTCTTTCAATTTTTGTTGCGATATTATCTGTATGCTATGCTTTCTTGGGTGAAGTTGTCTTCATTGGAATAGAGTTTTCCTTCTAGTATCTTCTGTAGGGTTGGTTTGCTGTGTAGATATTGCATACATTTAGTTTTGTCATGGAATATTTTGTTTTCCCCATCTATGTTGATTGAAAGCTTTGTAGGGTATAGTAGTCTGGGTTGGCATCTGTGGTCTCTTTAAGTCTGTATCATACCTGCTCAGGCACTTCTGGCTTTCATAGTTTCTGTTGAGATGTCTGGTGTGATTCTGATAAGTCTACCTTCATATGTTACATGATCCTTTTCCCTTGCTGCTTTTAATATCTTTTCTTTGTTCTGTAGATTTAGTGTTTTGACTATGATGTGACGTAATGTGTTTCTATTCTGGTCTGGTCTATTTGGTGTTCTGTAGGCCTCTTGTACATTTATAGACATCTCTTTCTTTAAGTTGTATAAATTTTCTTCTGTGATTTTCTTGAAAATATTTTCTGGACCTTGGAGCCTGGAGTTTTCTTTTTCATCAATTCCTATTATTCTTAGATTTCATCTTGTCACGGCGTTTTTTATTTTTTGGATATTTTGTGTTTGGGACTTTTCTGACTATACTTTTTCTTTCAGAGAAGTATCAATTTCTGAGAGTCTATTATCAGCAGCTGAGATTCTCTCTTCCATTGGTGATGCTTATCCTTGTGGTTCCTGATCTTTTCTCTAGGTTCTCCAGTCCAGGGTTTTCTCAGTTTCTGTTTTCTTTATTGATTCTAATTCTGTTTTCATGCCTTGCTCCATTTCCTTCACCTGTTTGAATGTGGATTCCTGTCTCTCTACGATGGTCTCTATTTTTTTGTTCATTTTCTCTCTATATGACACTAATTGTATGTCTACTTGTGCCTCTATTTGTTGGCTATATTTGCTTGTGTTTCCTTGAGGATTTTGTTCATTTCCTCTTTCTTTGCCTCCACTTTATTGGCCAAATCTTTGATAGATTCATTTCCTCTTTAACTGTCTGTATTGTATAGTTATTGCTCTGAGAGATTTGTTTGTTTCCTCAAGTAATTGGGTAAGCATAGTTTTAAGTCATTTTCCTGTGCTTCCAATAAATTGGAGTATCCACCAATTTGGGGGGTAGCTGGTAAAGCCATGATGTCCTGATTTATGTTGGATGTGTTCTTTCACCGACCCCTGGCCATTGGCTTATTTGTAATCTTCCCTGTTTGTTCCTGGATTCTGCAGTTCAGACTGGTACTATTTCTCTCCAATGTCTGAAGAGTTCTTCAGGAAGCTAAGAGAAGTCCCATGCCTCAGCCTGTGCATTGGTGCTTCAGCTGTACCTTTGGGAGGAAAGTCCACTGGTGCAAAAGGGCAGATGTGGGTGCAGAGGGGCAGATGCAGGCATGCATGTCTGTGGAAATGTGCATGGAAGTGTGCCTTGAGGGACAGAGTGATAGAGAATGCTGAACCCTTGAGTGTGTGGGAGGGTCTCTGCCTTGCATCTTCTAGGGGGTTACTTGTGCATGCTCTATAGATGTAGCAGGTGCTGGTGATAGTCGCAGAGCAATTTCTGGCATTATCTGCCTTAACTCCACTGTTGAACCCACAGGGCAGGTGCTTCAATGTCCCAAGAGACCCTCTGTTTCCCACAGTTGGTGGGGGGGGGGGGGTCTGATGCCTGGCTGCTAGTTTAGAAGGACCATTGATCTGGGACTCTTCAGATAGTCAAGGGCACACTCACTCTCAAGCAGGTCACTTCGGCAAGGATGGGGGTATCTGGGCTCTCTACTCTCTGGTTTGGCTCTGCTTAGTCATATGCAGGAGGACTGACACTCTCTGCCAGCTCAGGGCTGCCGCAGCTGCAAGG
This sequence comes from Pachyuromys duprasi, assembly GCA_028658305.1. Lineage (NCBI taxonomy): Eukaryota > Metazoa > Chordata > Mammalia > Rodentia > Muridae > Pachyuromys > Pachyuromys duprasi. The sequence goes on from CM053761.1 coordinate 15,591,051, forward strand.
TTATGAAGTCCAGCTGCAGCTGGAGACTGTGATGCTGGTTCAGATGCCTTCTGGGAAGTCCTGCCCCCCACCCCACTCTGCTCTCCAGATCTCGTAGTCTTGGTACCTGGTGTGCCTAGCTTGTTTGGCGGGTCTGCTGGACTTTTGTGGCTATATAGCATATTGTCTGTCACCGAGGGTTTGGGCAGGCCATACCGCTGTTTAACTTCTTGAGTTCTTTATATATACTGGATATTAGCCCTCTGCAAGATATAGGGTTTGTGAGATCCTTTCACAATCTGTAGGCAGTCGTATTGTTCTGATGATAGTATCCTTTGCTTTACTGAAGCTTTTCAGTTTCATGAGGTCCCATTTATTGATTGTTGCTCTTAGAGCCTGTGCTGTTGGTGTTTTCTTCAGGAAGTTGTCTCCTGTGCCAATGAGTTCAAGGCTCTTCCCCACTTTTTCTTCTAACAGGTATAGTGTGCCCAGTTTTAGATTGAGGTGTTAGATCCACTTGGACTTCAGTTTTCCGCAGGGTAATAAGTATGGATGTATTTACATTTTTCTACCTCTAGCCATCCAGTTAGACCAACACCATTTATTGACGATGCTGTCTTTTTCCATTGAATGGTTTTGGCATCTTTTTCAAAAATCAGGTGTCCATAAATGTGTGGATTTATTTCAGGGTCTTCTATTCGATTCCATTGATCCACCTGTCAGTTTCTAAGCTAGTACCATGCAGTTTTTATTATTATTGCTCTATTGTAAAGCTTGAGATCAGGGATGGAGGTACCTGCAGAAGATCTTTAATTGTAGAGGATTGTTTTAGCAATTCTGGGTTTCTTGTTATTCCATATGAAGCTGAGAATTTTTCTTTCAAGGTCTGTAAAGAATTGTGTTGGTAATTTGATGTGAATTGCATTGAATCTGTAGAGCTTTTGTAAGATGGCCATTTTTACTATATTAATCCTGCCAAGCCATGAGCATGAGATATCTTTCCACCTTCTGATATCATCTTCTAATTCTGTCTTCAGAGACTGGAAATTTTTTTTCATAAAAGTCTTTGACTTGCTTGGTTAGGGTCACACCAAGGCTCTTTATCTCCTTTGAGGCTATTGTGAAGGGTGTTGTTTCCCTAATTTCTTTCTCAGACCTTTTCTCTGTAGTATACAGGAGGTCTACTGACTTTTTTTTTTTAGTTAATTTTGTGTCCAGCCACTTTGCTGAAGGTGTTTATCAGCTGTAGGAGTTCCCTGGTAGAATTTTGGGCGTCACTCAGGTATACTATCATATCAATTTGCAAATAGTTATATTTTGACATCTTCCTTTCCAATTTGTATCCCCTTGATCTCCTTTAATTGTCTATTGCTTTAGCAAGGACTTCAAGAACTATGTTGAAGAGATATGGAAAGAGTGGGCAGCTTTGACTTTTCCCTGATTTCTGTGGGTTTGATTTAAGTTTCTCTCCATTGAGTTTGATATTGGCTATAGGCTGACTGTACTTTGCTTTTATTATGTTTGGGTATGTGCTTTGTATCCCTGATCTCTCCAAGACTTTAAACATAAATGGATTTTGGATTATGTCAAATGCTTTTTCAGCATCTAAGGAAATGATCATGTGGTTTTTCTCCTTCCGTTTGTTTATATGATGGATGACATTGAAGGATTTCCATATATTGGACAACACCTTCATGCCTTGGATGAAGCCTACTTGGTAGTAGTGGATGATATCTTTTATGTGTTCTTGTATTCGGTTTGCAAGTATTTTGTTGACTATTTTTGCATCGATGTTCATAAGGGAGATTGGTCTGAAATTCTCTTTATTTGTTGGGTCTTTCTGAGGTGTAGGTACCAAGGTGATTGTGGCTTCATAGAATGAATTTGGTGGTTTTCCTTTTGTTTCTATTTTGTGGATTAGTTTGAAGTGTATTGGGGTTAGCTCTTTTTTGAAATTCTGGTAGAATTCTGCACTGAAACCATCTGGCCCTGAGCTTTTTTTGCTTTGTAATAGAGCTTGAGGTCAGGGATAGAGATACCTCCAGATGGTCTGTTGTTTTACAGGATCATTTTGGAGATTCTGGGTTTTTTAGTTTCTCCATATGAAGTTATGAATCTTTCTTTCAAGGTCATTAAAGAATTGTTCTGGTATTTTGATGGGAATTGCATTGAATCTGTAGATTGCTTTTGGCAATATGGTCATTTTCACTATTTTAATCCTACCAATCCATGAGCATGGGAGATCTTTCCATCTTCTCATATCTACTTCAATTTCTTTCTTCAGAGACTTGAAGTTTTTTTCAAACAGGTCTTTTGCTTGCTTGGTTAGAGTCACCCCAAAGTACTTTATGTTATTAGTGGCTATTGTGAAGGGTGTTGTTTCCCTGATTTCTTTCTCAGCGTTTTTGTCTTTGGTGTACAGGAGGGCTTCTGATTTTTTTGAGTTGATTTTGTAACCAGCCACTTTGCTGAAGGTGTTTATCAGCTGAAGGAGTTCTCTGGTTGAATTTTTGGGTCACTCATGTATACTATCATATCATCTGCAAATAGTGAAACTTTGACCTCTTCCTTTCCTATTTATATCCCCTTGATCTCCTTTAGTTGTCTTATTGCTTTAGCTAGGAGTTCAAATACTATGTTGAAGAGCTATGGAAAGAGTGGGCAGAATTCCCTTGTCTCTGATTTCAGTGGGATTGATTTAAGTTTCTCTCCATTGAGTTTGATGTTGGCTATAAGCTTGCTGTATGTTGCCTTGACTATGTTTAGGTATGTGCCTTGTATCCCTGATCTCTCCAAGACTTTAAACATGAATGGGTGTTGGATTTTTCAAATGCTTTCTGGAATCTAAGGAGATGATCATGTGTTTTTTTTCTCCTTCAGTTTGTTTGTGTGGTGGATTATATTGATGGATTTCCATATACTGAAACACCCTTACATGCCTGGGATGAAGCCTACTTGGTCATGGTGGATGATTTCTTTGATGTGTTCTTTTATTTGGTTTGCAAGTATTTTATTGAGTACTTTTGCATCAATGTTTATAAAAGAGATGGGTCTGAAATTCTATTTTTTATGGGTTTTGTGTGGTTTAGATACCAAGGTGACTGTGGCTTCATAGAATGAGTTTGGTAATATTCCTTGTTTCTATTTTGTGGAATAGTTTAAATAAAATTGGAGTTAGCACTTCTTTGAAGGTATGGTATAATTATGCACTGAATCCATCTTGTCCAGGATTTTTTTTTTTTTAGAAGGGAGATTGTTGATGACTGCTTCTATTTCCTTGGGGGATATAGGTCTATTCAATCTTTCTACCTGATCTTGACTTAATTTTGGTAGATGGAATTGATCAAGAAAATTGTCCATTTCATTTAGACTTTCCATTTTTTTTAGCATATAGGCATTTTAAGTAAGGCCTAATGATTGTTTGGATTTCCTTGGTGTCTGTTGTTATGTCTCCCTTTTCATTTCTGATTTTGTTAGTTTGGATAGTGTCTCTCTGCCTTTTAGTTAGTTTGTCTAAGGGTTGTCTATCTTGTTGATTTTCTCAAAGAACCAACTCTTGATTTCATTGATTCTTTGAATTGTTTTATTTGTTTCTAATTGATTGATTTCAGTCCTGAGTTTGATTATTTCCATCCATCTACTCCTCTTTGGTGTGTATGCTTCTTTTTTTTCCCTAGGGCTTTTAGGTGAGCCATTAAGTTGCTTGTATGAGATGCTTCAAATTTCTTCTTGAAGGCACTTAGTGCTATGAACTTTCCTCTTAGCATTGCTTTCATCATGTCCCATAAGTTTGAGTATGTTGTGCCATCATTTTCATTGAATTCTAGGAAGAATTTCTTTTTTTATTTCTTCTCTGACCCAGCTGTCATTTAGTAGCATGTCATTTAGTAGTTTCCATGTGTGTGTAGGCTTTTTGCTATTTCTGTTGTTGAGGTCCAGCTTTAGTCCATGATGATCAGATAGAATACAAGGGATTTTTTTTAATCTTCTTGTATCTGTTGAGGCTTGCTTTGTGACCAAGTATATGGGCTATTTTGGAGAAGGTTCCATGAGGTGCTGAGAAGAAGGTAAATTCTTTTTTGTTTGGGTGAAAGGTTCTGTAGATGTCTGTTAGGTCCATCTGATTCTTGACCTCTGTTAGAATTATTGTATTTTTGTTTAATTTCTGTTTTGTTTACCTGTCCTTTGTTGAGAGTGGGGTGTTGAAGTCTCCCACTATTAATGTGTGGGGATCTATGTGTGGTTTAAGTTTTATTAATGTTTCTTTTACATATGTAGATGATGTTTATTTGGGGCATAGATGTTAAGGATTGTGAAATCTTCCTAGTAGAATTTTCCCCTGCTGAGTGTGTCTTTCTCCATCCCTTTTGATTACCTTTGGTTGAAAGTCTATTTTTTTTACATATTAGAATGGCTACTCCTGCTTGCTTCTTGGGTCCATTTGCTTAGAAAATCATCTTCTAGGCCTTTACTCTCAGGTAATGTCTATCTTCGTGACTTAGGTGTGTTTCTTGTATGCAACAGATTTTTGGGTCTTATTTACGCATCCGTTTTCTTAGTCTGTGTCTTTTTTATTAGAGAATTGAGTCCATTGATGTTGAAAGAGATTAATGACCAGTGGATCTTAGATCCTTTGGTTTTGATGTTGGCTATGGTAGTGTGTTTGTGTGCTTGGCTACATTTTGTTTTGCTGTAGTGAGGTCATTTATTTCCTATGTTTTCTTGAAAGTAGTTAGTGTTCTTGGGTTGTATTTTTCCTTCTAGTATCTTCTGTAATACTGGATTTGTGTGCAGGTATTGTTGAAAATTGTTATTTTTTCATGGAGTATCTTGTTTTCTCTATGAGGACTGAGATTTTTGCTGAGTATAGTAGCCTAGGCTGACATCTGTGTTCTCTTAGGGTCTACATGATATCTGCCCAGGCCCTTTGTGCTTTGATAGTCTCTGTTGAGAAGTCAGGTGTGATTCTGATGGGTTTGCCATTATATGTTACTTGGCCTTTTTCCCTTGAAGCTTTTAGTATTTTTTCTTTGTTCTGTCTATTTACTGCTTTGATTATTAAATGACAGGAGATTTTCTTTTCTGGTCTAACTTTTTAGGTGTTCTGTAGGCCTCTTGTATGCTTATAAGTCTCTACTTTAAGTTGGGGAAATTTTCTTCAATGATTTTGTTGAAAATATTTTCTGGGCCTTGGAGAAGGGAATCTTCTTTTTTCTCTATTCCTATTTTTCTTAGGATTTGTCTTTTTATGTTGTCTTGGATTTGTTGGATGGTTTGTGTCAGGAATTTTTTAGATTTATTATTTTCTTTGATGGATACATCCATTTCTTCTATTGTGTCTTCCACACCTGAGATTCTTTCTTCCATCTCTTGCAGACTGTTGGTTAGGCTTACCTCTGTAGTTCCTGTTTTCTTTCCTAGGTTTTCTCTCTCCATGATTTCCTCTGTTTGTGTTTTCTTTAATTTTTCCAATTGTATCTTCAGATCTTGAACAATTTTGTTGATTTCCTTCACCTGTATGACTGTATTTTCCTGTATTTCCTTCAACTCCTTCACCTGTCTGAACATTCTGCTGTTTCTTTTATTTCTTTCAGTGATTTAATCATTTCCTTTCTGAAAGCCCCAAACTGTTTGGCTGCATCTTCCTGTATTTCTTTACGGATGGCCATAATCTGTTTACTATATCTTCCTCTAATTATTTACGAATTTCATTTGTGTCCTCCATTAACCTCTTCATAAGCATAGATGTAAGGTCATCTTGAATTTCACTTTTGTTAGGGTGTCCAGGGCTACTTGCCCTTGGATAACTGGTTTCTGGAGTTGCCATATTGCTTGCCTTTTGTTGGTTGTATTTTTTTCCTGGCCACTACCCATCTGCCCTTCTCAGCTGTTGTCTGTTAATTTCTGGTGCCTGCTGGGCCCTAGGTTGGGGAGATTCCCCTTGGTAGGGTTCTGAAGTAGATCTCCTCAGCTTTTTGGGTATGGTCTACTGAATGGTGGTGCTTCTCAGGAATTGTCACAGTTCCCCTCAGGCATATGGACCTGTGTGGTAACTGTGGTGTTCAGGAAGACTCTCCTCTCATCAGTAGAACTCCTGGAGATGGCTGCCCTGCTGCTGGGTTTTTTGCTCTGAGTTTAGTGAGCTGCAGCTGCTGTTCTTAAGGTGTATTTTTTGGATGCAGAACTCTTGAAGAACCAGGTAGTCCCCCAGTTTTGTCAGTTTAGCTAGGGATAACCGGTCACACCTTGGACCAGAATCTGAGGGCTGCTCTAATGGTTCTCAGGCTTTGTAGGTCTGAGGTTGCAACTGTGTTCCCCTGTGCCCTAGCAGTAATTAATGGCAGCTGAGCACGGCATTCATGCCTGCAGTAGAAAGTTAGAGCCTAGAGCCTAGAGCCAGACTGAACCCAGGAAGTCTTCTGGAGCTGGGTGTCCTGAGTGTTGGATCTGATGATCCCTCTGCTGTGGGGTTTCCTGCTGGTAGGGTCACGCAGACTGTGCTTTGGGGACTGCAATTCTTTCTGTGATGGGAGTAGAACCCACAGGCACACATGACTCTGCCTTGCTGACGATTGGGTGCCTGGGCTTCTGCTGAAACTGTAACTTTTCTGGAGAACATTTTGGGGGTTGAGCTGAATGCTCTGAAGTCAAACCTGCTGTTCCACTCACTATGGGTCACCTGACAGAGAAATTCAGTCTTTGGAGCCATGGGGTCACAGTTCTATCTGGGGCAGTTATTCAGGCAAGTAGGCAGGACTCTGTGCTGGTGTCTGTGTTCCTGGCTCTGGGCTGGCTGCTGGGTGCCTGCTGGATCCCTGAACTTTTCCAAGGATTGTCTGGGTGACCTAAGGTCAGTCCCAATCGTTTCCTGCACCGTAGGTTGTTTTCTCGACTGGAAATCCCAGTCACTCATGTTGTGGGGCCCACAGTTCAGTCTAGGACAGTGATCAGAGCAAGCCGGCCTGTGTGTGTGGCTCTGGGCTGGCTACCAAGTGCCTGGGGGAACCTGGACCTTTTTCGTGGTTTAGCTGGGCAAGTTGAAGCTGATTGAATCCCACACCATGGGGTATCCTCTCATCTGGGAAACGCCTGTTGCTGGTGTTTTAGAACCAAGAGTTCTGTCTGCTGGTCACTGTGCAGATCCTGCTGTGCTGCTGGTCAGAGTGTCCTCCCAGCACCGCCATCTTGGATCCCCTCCTGTATTTATCTAAACCTTTCTTCTTTACAAATTATTTTATTGATATATTTAATTCGTTTTCATCTTGATCTTCTCCTCCTCCCTTCTCTCCTCCAGGTCCCACCCTTCCTCCCTCTTTCTCCATTTCTCCTCTCCTACCCACCCACCCCAGCTCATCAGTTCACACCGGGACTGAGCTCATCCTCTTCCCCTGAGGTCTGGCAAGGCAGCCCTGCCAGGGGGAAGTGATCAAAAAGCAGGCAACAGAGTCAGTGTCAGAGTCAGCCCCAGCTCCCCTTACCCACATGAAGTTTGAGTTGTTCACCTGCTACATCTGGGTAGGGGGCCTAGGTCTAGCATATGCATTGTCCTTGGTGGTTGCTTCAGTCTCCACAAACCTCACTGGGCCCTGGTTGGCTCTGTTGGTCTTTTTGTTGAGCTTCTGTCACGTCCAGGTCCTTCTATCCTTTCCCAACTTTTATGCAAGAGTCCCTACACTTTATCAGATGTTTGGCTGTGAGTCTCTGCTTCTTTTCCAATCTGCTGCTGGCTGGGTCAGACCTCTCAGAGGACAGCTATGCTAGGCTCCTGTCTGTGAGCATAGAAGAATACCATCAGCAGTGTCAGAGGTTGGCTCTCTCCCATGGGGTTGATCTCAGGTTCAGCCAGATTTTGGTTGGGCATTCCCTCAATCTCTCCTCTATCTTTATCCTTGCACAACATGTAGCCAGAACAGGTCTTGACTGTGCAGTGCAACAAAGGGTAGACCAGAATCCCCGATTTTTCTAGCTCAGGCTCTCAAATTCTAGGATTAGAGTTGTAGACCACCTGGTCTGCCATGAACAAATTTTTATAATACTGAGAAACCATCAGCATTTAGATGTTTTCATCAAAATATGGAAGATAAGGTTGTTTGTCTGTTAGATAGGAGAAATTACAGCCTTATGAAATGTTGCATTTTCTACAGGAATATAATTTTAATGAAATGAAATGATGTGTTAAAAACATGTCTTGTTTTACTAAAACAAGATATTTCAAGTGTCTCATCAAATTTCATCATCAACAAGAGTCACCACAGAAGCAGAGTGCTAAATTCCTCAGTCTTTATTTCTCTTGCCCTTCAAACATTTTCACATTTAATCTTAAAACTGAGAATTTTTACTTTTTCGATGTGGTGATAATGAAATGTGAGACCCTAGAATGCAAGTTCTCAAATTCACAAGGATAAATATCTCATTATATCCAGGAAAATAGACTTGATGGTCATGCAAAGAGTTGGCTGCTAGGAATCCCTGTAATAGTGGACCTTTATGGAGTCCAGCTTCAGAATACTCACCACTGGCTGCCAGTTTCCCCAAGCCCACTGATTGATCTTCATGCTGAATAGTGATCTCTTGGTGGGTGCTCATTCCCATTAAGAGTGTCCTGCCTGCACTTTGCATATGCCTTCAGGGCTTTGTAAGATGAATTTTGAAACTGTGTGCACTTGGATGGGGCAGCTCAAAGCTGTCATTCCATTTTCCTCTGAGGCTGGGTCAGGTAGACTGAGAGTTCATGACTACAAGGGCAAAAATGATCTGATCCTAAAGAAATGATTCTGTGTGCAGAATGGGTGTATGACTTAAAATTTTCCCTTAACATTTTACTAGAGTTTATTAATTATACAAACTAATGAGGTTCATTATGATGATATCGATACACGCATGTAATTTTCTTTGTTCATCTTTAATCCTTTATTTTCATATGATGTTTCCTTCCCATAATTATCCTTCAAGTAACTCTCAACCTTACTTCCACTTTAATGTATTAATTCTATGCTTTTCCCATTAATTTCAGTTACATATGTTCATACATAAAATGTATATTTATATATATATGTGCACACATATGTATGTATGTAAATGCCACCTGTGAGTCCATTTTGTGTTTGTCATGTGTATGTTTTTAAAGCTGACCACTTCACATTACATATCTACATGGGGACTCATCCCCAGGAAAGTCTTGATTTCCCTCTCAACAATTCCCTGTTGATTTCCCTGTCAACAATTGCCTATAGTTCATACTCTAGGAGTAGTATGTGTTCAGATTTACACTGTCCATTTTTGCATGTCAGCTGTGGTTATTATTGTTCAGTTTTGCTTATGCCACAATATTCTTGAGATTATCTGGCTGCAACCTACCTGTCTTCTAGCAGATGTCATGAGTCTCTATATTTTATAATCTTTCTAGTCTCACGTTTAATGTGTTCCTAATACCTTAGTTGTAGTGGTTAGTTTGTATTTTGGAATTTTGTCTATAATATTACAGTTTATTATCCCTCTGTTTATTCTGGTGCCCCAAGTTATGGCTATTAGTGGACAATGCTCTTACCCTGGAAATGATTTTGCTTACTACTTTTGATGTCTTTAGGAGTGTTCAATCTCCTTACCTCTCATTGCAGTGGCTCTCAGGATCCTTTGTTTACTTCTGATGATGGCAACCTCAGTGTGGCTGATATACAGTGAGTATTTCAAATACATCATTTGCCTAGGTACTGCCATAAATTATGCTTCAAAGAGTATACCTTGTCCATTACCTCATCAGGGGACATTCCAGGTGGCCTGCAATTTGTAAGTTGTTTGCTATTTCTCTGGACCATTTGTTGTGATTCTTAGGCTACTTTTGGCTGCCTTATTTTGTCTTACCCATGATTATGTTGCTTCGGATAAAAGAAATGTTGGTAATAATATGCTTTCTGAGTTCAGGTTATTATGAATCTGAGATAGACATCTTGTAAGAAATAGCTGTACAAAATAAATTATGCTATTTTGTGGAATTCTCCCTAGCTCATATTGCAGCCATAGTTAAGTGAAAAAAGTGAACCGGTTCAGAGATGTAAGAAGCTCTTGAACATAATTATTATCCTTGATTTTATATCATAGCATCCTCAGAGAAAGTCACTGACAGGCTGGGCTCAAACACAACTTCATATCTGCGTATTCCTGTCTCTCCTCCCTTTGGAGTCCATTTGCTCCAATGATGCCTGTGCTATTTTTGATGTTTCTTAGTCTAATTTTTCACAGTGTGTTAGATATTTCTGGAATGCTTTTCTTAGGTATATATTTTTAAGTTTTGGGATGTTACAAAAAACAAAGGAGTGGGATTATATGGTTTTCCTAACATAATTTTATTCAGCTATATCATCTATTTTATACTGAAGTTGCTCATAGAGAAAATTTTGTTTCCATTTCAGCAGTAAGTTACTTGAGGCTTTAAATTTGAAATATCACCGTGGCAATTAAACTAATGATATATGTCGGTTGTCAACTTGGGCATTCTAATATTTATTTATTTGCTCATTTATTTATTATATTAATTATGGTTGTTTTTTTTTTATTTTGTATCCCAGCTATAGCCTCCTCCGTAATCTCCTCCCAACCTCACAATCCCTCCTTCTCCTCCTCCCATGTTCCTCCCCAAGTCCACTGATAGGGAGATCCTCCTCCCCTTCCCTCTGACCCTAGCCTATTAGGTCTCATCAGAACTGGCTGCATTGGCTTCCTCTGTGGCCAGGAGGTGATCAAAGAGCCAGCCACTGAGTTAATGTCAGAGACAGTCCCTGTTCCCATTACTAGGATAGCCACTTGGACTCTGAGCTGCACTGGACTACATCTGTGCAGAGGTTCTAGGTTATCTCCGTGAATGGTCCTTGGTAGGAGTATCAGTCTCAGAAGGGATCCCTGGACCCAGAATTTTTTTTCTTTCCTTGTGGAGCTCCTGTACCCTCCACATTTTTCTATCTTTCCCTTCTTTCACAAGATTCTCTTCATTCTGCCCAGAGTTTGGCTATAAGTCTCAGAATCTGTTTTAATAACCTTCTGGGTCAAGTCTTTCAGAGACCCTTTGTGGTAGGCTCCTGTCCTGTTCTCTGTTTCCTTCTTCTTCCGATGCCGGTCCCATTTGCCTTTCTGAATGAGGATTGATCAGCTTATCCAGGGTCCTCCTTCTTGCTTACCTTCTTTAGGTGTACAGATTTTAGTATGTCTAGCCTGTATTATATGGTCTAATACCCACTTATAAGTGAGTATATACCATGTGTGTCTTTCTGCTTCTGAGATACCTAACTCAGCATGATCTCTTCTAGTTCTCACCACATGCTTGCAAATTTCATCAATTCCTTGTCTTTAACTGCTGAGTAGTATTCCACTGTGTAAATGTACCACAATTTCTGTATCCATTCACCAGTTGAGGGACATCTGGGTTGTTTCCAGATTTTAGCTATTATGAATAAAAATGCTATGAACATGGGTGAGCAAATGTTCTTGTTGTACACTTAAGCATGTTTTGTATATATGCCTAGGAGTGGTATAGCTGGATCTTGAGGTAGTACTATTCCTAATTGTCTGAGAAAGAAAAGATTTATTTCCAAAGTGATTGTACAAGTTTGCATTCCCATCAGTAATGGAGGAGTTTTCTCCTTTATCTATAAACTTTCCAGCATATTGTCACTTGAGTTTTTGATCTTAGCCATTTTGATAGGTGTGAGGTAAAATCTCAATGTTCTTTTGGTTTTCATTTCCCTGATGACTAAGGACGTTGAACACTTCTTCAAGTGTTTTTCTGCCATTCTATATTCCTCTTTTGAGAATTCTCTGTTTAGTTCTATACCCCATTTTTAAATTGGATTAATGATTTTTTGCTTTTTAACTTTTTGGGTTCTTTATATATTCTGGATATTAGCCCCCTGTCAGATATAGGGCTGGTGAAGATCCTTTACTAGTATGGTGGCTGTCATTTTTTGTTTGTTTGGTTGGTTGGTTTTGTTTGTTGATGACAGTGTCCTTTGCTTTACAGAAGCTTTTCAGTTTCATGAGGTCCCATTTATTGATGTTGATCTTAGAGCCTGTGCTGTTGGTGTTCTGTTAGGAAGTTGTCTCCTTTGCCAATGAGTTCAAGGCTCTTCCCCACTTTTTTTCTTCTAACAAGTTAAGTGTGTCTGGTTTTATGTTGCGGTGTTTGATAAACTTGGACTTTAGTGTTGTGCAATGATAAATATGGATCTATTTGCATTTTTCTACATGTAGATATCCAATTCGACCAGCACCATTTGTTGAAGATGCTGTCTTTTATCTATTGTATGATTTTGGCTTCTTCAAAAAACAAGTATCCGTAGGTAGGTGTCTGGGTTTAATTCTGTGTCTTTAGTTCTATGCCATTGATCCACCATTCTGTTTCTATGTTGGTATCATGAAGTTTTTATTGTTGTCGCTCTGTAGTACACATTGAGTTCAGGGATGGAGATACCTCCAGACTGTTGTACAGGACTCTTTTAGCAATTCTTGGTTTTTTGTTTTTCCATATGAAATTGAGAATTTTTCTTTCAAGGTCTGTACAGAATTGTGTTGGTATTTTGATGTGAATTGCATTGAATCTGTAGATTGCTTTTGGCAGCATAGCCATTTTCATTATGCTAATCCTACCAACCCATGAACATGGGTGATTTTTCTGTCTTCTGATATCTTCTTCAATTTCTTTGTTCAGAGACTTGAAGTTGTTTTTTTTTTTTAACAGGTCTTTCATTTGCTTGGTTAGAGTCATACCAAGGTACTTTATGTTACTGTGAAAGGTGTAGTTTCCCTAATTTCTTTATCAGTCCTGTCTTTCGTATATAGGAGGGCTACTGATTCCTTTGTGTTAATTTTGTATCCAACCACTTTGCTGAAGGTGTTTATCAGCTGAAGGAGTTCTCTGGTTGAATTTTGGGGGTCACTCATGTATACTATCATATCTTCTGCAAATAAGACACACTGACTTCTTTTCAGTTTGTATCCCTGTGATCTCCTTTAGTTGATTCCAGTGGGATTGATTTATGTTTTTGTTTAGTTTGATGTTGGCTATAGGCTTGCAGTATATTGTCTTTACTATGTTCAGGTATGTGCCTTGTATCCCTGATCGCTCCAAGACTTTAAACATGAATGGGTGTTGGATTTTGTCAAGTGCTTTTTGGTGTCTAAGGAGATGATCATGTGGATTTTCTCCTTCCATTTGTTTATATGGTGAATCAAATTGATGGATTTCCATATCTTGAACCACCCCTGCATGCCTGGGATGAAGCCTATTTGGTCGTAGTGGATGATATCTTTGATTTGTTCTTGTATTCAGTTTGCAAGTATTTTGGTTGAGTATTTTTGCATCGATGTTCATATGGGAGATTGGCCTGAAATTCTCTTTCTTTATTGGGTCTGTGTGAGGTTTAGGTACCAAGGTGATTGTGGCTTCATAGAAGAAGTTTGGTAATGTTCCTTCTGTTTCTATTTTGTGGAATAGTTTGAAGAGAATTGGAGTTAGCTCTTCTTTGAAGGTCTGTAGGAATTCTGTGTGCAACCATCTGACCCTGTTTATTATTTTATTTATTTAATTTTATGAAGGGAGAGTTTTTATAACTGCTTCCATTTCCCTGGGGGATATAGGACTATTTATTCTGTTTACCTGATATTCATTTAATATTGTAAATGGAATCTATGAAGAAAATTGTCCATTTCATTTAGATTTTCAAATTTTGTGACATATAGGAATTTGTAGTGAGACCTAATGATTGTTTGGATTTTCTCAATGTCTGTATTTATGTCCCCTTTTTGTTTATGATTTTGTCTTTTAGTTAGTTTGGCTAAGGGTTTGTTTATCTTGTTGATTTTCTCAGAGAACCAGCTCTTTGTCTCATTGATTGCTTGATTGTTTTCTTTGTTTCTAATTCATTGATTTCAGCCCTGAGTTTGATTATTTCCAAATTGTGTACTCTTCTTGGGTGTGTCTGCTTCCTTTTTTTTTTTTTTTTTTGGAGGGCCTTTAGGTGTGCTTACTGCCTTTAATATTTTTTCTTTGTTCTATAGATTTAGCATTTTCACTCTTATGTGACATGAGAAGTTTCTTTTGTGGTCTAGTCTATTTGGTGTTCTGTAGGCCTCTTGTATGTTTATGGACATCTCTTTCTTTAAGTTGGAAAATTTTTCTTTTTTTATTTTCTTGAAAATATTTTCTGGACCTTGGAGCCTGGAATCTTCTTTATTGTATATTCCTGTTATTCTTGGATTTTGTCTTTTCATGGAGTTCTTAATATCTTAGATTTTTGTGTTCGGAACTTTTCTAATTTTACTTTTTGTTTGAGAGATATATCAATTTCTGCAATTGTATCTCCAGCGCCTAAGATTCTCTCTTCCATCTCTTGTATTCTGTTGGGGATGCTTACCTTTGTGGTTCCTGATCTTTAAGTTCTCCATCTCCAAGGTTTGTGTTTTCTTTACTAATTCTAATTCTCTTTTCATGTCTTGCCCCATTTCCTTCATCTCTTTGAATGTAGCTTCCTGTCTTTTCATGACGACCTCTATTTGTTTTTTTTTTCTTCTCTATACGCCACTATTTGTGCCTCTACATGTGCCTCTATTTGTTTGTCTGTATTTGCCTGTATTTCTTTGAGAGTTTTGTTTGTTTCCTCTTTATGTGCCTGTAATAAGTGGATAAGCATAGATTTGAGATTATTTTCCTGTGTTTCTGATGAATTAGCATATCCATTGATTTTTGCTGTTGCTGGTGAAGCCATGATGTCCTGGTTTTTCAGACTCCTTGTTTTGTGTCATAATTCTAAAACAACTTTACCATCTGCAAATGGTAGCATCATGCTGTAATCCCTTTGGCCAGCATGGTAAGGTAGGAAGGTTATAAATTTGAGCATAGTCTGGACAGCCCAGAAAATTTGAGGTCAGCCTGAGCTACACAGTGATATCTCTTCACAGAAAAACAAAGGTTGGAGATAAAATTTGTTAATAGAGCCTGTCCATCCCTAACCATTCACTAAAACAAATGAACAAAAAATTGTATTGATGTGTTATTGCTACACAAAATGTAAGCATTTTAATATAATCAACTTGACACATTTGGGAACACAGGAATACTCTTAAAGGCATCACCACATTCACAAGAAAATATTATCACCATTAAAAACTTCTTTTTGTATCTGTTAAGGTAAGAGCAGAGGCCACATCACACTCCAAATGCATAGTAGCATATGGACCCCTGTGGGCACAGTGTATCACTGGAGACCTAGAATTCCATCCTCAGTATAACTGCCTCTGTGTAGCAAGTGCTCATTCCCTGACCTCCAGTGCCTGGTGTCTCACAAGCCTCAGCTTCTTAGAGTTGGGCTCTGTTGGAAACCCCATCTGAGAGGAATGATAAAGAATGGTCCTGGGCCTGTATGTTTCACTCCACATACTATTATCCAATTCATCCATGCTTCTCTGGCAGCCTTTCTTACATGATTCTGAGAAAGGGAGGAGATTGTAAGACCCTGCTGTCTCTTTGGTAATGAGTCTGCTACTAATTTTAGTTTTTCAGTATCATCAAGAAAAACATAAGCTGCAGAAAACTCTAAGCAACCTCCATTATAACTACAGCACCGTGCAAAATGACAGCTACTTAAAGGAAGAGATACTGAGAAATAAGTCCAGAGAGTGTGATGCCCTCAAAGATCAGCTGGACTCCCTCAAGAGACAATGGAACAGATGCTATGGGGAAACCAAGATTGTTCTAGATTGTTCTTCATACAGAGGTATGGAGGGGAGTGTGAATTCAGAATTGCATTATCTTGTATTCTTTCTTCTCCAGAAGCTTTGAAGTCCAGTTAGCAGCTTACAATGATGATGGTCTCTGGGCTAATGGTTTGGGGTTTCCTTATCTCATGTAGGGGCCTAGAAAACTGGAAATCCCTTTTTGAATTAGGAGAATCTTATAGTTTCTGGAACTCAGTGGCCATTCTGGCTTCCCTACTATTCCCACGATACGGAATCACAAGTCAGCACAACTGACATCTCAGGTCCTTGTGGTTTATGGGAAAATCTGAGTTTCCGCCTTTGTTACTGACAGAATATGGAAGTTTTTAGTGTAAGTGCATTTACCAAATATTTAGGCTAAAATATACTTAGAGCATTTACATGGACACAGTCATAGGAATAATTGTGTGTGTGTGTGTGTACGTGTGTGTGTTTTCCTTCTGAATTGTAATGAGAGTGTTGGCCTGTTTGTGACAAAGGGATCCTCTCTGGAGTGCATATGAGAGCTTCATCATGGTTTCCACACTCTCAAATTCTGCCAGTGACACAGTGAATAAGTCTGGAAAGATGAAAATATAAAATGTTACAAGGAACCATTCTTATTCTTCTGATGACTGGCTATGCTTAAATGACTTTATCATCTAAATGGTCTTATCATTTACTATTAAATATTTTTCAGGACTTAGAGTTTGCAAAGAGCTCCTGCATTGGGTCTCAGTGTGCTGTGATAGTAGGGTGTGGCAATCCTCATTATGCAAGGATAAAATGCTACATCATAAAATATGTGACAGATAAAGAAAAGACAACCCCAAAATCTTTGAAGTATTTCAGACGCATGGAAAATGTTTTGTGTCATTATTTTAACATAACTTCATCATCTGTGACTGGTAACATAATGCTGGAATCCCTGTAATTAGGAGGCTGAGTGAGGAGTATAAATTTGAGGACAATCTGGACATTCGAGAAAACTCCAGATCAGCCTGAGCTACACAGTGCTATCTCTTCAAAGAAAAACAGAAGTTGGAGATAAAGTTTGCCAAGAGAGCACAGCCATCCCAGCACCTCACTAAACAAAACAATCATATTGACATATTATTGCTAGACAAACCAAACACACTTTACTGTATTCAACTAGACACATGGGTATGTGGTCATATCCTTGAAGGCCACGACATAGTCAGGAAGACAGACAGAGTATCATCATCTAAAGCTCCTATGTGTGCCTCATTTCTGTTAAAATAAGATTATTTAAGAGAGCCCACAGTACACTCCAAGTGCACAGTAGCATAGGGCCCCTGTGGACACAGTGCATTACTGCAGATCCAAGTTCTGTCTTTCGAGTAACTGCCTCTGAGCAGCAAATTCTCGTCCCCTGCCCTCCAGACCCTGGGACCTCACAAGTTCCTGCTTCTTAGAGTTGGGCTGTATTAGAAATCTCATCTGAGTGGAGTTCCTAAAGAACAGTCCTGGGCCTGGTTTGTTTCACTTTGCACAGTATCCTCAAGTTCATTCATGTTGGGCACATAGGTCAGCATCTCTCTTTGGAGGCTTTGGTGTGAGGCATGATTTCATTCTGTAGCCCAGGCTGTACAGCTAAGGCTGTCATGGAAGTCACCACTTAGGTTAGTCTGGACGTAAGTTGGTGGTGATTCTCCTGCCTCACTCTTTGAAATGCTCAGGTTATAGTTATAAGTCATCATGTCCAGCTGATTTATTTCTTTTGAAAGGATAACTAGTAATGCTACATTTTTTTCTACTGATTCACCCACAAAGGACACTCAGGTTGTTTCTATATCTCTACTGTGATAAACATGCTGCCTAGTGCATTGGTGTTCAGGGGTCTCTCAGTATTCTAGAATCTCAGCTTTTTAGAGATGCAAAATTTTATGTAGTTAGAAATGTTTTATAGCTACATTTCTGGTAACAGAATAACAGAAAATAAGATCAGCCATTCACCTTTTCTGTTGTAGGCAAACGTGTTGAAGGACACTGGTTCTGCTGTGGCATAAAATGTTATTACATCATCATGGAAGATAAACAGTGAAGGTAGCTAGACCTGCAAGGATTGCAGCTTGTCCCTCTTGAAGATAGATGATGGCAGTGAAATGCTATTATAGACAATTACTTGTCCCTTTATTCTCTTAGACTCTACCTCTCTAGCTCTTGGGTAGTGAGATACTAAATCCCGACATTTTTAATTTTGAAAGAGAGACCTTTATAATTGTATATTGTTTTCCTGTAATGTGAACAAAACTGTTCAGTAAGAAAGTCCCAGTCAACTCCCTCCTGCTCCAGGACACAGGGTCTGTTAGGAGGAGATTTGTTACTGCAGGGACAGTTGTGTCTTTCAGTTGTCTCCCTTTCTCAGGGATCTGCAAGAAAGTCCCTCAAAGAAGCCTGGCTTTCCCTGATGGAGTTTAACCCTCTGGATCAGCACATCGTGTGACTGACAGTTACTTATCTCCACAGAGTGCTAACTAAATCCCCAGAGGCCACTACGTAGGGTTTGCTCCTTGGAACCCAGAAGTGAGACTGTCAGAGGTGAATAATTGGATGACAACAGGAAAAGTAGTTGACCTCTGGGACTGACTGGGAAATGCAAATGATATGAGAACAGTGGAAATGAGTGGTATTACCAGTTACCCTCATAGTGGTTTTCACTGAATTTCACTGGTTTTCATCTGTAATACTTACTTCCTATTTTTCTTATGTTTTGTAAAAAGAGATCTATCTTTAGAAATGAGTACTTAAAAGAAAATGAAGTTGCCAAGATGCTGATATCTTCTGTTTAAATTATACCAAAAATTCTCTTCAAATATGGAGATTAATTTTTTTCTAGAGAAATTATTACAAGATCACCTTGAAAACTTTGTTACTTAGAACGTGGTTCAATAGTTATATACCAATTTAATACATATTTAAACAACAGCATATAATGATTTTAATGTCAAATAATAATGTAATTTTCTATTTGATACAGTATGCATAATAAAATTTAAACCCATATTTTAAAATATATTCAGTAACTTAATTAGACATCATGCCACTCAGATGTCTCATGTAAGACACTATAAATACCACCAAATATCTGTCCATCTCCTCCTCAAGTTCTGTCATTTTGGATCTTAACAAGAGAAAGGCTTTCGCTCTGCAACATGGAGCTTAATGCACAGATTTTCGCAGAGGATTTTTTTTATCTAATAAATTTTCTTTGAAGAAAGGGTATCACTTCCCATATGAAAACTTCTATATGCTTCTGTAGTCTTTGAACAATTTGAATAATTTTAAATTTGAAATAATTTCACATTTGAACAATTTCACAGAGGTTCAGAAATTGTTTAATGATCCATGTATGCAGTGTGCATTTATGGGCCTTAAACAGGTATATTGTGAGTTCAAGGATAGCCTTGGTCTCATAGTGAGACTTGCTCTGAGAAACACAGTCACAGATCGTGTCATGAAACCAGAATATCAGGATACCTGAGGTTTTGTTTTTAAATAACTTATAAAAGTGACATCAGTTTGATATCCATATGCTACTAGAGGGGAGTCACTTCAGAAGGAGCATGATGGAACTTAGCATTGGGAGGACAGGACAGCAGAGAACTGACACAGGAATGCTGGGGCCTTTTCCTGCTTGATCTTTTCTCATCAAACAAACAGAAACTTTATCATAAAGGTAGTTGCCTTTATGACATTTATATTGTTGTCTCCAAAGAGGTTCCTTCAGCTCCAGCTTTCTTCAAATAGTTACTGAATTGGATTGTCATATGATTCAAGAAGAAAGGATTGGACATGGATTGACGGTGGCCCATCTAACCTGTAAGTTTCTGGGACCTTTCACACGGGGGGTGGGGAGGTGGTGAGGACTGTATACAAAGGATTTTTTTCCCATTCACATGGTTTTTCTCATTTTTTATAGAGCTCATGGGAAGAAACAAGTTGCAGAAGGCAGTGTCTCAATAAGTGTTAGACAGGGAAGATGTATGGTCAAGGAGCTGACTGAAAGTGGCCTAATACTGCATACACTAAGGATTGTGTGTGCTAAGATGCACAGGGCACAAGCAAATCAATGGCTTAAGATGATGTAAAGTGACTAAATCATCATGACAGATACAATGAGGATGAGTATCTCAAACATTCATTTGACTTTTTTTCTATAGTTTGCTTACATAACTGCTTGCTATTTTTAAATATAAGAACATATTTATACACACACACATATATATCTTCCCATTTCAGGTTGTTGTGTTGTATAAACTCCAAGTTTTATGTTTATTTATAATCTTGTAGAAAAATGTTGACTGACTACCTTATTAATAATATTTCTTTTGCTTAGGTTTCTCATATGCATAAAGTATAATCATATTGCCCCGTACTACCCCCAAAACTTCCTCTACATCAGCAATAACATATGTCCTGATATTAAAATAAAACAAAACAAAACAACACACAAACTAAATCTCACTCTCTTGATTTTACCAATAAAGACTTAGGGTCCAGATTTTGGGGTGAAAACCTACAGCTCAGAGAGACAGAGAAAGCACTCAGTTGATCTTCCTATTCAGCGAACATCCCAGAAGGAAAACGCTGAAAACTAAAAGCTAAAATCCAACATGTTGATAGCTCAGCTGACAGCTGAGGAGTAAAAACTAAAAGCCCTTTCTTCTCCACACTGTCTTAAATACCCTTTTCTCAATGTCCTTCATTTCTGTTTAATCTTCCCTGGTGGTTTCTTTCTCTGCCTCTTGACCTAGGTATTTCACTCTTGGAATAAAGGTGTGTGCTAGGACTAAACCACTCACAACTAGAAACAGGGTTTTACAGTTCACAATCTCAGGGTTCACAATGAGATCAAATATCCTGCAACAGTGCCCCTCTAACTTATGTCTTCTTCATTAACTAGGCCATCCACTGGAGGAAGAAAACCCACCATTGGCCACACCTTCAGTAAAGAATGAATTGTCCTTTTCTAGCAACTCTCACCTACCAATAGTGATTTCTTATGATATAGAGAACCCTTCTTCATCTTTTCAGAAATTTCATATTGTCTAGAAGGCTGCATTTCACAGAGCTTTCCATCTTCTTTAGTTTTTACATTCTTTCTGTTTCTTCTTCTTTGATATTCCCTGAGTCTTGCCAGTGGTTTGGAGGGGAGAGGGTTAATGTAGATGCCTCCTTGGGAGCTAAGTGCATATTCTCTTCTCCTAAGTCCTTGGACCAATCCTACCTCACTCCATGGACCACCATTCCCTGTAAAAAGAAGCTTCTCTGATGGAGGATGAGAGCAGCACAGGCCTACACCATAAATATAACTATTAAAAATGCAATTTGACCACCTGACCACTTAGCAAAGTGACTGTACGGCTTATGACCTCCCCAATCATGGATTTTTGATTTGGATTACAACACCAAACATGATTTTTCTTGTGTGGTAAAGGCCTCAGTTCCAATAAGGGAGAAGTGACTTATCCTATAACATCTGTACCACTGGGCATAGCTTGCCAGGCAGGTCAGAATTGTGGCAGATTCCAGTGCTGGGGTAGGACGACTCATATCTTTTTCTGCCCTGCAGCCTGCAAAGCACCTTCTGACCCTTTGAGTCAGCCCAGGGGAGGATATTTCCTGATTGATTTGAGATGAATTTCTCTATATTCCGACATCCAACTGTGTGTTATCTCCGGCAGGAGGATCTTACCGTGTAGTTATGGTGGGAAACCAAGGGCAGCAGCAAAAGCCTGTGCTGTGTTCATGGTCTCTGTGGTCTCCCTTGCTAGTAACTCCTCTGGATGTGTCCCCTGCCTTGCACCTTGATTTTCTTTTAGTAACTTATATCTTCTGTGATTGTAACTATTTTTTAAAGTTAAAATTTTTATCTCTTAAATTACATGTTTTTGTAGAATATATTATGATAAGGTTTCCCTTCCCCCTAAATACTCCTGGTTCCTGCTCACCTTCCTACCCACTCAACTTCATGTTATTTTTCTCTCTCTCCCAAAGAAGAACAAAACAAAAAAAGAAAATAAAATCAAAAAAGCAAGGACACAAACAAACAAACAAACAAAACCTCTAAACCACCAAGGAAACATGGAGCTTATTTTGTGTTGGTCAACCACTAACTAATCAATTATTAGCTAGTCAATTACTAACTAGCTGGTTTCCATAAAGCCTTTTATGAATGCTTACTTTTGACTAATCCTTCCTTTATTCTCTCCTGTCCCTTATTTCCCGGTACTCCTCCACATTTGTCCTTTAATCCTCAAAATCCACCTTCTGTCTTCCTATCATATATTCATCATTTTTTCTTATTATTTATATTTTTAGAAATAAATTTTTTAAAGATCCCCTATTACTTCTGTGTTTGTCTTTAATAAGTTTGTTTGGTTGTTGAATTTTCAGTTGATTTTCGTATCATTTAAAATGAGTTTAATTTTCACTACTTCTGTTGTTATTTTGAGATAGGGAGTCAGGTCACCAGGCTCTCCTTGAACTCTTGGCACTCCTGTCTCTAACTCTCAGGTGTTGGGACTACAAGCAAGTGTGTCTTTCCTAGCTTTTATCTCTTAAATGATGTCAGTAATAATTATTTTACACCTGTTAGTTGGTAACCCTACTGTCTGTTATTTTGTGGGTTTAATGTACGATTTCTGCTGTCTTATGTTCATGATGTAATTTTCCTTGTGGTATTCACTCCGTTTATTCTTTAGCAGCCTCAGAAACAATCTGAGGCATGGTATCCACAGTGATGCTTTCAGGAACCTTTCATTCAGTGCTTGGGATCATGGCAGGTCTGGATTACTATGTGGACAGCTAGGTTCCAAATATGCAGGAAAATAACTTCCTCTCTTTCCTCTGAGGACACTCTCAAGCAGGCTGTCACAGAGGTGGCCAGAGGACAGACAGCCTTATAAGATATACTAATATATTCTAATCAGCAATATTATTAGTACTGCTATTGATTTTGTTTTTTCCCTATGAAGTATCATTTCATACAGACTATCCCTAGTCTTCCTGGACTTATCTCACAAGCACTGTGATTTCTGTTATTTGCCATCATGACTGGCCACAGAGTTAACAACTTTGTTTATAGCCTATGGCACCGTACAGAGTCAGAGATGGGCAGGTGGTAACATTTAGTGAGGTGCCAGAGGCTGACTATGCTACAGAACTATTCCTGGATGGTGGTGCTGTTTCTATGTCAGATCTGAGGCTTCACGGAGGAAATTCAGTGGTCAGAAGGTTTCTGTGGCCACCACAAGCATTTTCTCTGGTGGGAAGATGCAGAAGCTTGAATACCTGCTTACAATGTCAGCTTCTAATGAACCATGTGAGCATCTGTGAGCCTAAACTTGTGTTTCTTGGGTAGAGGTATAGGTAGGCATCACTGGGTAAAGTTAAGAGCTCACGACACAGAATATGTGCTTCATGTGTATCTGTGAACAGTTAGTGTCTGCTGGATCCTGTTCCCCTTTGCCCATGTTCAACACTCATGCTTTATTGGTTGCACCCATAATCCTATCTCATGGCTGGTTAAGGTGTAGCTCACCTCTCCTGTCTATGACCAATGGGCCACTTGCTTTCATTTATCTTCCTTTGTTTTTTTTTTTCTGTAGTAAATCTAAACACTCCATCTCTCCCTGGTTTAAATCCAAGATTAAGGAAAGGTGATCTTTTGTTAAACTTTATCTCTTTGTCATTTCAGTCCCCATGGAGTCTGGTGGATCTTATTCCCTGTCTGGTATTCTTTTACACAGAGTCTCATCAGGCTAACCTGTTTCAAAATCACTGTTATTTCCCAAACCTGATGTGAATTCCTGATCTGCTTAGATTCATTACTTAGTATTTGAATGACCATTTTATATAGCTTTACTATTCATCTTGCCTTGACTATTAGGAGAAAGATTGTCTAACATGCTCTACTGATCCTCTGGAGTCTCAACTCTACTGGCCTAAGTCTGTGTGGGAATCTGCTTCCTGGGTGTTCAGAAGTGCATTGAATATGGTTTTAATTATCAGTTAATATTTAGTCATGATCTCCCTACCTAGGATAGTCTGACCTGGTTTGTAATCCTTCTACTCAGCCTCCCAAACGGTGAGGTTATAGGCCTGCCTCATCTTTCCTAGTGTTTCATTTTTTTACTCAATGTTTTAAATTACATTTTCCCGGGAGGTGGTTGTGGCATTAACACACCATCCTGCAGAGATGGCAGTTGTATTATGTGCAGGGAGTCAGTGCATCACTGTGTTTTAATAAAGACCCAGTAGCTCTGAGGTGGGAGAAGAAAGTGGGAAATCAACAATAGCAGTCACATACCTTCTTCTGTGCCTGAATTCTAAACCTTTCTTTTTTTTTTCTTTAAAACAGGGATATATCAGACCTTCTCCATGTGCCACATAACATATTTCTTCCTTCTTTTTTTAACCATAAAATATTTTACTATTTTATATAAGAAAATTAAATTTAAAAACCAGACATACAGAGATCGGGATTCCATAAAATCTGTTATTAACTATACAATTAACTTGAGTACGTTTTCTGAACATATGGACAATATTTTCAATTTTTTTTAATTTAATTTTTTCATTTTTATTTTATATTAATCACAGGTTATGTACTTTGTATCCCAGCCGTAGCTCCCTCCCACATTCCCTCACTATTTCTCACATCCCTCCCTCATCTCCTCCCTGCCCTTTTCCAAGTCCTCTGATAGGGGAGGACCTCCTCCCCTTCCATCTAACTCTAGCTTATCAGGTCTCTTTAGGACTGGCTGCAATGTCCTCTTCTGTGGCCTAGTAAGGCTGCTCCTCCCTCAGGGAGGGCGAGGGGGTCGAAGAGCCAGCCATTGTGTTCATGTCCGAAATAGTCCCTGTTCCCCTTACTAGGGTACCCACTTGTATATTGAGCTACCATTTGCTACATTCAAGCAGGGGTTCTAGGTTATATGCATACATGGTCCTTGGTTAGAGAAACAGTCTCATCAGAGACCCCTGGGCCTGCTATATTTGGTCCTTATGGAGCTACTGTCCTCTGAACCAACTGAATTTCTATATGCAGGAAAATGAAAATAGATCCATATTTATCACCCTGCACAAAACTAAAGTCCAAGTCGATCAAAGACCTCAACATGACACCAGGCACATTAAATGGGTTAGAAGAAAAAGTGGGAAAGACCCTAGAACTCATCAGCACAGGAGACTACTTCTTTAATAGAACACCAACAGCACAGGCTCTAAGAGCAACAATAAATAAATGGGACCTCATGAAACTGAAAAGCTTATGTAAAGCAAAAAACACTGTCATCAAAACAAAACAACAGCCTACAGACTGGGAAAGGATCTTCACCAAACCTATATCTGACAGAGGGCTAATATCCAATATATATATATAAAGAACTCAAGAAGTTAAAAAGCGACAAATCAAGTAATCCAATTTAAAAAATGGGATATGGAGCTAAACAGAGAACTCTCTGTAGAGGATTGTAGAATGGCAGAAAAACACTTAAAGAAATGCTCATTGTCCTTAGCCATCAGGGAGATGCAAATCAAAATGACCCTGAGATTTTACCTTACACCCATCAGAATGGCTAAGATCAAAACCTCAAGTGACAACACATGCTGGAGAGGATGTGGAGAAAGAGGAACCCTCCTCCGTTGCTGGTGGGAATGTAAACTTGTACAACCACTCTGGAAATCAATCTGGTGCTTTCTTAGACAGTAAGAAGAGTGATTCCTCAAGACCCAGCTATACCACTTTTAGACATATATCCAAAAGATGCTCAAGTACACAACAAGGACATTTGCTCAACTATGTTCATGGCTGCTTTATTCGTAATAGCCAGAACCTGGAAACAACCCAGATGTCCCTCATTTGAGTAATGGATACAGAAATTGTGATACTTTTACACAGAGGAATACTATTCAGCAACTAAAAAGGAGGAAATCATGAAATTTGCAGGCAAATGGTGGGACCTGGAAACGATCATCCTGAGTGAGGTATCCCCAAAGCAGAAAGACACACATAGTATATACTCACTTATATAGACCTATAAGATAGGATAAACATACTGAAATTTATATACCTAAAGAAGATAAACAAGAAAGAAGACCTGGGGTAAGAGGATTAATCCTCACTTAGAAAGACAACTAGGACAAACATTGGAATTAGGAGTAAACAAGTAGCAGGGCAAGAGCCTACCACAGAGGGCCTCAAAAAGAGTCTACCTAGCAGTGTATCAAAGCAAATATTAAGACACATAACCAACCCTTTGGCAGAGTTCAGGGAATCATATGAAAGAAGGGGTATTTCTTCCTTTTAACTGGCTTTATTGCAGAAAGCAATAGAGGAAATGCACTTTAATATAAAATTATCCCTTACCAATACTGAAAATTCATTTAACTTGCTAATGAAAAATTAACACCGTGGAGTATATGAGGAGTTAAGTTTTGATTAAAAGACAATTTTTATTTCATTTATTTTTGTGTGTGTTATGCACACACATTTGCACATACATTACACAGCACAAGTAGTCAGAGGAGATTAAAGAATTATTACTCTTCTACTTTGTGGAGTCTGAAGTCTGAACTCAGGTTGTCTGAGTTGGTGGTGGTGCACCCCACCAACTGACCCATGTTACTGTCCCAAGATCATTTTTTATGAGTTTAGAGAAAATGAATATCTTTTTATTGATATGCTTAAGATTAATTCCATATTCTGTACATTTTTTGTCAATAAGCCTTGTTTTAAACATCATTATAAGCTTAAATTGAAATAACTGCCCATTATAGCTTTTAGAGTGATTTAAAGTAATGGAATCACTATGTAAGACAAGAGGAAGTGCGCTTTTCATTTTCACAGCTGCAGCTAGTGATGACTGTGGTAAAGCCCACTCCCATATCTGGGAAAAGAGAATAGACAAATTCCCTGGTTCAGTGTGCAGTGTGGAGGAAAGGTAAAAAGGCATGTTTTGTCATCTTTGTTGGTATCCTGTGATGATTTGTGAAAATCTAGTGGCCGAATATTTTAACTGCAGGACTCAGTCTATTGTACAAACAGGGTGCAAACAGGGTGATAAGCTGGAAGGGAAGAAATGCTCCTCTAAAAGTTGACTTAACCCAGCAGAAGCCATCTTTCTTCCTGGTACATAGCATAGCTTGTGTCTGTAGAATGGATGCCTTTGCTCCAAGCACTGAGCAAACACTCTCTGTTTCCCAGATGACACAGAAGCCAATACTTAACTGTGATAAATGGCATATGCTTCATCATCAGGAAGATAAAGCATTTTACTATCTCATTGCTCTGACAGTACAATTAAGAAATAGGAAACCAGGGAAACATATGAAAGAAGGGGGAGTTAATATGATCTGGAGAAGATAGGAGCTCCACAAGGACCAAATATATCTGGACACAGGGGTTTTATATGAGACTGTTTCTCCAACCAAGTACCATGTGTGGAAATAACCTAGAACCTCTGCTTGCCTGTAGCCCATGGTAGCTCAGTATCCAAGTGGCTACCCTAGTAAGGGAAACAGGGACTATTTCTGACATGAACTCAATGGCAGGCTCTTTGACCTCCCCACCCTACAAGGGAGGAGCAGCCCTCCTAGGCTACAGAGGAGGACTTTGCAGCCAGTCCTGATGATACCTGATAAACCAGGGAAGGATGAAATGGGAGGAGGTCCTCTCCTATCAGTGGACTTGGAAAGGAGCAGGGAGGAAATGAGGAAGGGAGGGTGGGATTGGGAGGGAAAGAGGGAGCGGGATTCACCTGGAATACAGAGTTAATAAAGTGTAACTAATAATAAAAATAAAATTAAAACAAAAAAGAAATAGGAAACCGTGGGGCCCAGCTGGCAGGTAAGGAACTCAGCTACAATCTGGGCCTAGAGCCTACACTTTGAGTTACTCCCCCTAAACATCTACCCCATCTATGAACTCCCACAGCATGTAAAGCAGCCAGTCTTACATAACCAGAGCCGAAAGATCACTATGATTCTGGCAACCAACAGTTATCCTTTCCTCCCCAAGTTGCTTTGATCAGGGTGTTTTATCATAGCAACAGAATACACCAAATCCAAACAGGGTAATTTTGTTACCTTCCAAAGTGTTTTCTGCACCTTGCCCCTCACTTGGCCCTAGAAAAATAGACATTTGCTCTTTTCTACTATGAATGAATATGGCCTAGTCCAAAGTATCATATATTATGTATAGATTTGTGATTGGCTTTGTATTTCTCTGCATCTTTCACTGTTAGAAATATTATCATTATTGGCTTTTAGCTACCCAACGCTCTTTTTCACAGACCAACAGTTCATTCTTCTTGCTATAAAGCACTTTTGAATTACGCAAATATTCCATAATACTTGTCCACTCACATGTGAGCATGTGGTATGTTGCTAGTTTTGACAATTGTGAAAGTTGTCATGTCAATTCATGTGCATTCCACTGTATGAACATATATTTTATTTCTTTCAGCAATTATCTTTTGTGAACAGCCAGTGTCTGCTGAGATCTTTCTTTCTTTGCCCATGCCAGCATGCACACATAATTTTCTGACTGTCCCCATGAGCATGTCTCATTGCTGACTAATGTAAAAATGTATTGCTATCATATCCAACCTGCTCTGTCTATGTTCATTCTACAAGCTGCTTTCTTTCATTTTTCTTCCTTGTCTCTTTTACATTCTGTATATTTAAATATTTTATTTCTCCCCATCTTAAATCCAAGATTTAATAAAGTACTTTATATTGCTAAAGACTGGTCTCTTTCAGATCTCAGTCTCACGTGGATTTCATTTTCGTTCTTTACCTTTTGGACAGAGTTTCATTAACCCAGATTAGCCTTAAGCTCCCTATATATTGAAGGTTAGCCTTGAACTGTGATCCTTCTACTTTCATGTCCCAATTACTGGGACTATGATTGTGTCCCACTATGCCT
Organism: Pachyuromys duprasi; assembly: GCA_028658305.1. Classification (NCBI taxonomy): domain Eukaryota; kingdom Metazoa; phylum Chordata; class Mammalia; order Rodentia; family Muridae; genus Pachyuromys; species Pachyuromys duprasi. The sequence continues at coordinate 15,619,726 of CM053761.1, forward strand.
TGCTGGATTTATTACTGAGGATTTACATTTTGTCTGCATTCTTTAGTCAGCTTCCTCTAACTATTAGGAGGAAATGGCTCTAGTGATTTCCTGACCATCTGAAGTTCATTCCAATTCCTGCTAACACTTCAGTCTAAGCAGAAATGATTTCTGTTAGTTTTTACGTAAAGATATTAAGTAATAATTATTATATGATTTCTGGTTTTGTTATGTAGCCCAGGCTAGCCCAGAACCCACAGTCCTTCTGTTTCAGCCTGTATGATAAAATGTTCTGTGTTTTAATTTAATTATTTTGCAACATTTAATATTTTAACAGAAGATAAACTGTGGACTCTAATACAGCATCCTGCAGAAATCAGAGTTGTACTGCATACAGGGAATTCAGGAGATTCCCATGTTTCATTGAAGACCCATTGGCTATGAGGTGGGGAAGGAAGAAAGGGAAATAGTCCAAAACATGTGTTACAGCCTTCATCTCTGATTGTATTTCCAATATTCCCTTTCTCCCTAACAAACAAGAGTATAAGGCCTTGTTCTGTGAGCCACAACATCTGTTTTTACTTTTACTCTAGCATTTTTATTGACAAAATATAAACGAGGAAGCAGATGTAGCATGAAATAATTTCTTGGAAATACTGAAAATCAGTTTTACCTGCTGACCAAAAATTGTGAGTGTGAAGTAAAATGCAGATTTTGTTGTGATCAAGGTTACATCCCACCAGCAATTGAGGAGTGTTCCGCTTTCTCCACAACCTCTCTAGCATGTGTTGTCACTTGAGTTTTTGATCTTAATCATTCTGGTGGGTGTAAGGTTGAATCTCAGGGTTGTTTTGATTTGCATTTCCCAAATGACTAAGGACATCAAACATTTAAGTGTTTCTCAGCCATTTTACATTCCCTGCTGCTTCTCAATAGTTTTGTTTTGAAGTTTATTTTGTTAGATATTAAAATAACTATGTCCAATTGTTTCTTAGTTATTTTTACTTGGAATATCTTTTGCATCCTTTTCTCCTAAGCTTCTGGAAGAATTACTTTTCTAATATTTGATCAAGCACAATGACCAAGAGAATTTATAGAAGGAAGGGTTTGTTTTAGGCTTATGTTCCTAGAGGGTTAACATCTATGATGATCGAGCAGAGACACAGTGGAAGAAATAAATGAGAGCTCACATCCCAAATCACAAACAGAATGCAAAGAGAGATAAATGCAAATGTAGTGAAGTCTTTTGAAACCTCCAAGTCCTCTCCCAGTGACATGCTTCCTTCATCAAGACCACAGCTCCTAATCTTCCCCAAATAGCCAGCAACTGGGGACCAAATACACAAATTCCTGAAACTTATGGGGTACATTTGATTTAAAGATGCATGTAGCAGCCATAGCAGGAGTGTGTAAAGAGACAAGTGTAGTAAAAAGCACAGAAGGGAGATGCGTTACGGGTAAGTACCATTGAGAACAGAAACAAACAGTTCAGAGAATTATAAGTCCATCTTTTCTGGTCCTGGCATGAGGCTTAGGTTTAAAATAGAGCTCAAGATTTATGCACACACACTGCACTCTTCACAGTGTGGTTCCAAATATCACCACTGTCTTTGCTTCAGAATCTCATTCACGGTGGTCTGACATTTTGCGAGAACTGTGTTTCAACAGCTCAAGAGCCAAATGTAAATTTTGAGTGTCTCTCTTCTGAATATGTTCACTCATGCCAGGACTGATATGCTGCATTCTACAAACAGTCTTTGTTTGGAACTGAAAAAGTGAATTACACACACTAAGAAAATGAAAGGGAGCAAATATAAATCTACTCTTTCTTTTTTTCTTTTAGAAATTATATTGTAACAGCATGGTCTGGTGCTTTGTATTTGATTCTTAATTAATTTGCTTTTTGAGGTCTGCTTCATGTCTTTTACTAGCACACATTCACATACCTCAAAATAATGTTTGTAACCTTGCTTAAGAGATTATTCTTGATTGGCTGAGTAAAAGGTCTAACCTGGGCAGGACAGAATGGCAAAAGTTTGAGGGCTTTCAGGGAAGGAAGAAAATGGGAAGGAGAAGGAAATTGAAAGAGGAAGGAAGGAGAGAACCACCATAGCTTAGTAAGGAAGACGCACATGGTCGGCAGGAATGGATGAAGCAGCACAAGTGAGCGGATAAGCAAATACTTATGGAATTATGAATGGGAGGTAGCCTGGAATGGAGCTAGGAGCTATCAAGAATGACCCAACGCTAATATCTGAAGAGCTGAAAAAAATGAACGGAATCCATTATTTTCTTTCTGCAAAACACATTATCATACCATCAACTCATATAATATAAAATATAAAATCAAGCCTTTGTATTTTAAAAATACTGGAGAGTCCCTTTGAAATTATATTTTAAAGCCAATAAGTGTTGGACCTATGCACCATGTATTTTAAATTAACTAATTAATCTTTATGTGTATAGATATTTTGTCTGCCTATGTGTCTGTGTATTACATGTGTTCACTAACCGTGGAGGCCTGAAGAGTATGTCAGACCCCCAGAACTGAAGTTTTTAGCTGTCAGGTAGTACTGTGAACCCAGGTTCTCTGAAAGAGTAGCCAGTGCTCTTAACTGCTCTGTTGGTTTGAAAGAAAATGGCCCCAAAGACTCATACATTTGCCTTCTGGTTTCCAGGTGTTGGATCTGTTTGGGAAGAATTAGGAGGTGTGGCCTTACTGGAGGGAGGGATTGATGGAGGGGTGGCCTTTGAGTTTCAAAAGCCCATCCTATTTCCAGTTAGCTTTCTCTGTCTTGTGCTTGAGGATCAAGTGTAATTTCCAAGTTTCATCTCTAGCACCATGCCTGCTGCCATGGTCCATGCCATGCTGGTCATGGACTCTAACCCTCTGGAACTAGGAGCCCTTCATTTGACTGTTTTCTTTTATATGTTCCCTTGGGCATAGTGTCTTGTCACAGCAATAGAAAAGTAACAAAGAAAACTGCTAAGCTGTCTCTCCAGCACTTCTCCAATAGCACTATGTTTTTTAATAATTAGACTCGTTAGTGCTATACCAAATTCTTCCATGAATGTTATAGTCAATATTTCTGGGAATCTACACAGAATACAAATTTGAATCATTTCAAGGATTTAACATAAGATTTCAATAAATATTTTATAATACTTCTCAAATCTTCAAACTTTTACGAATGTAAAAGAAGAAAAGAGATGTTGTTATAAGGGTCATCTAACTCCTGTGAAAAGTTCTCTATCCTGGGTGTGTAATCTACAGTGTGAGCGCCTGAGTCTGTGGCTTCCTGTGTGGTTTAATATAAATGTCTTAAGTTGCACCAGACACTTCTTTTCCTCTGTTGGGCTAACCTCTCAGAAAAGATCTGGTCTATTTTTATATCTTATCTTTATAAAATCAATATGTACAAAGTTTTCCAGTGTCCTCTCAGTTTTTATGATAGTGGGGAGTTGGCATAGAGGAGACATAAACTGTTTAGAAACCATCAGGTATTGAACTACATGTCATGTTTTTCCTACTGCTCTGAATGTACTTTGAGAAAGCAATTGCTCAATTGTTACTGGGATCTCATTCCCAGCTCTGGTTATCCCTCTAGTTTTTGTGATCTTTGTTGAATGAATTCAGATGAGACAGAGTGTAGGTTAGAAACAGGCAATGTTGAATACAAAATAAATTGGAGAGCTTTTAAGGGTGTGAACTGCAGTGAACAAAAGAGCCATTACAGTGAACACTCTTACCATGTGAGGACATTGACTAAATCACGGCCAATCTATCAGGGCCCCACTCTCCTACAAAAAAGCATGTGCAGGTCAGAGGACAACTTCCAAGAGTCAGTTTCCTCATAGAACAGTGGGGTACAGGTATCAAGTCTTTAGGGCAGTCTTTACGCTTAAATAAAGCCTTTAGGCCAGTGATTCTTATTGTTCCTTATGTTGTAACACTTTTATATAATTACTCATGTTGTTGAAGGTAAACCTTCAACCATAAAATTATTTCATTTCTACTTCATAATTGTAATTTTGTTACTGTTATGAATATTAATGTAAATACATGATTTGCGGGATATCTGATATGTGACCCTCAAAGGGGTCGGGAAACATAGGTTGAAAAACACTGCTTTTAGGCTGAGCCATCTTGGCCTCCCTGAAGGAATGAAATTTCCATAGAACACTTCCATTTAGTTGCATCTTAATATTGTCAAAATGACAGAGTACATCATTCTTAGAATCCTTGTAGAAATTCACCCAGCAAGCAGATCTTGTCCAGGGGGAATGTGTCAATTATAGGAAAGATTTCAGCAAGCTCTCAGGAGCTGTTATCAGATAAGTGTGACTCCCAGAAGTATATAGATTAAAAATGAAGCTACATAATGAATAGTTTTGCCATTAGATAGATGCCAAAATGCACTGAGGATAAGCAGGTATTTGTTTTCCACTCACGAGAAGTGTTAGCCACTATCTGTGAAATTGTGGGTGCTACCACATTAAAGACTACACTGCCATAGAGAAGAGTTTGGCAGTAGGCTATAATTATCTCATTTCTTTTCAAAATTTCCCTCATTTTACAGAATTAATGTTGTACATTATTTATTCTAAATCATAACATTACTAGTCCCACATACAGTCACTGTAAATATTGTTGAAATAGTTTGCAGGGTTTTTTGTTTTTGTTTTTTAAATAAGTCCTTTATTAGATTTATATTCTTCAAATATTTTCTCCTTTCTTGGTTTTGTTCATAGAGTAGAAGTTTTAATTTTAGTTACATTTAGCTTTTCAGTGGTTTTTTTTTCCTTGATCATGTTTCCTAGTTTTGATCTAAAGTTATTAATGCACTTGTTTTTTTCCTGTTCTATTATCTTTTGTGTATTTTTGTTTTTCACTTATGTCCATGGTGCATTTTAATTTAATATTTTTAAATGTATAAATCTGTTTACAGTCAGGATTTTTTTTCATGTAAATGTCCTCAACTTTCCTTCATTTGACTGATTGCCTCTTTTTAAATACTCATGTGGCTTTACTTTTGGTCTTCATTGCTACTCTGCTGATCAACATGCCTTTTGTTTTGGTTTTCTACCTAATCAATGCTGTCTTAGTGTATCTCCAATTTTAGTCTAGAAATCACACATCGGTTTGACATTTGTTTCTATGTCTTCAGTTGTTCAGGATCCTGGATCCTTCATTTCTCTATTTGCATTCATTTATTGACGTTCATTAAATGCCTTTATGAATTCTTTTTTCTGCTCTTATTTTATTTTATTTATTTTTTATTTACATTTTTATTTTATATTAATCACAGGTTATGTACTTTGTATCCCAGACATAGCCCCTTCCAGTATTCCATTCCTGTCCCTCCCATCCCTCCCTCATCTCTTCCCTGCCCCTTTTCAAGTCTGCTGATAGGGAAGGTCCTCCTCTCCTTTTTTCTAACTCTAGCTTATCAGGTCAGTTTGCAGGTTTTTAAAAAATCAAATCTTAAAGTGTAGTGTGTGTTATACATTTAGTGCATCTCTAAATCCAGACCGGGCACATACCAACTACCCAGAAGCTGTGAGTGACCAGAAGCCACCATGTTGCTTAGACAGCTCTAGATGGTGGTCTAACTCAGTTTATGCCTACACTTTATTTATGCAGATCAGTTATGGCGAAGGGTTCTATGGCAAAGGGTTCTATAGACATCTCATGAAGCACTATACTTCCCCCTGTATCTCAGCGCATAAGCTATTTTTCATAACTTTCAGTCTATGGTTTACATGCAATCATATATAATTTTTCGAGGTAGGATCTTTTTATGTGCTTTTTGGCTGTCCCAGAAATCACTGTGGAGACCAGATCAGGCTGGCTGTGAACTCACAGAGATCCACCTGCTTCTGCCTTCCAAGTACTGGGATTAAATGCTTGCACCAAAACACTAAACCCAAAATCATATTTTTATTATACTTAGGGGTTTTTTTGCAAATTTTATAGATAAGCACAGTTTCCTTACTTCTTAAAGTCACCACTCTAATCTCATACTGAATTGCTTGCAATGTCCATAACAGCCTCCTTATTCAGAACTGTTTGATCTTATCTCACTGTAGGAAAGAGAAACGCCAACTGCAGAAGCTATTGACATTCGGGTTCAGAGCTCTGGACACTTAGATCTCTGGCCAGGCTACTCCTCAGAGGAGGGCTGCAGTAACAATGCAATCTTTGACCAAGGTCCAACCCCACTCTTTTTTTTTATTATTAATTTATTTATTTTTATATCAATCACAGGTTAGGTACTTTGCATCCCAGGCATAGCCTCCTCCGTCATTCCCTCTCACCCTCCCACTCCCTCCCTCCTCTCCCTCCTCCCCGCCCCTTCCAATTCCACCAACAGGGGAGGACCTCCTCCCCTTCCATCCAACCCCAGCTCATCCTGTCTCCTCAGGGCTGGCTGCAATGTCCTCCCCTGGGATCTAGCCAGTCTGTCACTCCCCAGCTTGTATGGGGGAGGGTTAAAGAGTCAGCCATCAAGTTCATGACTGAAACAGTCCCTGTTTCCCTCACTAGGGTCTTCAGTCCGAC
>CM053761.1:15626766-15643802 GCA_028658305.1 Pachyuromys duprasi
ATCACGGGTGCTGGCGTTTTAGGTCCCAGAGTTCAGTCTCCTGGTCGCTGCGTTATTTCTGTTGTCCTACTCCTCAGACACAGTGTCCTCTAGTGGCAGCCATCTTGGATCTCCCCAACCCCACTCTTTAGGCATTACTTGGACAGTGAGAAAATGAGTTCTTCGTGGAGTAAAGGTAGGAATGTAAACAGTTCTCTTGAAAAAGGATTCAGTTATTTTTATTTTCTGTGTATGAGTATCTTGCCCGCATATATATGTATATATACATACACACTACATGCATACCTGCTGTCCTCAGAGAACAGACAAAAGTACCAGACCACAGAGATCTGTTTCCTAGATGAGTCTAAATCCCATCAAGTTGATAGCTTATTATGCTGAGTATAGAAAACAGATGAATTTTTTTGAAGGATTTCTTAAATTCCCTCCTAAAATACCATTGATCTCATGACTTGCTATGCCTGCCTTTTATCTTTAAATGCTACAAAAGCAACATGCATTCTTTGGAAATCACACTTCAAATTTTGAATTTTGGCTCTTTCTTTAGCCAAAATCACAATCATATTACTGAAGACTTGCTTCAGTGCTTGAGTGATGTGGCCTAAATTTAGGAAACTCCTTCTGTGAGCAATTCCCCAAAGAATGAAGCAGCAAAAAGGAAGGAATAGAAGATTGCAATAAGGTGGAAGAAGAGAAGATTGCAATAAGGTACAAGATGTGCCTTGAAAGCCCAAGGTGGATACAGCAGTACACAAGCCCGGTGCCTGAAATCTTTTTGTTGTTGTTTGTTTCTGGGGTTTTTACTGAGGTGAGCATGGAAACTCCTGGAAGTGAAGCTGACCTTCACTTCCAACAGGCAATGGGTAAATAAACAATTACCACTTTCCATCACCTTAGTTTGCCTCAGTTATCAGCTAAAGGTTATTTTGTGTGGCCAACCACATTTCCTTCTCCAAGCACGCACATAGCTTTTGATTGATGGGTGCCCAGGAAAGCACAGCTAATTGTATTTACTGCTATTAGTTTACAAGTCAGCTTTGTGGGCAGTTCAAGACCCCAAGCTACTGTTCTGGTTCATGTTGAGCAAGGTTGTTTGAGAATTGCCTGACTTTTAACGTCTGAATGTTTTAAGCTGCCTCTTGAAGAACCACTTGGTCTGGATCTTCCTCTCTTATGGCCACCATTTGCCTTATCTCTGCTGATCGCACCATTCGCATTGACTTAGCTGTACCCTACTGTCATCCTTCCATTGTCTGAATACATTTTCTATCATGAGTTCTCATGCATGTTTTCTTTATTTATTCATGGGTTTTCACCAAGTGGATGACTGTAACAACCTTTGCCATTATTGCATTCAATTTCATTTACATTTTTATTTTAAAATGGACTAGGCTAGTTGGGTGTAAAATGATCAAATACAAATGTTGTTAAAAGAAAAATGAAAGTTGACATAGAAAAAAATTTAGTAATGAAAGCATTCCAAGAAGCACTGAAATGCACCAGTATTTTGGGTACAAGTATGTGTGAGTATTTGCGTGTGTGCATGTGTTTGTGTGTGTGTGTGTGTGTGTGTGTGTATTTTGAGGACAGGAAGTGGTAGTTTTAGAGAAAATGTGTTGATAATCAATAGATACTCTGACAATAATATTGCATGTTTTTAGTTACAGTAAATATTATTAATAAAATGGTTAGCTCTACAATTTGCTAGATGTCTTAGAATACTTTATGATTATTTCAGTCTAAAAAAGTTGGTAGTTTATTATCAAAACTCCAAGAACCAAAATGCAATTTCTTTCCTTTGCCATATATTTTAAGGTATTCATACATAATTTATATGAATATAATTTATACATATAATTTATATATAACATATATGGGATCTAGTCTATGTAGCAGGTGATTTGCTAATGCTAGAAATGATAAATGTTAGGACAGATAACTTTAAAACCACTGACACAGTGCATTTCTGCAATTATTTACAGGCTAAATTTAGAAACACCTTTCTATTTGCTGTTTTGGGTTAAAGTGGTGGTAAGAGTGTTTGCTGTTCTTGCGGAAAACACAAGTTTGGACCCCAGTAACCAAGTCAGATGGCTTGAAACTTTCCATAACTCTAGCTCAGAGGATCCAGTGTCCTCTTCTGGCCTCCTTGGGTAATTGCATGCATGTGTCACACATTCTCTCTCACACACATACACATACACGCACATAAACATACATACACTCATAGAAATAATTCTAATAAAGAAGAATGTTGTTAAATGTACATCTGTTAAATGACGTATGTTGGTAGTTACAGGCTGACCTCAGCATCATTCATCAGAGCAATCAGTACCTGTGAGCTCATGAGGGGAATCTAAAGCCCTGTGCCTGCCTTTAAGAGAAGTCTACTATGCTTCTTTATTATTATTACTTTTGTTGGAAACTGCCTAAAAAGAATCAATGAGTTCTGACATGGGGAGGGAATAAAATAAGAAAACAGATTAAGCCAAAGGCAAGCATACCTTAGAAAAAGCTAGAGTTAGCCTCAATATTGTCTGCATTGCTATTTATTGTAATTAATTAGTTAATCTGGACCTGGTTGAAAATACTGGCTAGAGCTTACATAATTTGGGGTGTTTACGTTGTTACTATAGTAAAAAGATGTTGCAGAACTTTTTCAATTCCATAAAAATGTAAAAATCAGTCCTGGCAGAATACAGATATGTACCTCTTTTTTCTTAGTTTTGATCATTTGTAAGATTTAGTTGTTAAACATTTTCCGTGCTCATTAAATTCTGAGGTTGTACCTTCCTCAAACTCACTAAACTCGTGTTTTCAAGAAATAAATATTTCCTGGCATAGGGTTTCCTCCTCTTAACTGACACTGAAACTTGTGAAAAAACTGATCCTGGCTTCAGTGAGACTTTTTTGATAGAGGAATGTGGAATGACATCTTCGACTGTCCTCTACTCTCATGTCCCAAGTCAGTAGTACCTCTCTACAGGCCCCTCCCAACGTCACTGTGGAGGTAAGGGCTAGCAGAGCCTGCTCATCCTAGGACTCAGCCAGATTCCGGACTGACCCTGTCTTCCAGCGGGTGAAAACCAAAAAGAATAAACTCAGGTAATATCAGAGGCTGTGAACCTGGGGATGGGAGAGTGTGCTCTCACGCTGTCTGGGACAGAGGGATAAAGTGAAATGCCTTAGGAAGCTGGGTACAAAGTTTGGAGGGCTTTGAGTTGTTGCAGGAGAGAACGGAACTGAGCCTTTACACTCATGTCCAGAGTTATATTCCTCTCAGAGGTGAAGGCAAGACTGGACCAAAATGAGGGTGCATCTGAAAATTCGCGGTGTAAAGTGCAGATGGTTTTTAACTTATTGGTTGTTTTTGATAATACTTATCATCTTTGCAGACATTCTAAACAGGCATTATTTCCTCCACTGTGAATCAAATTACTTCAAATTCCAAAAGAATCACACGGTTAACTAGTAGTATATTTTAATAATTCAAGAATTGTGCTTTCTCATGAGCACTGTGCTGATTCTGTCCTCAGAATTAACAGAAGCTTTTGTTTGGTGGAAAGATGCTTTGTCCACTTAAATCAACAAGTATCCCATATTTCCCCAGTGATTTATTTTTAAGTAGTTATGTAGGAGTATACTTAAATATTTTGAGACCATATGGGAAGATAAATTAAATACAGCAAAGTAACTATTAAAGCAAAAGCTGTGGAAATAAAGAACTTATAAAATCAAAATTTCCCAAAAATGTACATTTTATAAATGAACATTTTATGATATTTTCTGCTTCTTTTACTTTGTTTTATGAATTTATTTTCCTATTTTCATTGTTTTTCTTTCCCCCAGTTCTGGGAATCAAACACAGTTTTCAAATACTAGGCAACTTCCCTACCACCAAACAAAGTCTCAGCTCCTCTTTTTCTTAACCTATAATTTCATTAAGGCAAAAATCTGTTTCAGTAGATCTTATTGCTTTAATAGATGAAGAAATTAAAGTTCAATAGGCCAGGAAGTCTCTGCTTCCCTTGATTCACTTATTTTTTTAAAGCATCACTGCTTTGTATTCAGAGCTCTGGGGTTTCTGGCATGTACCTCTAGCTCTGATAATCTGGTTTTATAGCTGTCCATCATTATTTTCTTTGAATATCTGCACCTTTTTGGGAAGAAGATATATATTTGTTTTTATTAGTAGTACTAATTAACTCAGAAGAAATGTTTTTCTGTTGATTCAAACTCTTTCTTTCTAGGGGAAGGAGCTTATTTTATAAATGTTTAGACATATTGCTTAGATGAGCTAAGTATATAAAGGTAACAATCGTTTGGATTTATGCATATCCATACAAACTAAGGAATGTCAATTATTGGCTATCTGATCTAGAGAATATAATTTGGATTCCTTGAGGTTCAGCTTCTCCATCTGCAATCCATCTGTAAAACCAAGCAAGAAATGCCATCACCATGCTTATTGCTAGAACTACTGTCAGACCTATTCTCTTGACTGCTTTGCCTTGACTGGTATGATATCTTTATTTCTTTTTTCATAGCATAAAATGTGGATCATGAAGTCCAGTGACTACTAAATTAACAAGATAGGAAAAGGAAAGGTGGTTTGGTGTAATGCAATATAGCATTTACGTAAGGATGTGCCTTTGTTAAAAATGACTCTATACAAAGTCTACTATTGTTGCCATTGGGGCTAATATACTCATTAAGCAATCAGATATAATTTTCAACAGCATATATGAATCTAGCTATCTAGACATAATGCACATTGATATCTAAATTTTAGCAACCATTAGAATTATTTCAAAAATTGTCTAATAACTTAAGATAACATATCTAATAACTGTCACAGACCATTGTTTCATTGTGTTAAATTTCTGGTTGAAGGTGTTGCAGAGAAAATTTTTTAAAATCATTTATATACCTGAAGAAATTTGCTATTTCCAGATCATTCTTCTTGTTACTCAGATCTCTGTCTCTATTACTTCGTGATGCATGTTCCCATTACTAACTAGATTAAGTATACCTTGTGAATTAAAGATGAATACTGGTATATGAAATTCAACACAATTAAATAATGGTTTGTGACAGTTACTAGAAAGTGATATCTTAAGCTATTAGACAGCTTTTGAGATAATTCTGCTGGTTGCCAAAATTTAGGAATCAAGATACATTATCTCCAGATACCTAGACTCACACACTAGTAAGGTGTTTGCTGTGCTCCTGCTTGTAGCAGCTGTCAGAAATGAATGAGGAAAGGGTGACATGTGCAGAGCTGGAAGTATCCCTGAAGAGAAAGAAGCCAACTCAGAAAAAGAGAGGTAACATTTTCTGCCGGTGTGTGTAGGTGTTGAAAATACAATATCAAATATGAAAATTATGAACTCATATTAATCATATTCATATACATTTACGTTATATGTCTGGCTTTTTCTATTAATGAAAAAGATACCTTCGGGTGAATAGTCAATGAGTGGAGACCAAAGCAAAAACTTATCTTAATTTTAACCTCAGGCAAATACATCCATTCTTCTCTAATTACAAGGTCTTCCCATGTTTGTTATGCACATTTTGCTCTCATACAGAATGTCGATGGCGAGTTATTGCTGTGATTCTGGGAACAAGAGGTCTTTGTCTTCTGTTTTCAAGAGCAGTCTTGGGACTTATTTGTGAGTATGATACATAAATGTTTTATGGCAACAATGAGATAAGAAGCAACATTACAGCTGTTGAACATTTATAAGTTTTGAAATTCTGTAGAAATCCTGGAAGTTATGGATATTGGTGATTCTGATGATGGTGATAAAGTTTTTATTACCATCTTATATTTCTGCTTTTATGACACATAAAAGGGTTAGAGTTTGGGTTAGGGTTAGGGATATCTAAATATGTGATAGAATATTTTCATGATAATGTGAAGTGAAAAAGTGAGCAGATGCATTTTTTCATGATGCATTTTTATAACATCATAGACTTAAAGTAACAAAGTAAAAACAATTTTAAGAAATAAGAGACTTTAAAAGTAGCTGTAAACTGAATCAGGAGAAATATATGTAAATAGATACATGTAGTGATTAAGCTGTTATCTGGTATCAGGCACATCTATTTTATGGAGGGAATAAAATACTAGATAAACCCAAATAAACAGAGAAAAGTTCAGGGAGCAATGATGAGAGCACCCTATATCCAAAGAATTACAAACAACGAAATTTTCTGGATAGCTATGAAAAGAAAAGAATTGTTTTTTATTTATTTATTTATTTTTATATCAATCACAGGTTAGGTACTTTGAATCCCAGGAGTAGCCCCCTCCCTCATTCCCTCCTACCCTCCCACTCCCTCCCTCATCTCCCTCCTCCCTGCCCCCACCAAGTCCACCAACAGGGGAGGACCTCCTCCCCTTCCATCCAACCCTAGCTCATCCTGTCTCCTCAGGGCTGGCTGCAATGTCCTCCCCTGGGATCTAGCCAGTGTGTCACTCCCTGGCTTGTATGGGGGAGGGTCAAAGAGTCAGCCATCAAGATCATGACTGAAACATTCCCTGTTTCCCTCACTAGGGTCTTCAGTCCGACAATGAGCTATCATGGGCCCCATCTGAGTGGGGGTTCCAGGCCACTTCTAACTTCAAAAATCAGCATGGGAAAAATGCAAATGACAGTGATGTCTCAATAGAAGTAGTAGATCCTTCAGTTTTACCACCTACTACAGGTATGCATCGAAACTTGAACAGAAAATTGGCATACTTTTAATGCATTTGCATTTCTGTCCCTTTTCAAATTGAAGTCTTAAAAGTTTACAATGAACTTTGGCAGGACTTGAGCTTTGTTTGCATCTCCTTATCAAGTCCATCTTTTTTGTTATAGTTAATTAAGTTTTGACTTTCACTGAAGAAGTTGCTATTGGTTGTCACCTTCATTTTATTGAACATTTTCTTCTATTTTATACTATGGGTGTATTTACTTAACATAGAGCCCTTCGGATTATTGTTGCCTCCATTTTACTCATTTTGATGGATCTCTTCTTGCAGATAGAAATGCTTAATGCTGGTGTCTTTCTCCTTGAGAAGTCAAGATTTATCAGTGCAACCACAATAAAGTCCTCAGATCTGTCAGACAGTTTCTGTACCACAATATTCTTTCCAGTAGAACGTGGCAGGAGAGCTATTCTCAGTGAGAGAAATTACTCTTTGGAGTTAAATATGGCACAACAATGAAAAAACAAAAATTCAAGTCTTGAAATGAGTCTGAGGGATAATAGTTGCTTTTATTTTAAGAAAAAGGCTGCTACACATGTCAAGGAAGATGGACTTGCTGTGGAGAAATGTGTTACTACTTTTCAGAAGAAATGAAGACATGGAATGACAGTGATGCATCTTGCAGACACCTGGGTTCTAGTCTTGTGAAGATTGGCAACAGAAGAGAGAAGGTATGTGTTGCATATTGCCTGAGTTTTTCATGACAAGTCTGGATGTCTTGAGCTGTGATAATCATTTATGTTCCTCTTGCATAATTGGAGCACTTGCATGTGTTGGCACAGATATAACTGCAGAGAAAATGGCATATTAAAAAAAGGCTCATATGAATGTTTTTATATTACAAGAAATAGCCCTGATGTGAGTGCCAAGGGATGATTCTCGGCCATTGTATGGTGTTCATCGTCAGATTTTAACTAGAGTGGACCATTTATAGTTCATGAAAAGCTAATGAGAAAAGCGATCTTTGATGGTACACGTGGTCCAAAAGAGGTGATAGTTTGTGAATTCTGTTCTTATACCATAATTATCTGGAAAGAAATACTTCTAGGGTGGAACTTGAGTCTCTGTCACTGGACATGGGAAAAGTAGGATTTAAAATCAAGACAAAACAAATAGAAGGAAGATGGTATAATCACTCCTCAGAAATAATTTTTAATTTATTCATAACTCAGGATGACAAGAGTTTCTCTGTTCTTTGTATATGATAATTGTTATTAGTGTCAAAGTTTAAGAAAAAAAAGGTTGCTCTCATTGTTTCTGTAGTTTTATTTTCAACAATTCAAGTTATACTCTAGAGTCCATTTTTATGTTTACTTTTAGAAATGCTGTTTCAAATGGTGCCTCATGAAAGATACATAAAAGACCATAATGCTCATTAATGTAACGATTTCATCAAAGTAGATTATTTTTCAGCAATAATTGCTTTAATATAGAATGAAGTGCCCTAGCAAATATAGCAAATATGTTTCTTTTTCTTTTTACCCACTAATTAATTTATTTACTTTACATCCTGTTCATAGCTTCCCTTTCCTCCTTTCCTCCAAATCTCTCCCTATTCCTTCCCTTCCCCCCATCCTCTTATTATTTTTCCTTAGACAAAGGAAACTTCCCATGGAAATCATCCTGCCCTGGCCTATCAAGTTGCAGTAGGACTAGGAACATCTTCTCTTATTGAGGCTAGACAAGTCTTTCCAGTTCAGAGAAAGGAATCCAAAGGCAGGCAATAGAGTCAGAGACAGTCCCTGATCCTGCAGTTTGGGGTCCCACATGAAGACCAAGCTGCACATATGTTACTTATTAGTAGAGGGCCTAGGCCTGTCCTGTGTATGCTCTCTTGTTCAATCTCTGTGAGCCCCTATGGGCCCAGGTTAGTTGATTCTGTAGGTTTTCTTGTAGTGTCCTTGAACTCTCTGGTTCCTTCAATTCTTCCTCCCCTCTTCAGAACATTTCCTGAGGTCCACCTAATGTGTGGCTGTGGGTCTTTGTATCTGTTTCCATGAGCCACTGGGTGAAGCCTCTCAGATAACAGCTTTGCTAGGCTCCTGTCTGCAAGTAGAGCAGAGTATCGTTAGTAGTGTCTGATGTTGGCTCTCTCTCATGGCATGGATCCCAAGTTGGGCCAGTGATTGGTTGGTCATCCTCTCAAGGTTTTGTGGCTATGTTGGTGTCCCCAGCTCCCCATTAGAAGACTTGTGTGGTTATAGGAGGAGGGTATTTCAGGCTATATGTGCTTGCTTTATGTCAAGTACATCTTCTTGGTTTTTTTTTTTTTCCTTTTTTCCTTCTTCTGCACAGGGATTTTCATGAAAATCATTCAGCGGATTCAGTGTGTGGATTCCTCAAGACAAAGGGTTTCAGCAGTGCTCCATATAGTAGACTTTTCTTTTACACTTGTGAAAAGAAGTTTCCCTGCTTGTGACGTCAAGGAATTGGTAAAATCAGAGTGTTTGTATTTTTATTCCTTAATGATTATTAGTAAAGTAAAATTCAACAACTTTGAGCATTCACCCAAATCAGGGAACTCTACATGACTTATGAAGCCTTATTCCCCTGAAGCAAGGATAAAGCACAGGTTTTTAGACAATAAATAAAGGAAATTCAAGAAGTACGTGTATATTTTGAAATGGTAAGAACCAGTAAATTGAAAAACATGAAACACTTATTGTGTTTTGGTGAAATTCTCTTAATCATCTAGGCAAATTTAATTCAGTGGTTGAGTATTATGGGTACATTGCTTAAAATATTTTTTAAAAAGCAAAACTGAACTGTAAATATGCCAATTCTTTACTGTCTTGTCTTCCAATCCCCTCTCATCAAACTCAAACAACGAGATTTTAGATGTCATTCTGGGGATATCACATGGAAATGCATTCTACTTGTAAAGCAAATGTTACGTGTGCATAAAATATAGCCTGCATTTTTCACTTTGGCAGCAAAGTCTAGCTGGTGCCTCACTATGTAGCTGTGGTTGGCCTGGAACTCAAGTAGAACAGGCTAAACTGAGTGGTCCTCTTGCCCCAGGCTCCTGAATGCTGGGATTGCAGGGGTGCACCATCAGCCTCAGTTTTGTTTTTCAGTATTTAGACACAGCAGACTGTTTCTTGTCAGAATATAAAGGAGATATTCACTTTTTGGGAGCATCTGTAAGCATTGTGCTAATAAGAAATATGCCAAAATGAATTTAACCACTCTTATTGTAAAATATTGGAAAACACTGCTATTTAGGCTTATTATGGAATTTATGATTACATAAGACCTAGACTGAGTGAGACTTCACACAGTTTTATGTGACATGAAGATAAACCTCTCCATGATAAACCTTTGCCACTAGAATTTCTGTGTCAAAATTTTATATTTGGTAGATATTTTAATATCATTCACATTCATTAAGCCTTTATTATTCTCTAAACAGTAATTTTCACCAATGCTTGGTTCCTCATATTTAAAACATCAGTACTTTGTCAATGCCTTCTATTTGGTTAAGAAAATATTTTTCAAAAGAGGTATCTTTCATTATTTAAATGAACAGTTACCCATTTATTTATGATGACTTGTGGTATTTGTTTAAGTAGTTCATGCATGTCTGTATAAATTTATGCTTGAACAAATGCTTTGAAATTTAAAAACTTTTCAGTAGTTTTAAATTAAAATTGAATTTATTAAACAACACATCAATTGTACATATTTATGGGGTAACATATATTGATACATATATATATATATATATATAATAAGCAACAATCAACTCATTGTAATTACCATTTGACATTTGTATGTCTTAGGAAACCTTAGACTCTTCTGCTTACACACACAGTTTTGAATCAAAGAAAACAGATTGAACATGTGGCATCTTCTAGACTTTCACTCATTTAATAACGATCACTATTATGTGCTTCTAATCCATGGTATTAAAATTTAGGGCAAAGTTTACTGACTGCAGTAAGGATATAGTACTGGATAATGGGATAAGTGGGTATGTGTGGAAGATAATACAGTAACCTTCCCAAAACCATGTTTTCTTTGACTCTACAATATTCAAAACCATGAGCAAGCACACTAACCAGAAACATGACAGTTAGGAAGGCCAAAGTCTCCTGACTGTATACTTTATAAGCCAAGCCTTTCTAGGAATCAGACACAGCTTGAAGTTTTAGGTCAAAGTCTCCAACATCCTTCCTCTTGATTTATTAAATGTAGCCACAGACACCTTAAGTAACAGGGAGGAGATTCTCAGAATCAGAGAGGCAAAGAGAGAGGAGACAAACTCAGTGAATGGTGGCTTCTTCCCTGTCATCTCAGTGAACACTAGAACTCCACCTAATGACCACCCGTTCAGTCTAAGGCTGCTAACCAAACTTGGATAAGAATCATTTCCAATTGTTATGGTCAACCAGAACATTACAGCTAAGAGTCTTCCCAGATATGGGCTACAAGCCTCCTCAAGGCCATATCCAGGCTACAGAGTGATGGTCAGTGGAAATAGAAATGTCCCCTTTGTGGCCCCTCATAAGGAAATTAACTTCCAGAAGAATCTTACACTCATTTCAAACCTAAAGGTGGACAAATACCTCTAAATTTGTTCCTGAAATATAAGAAGCACAACAAGACAAGAGACTCCTCTTTTGGGGGACCAAAGGGGTCCTGAGTCTATACAGGGACTCACCATGGTTGACTCTCTCTCTCCTAGATTTGGATGTAGCAGTAATGAAACTTTAGTCTTTGCAAAGCTAAGTACCTTTTTGTATCCTGACTACTTTCTCTGGTTCAACAATCTGATCCTGAGTGCTTCTTACTGGTATTGATGGCAAAACTCAAGACCCTGCTTTACACTTCTCTTAAACTTTATGATAAATGATTGTCAATTATCTTTCCATTCACTTCTGTCTTATCGAACAAGATGCCCCATTCTCCTGCTGAACTGGGAGATAATATCTAAACATCAGATCCCCAAATAAAAACACAACCTAACCATAATTGTTCTGATAATTGTCCCCACTGATATTTTATCTATTTTACATAATATCTATATAAAATACTCAATATCTAACTCCTCTGGTTCTATAGCACTTGACTCCAAATAGCCATCCTCAAATAGGCAACCAGTGATAAAATATTTCTTACTTACCAGCATATGGATTCATAGAAACAGATAATTGCTGGGTATCTTATCTATGGAACATATTTCTGTAATGAATCATTTAAACATCTCTTTTAATCTAGTAAATATTTTACTTTCAGTTTGTCAGGGCATACACTGGAATGTATACTTTTGATTTTGGTCCTTTTGTTCCTATATTTTCACAGTGACTGCACAGCAAGTTCAAATTGTAATCAAGGAAGAAAAGTTCTTTTCTGGAGCTTTGTCATATAGCCTTTGACTCTTGGGTATGATATTTTTCACTCCAAGTGGTGTGACTTCTGCTTTCTACCAAGCCAGAGAGATGCTTCTCTTCTTCCCTGCATGATCTTGAATGCTACATTACAGGGAGGAAAGGGAGATTCAAGACAATACGTAAATCAGTCTGGCTTTGAACTCACTATGTAGAAATCCACCTGCCTCTGCCTCTGAAGTGCTGAGGCATGCACCATCATGTCACCATCTTTAATAACAGAAAGAAGCTCACTGATGGTGGTTGTGCTTCACCCTTTAATTCTCTGATATAAACATGTAGTAAGAGCAAGACAGAGGAAGAACTGGGTGGCCACTTTACACAGAAGAAAAAAAAACATTATTTTAGCTTCCTTTTTCAGGAATCTTTCCCAGCAGAACTACTTTGGCATAGTTTCTCCCTTCCCCATTTTTAAATATAGGAGGCGTTGCTTTCTGCAGGCCCTCTGTAATCACTGGTCACTCAGCATTCACTACTGTCTCAGATATAACCACTGTTAAACATTCCTCCTGCATACTTATTTAGTTATCATGACTAGTAGGACTGCCCTAACAGCTCTCACCAACTTCAGTCTATCACTGTCCCCCCAAACACCCCTCTCTGGAATCTGTGGCCCTTTGGCTCTGTTCATATTTTTCATCCCCTGTGAGATGTTCTCCATTACTATCTACCATCCATGTAACACTGCTTACTTTTACTTAGAGAATTTCCCCAGCAGCAAGGATTTGTGTGTGTGTGTGTCATTTTATTCAACATCATATTTCAAGTTCAAAGCATAAGCGGAATGCTAAATGAATCATAAAGTTAATTAAACAAAGGAATTCATGCTGTGACAGTGTGCCTGAGTGTAAAACCTATCACTCTGTCTCTGTGCCTCTCTTTGTGTTTAAATTGTGGCCTTAAAAGTTCATCTTCAGTGCGGTCCTTTTATTTTATTTTTACGTTTTTGTCAGTATGTACAGGGACTGCTGTACTTCTATGATCCCTCTTTACTTCTTTTTGGATATGAGTTTGACACTTATCATCACTAATGCTTTTTAGTATTAAGGGTGAAGTTTTGTGCATTTTGTTTCAAAGCAGAATATCAAAAATGTACTTTTAGTAAATGACACTTGCCTTAGCCCGTTGTATAAGGAATAGGACAATAAATGGAAGTGAGGATGGCTTTTCTTCTCCTGTACTGTGAGTTTCCACTGTACATCCAACAGTTTTTTTTTTTCCTTTTGCAAGTTTTAGTGACTGGCTTATGTTCAAGAGTTTTTAATGTACAGTCCTATGGCCCTTTTTGACAATCAAACTGCAGTATAAAAAGTCTATGCTCATAAACTAAAGAGATAGGACAGAAGTTAAGAGCACTGGCTGTTCTTCCAGAGAACCTATGTGAGTTCCATTCACAGTTGTGGAAGCCCTCAACTGTCTGTGGCTCTAGTTTCAGAGAACCCAGCATCTGCATCTAGCCTCTTTGCACACTGCATGTGATGCACATACACACCTGCAGGTAAATTACCCACCTCATAAAAGAAAAATAAAACATGAAATAATCTGTTTCTATTTTGTGAAATAGTTTAAAGAGAATTAGAGTTAGCACTTTATTGAAGGTCAGGTAGAATTCTGCACTAAAACCATCTGGCCCAGGGCTCTTTTTGGAGGAGAGGCTGTTGATGACAGCTTCTATTTCCTTGGGCCAGGGGAGGAGGGGGGAGAGGTATAGGTCTGTTCAATCTTTCTACTTGATCATGACTTAATTTAGGTAGAAGGAATCTATCAAGAAAATTGTCCATTTCATTTAGATTTTCAAATTTTGTGGCATAGGCTTTTGTAGAAAGACCTCATTATTGTTTGGATTTCCTCAGTGTCTGTAGTTATGTCCCCCCTTTCCATTTCTGACTTTGCTGATTTGGATAGTTTCTCTCTGCCTTTTTGTTAGTTTGGCTAGGAGCTTCTCTATCTTGTAGATTTTCTCAAAGAACCAGCTCTTGGTTTCATTGATTCTTTGAATTGTTTTTCTGTTGTTGTTGTTGTTGTTGTTCTGATTGATTGATTTCAGCCCTGAGTTTGATTATTTGCAGCTGTCTGCTCCTCTTGGGTATATCTGCTTCTTTTTTTGCTAGGGCTTTCTGTTGGGCTATTAAGTTGCTTATATGAGATGTTTTGAATTTCTTCTTGAAGGCACTTATGCTATGAACTTTCCTCTTAGCACTGCCTTCATTGTGTCCCATAAGTTTGGGTATGTTGTGCTTTCATTTTCATTGAATTCTAGGAAGCCTTTAATTTCTTTCTTTATTTCTTCCCTAACCAAGTTGTCCTTGAGTAGCAAGTTGTTCAGTTTCCATGTATTTTCAGGCTTTTTTGCTGTTTCTGTTGTTGTTGAGGTCCAGCTTTAGACCATGATGGTCAGATAGGATACAAGGGATTATTTCAATCTTCTTGTATCTGCTGAAGTTTGCTTTGTGACCAACTATATGGTCTATTATGGTGAAGGTTCCATGAGGTGCTGAAAAGAAGGTATACTCTTTTGATCTAGGGTGAAAAGTTCTGTAGACATCTATTAGGTCTATTTGATTTAGGGCCTCTGTAAGTGCCCTTGTGTTCCTGTTTTGCTTCTGAGTGGATGATGTGTCCCTTGGTGAGAGTGGAGTGTTGAAGTTTCCCTCTATTAGGGGGTTGGGATCAATGTGTGATTTCAGCTTTAATAATGTTTTATTTACAAATTTAGGTGGTCCTGTATTTGGGGCATAGATATTCAAAATTGTGATGTCCTCCTGTTGGAATTTTCCTTTCATGAGAAGGAATTGCCCCTCCTCATCTTTCTTGATTAATTTTGGTTGAAAGTCTATTTTATTAGATGCTAGGATCACTACCTCAGCTTGTTTTCTGGCTCCATTTGTTTGGAAAACATTTTTCTAGCCCTTTACTCTGAGGTAGTGTTTATCTTTGTTGCAGAGGTGTGTTTCTTGGATGCAGCAGAATGTTGGATCCTTTTTCTACAACCATTCTGTTAGTCTGTGTCTTTTTATTGGAGAGTTCATTCCATTGATGTTGATAGATAATAGTGACCAATGACTGTTAGTTCCTTCTTATTGTGGAGTTGGTGGTCTTACTATGATTCATTGCTTTTTTTTTATTGGGGAATTATCTGTATCCTATATTTTCTTTGGTGAAGTTGTTTTCATTGGATTGGAGTTTGCCTTTTAGATTCTTCTGTAAGGCTAGGTTGCTGTATAGATATTGCTTAAATTTTGTTTTGTCATGGAATATTTTGTTTTCTTCATCTATGTTGATTGAAAGCTTTGCTGGGTATAGTAGTCTGGGTTGGCATCTGTATTCCCTTAAAGACTGCATGACATCTGCCTAGGCCCTTCTGGCTTTAATAGTTTCTGATGAGAAGTCTAGTGTGATTCCAATTGGTTTACCTTCATAGGTTACTTGACCCATTTCTCTTGCTGCTTTTAACATTTTTTTCTTTGTTTTGTAGGTTTAATGTTTTGACTATGATGTGACAAGAGGTATTTCTTTTCTGGTCTAGTCTATTTGGTGTTCTGTGGGCTTCTTGTATGTCTATGGACATATCTTTCTTTAAGTTGGAAAAATTTTCTTGTATGATTTTCTTAAAAATATTTTCTGGTCCCTGGAGCCTAGAGTCTCCTTTTTCATCTATTCCTATTATTCTTAGGTTTCGTCTTTTCATGGCATCCTTGATTTCTTGGATGCTTTGTATTTGGGACTTTCCCAATTTTATTTTTTCTTTGAGTGAGGAATCAATTTCAGCAAGTGTATCTTCAGCTCCTGAGATTCTTTCTTCCATCTCTTATATTCTAATGGTGATACTTACCTTTGTGGTTCCTGATCTTTTCTCTAAGTTCTCCAGTTCCAGGTTTTTCTCTGTTTTTTTTTTCATAGATTCTAATTCTATTTTCATGCTTTGCACCATTTCCTTCATCTGATTGAATGTGGCTCCTATTTTTGTTTGTTTCCTCTCTATATGTCTTTAATTGTTCCTCTACATGGGCAGTTATATTCTTCTGCATTTCTTTGGGAGCTCTGCTTATTTCTTCTTTTTGTTCCTCTAATAACTGCATAAGCATAGTTTTAACATCATTTTCCTGTGTCTCCGTTGAATTAAAATCTCCATTGATTTTGGGTCGGACCATGGTGTCCTGATTTTTGTTGGATGAGTTCTTTATTATATATACAGTCTTTTGCTTGTATGTAAACCTGCCAGAACCCTAGCTCTCATTACAGATGGTGTGAGCTACCATGTGGTTGCTGGGAATTGAACTCAGGACCTTTGGAAGAGCAGCAAGTGCTCTTAACCTCTGAGCCATCTCTCCAGCGCCCCTTTGGGTGAGTTCTTATGTCGACCTTTGGCCATTTGTTTATATATTAGCAAGGAGCTGTTTGTTCCTTGAGGCTGAACTTCAGACTGAAACTGTCACTGTCTGGTGTCTGGAGTATTCTTCAGGAAGATCAGGGAGGTCCAGTGGTTTGAGAGTGTGTGTTGTGTTTCAGTTGTACCTGTGGGAGGAAAAACTGCTGGTACAGAATCTTTGTTGTGGGGGGAGGGGAGAGAAAGTAAGTGTGTGTGTGTGTGTGTGTGTGTGTGTGTGTGTGCATATGCTCTGAAGGTATCTTGAAGGGAAGTGCTAGAGAGTGTATATGCTTGGGCTATGGGGTTTGGTAGCAAGCGCAGGAGGGGATGTGGGTGCTAGCGTGTTTAGCAAGCGCACTTTGAGGACGCCAAGCACCTGCGTAGGTTTCCTGCATTCCAGCGGTCTTCAATCTGTGGCGGGCTCGGCAGGCTGGGCTCTGAGTCTGTGGGTGACACTGGGGGTGGCACACGTACTCTGTTGTGGGCTCTGCGTGCCTGGCCCTCTGCTCTGTGCTGG
>CM053761.1:15644302-15678608 GCA_028658305.1 Pachyuromys duprasi
GGTCAGGAGCATACCAAAGAGGACCTATGAAAGAATCAGTATAGCAAAGTATCAAAGCAGATATTAAGACTCACAATTAAGCCCTTGGCAGAGGGCGGGAAGTAATAATAAAAATATGGGAAGTTAGTAAGACACAAAGATCAAACTGAGCAGGGCACAGGGGTCTTATATGAGACAGTTTCTCCAACCAAGGACCATATATGGATGTGGCCTAGAACCCCTGCTCAGATGTGGCCCATGATAGCTCATTGTCGAACTGAAGACACTAGTAAGGGAAACAGGGACTGTTTCAGTCTTGAACTTGATGGCTGACTCTTTGACCCTCCCCCATACATGCCAGGGAGTAACAGACTGGCTAGATCCCAGGGAAGGGCATTGCAGCCAGCCCTGAGGAGACAAGATGATCTGGGGTCAGATGGAAGGGGAGGAGATCCTCCCCCATTGGTGGACTTGGAGGAGGCGGGGAGGAGTTGAGGGAGGGTTGGGGAGGGTGGGAGGGAATGAGGGAGGGGGCTATGCATGGGATGCAAAAAATCTAACCTGTGATTGATATAAAAATAAATAAATTAAAAAAAATATCACCACCAACAAGGAGTGTCTTTGACCACTTCTGGGGTGTTGGTTGAAATAATTTTTTAATGTGAATTAACATTTCAAATAATTATAGAAAAAGTAATTATGCTTTATATACTTGAAATAGTTCTTTACATAGATACGATTTAAGGGGGATGAATGTAAGATGCCATTTGTAGTCTGTTTCTTTAAATGCTGTGTTTAAAGTTTTTCTCTGTGGTTTTGTTTCTAATTTTTGGTGAAAAGATTTGACAAAATTTGTCTATGTTGATTATGGAAGGACCTTTTGTATGTAAAACTCAAAATCACTTCCAGATAGAGTGAGAAAGGAATGAGAAAACACAAAATTGAATTCCTGAAATGTATGGTAGCCAAGATTTTCTCAATTACTGGGATTCTCCTATGAAATACACTGGTTATTTGAGGCTAGACTGGTCTACATAGCAAGTTCCAGGCCCCCCAGGACCACATAGTGACACCTTGTCTCAAACAAACCAACAAAGCCATTATGGAACTCACTGTGTTGAACAGGCTGGCCTTGAACTCACAGCGATCCCTTTGCCTCTGCTTCTAGACTGCTGGTGTGCCTCAGCATGCCCAGCTAGATGATATTTTTAAAATGTAGTAACAACTAAGAAACTAAGGATGTGTCACTTGTAGGCTGACCATTCTCAAAGGAGAGACCCACACCCATGAATATGTGAGTAGTATGAACTGGAATTGGTGGGTTATTAAAAATAAAAACAAATAATAAGACACAAAATTGGCAGTGTGAAGGAAAGGGTTGCATCTTAGAGGACTTGGTGGAAAGGGCCATGTGGTAAATATGATCAAAATATGCTGTATGCATGCATGATATTCTCAGAGAATGAATAAAGATACCTCAAAAATTAGAATGAAATTAGAAGTTTGGGTAAACAAAAACTGGGGAACTTGTTACCACTACACTTGCTTAACAAGTGACGTTCAAGTTGAAATGAAATAATTCTCCATAACACAAAACATATGAGAGCATAAATGTCAAGACAAAAGTCGAGATAGAAAAATACAGCATAATGTGTTAGCATAAAACTAATGTGTAATTTATCTTTTACCCTAGTATGAAATTAAGAAAGAAAATTAAGAATAATTATAATGCAAAACAACAGTTAATGAACATATATAAGAAATTCAAATAATAATAACATGATATGAGGAAGAAAAATAAAAACACATTTGTAGGACTAGAGAGATGGCTCAGTGGTTATGAACACTCGTTGCTCTTGCAGAGGAGCTGGGTTCAATTCCCTGCACTTACAATGACAACATACATATGTCTACAACTCTACTTCCATGGAATACAACACCCTCTTCTGACCTTTAAAGTCACCCGTCATACACATGGCATGAAGACATGTATGTAAGCAAAAATACATATTTGATCAGCAATATTTGTATAATCCCATCACTGCTTGAAATGAACTACTATATCTGCTGACATATATGTATATATGCATATATATATTGCTTGAGTGTGTGTAAAATATATAGATATATAGATGTGTGTATAAAATACACATACATATATATACACATATATGTGATTTTGTTGTCATATATATATATATATATATATATATATATATATATATATATATATATATAATGTACTTTTGGTTTTTCAAGACAGGGTTTTTCTGTGTAGCCTTGGCTATCCTGGATTTACTTTGTAGGCTTTCCATTGTGAGTGTGCACTGATTTTTAACATTGATGCACTATTATTATAGTCCCAATGTCATGTGTGTCATTACACATCGGAACTACGGCATCACTCACTGGTGCAGCGTGCGGTGAGAACTCCTCTCTTCTTCACATTTTGTTACACAGAAGAGGTTGTAGAGCAGCAGACACAAGTTACCAAGACTGAGGGGAAGCTGTTCCAGTCATTTCAAAACAAAAATGCTCAAGAAAAAGCAAAATGAACTTGGAACAAACAAGCAGGAGATTATTAACATAGGACCAAAATCTTCCACATTTCAAGAGAAGCAGGGGTGCTCTAAGACAGACCAGAGAACTACTGTGTGGAGAGAAGAACAGATAAAACAGGAACTGAAAGTTCACAGAGCATTGTGTTCCCAGCAAAGGACAGTGTTTGTAAGGGACAAAGGAACAGGTAAGGCAATGTATTTTGTATGTATTTTGTCAAGGCTAGATCTTAACTCTTTCGTGTGGGTGCTTATCTCTTCAAATCATTACATTCTTCCACTATCTTAATTGTCTGTCTTTTTAGCATCTTAACTATCTCTACATAACTAACTTGAAACAGATTTGTCTCTGTTTACTACTCCTATCATATCATTGACTCAGGTCTCACTAGAACTGTATTACTTGTTGAAACTGTACAAATAATTATATGAAAGTTGTATATTTTCTATTTATCACGTGTTGCTTTAAAAGTAATTATTAACGTTGTATTTTTTTTAAAACTGCCCAGCTTAATTAAACCCCGTAAACATCCCAGAAACACCTGCCACATTAGAGAAAAAATTGTAAGAACATTTTGGAAGTAAAACTTAAGGGATTTAATTTTAATGAGATAATGGAATTAAAGTTGAAAGTTTGGATGCTGTTAAAAAATAGATTAGAAATACTCTTAGTTTAAGAGATTGGGTAGTTTAGTGTCTTCACCATCCATGAGAAAAACTATTTTCACTATGTGTTTACCCTGTCACAGAAAAAATAATGTATAAGTAAATGTCTCTGAGAACTAAGAGAAAGACATTCATAATTATATTGGATTTAAGCTGCTGATTTGCAAAGTGGAGGCTGGGATGGTCAGGAAGTACTGATGTGAGGAGACAGGACAGCAGGTAGAAACTACTGGAAAAACATTTATCATGGGGAAGCAGCTTAAAAGATTTGGGCAGAGAAAGATTCAGGACAAGAAGACATGAAGGCAAGATGAGGGAGAAGTAGAAATAAAATAGGAAGAGGGGTCAAGCAAATGAGAAAAACAGCCCTGCACTTCAACATGGAGAAGAAAAAACAAAACAAAACAAAAAACAGGGAGTTGACAGGAAGGACTTTGGAGCACAAGGAACTGGGTTGTCAAGGCCACCAAGAAACTCTTAATTTCAGGAGTGACCCCTGAAAATTTAGACAGTGTTATGCAGACTTGGGAGATTGAGAAGAAGCAATAGTCCTCAAGTCTGAGAAGTGAGAAACACGCTCTTGTTTTCTTTCTGTGTCTAGATCCCCAGTTGAGAACATGGCAAATGATAACTGTTTTCGTAGGAACTGCATGCATTATTTTGATTATAAAAGTGGGCGTCTTGCTTCCAAACTGTAAGTAACTATTTTAAAAATTGGTTTTGCAATCAGCATACTATTGCTATAATAACGTACCATGAAGACTGAACTTGATATTGCCCTAGCAAATACATGCTAAATATTAGTTAATACTGATGCAATTTTTGTTACAGTGTTTTCTAGAGGAGAGGAGCAAAACAGAGCGACCTCCCTTTTTGATTTTCTGTGTCATAAGAACTCTGGTGAGTATTAACTTTGTACAGTTTATTTTCAGCACTTCTGACTATTTAGACAAAGAGAATTTCTCAGATTCACAGACTTCACTGAGAAAATAAACAAATGCAGAGTTCTATGTTCAATTCTTTCTCAGGGAAGAAAAATAATGACATGGTAGAGAATGTAAAAAACAAAAACTAAAGTATTGTGAATATAAGTGAATACTGTCATTTTGTAAAAAAAAAGTTAGATATAAGTATAATGAATACAAATGTGAACCATTCACATTGATTTTTTTACCCCCTTGCTTACCTAGCTGAAAATAAATAAAACAAATCAAATTGGAATTAACCACAGACACTGTAAATCAAACCCAAGAGTTAGGTCTGCATTCCATGACTGCGACTTAATGTGAAAAGATCGACATGTCAAAATATGGCCATAATGCTATGCAGGTTGGCTGCCCACACTGAAGGCAATTCTACTCTTAGACATCAAATAAGGAAAACGAAAAACCACTCTTCTTGGACACAGCTGGGTTAGTACAGTGCTTGCTTTACAAACCAGAGGACCTGAGTTTGAAACCCAAGACCCATGTAAGGAACCCAGGCAAGGAAGCTTTTGTAATCCTAACCCTGGTATGGTAGAAACAGGTGGGTCCTGATATTCACTTCTTACTTAGTGAGTTCTAGCTCAGTGACAGACCTTTGTCTCAAAAGTAAACAAGCAAACCAGAAGGCAACAACAAAAATTTAAAAACAAACAAAACACAAGAACAAGGTAGGGAGGAGCTATCGAATGATATTTGAGGCTGTCTTCTGACCTCCACAGGTACACACATAAACATGTGTACCTGCACACCACACACCACACACACACACAATCTATCTATGTTTCCATTTATTCCTAATTCCCGTCATCCCACCCCTAGGTGGTACTGGTTTTTTTCTGTTTTGTATGAAACATGATGGAGTCTTTTCATGGTTGATTTCACTCATTTGTACATCTCATGAAATGTATTCTTTCCTTCCCCTGTCTCTTGACCCTGTTTTACTCCCTCCTCCATGTTAATGATCTCCGAGCATTTTTCGCAATGCCAACTTCATCATCACAAATTTCTTTAGCTTGTATTTGCCCTGAAATATGTAAAATTTTCCCAATTAATTTTCACAGATACTTTCGATGGACAGGGCAGTCTTGGTCTTGTTCGAGAGTTATTTACTATCAAGGTTCTAACTATCTTGTTTGTTGCATTCTTAGTTTTGAGGATTTCTGATGTGAGGTCTGACATTACTTTAATGTTTGCTGCTATTTTCCCTCACTGATTTTAACGTATTTTTCTTACATTGTGTTCTTTACATCTTGATTATAATATACCATAAAGAGATTCTCTACTAAAGCCAATTTGGCGCACTGAATGATTTTTGTGCTTAGACATTCATTTCTTATTCTAGTTTGAAGTACAATTTAATTGAATATATTTTCTTTTTTGTTATTTTTGTTTTTACTTTTTCAAGAAAGGGTTTCTTTATGTAGCCTTGGCGGTCCTGGACTCACTTTGTAGATCAGGCTGGCCTCAAACTCACAGAGAACTGCCTGCCTCTGCTTCCCTGAGTTCTGGGCTTACAGGCATGTGCCACCACACAGGGTAACTGAATACATTTTCTATGCCTTTTTAAAATTTATTCTGATCCTTAGATTCTATGGATACTTAGGATTTATCTCTTTTTTGCAGAGTCAATGAATGTTGTACTTATATTACCATGTATTGTTTTTCTATACTGATGCATGAATGTAGTACTTCTTTACCTTATTCTTATCTCATATTTTCTATTTGCTTTCATTTGTTAATGATATTTTCATTGAGGGTTTTTATTTGGTTCACTGAATTTTTTACTTCCAATATTTATATACTTATTCATGGTTGTTTTGACAAAAATTTAAATTTAAATTTCAATACTGACTTTCACTTCCATGTTTTTCACTTATACTTGATTGTTTTCTCAAGGTCATGATTTGATTGTCTTATTCATTACTAATCTCTTTTAAGTCTCTGATCATTTTACAAGCAGACTATTGAACAGTTTACCTGGCAGTTTACTCATTTGGGGGCATTATTAGTTCAACAAAGATGTAAAGAAATTTCTATATACTTCACAGAGGACACTGACAAAAAAAAATAAATAATTTTATCATTTTGGTAAACCAATGTGTTTATTGAGGCTACTTTAGGATCAATGCTGAATAAAAACAACTGTGTCATTAGAGAGTCCCACCTAGCACTGTGCCTCTTTGATTTGGATGTCTTCCCATCTCATTTGACATCTTCTTAGTAAGTTTCTCATTATTGAATATGTAAAACCCAGAACAACTATGAGCAGAGAAAAAAGAATAAACCCTCTGTTATAGCAAAAGAATATGTCATCAGTGACCAGAGATGGAAATAGCCAAACTAATGCAGAGTGTGCTATAAAGTTAAAAAATTATCTGGGACAAATATAGAAATAGAAAATTAATAAGGTGTTTAAAAGTGTGTGAAAGGGGGAAACTAGTGGAGAATCAAGGTTAAATACAAGACCTCCCCTGAAGAAAACTAACACCATAAGAAGTACAAGAAAAATTTTTAAATAACAATAAATTTAAAAAGATTTCCCAATGAGAAAAAAGATATATAAACAAAGCGAGAGAAATGTAACAGTGAGAATGATAATAAAGTTTTGGAGCTTGCAAAAGACAAAGTACTATTGAAAGGGTAATAAAAAGAAAAAAGGATGAAGACAAGGTGATACATTGGAGTATCATCTTATCATCTAAATT
Source organism: Pachyuromys duprasi (assembly GCA_028658305.1). Classification (NCBI taxonomy): domain Eukaryota; kingdom Metazoa; phylum Chordata; class Mammalia; order Rodentia; family Muridae; genus Pachyuromys; species Pachyuromys duprasi. The sequence goes on from CM053761.1 coordinate 15,651,197, forward strand.
GGGCTCTGCCAGCTGGATGCTGAAAAAGGCTCACTTGAACTTGAAGACTCTTGCCTCTGAGATTTATGATGGTGCTTAGCCCAATCTGTTGACAGGTGGCCAACAGAGGTGTCTTCAGTGGGTTAGGCTTCCTGCTTTGCTGAGCAGGAGCCTCTGCTGGTCAAAATTAGCTTTGCAGTCTGTGAGCTGGATAGGCTCTCCCAACTTTCCCAAGTACCTTCAGAGACATACTAGGAAACAAATATGGCAAAACATCTGATGCAACACTCATTAAAAAGACCTAATCCTTTGAAACAACATAAAATGAACGCTGTGAATTATTTTAGATATTCGGTAATGTCTCAAAATATACTAGGCTTTTAGTGTTGGTCTGCTTTTCTTAACATGGTTATTATCAACAAAACAATGAATAAAAAGATATTGTTCTAATAATGACTTAATAAAATATAAAGTAAGGAATTTTATATCTCAGAGAATAGATTGCTACTAAGTAACCCTTAAAGAGGAATAGAAGCCACTATCTCTCTTCACAAACAACAGAGAAGGCTCCATTCACCTTAAAAACAAGTTCGCTTCTTTTTTTTTCCTTTTCTTTTCTTTTTTCTGTTTGTAAAAATAACAAACCTGAGAAGATGGGCGTGTGAAACAGGCTTAGTTAAAAGTTAAAGTGTGCATCTTAGACATCCTTCACATAGGTCCTGTATACACAGGTTGCTGTTAATGAATGCTTTCAGCTGACTAAGAATCATTCAGAAATAGATTTTCTTATTTACATGTTTACATGTTGTTTATTTATTCACATGTGCGTACCTCATTATCCTGTCAAAATCCTTATAATACTATTGAAATATATTCCTTATGAGAGCCTCCTTATACTGATTATTATATTAAAAATTAAAGTTATTCATTTTAGATGGTTTGAGATTTTTTCCTGTCACTATCAACGAGGACACAATGATTGTGACTCATCATTCCCTTCTTCTATTTTGTCTCAATGATAGTGACATAGTGACCATTCTGCTCAAATTCTTTGGTCTTCAGCTCAAACGTGGATGCACTGCATTTAACCACAGGAGTCTGCTGTTGCCCTTTTACTGTGTGATGTAACCTGACTGACTCCTTCTCTGTGCAATAGACTCAGGGTTTGGTCTTCACTAGTGGATACAGTGGCCTACGTTCCCAACTGTTGTACCAGGGGCTATTGTGTTCTTGACAGCTGTTGCTTTTTCTGTAGTGCTGCAGGCTACACAGCTGTCTCTTTTGCTGTGAGAAACATCTCCATCCCCACAAGCTACTTCCTAGAAGATGCAGCATCTGGAGAGGAGGTTTTGGTTATTTAAGCTTCGGGGAATACAGACATGACGGTTGCTGTTCTAGAGTACAGTTCTTGAGAGAAGGGCAGTTAGCAGCGGACGCTCAGGTGGGCAGGCTGCAGCCTGGCTCTACGTGCTAGGCCTCTGCTTCACTTCTCCAGCAACCTGAAGTCTTCAACCTGCTAATCTCAGCTCACCAGAGGTTTAAAATTTGTTTTCCTTAAAGGTTAAGGGATGGCAAGATAGAGGAGATAGGAATACAGGAAAAAGCATTTCTTAACGTGAACTCCAGGCCTCACTTATGCCTCAGGCCTGAAGCTTGTCCTCTACAATATTTTATGTCTTTTTTTGTTTATATGTTTTTTTAAAGAATTTTACAAATGAGTACTGTATTTACATTGTTTCCACTTCTACATTTCCCTTCTCCAACTTCTGTATGTCTCCTGATCCCCCTCAAATTCACACCTCTTCTTTAATTATTATTGCTACATGTATGTATGTGTGTATGTATGTATGTATGTATGTATGTATGTATGTATGTATGTATGTATGTATACAACCTACTGATTATATTTAGTGTGCTTAGGGCTGATCACTGGAGATTAAATAAACTACCAGGGAGGTCATCCCTTGGTGAAGTCCCACCCATCCGTGTTGACATGTTGATAGGTATTGTCATTATGTGGGTCCTGTTTAGGTGACCCTATTGTTGAGAGCTCATGGGCTCAGCTTCTTTGTCATGTCTAGAAGACAGTAACTTACACTAGGTGCCTGGATCCTATGCCTCTTGCAATCTTTGTGATCCCTCTTTTGCCAATGTCCCTGAGCCTTAGGTGTAGGGGTTACATTGTAGATGTGTATCAGTTGTTGTTGGAAACTACACAGTCACTTCTTCTCTGCAGATTGATCAGTTGTGAAACTTTCTAAATTGTTTGCTGCAAGAAGAGACTTATTTGATGAGATGTGAGAGCCATGCTAATCTGTGGATGAAAGAAAAGGCATTTAGAATATAGATTGATATTACATGGGCTTGAGAACATGGCAGTAGTAGATTCTCCTCTAGGGTTCACGACCTCCATAGATGGTTGTCTAGTTTATAGGCATAAATTCCCTCCTAATGACTTGGCCTCATTTATAAATGTTTTGCAGAAATGTCCCATGCTGCTTTCCTTTCCAGTTTTTCTGCATTCTTCTCCCTTTAGTCTCTTCCTTTTGTTTTTCCTTTTACTTTTTATGCCTTTACTATGATACTTGTGAAAGGAATCTTGACATTCATGGACACAAGCCAAACTGACTTAACATAATGAGAGTAAAGGCTGCCGCCGGGAGGGGCTGGGAGCCAGACCTGCTGTTGACCAGCCCCAAGTCAGGCATATTGGTATTTGCAAACGAAGCTCAGCTTCCTTTGTCTCAAGTGTTTTGAAACTCAAAACAAAACAAAACAAAACAAAAGAACAATAATCTTTGAATCACTCTTTGAAGTCTTTGAGCCTTTGGCAAGGAAAAACATGGAAAATTTTAATTTGGAGAGACAAGCATCCAAGTGAATGAGGGACTTATGAACTTATGGAAGAACTCTTTCAGTTTTGTCGGCTTGAAGCAAACCAAGACAAACCTAGGAAGAGGGACCCCAACCAAGAATCTGCCTCCATTAGATTGGACTGCTGGCTTGTCTGTGAGGCATCTTCTTAATTCCTATATTATGTAGGTGGGCACAGCTTCTCTGATCTGACATCCTTAAGTAGACAGCCTAGATGCCTAAGAAAGATAGCTTCCTGTGTGCCTGGAAGTAATTCAGAAAAGAACTTTCTTCACTGGTCTCTGCTACAGTTCCTGCATCCAGGGTCCTCCCTTGAGTTCCTGCCCTGGCGTCCTTGATAATATCCTGAAACCTGTAAGCCAAACAAACTCTTTTTGACCCAAGTTGGTTTTGGTCACTGTGTTTATCACAGTAATGAAGAAGCAAAATAAGGCTTAAGTGACACAGAAGTCAAAAGGCTGTGCTAGTTATTCACATAGGGCAGCAAACTTTTAGAGTAGTTAATAATTAAAAAGCTTTATGGGAAATAAATCTGTTTGAGTAGTATAGAGATGAAAGGAAGAAAATAGAAAAAAAAACAACTATCGAATGAAAATCTGGGTAAAGTATAAGAATAAATCAACCATGAAAAAGAAAGTCAAACTACAAAAATTCTTATGAAAACATCTAGTGAACTAAAGTTCCCAGAAAATAAGAAGGCACATTTCTGTGAAACATTTGAAAGTGGATTGATTGATAGAAACATTAATATGTACAAACATGAAATGTTTAGATCTAAACCAGATTATTTAGGGTTATCTTTACTTCCTTTTATAATCTTCATTGCCCATCTCTCTGTCTGACTAAAATCCATTCAGCTATCATATCAACCTTTGGAGGGTACTAATATTTCCTAAACCTGCATCTGCACTGAAATGTAGTATTCAGTACAACTTGGATCAAGGTTCTTGAGCAATGATCACTCATTCTTGGCTTAAAATAAATTATTTCCTTTTTCCTTTGAGCTGAGCACTTTGATTTGCCTTGAGAGCATTTAAGTGCATTAGTTATTGTGGATGATTTTGTTTTTATGATGTATCGTTTCAAGCCTAGAAACTTGGTCTGTGCCTAAAGTAGGAAACATTTTAAATGTGAGGGGGGAAAAAAGGTGTAAAAAGAGACATATACTCTTGGTGAAACTGTGATATACAAACTTAATGTATTGCTCCTTTTCATACTTCAAAATATACTTTCAGTAATTCTCACAAAGATAAAATAGTAGAGCCTAATTGGATGTTTGCATAGTACTCATTAAAATGGTCATAATGTGTTTCTTTATTAGGCATAAATTTTAAACTGAAGGACTTGTGTTATATATGTACTATCTTATAAAGCAGTAGTTTTGTCAATTTTTATGTACTTTCCTATACTTTTATTACCTATGAAGTATTTTTGAGTTCTAACAATGCTAATTAAATAAAGTAACAAAATGAAGAAACATAATTTATTCTTCATAAATACATGATCTAATGAAATAGCCATATGAAACAATAGAGACATAAATGCCCTCATTAACAAAAAGACAAATGTAACTGACAAGACCTTGGGTAATTATAAATGTTACAGAAATGAAAAAAACAGAATCCTTTTAGTAAATGGACTACTTGTTGAAAGCTATTTATGTATTTTAATTTTGTGCACTCAGAGCTATTGTTCATAAAAACAGCTACAGATTTAGAATCATTTCATTCAGTACCTGCTTTTTCTAGTTTAATATTATATGTCATTTATTGATTTACTTATGTATATATCCTTATGATAAATAAAATATTCATTTTTTCTCACAGGAACTGATTTACATTGATTTTTATGTAGAAGATGTTGAACTGAAAACTTGGAACCATTCACTGCTATCAGATTAGGATTGTGTAAAACTATTCATCATTTTTACACACTGTTTAGGACTAGTTTGTAGCTCATAGATAGGACACTGCCTGAGCATCCTTGGGGCTTGTATCAACTTGGGACACCAGCAAAGGCACTGAGGAAACATTGCTTTCTGTGTAGTATTCATGAGATTCACAAAAGCCTGCATGTTGTAATAAAAAATGATTTTTCTACTGCTGAGCACCGATTTCACACATGTGCATTTCCTAGACTTTTCCTGTCATCCTTGTTCACATGACTGGATTGCTTTTGGAAACAATTTCTACCATGGTTTCCATAGAATCAAAACCTGGGCAGATAGTCAGTCTGCCTGTGAGGAGCTGAATTCTCATCTTGTGGACATAGACTCCAAAGCAGAGCTGGTAGGTCACACACTCCTGATTTTCTGTTTGTCTGTAACTGATGGCTCTATAAGAACTGTCATGAAGATAATGGTTTGACAAGCTGAGAGGTCTGGAGGGCATGTGCTTCCAGCTGATGGTGATCTACTGTTTTCCTCAGAGAGACAACAGGGAGGGCGCTCCAGCAGTTCAGTGCTTAATGCTACAAGAAACCAGAGTAGTGGATGAGCTCCAGCTGGCATTTCTACTCAGAAGGACCCAAAAATGCTATTTAGTAAAGAAAAAAAGAGATCCTCCAACAGGGTAACTCATCCTGTAACCCCATCATCTCAGAGGCTGAGACAGGAGGATCACCATGAGCTTGAGGCCAGTTTGGGTTTACATGATGAGTTTCCAGGCCAGCTTGCACTGTAGGGTTAAATTCTGTCTCAAATTAAAATTATACACAAATTCAAATATATGAGGGTTTATAAGTATATACAAAATTAAATTTTTATAAGAAGCAAAAAGAAAAGAAAAAGAATTAGGATTGTACACTCAGTTATGGGCTGTGATTTTCTGTACCCAAACAGGAGAACTTGTTATTTCTTGAAATTAATGGCTGGATCCATCTCAGAGCTGATGAAATCATTGGTTCCTGGCTGTGGAAAAATGGCACCAACGTACAGCAAACCCTGTAAGTACAATGTTTGTATAAAGGGGGCTTCGCTGAGGTACTAGGATTGCAGTGCATGTCTGTCTTGTCTGTGTGGCACACAAGTAGCATTCAGAAGACAGGAAGAGCTCTGACATGGAAGGAACAGTGTCCATAACAGAGACTCCATATTAGCCCTAAGGAATGTCACCCTTAGAACCTTTATATTTTTATTCTACTGGACTCTCTGGAGACATTCGTGCATCATTTTGAATTTGTAACTCTAAAGCAGTGATTTCCCCATCTGTGGGCCATGACCCCCTTGGTAATGGAACAACCTTTTCCCTGGTCTCACTCTCTGATATCCTGCATATCAGATACTTAAATTATGATACATACCAGTAGCAAAATTACAGTTATGAAGTAGGAACAAAATAATTTTATGATTGGGGTCACCACAACCTGAAGAACTGTATTAACAGGTGGATGATTTGGAAGGTTGAGAACAACTGTTAGGGCCTTATACCATTTCCTTTTTATTTCATTCACAATCCAAGCTTCTGAGACTGTGTGGGATTAGCTTGTGCTGATGTTTTCCATCAAGCTCACTGCTTTGGATTTAAAGGCCATTCTTCCTCCTGGCTCTTTGTTTTCTTCCTGTAACAATCTGTTTGGCCCATGCTAGTTTTAGCTAATTATGACTTTGAAATGAAAAAAAAGATATATTGTGCAGTGACCACTTTTGATTTCTGATTTTTAATTTTTATTTACACAGAATTAATGATTCAGAAAAGAAGTATCAGAGCTGTCATTATCTGCGTGGAAGACAAATTTTTCTTGCTGACTGTTCATCTAAGAGACCATACACCTGTGAATTTAACATATGGTGACACCTATTTCACTAACATAATTTTAAGTTATGAATAACAAAATATGTCTATTAAAATGGGGGTTATAATTTTTACAGTTGATATTTGCCACAAAAAGGCCAATACATGATGTTCTTCAAAATCTGAACATTTTTTATTTCACTGAATAGTTGGATGATATTTTTACCTTCTACACTGTATTGAGCTTGAGTAAATTTTTAATTAAAGGAATATTTTTTGTGCATAAGGAGCAGGGGGTGGCAAAGCGCACACAAGGCAGTCTGAGGACAAATGGGGGAAATGGTTCTCTATTTACATACACTATGGTGTTCAGCCTGGTCTGTTTGCCTAGACCCCAAACTATTTCTGAGTCTCAGCAGACCTATAAGGCAGATCAGAGATGCAGCCTGCCTCTTGCAGTGAGTTTACAGACTATCTTGGGCTATGGCATGAAATTTGTTTCAAATTATAAAATTATCTATAAATTTTTAAAAAATATTTTTCATTAAATTTTTATTTTTGTATTAATTATAGTTTATTTATTTTGTATCTCAGCTGTAGCCCCCGCCCTCTTGCCCTCCAAAGCTCACCTTCCCTCCCTCATCTCCTCCCAAGTCCCTCTCCAAGTTCACTGATAGGGGAGGTCCTCCTCCCCTTCCATCTGACCCTAGCTTGTCAGGTCTCATCAGCACTAGCTGCATTGTCCTCCTCTGTGGCCTGACAAGGATGCTTCCCCCTCAGGGGCAGGTGATCAAAGAGCCAGCCACTGAGTTCATGTCAGAGACAGTCCCTGTTCCCCTTACTAGGACACCCACTTGGATACTGGGCTGCATGGGCTACATCTGAGCAGGGTTTATAGGTTAAAAAATGTAAGAACCACAATAAAATGGAAAAGGGAAATATACTCAGTTTGTATTGTGAATTTTTTGTTTTACCCAACATGTAAATTTGATAGTTTTCTTGAAATTATTATATGAGTATTTCACAAGGAAAACAAAGCACATGAAATCTGGTTGTGGGAAAATGGCAACAAAATACATCAAATCTGTTAACTTCAGTTGTTTGGATAAATTGGCCTTGGTTGAGATGAGTTGCATTTTGATTGTGGGCATGTGGACACACACAATTGGGACGGACTTTTCCATTTTTAAGTTAACTACATTTTACAACCTTTACATGTTTCATTTATTGGCCTTTACCTAGAAATTTGTGCATACTTTTGGGTGAGTTTCTAAATCTAAAATCTTGGATTGGCTCTTTTGTCATTTAATTCATATTTGGATTTACACAAACTGCTGAGGCCTCTCTCCAGTCTCCCCAATATAGTTTAAAAACACTAATTTACATAAACATATGAGATGGTTTGGGAAGCTGAAGAAGAAATGTTCAGAAGGTGAGATTTCACAAGTAGGATCATTAGTGTCAAACTGCTGAAATTGAAAAATGGAACAAAACACACAGAAGGCACTTACAGTTCTCAATGGATGCTGCTATGGTCTGCATAGCAAAGGTCCCTATAGGTTGCTGCCATGGAGGCTCAGTTCTCAGCTTCCAGTGCTACTTTGAAAGCTGCCACATGTTAAGAGCACAGCTTTGGGCAGGGGAAGGTGGTCAGTAGACAGACACCTCTCTATCCCTGGTTTAGTGTCATCACTGCTCACTCTCTGTCCCTGCTTCTCATCTTCTCACTACTTCACAGGAACTGTTCCCAGCACTTGGCTTCCTCACTGATGGACTAAAATCCCTAGGAATCTGTAAACTAAAACAATACTTGTCTTCCCTAAAGAGGTTTCTGTCAAGCATGTGGTCTTGGTGATGAGGAAGCAACTAGTACAGTGGTTCAGTTATTACTGACATTTTCCCTGGTAATAAGGTCAACAGAAATAACATGGAACATATTTATGGTAAAAATAAAAGGAAATGTATAAAAATTATTTGGATTTCTGACTTCTGGCCCCAAATGTAAGGTACTGAAGAGCTGTAAATACCATCGTATAAAGCATAGACACTTGAAAGAGGAAGTGGGAATGAATAATTCCCCAGAGACTGAAGTGTCAAGCTCAGGGCCTGCTTGTTTCTGTACCAGCTCCCCAACATATAGGCTATGGCTGTGAGCTTTGTATCTTTGTGGAACTCCTCACTGTGGGAGTGGTTATATCTCTGATTGACTTTTAAAAAAACTATTTTACTGATTCTCTGTGAGTTTTACATCATGTACTCTCATCCCCTCATATTCACCCCTGCCCTTGCAACCTCCGCCCCCAAGAAGAAAATGAAAAACAAACAAACAAAAAAAATAATAAATAAATACTCAAAGCAAAGCAAACATCTCATTGTGGAGTTTTACTGTGTTAAGCATCCCACAGTACAGCCTTCTGACCACACGTCTTCACTTGCAGAAACCATTGGTCTGGTTTAAGGTCTCGGCTTCTGTCACACCTTCAACACTGGATCTACAGTGGGACTCCTCTCAGTTATCCTGTTGTCGCCCACTGACGTGGAGATCCTACAGCTTTGGGTCAGCAGGACCAGCCCTTTTATAAACTCCAAGAGTTCACAGATGATGTAGATTATGGGGTGGGCCAACTCAAAACCCTGGACCATGGCCTGGGTGGTCTCTGAGATGGTCAACCTGCCAGGTCTTCGTCATCTGCACCACCAGGGAGAGCTCTCCAGCTAGGCCATCCAGTGATGCCACTGGCAGGAGGCAAGGTCAGCTTGGCCACTCTCATGGCCTTAGGACAGGCTCACCTACACCCATGTCTCCAGAGCCAAGGCCACTGTGATGGACAGACGAAGCACTGGGCCCACTCTCCCTAGCGCTGTGAGGGGCTGGGACAGCTCCCTCACTCTCACAATACCAGGGAAGGCTCACCTATGCCTTCACCATTAGGGCCAGATCCATCTGTTGCCCAGGGGAGGTGCAGGGCCTGTTCTTAGCCAGTGTTACAACCAGTGGGGGAGGGGGCCAGGGCTACCCTCTCCTGGTCTCATGATCTCAGGACCAGCAGTCCTGAATACCACAGGTGGTGAGATGCATGGGTAGAAAGGGTACTTCCTTTTAAATTAACAAAATTGGGTAAACATGTTGATGAACATAAAGGACAATATTAATGACGACTTTAGAAAGTTGAGGTTACAGCATAAGTTTTTGATAAATGGATCTTATAACTTCTTCAGCTACACTAAGCAAACCTTTACTAATTCACTGTGCAGTAGAAGCTTCCATAGAGATCTTCTTCCATCATTTGATTTCTTTGCTCCTCACTCATTTTTAATGTGCTGCAGTCTGTTCTGACAGTAGGTAGTGTTTAAAGAAGCGAAATTTGTTTTATCTACCATTTTAATGGCTGAAAAGTGCAACCATCACATATGGCAAGGGTATCCAGATGTACATCACAATACAGGTGAAAAAACAGAGGGAGAGAGGCAGGCAGTTTAACTTGCCCATCCTTAAGTAAAGTAAAATCACACTTATTATTTGAGCTAAGATGATATTGAAGAATTTCCCTTTTTTAAAAAAAAATTTAATGTGATTTTTCTTTAGTGCAGGGGAAACTACCCAGTTCCTCACACATTAGGCTGTTGTTTGATGCTGAGCTATACTCCTAAACTTTGCTTGTGTTTCTAGGATGATTGACAGTGAGGACACACTGACAACCACAAAGAAGAGAGAGGCATGGCAGGAGAGCAAGCATCACAAAGCAGTAAAACTGGGTTCATCAGAGTGTGAGAACCCATCTTTCTCTGAGTCAAGTTAGAGGGTCACATACAAAGAGAGAGTCCGCTGGGCCTGCCAGCAAAGTCGAAAGGTTCTTGAGTTGGGAGTGAGGATTGAAATTAATAAAGTATGCAACACATGGGGTCTTCCAAGAGATCCCAAGAGGCTCTGGTGGTCAGGACAAACTTGTCCCCTCACACTGCCAAGGGCCCCACCAGCCAGCCTGGCTTTATTTTTAAACACACCCAGCACAATGAGTTAAATTCACAAGGAGGTGAAACAAGAGGTGTGATTTTGACAGGCTATCCCACCTGCTGTCACAAAACAAAAGGCAATGGACTTGCAAATTCTTCCCTGACTCCAGGGAAGGCCTGGTAAAGCCAGTCTTTGCACTGAGATTTAAATATCAAAGCAGCTGCCAAAACAGCCACTGGAGACAGAGACTGTGGCTCCAGACAAGAGAGACACTCTAAACAAGGAGTATCATGAAGAAAACCTATACCCCTTGCTCAGAAGTAGCCCATGGCAGATCAGTCTCCAAGTGGGCACCCTAGTAAGGGGAGCAGGGACTGTCTCTGACATGAACTTAGTGGCTGGCTCTTTGAAAACCTCCCCCTAGGAGGAGTGTAGCTGCACCAGGCTACAGAGGAAGACAATGCAGACAGTCATAATGAGACCTGAGAGGCAAGGGTCAGAGGAAGAGGGGGACGTCATCCCCTATCAGTGGATATGGAGATGGGTATGGGAGGAGATGAGGAAAGGAGGGTGGGATTGAGGGGTGAGGGAGGGAGCTATACCTGGGATAAAAAGTGAACAAACTGTAATCAATTAAAAATAAATTAACTTTAAAAACTGATAAAGTTGGCATACATAATGATAGATTTCATTACAGCATTTTCATGCATGTTTTATTCTTACTTGTCTTTTTTCCCTCTTCCCTCTACCCCATCATGAGGAGGCTGAGCACTATCATCTCTGACACAAGAAGTGCATTCTTAGGGGAGATGGGAATCATGAAAGAAGGAAGACAGCTTAAAAGACACTTGTCCACAGCATAGAAGCCTAAGCATGATGTAACTGAGTCTTCAGATACAGCCAAGGTGTTTAATTGGGTAAAACTGTGGTATGATTATTTTTTTATACCCAGAAGCTTATGGCCATTGCTTGTATTAAATAGTATCTGGGAAGAGGATATATTCTTGGAAACATAGTGTGTCTTCTTGCCATGAACAACAGTGCAGAAAATGAGTTCTCACCATTCACCTTGATAATCTGAATTCTCTTAAGTGTTCTGAGTTTTGCTGCCATTTTCTTGTGTTACTGGGGACTGAAGATAGAGCCTAGCTCATGCTAGACAAGCACTCTTCCACGGTACAACTACATCCCCAGCTCTCTTACCTCTTTACAAACTTTGAAATGGTCTCACCAAGCTGCTCAGTCTGGCCTTGAACTAGGTCTGTAACCTAGGAAACCTCTGAAATTCCCACCTCACTACCTCAGCTTCCCAAATATTTAGAATTTTAGGCTTGTGACACTGAGCTTGGATTTGTTCACATTCTTTCCTTTATATTATTTTAAGTTATAAAATTATTACATTGAGTATACTATCATACACATTTTATAGTAAAGCATGAGGGAACACTAAACAATTTTGCATTGAAAAGTGCACATTATAATTTTTATAAGAATGTACAAAATCACTGTAATAATATTACCCATTAATTCTGTGGGACTTTACTTCCGTGTAACCCTTGCTTACTGTTCTGTATCTTTGATATATTAGTACTCAAGAGCTTTTACATGGAACATTTTCTCCCACATTTTAAAAGGAAAGAACGAGCTATGATGTATGAAATGTTTTTCAAAGTGGCATATTAAAGTTACATATTCTCTTCCTGGTAGGTATCTGGTGGGGGCAGTGCATAATAAATTAGCAGTGAACAGAACACTTCCTTTTTTCCTTCTCACTGACTAATTCACAAATAAACAGCATGTAAAAGTTTTTGCAACTTAGAATTGTCCTGGACATCTGAGCACCACATCATCATTGTCCAGTTTTATTCATCTAGTGAAACACTGGGGCATTGTTTAATTCCCAGGATTCTTTGATAAAACCACCAGACTGAGTCCTCTAGGGTGGATTACTCTGGGTGAGTACATTGCCTTAACTCATACTTTTCTTTCAAGTTGTGCGCATATGTCACTTTTGGACAATAATTTACAGCTCAACAAAAAGATTGAACTATTAGCTGGAAGACAAAGTAGTTTCTGTGTAAGATGGCATGTCGCCATCTTACAAGGAGTAGTGGAAAGTAAGTCTTGCTATCTTTTTCTGTATGAGTATTATTTATAATTCGTATCTTGTCAACTGCCTAGCTTCTCTCAAACTGAATTAATTAATATGTCCTTGTTCTCTCCCTATCTTAAATGTTTGCTCAGCGGGGGAGTATGTCATTTTGGGTTTTTTTTTTATGTTTGTTGGCAGATTTCTTTCCTGGCATGTGGATAAAATAGTTTATCTCTCATTAATGTGTGTGTGTCTGTGTGTGTGTATGTGTATGTGTGTGTGATAGTCTGTGTTTTTTTTGTCTGATTTGTACCTTTATATTTAGGCTGTAAGTACTGGTTTTATAACAAAAAATGACATGTAATTGTTTGTTTGTGATTAACAGTAAAATTCTTTTCAGGTGGTTTTTATGTAGTTATAGCACTATCTAAATATCTACTATTTTCTTCCATTACATGTGTCTAAAATCATGACTACTAAATCTTTTGTTTGCTGAAATCATTTCATTATTTTACTTTTGTATTTTATTTGTTGACTAAGTTCCATATACAGTTCTCAGACATTCAGTCATCTAATGTGAATGATAATTTCCTCTTCTTCCTTTTATTGAAAATAAGCTTTTATCTTACATAATATATCGAGATTACAGTTTCCCCTCCTTCTACTGCTCCCACTTCCTAACCACATTCCCTCCCAACTGGATCCACTCCCTTTCTGTCTCTCAGGAGAAAATAAACATGCTTCTTCACACTGTGCCCTGAGCCTTAGGTAGGAGAGTGTTCTGTAGATGTGTGGAGTGGGACTGTGCTCCTCAACTCCACATTTTGATTGTCATGAAACAGCTTTCTTAATGCCTTACCAAGTCTTTCAAATGACTGTGTATGTGTTGGTGGATATATAAATTCCACTAATTTTTTAAGGTGAAAAATATAAAAATGCTCCACCCTAAAAATGTTTATTTCAGTATTCTTTTTATAAAATTATACCTAGAAAAAAATCATGGATATCAAAATAGTTTACATATTAAGACATTTTCCACTACTTTAAAGTATTCAAAACTCCATCTTTTAAGCAGCTTTCAAACATGTACTTTAATTTCTAATGAGATAGAAACCTTTCAAGATTTCCACACACACCTGCAAACACAGCATATTGCAACTCCGCTATTTTCTGTGCACGTCAAGAGCATCCATCTGTTAACATCAATAGTGTTCCTGCAACTCTAGTGTCTCAGGAACTGTAACTTACTCAGCTCCTTACTTGGGATCATTTTTTACCAAATAATCACTATTTTCATTCAGTTTCCTGATTTATTTATTAGATAAAATACAATGGTGACAAAATCTTGGGTTGCATAACTTAAACTCATGTTTAACATTTATGTAGGCTGGTTTACATAGCGAGTACTAGGATAGACAGCCAAGGCTAAATGCAGAGAGCCTGTCTGCTGGTTTGCATAGTGAGCACTAAGATAGCCAGGGCTAAGTACAGAGACCCTATCTCAAAAAGAAAATCTCAGCTAATTAAAAATATTTCTTGTTCTCATGAGTGGCCACTGTACCTTTAATTTCCATGACTCTATTTCTGATTTGTTATTATGTGTTTATATTGGGTTTTGTGAATGCCTGGTTATTTCCCTTCCTTGCTTGTGCTTCATAGATCCTGTTTCATTAATTTGATGACTGGTTCTCTCTCTTTCTCTTCTGTGTTTGTGTGTGAATAACAGTGAACTACTTAGCTTAGTTAGAAACTGATCTTACAGAAGGAGACTGGCATGCTTCTATCTCAATGTAGAATTTATCAAGTTTCTGAGGTAAATATACTTTTACCCTCTTAATATTTTATTCTACCAAATGATACTTTATATCATTAATACATTTTATAGACACCTGGTTTTTAAATTGGCTTTAATTTAAATTTCATATTGTTAATAATATAGTGACATTTTAGCTGTTTTTTTATTTTTATGGACTAATCATGATACATGGAATGCTGAGAAGAAATATTGTATGAAATTCCAGGTCCAAACATTTAATAATAGACTCAGAGAGGAAAAGTGGGTGTGAGCTTTTCCAGGGCTGGTAGAACCATTCTTCTGAATCAGTAAAATATCACATTCAGAGAGGGATCTGCACTCTCATTTCCTCTATTTCATTCACCAATTTCATAAAGAAATATTTCTACATGAGGGCTAAGGCTCAGAATGGCTCAGCAATGCAGTGCTCATGTGTCTCTTTGTTGCAGAGATACTTCAGATCAAGGGCAACAGCTACCAAGACAGAGGAAAAGCAGAACGAAATGCCTCACAGTAAACACCATGAATATATAGCAAATAAGTGGGACATTACTTACATGGAGGTGAAGAAATATAAGTCTTCACGGACGCAGAGAATACCCACAGCCAAGCAGAGCCCTGTAGTACTAAGTGAAGAGCAGGTGAACTATGCAGAGCTGACATTCCAGAGAAAGCCTCAGCTCCCGCCCAGACAAGTTGTCAGAGGAAAAAGACAAGGTACAGTGGCATGCCTATTCTGCAACTGACAGCTCTATGCACTAGCTTATGATTATGGCCTGTCATGACCCTTTTTGTTGTCAGTGTGGCACAACATAGAATCCCCTAGGAGTAGTCTTACCAAGGGACTCTCTAGGTCAGTTTGTCCTGTGTGTGTGTCTATAGAGGATTGTTTTCATGCTCTAACTGATGTGGGAAGACTGCCTGCAAATGGGAGGCATCATTTCCAGGTTGGGGGCTATGCATGGCATAAGGGTAAGGGCAGTGAAAATGAGGTGAGCACTAAGCGTGAATGTGTTTGTTTCTCTCTGCTTTTGACTGAGCATATGACCAGTTGCTTCCAGCTCCTGCACTGGGTGTTACTGCTCTGATGGACTGTGAATGGAATCTTCAATTGAATAGGCCTCTTTGATGCCTAAGGTACCTTTCAGGGTATTTTGTCACAGCCACAGAATAAGAGAAGTGAAACAAAATCATTCTAAATTGGTCACAATATTATATATATTTATAATATATATATTATATATATATATATATATATATATATATGAACTCCTGTCCCTCCCTAAGGGGATGGGCCAGTTTCCTAGCAACTGTATCTCTAGTGAGGGAGGAAAGAATAAGGTAAGGTGAGCTCTTCCCCTCAGGGTATTTCTGGATAACCACTGATTTTTAATCTTTTGGTCTCTCATTTCTCCCTTCCCATGATCATTTGAAGACCCAATCTTGGGTCTTCCTGATATGACCCCTTGAATCCTATAGATTACCTTCTTACAATGGGATCTGAGTACCATTAGCTATATTGTTCTCAAGCATTTCTTTATGAAGCCATCAAGTATACAAGGCTCAAAAATAAAAATCAAAACGAGTAGGGGTCCCTTCAGGGTGGATATAGGAGTAGTAAGCCAAGGATAACTACTATCCTTTTTTAGGGTCTCTTTAGGCTTTCAGTCCAGTTGCTGCAATACTAGTTTCCATTTCAGCTAAGCAGATGCCCAGGACAATAGCTAAAGTCAGGGAGCCCCTTTTGACTTAGTATTTCAGCCTGCTAGGTGGGATATTGGGATGGTGGTCTTGTCTTCTGAATCTGCTTCAGGGCTGACAAGAGGACCATTGGCATCAGGGGCTAGGAAGGCTGAAATGCCAGTCAAAGTCTGGGCAGAGGGGCAGTCTCCAGAATTGTCTGGTTAGTTGATCCACCTGAAGAGGCAGGGAGCAATCATGTCAGCGTCCAGGAAGTCCAGATTTCAGCTTGCAGTCCATAGCTGATTCCAGAATAGAGTCAAACAGGTGAAAATATGCGGAGACAAATTTATACTGGAGACAGAAGTTAAAATTTGAGGAATCCCAAGACCAGGGAAAAACTCATCTGGGATCCTTTTGAGCTATGCCAGAGCCAGGTCTCATGACTTTTTGATTTCCTGAAACTCAGATGAATTTTTAGTTTATAAAAGGACATATATATTAAAAACTCAGAAAAGTAACATATCAGCAATTCTAATGTAACAACATTCTGAGACTAACAAGTAAAACTGCATCCCACTGAATGAGAAACAGTTAGTTGTTTGTCCTATAAACTTTATAAACAACTTAAGTGGGTCCAGGGTCTGGAACTCTAGCACTTTTTCTGTGGGCACAGCTGTTGGAGATCAGCCACCAATGGAGGTTGGCCATTTTTATACATTCAGCATTTACTGTTAGCCCCCATCTCCATGTCACACTGGAAAGTTAGCCATAAATACATTAATGGCTTTACTGCTAAACCCTGGATGCTTGGACTTTTCTTGACAAAGCAACTAGAAGGAATCTTTATAATCTGCTCTGAACTGTGTCCTATAAAACAGAATGCTATAATCTCTAGTTACTCCTCCTAGGCTTAACCTTAAAAAACAAAGACACTATGTAAAGCTCAACATTTTAACCAACTGCAGTCTTTAACATAACTTTGAATTTGCTCTTTCTATAGTAAAATCAAAGGAAACCTTTTAATCAGATACAGTTCATAGAGAGGTTAGCAAATCTTGTTGATCCTACCACTTTGCATTAAAAATGAAGAGCAAAAAGGTTTGCACTATGCACTAATCAGACTGTACATAACTGTTACTGACAATACCAAACATAGCCATTAAGTGTTACTGATGGCACTGTTACCTCACAGGATTCAGCAAGCTCAGTGAAACATTTACAATTTTTATATAACCAAAAGTTGTAACATTGTGATTAAATAAATTTTAGAACCAACTGCATAACAAAACAGTACAGAACAATTTTAAACTGTAGGAACTATTCTGGCCATGCCAAACCTATCAGCCAGAATTATTTCCCCTTAAAAGAGCATAAGAAAACATTTCGCAATGGAGAATTACCAGCCTTTTAAATGAAGTACAACATATTTTTAAATACAGTTCCTTTTAAAATCATATTAACACTCTGGCTTTTTATACACACATACCACTAACCTTCTGCAACATTCTATATACCTTCTGATTCCTAGCTTCATTCTTCTGTCTTAACCAGACAGTCTTATTTTAGAAATATCTCTTGCTCTCTCTCTCTCTCTCTTGCTTATCAGACAGCATAAAAACTCCCATCAAAATTCTTTCTATACTGATATGATCCTGCTGGAGCCCAGTGTGGGCTTATTTTACAATTTTTTTTTTTTTAGGCAAAACAAAAACAAGTCACATCACTACAAAAAGAAGTTCTGAAACTGCTAACCCTTTTTTTTTAAATTACTTTCCTGTAGCAGATATGGTCCAAGGTTACATAAACAAATTCTAAGGAACTTGGTGAAACTTTCCCTTTTCTCTGTCTCAAGGTGAGACCGAGGTGGAAACATGTTTTTTAACAAAGTAAGCAGGTTAACAAACAGCTCTCCACAAGATACACTGTAAAAACTGCAATGTTTTTCAATTAGCACAAACCATATGGCTTGGTTTTATTTAGTAAAACTAATAAAATAAATATTAAAGTTTTTTTTGTTCTCCCCCAAAGGATCAAGAAACTGTTTCAAAATTTTTTTTGTTAGACTACCCAAGATCATTCTCTAAAATGCCTGATAAACTTTAAACATTTTATAGCCTTAAACATTTAAACATTTTTTTAAACCCGGTTTTTTGTAATATTAAAACAAAGTACCCTTTTTATAGAAGAGAAGTAACAAAGCATAACCATAATTTTCAGTCAAAACCAGATTTTAAAACCAAAATTTACCAGTGTAAACAATACAATCTCTAAAACCAATATCAATTTAAAATAAAACTCATTTTTTTAGTCTAGAAGGACTAAAGGTTTGGGTTTTTGTTTTGTTTTGTTTTTTACCATACCATGTGGCTATCAAGATGGTGGTCACATTACATACCACATGGCAATCTCAAAATGGTGGTGAGGCATATCACATACCATATGGCAACTACATTGTTGCCATTTAAACATATGTGTTTATAAACCTTATAAACAAGAGTTTGAATTTAACCTTTAAACATACCCAATAACTTTAAATCTATAACCATGACCTGTAGAGAGTATTAACCATTTAAAATCAGTCAAGACAAACATGATGGCCATCTACATTATTTTTTAACCCAAAGCACATGCTGGTCCCCTGCTGGTGGAAGCTGGGCTTACAAGCAGAGTTGGTCACAAAAATGAAGCTATGGCCTCTTGAAAAATCGAACCAAAATCCTTGCGTGTATCAGGGCTAATTTCCCGGGACTAAAACGGACTTTTCTGAGGCAGGTACAAATCCACCTCAAAGAGGCTAAAATTGATAAACTGGTTCCTTCTACTGCTATACCCCAATGGGTGCAGGAGTCACAGGGACCACTGCCATAGCTGTGGCCCCAGGAGACACTGAGAGCAGGTTGCCCCCCTGGAGTGACATTCCCTGGGACCAGTCAGCCTGGGCCTGTGAGTGCCTCACTCCCAGAGCTCACAGTGTGGCAGTGACTAAGACCTACTCCAACCTTTCTGGAGACAGGAACGCAAGGTCGTCATGCGCTGCCATGTTGGAAGTATGTTTGGCAAAGTTCTAAGAATTTTACTCCCAATGGACACACAAAAAAACCAAAACAGGCTAGACAGATTACCCACCAAAATACTGATGAAGCTAGGGATGTCCCCTGTACCTACAGCATGCCTACCTTGATCACAACTTGCTAGCCAGTTACTAATACCCCAAGCCCCGAAGAATTTTCAGAAGAGGAGAGAAAGTATATGAACATAGCACACACAGATATTTACAAAGAGACATTTGGACACTTACTGCCAGCATAAAAACCTCCAGGCAAGTTCGTGGAGACTTGAGGTCCTGGAAGAACCCCCAAATTGTAGTGCATAGTTCACAAACCCCAAAAGAACAGGAATAAATAGACTCCGGTGTAAATTCATGAGTTATTATTATTATTATTACAAATTATAAGCTGCACCATGGGCCCACAGTCCCACCAGCAAAGCAGTGAGAGCCAAGAGCCTCATGCTCAGGTTAGTTGGATAATTTAAAGATTCTGGTCCTTCACAGTATGCCCAACGCAGGGGCAATTCCTGTCTGGCAAGCAAATGCTGCATTTTGAATTGATTGGCTATAAGAAGGTCCCCAAACCATTAATGAACTCCTCTCCCACCCTAGGGGGATGGGCCAGTTTCCTAGCAACTGTATCTCTAGTGAGGGAGGAAAGAATGAGGAAGGTGAGCTCTTCCCCTCAGGGCATTTCTGGATAACCACTGATTTTTAATCTTTTGGTCTCTCACCTTGAACACAAAGCATCTTGCTTTTTGCCTCCTAGAATGGATGGATTACAGTTGTGAGCCACCATGGCTGGCTTCACCCCTTGCTATTTTGAAAATAACTATTGATGTTTTTTTTACTTGGTTCAGTCCAAAGAGATAAAAGGGAAATAGGCACTGGATTGAAAGAAATATCAAACTTTAGTGTCATAGGAACAATAGATTATAGAGAAATCATTTTCATAAAATTTTGGAGGTGAATATTTTGTAGGTAAGGGTTCTGTCATATCTAACCAGATAACAGAATGAGATGAAGAAGTTAAATGTAATTTTAAAAACTTATAACTTTCTTTCTTTGTTTTTATACATGTGTGAGGGTGGGGAGAGAGGAGTGTGTGGGAAGGGGTAGAATGTGTGCACAGAGCTCCAGTCCTGCACCTTGTTTTGAAGCAGGGTCTTTTCAGCCTCTGCAGCCTTTCCCCAGCTAGCTGGCTGTGAGCTTGCAGTTGCCAATCCAGTCTCCACCTTCTGAGGTAGCAGGTACAGATGCAAATGCACACCACAGGCTTGCTCCATGGGCTCCAGGGAGGTTACCAGGTTTGCACTGAAAACCACCCCTGGGTCCATTACAAAAGATTTTAATGGGCCTCTGTGGAAGGATCCTGTCCTGTCTCCTGTCTTCTTCTACTTCCAATGTCAATCCTGTTTCTCCTTCTCAATGAGGACTGAGCATCTTTCCTAGGGTCCTCCTTGTTGTATAGCTTTTTTAGGACGATAGAGTTTAGTAGTTTATCCTATATTATATGGCTAATATCCACTCATAAGTGAGTATATTTCCTATGTGTCTTTCTGCTTCTGGGTTACCTCACTCAAGATGATCTTTTCTAGTTCCCAACATTTGCCTGCAAATTTCATGATTTCCTTGTTTTTAATTACTGAGTACTATCCCATTGTGTAAATCTACCACACTTTCTGTACATGTTCCTCCACTGAGGGACAGCTAGGTTGTTTACAGATTCTGAAAGACTCTTCGAACCAGGGTATCCAAGGAGATACTGAGACGCATAGCCAAACTTTGGGCAGAGTGTCAGAATCCTTATGGAAGAAGAGGGAGATAGAAAGATCTGGAGCAGACAAGAACTCCACAAGGAGAACAGAGCCAAAACACCTGGACCAAGAGGTCCAGCAGAGACTGATACTCCAACTAAGGACCATGCATGGAGAAGACCTAGACCCCCTGTTCAAAGGAAGCACATTGGCTTCTTAGTTTCCAAGTGGGTTCCCTAGTAAGGGGTCAGGGTCTGTCTCTGACATGAACTTGGCGGCCTGCTCTTTGATCACTTCCTGCTGGAAATGCAGTTATTTGTCACTGTTCCTCTTTTTTCCAGACCCCAAATCAACCATATGGAGAGTGGTGACCATCATACTTGGAGCCTTGTGTGTGTTGCTCGTGACAATCATAGGGATCTTACTTCCAAAATGTAAGCAGTTCTGCAATTACTTCATTGTGGTAGCAGATATGCTTCTTTTAATGATGACAGCCTAAGTACATTTTACAGCATCTAAGGGATCCTGTCCTCAACACTACTAATTCCTGCCACGAATTATGCCCCAGTATTTTCTAGCCAAGAAGGGCAAAGAAGAAAGAGCTCACTTCTCCCTCATCTGTGTCCTAAGAAGGATGGTGTTGGTGCTCACTCTGAAGATGTTGGTAAGTGTTAATTCTGAAAATGTTGGCAGGTGTAAACTCTGGGAATGTTGGCGAGTGTTAATTCTCAGGATGTTGGTGAGAGTTAACTCTGTAGAGTTCATTTCCAAGACTTTTCACTGCTGGGGCAAAAGATCTTTCTATTTCCACAGATGTCAACCAGTCAGTCATCACAGGCTGATGCAGTGTTGTTTATTCAGTTCCTTACCAGGAAAGAACTCACATGGCTTAAAATTAAGAAAAAAAGTATTTGAACAATAAAATTTCCAGAGTTTACAAGTATGTGTGTTCTTTGTTTTTTTTTTAATTCTTATTAGGAGAAAAATGAGATTAAACATGTTGAATACTATATATGAATTGCTCCTTACTGCTTTTTGAAAGTAAAGATCAATGAAATAGAAAGTAATCCTTGGAAATATAAACAAACATTTACTTATTCCCAGTATGAAGCATGATGGACCTGTATAGAGAGCAGTTCTGTACACATTCTCATGAATTCTACAATTGCACATGTGAACACAGAGAGAGAAAGCCATAGACACAAACAACGGTACTCAGATATTTCTAAACATTTCATCATAGCATCTCTTAATTGTAAGCATTCGAAACAGCTCTCACCAGGTTGATAACTGACAAGTGTGATGGCTATTCTTGGATGTCAATTTGTCTACATCTGGAAGTAATTAAAACCCAAGGAGCTAGGTGTACCTCTGAGGGATTTTCTTACTTAGATCATTTGAAGTGAGGAGACACAACTTGAATCTGGATATTTTGGGGTCGGATTCTCTACCCTTTATCTCCACTACACCTTCCGGTGGCAGCCTTGATCCAGAACAGGAAAGAAGGGAGTTTTTGTTCTCTGCCTGTTTGCCCTATCTCCATCGCAAGCCCATTCCTTCAACGGCATTAGAGCCTACATTATAAAATGTTTTGCAGAAATGTTCCATGTTACTTTCCTTCTAGGGTTTTTTTTTTTGCATCCTTCTTTCTTTATTCTGTTTCTTATGGTTTTCCCTTTACTTCTTATTCTTTTGTTAGGATAGTTGTGTAGGAAAACCTGGCATTAGTAAACACAAGTCATACTGACCTAGCATAGGAGAGCAGAGGATGCTGGGAGGGGCTGGGAGCCAGACTTCCTGCTGACCAGCCCCAGGTCAGGCATCTCTGTATTTGCAAATGAGGTTCAGCTGCCCTTTGTCTCAGATGTTATGAAGCTGACTAAAAAATGAAATAAACCTAATCTTGTCTCACTCTTTGAAGTAATTGAGCCCAAGGCAAGGAAAAACAGAACATTTTAATTTAATCAATGAGGGGAATCAAGGACTTCTTGAAGAACTGTTTCAGTTCTGTCAGCTTGAAGCAAACCAAGACAAACCTGGGAAGAGGAACCCCAAGGAGACTCTGCCTCCATTAGATGGGACTGCTGGCTTGTCTGTGAGGCATCTTCTTAATTCCTATACTGTGTAGGCGGGACCAGCTCCTCTGATGTAGTGTCATCCTCAAGCAGATGACCTGGATGCTTAAGAAAGAAGCTGCCTGTGAGTCTAGAAGCCAGCCAGCAGGCAGCTGTCCCTCGTGGTCTCCGCTTCAGTTCCTACCTCCAGGTTGCTGTCGTGAACTCATGCACTGCCTCCCCTTACAATGGCCTGTAACCTGTTAGCCAAATAGACCTTTCCCAAGCAACTTGTGTTGGATCATGGTGTGTATCACAGTCATGAAGAAGCCAAATAAGGCTGGAGGGACCCAGAAGTAAAAATGCTGTGCTGGTTATTCACATAGGGCAGCTAACAGAGTAGGTATGATGTCAGAAAATGAATTTGAGTAGTACGGGACAGAAAGGAAGAAAATGGGGGGGAAAAGTTTGTACAATGAAAATAGGGATAAAGGATAGGAATAGATCAACCATAAAAGAGAGTCAAACTATAAAATTCACGTGAAAAAATCTGGTAAACTAAAGTTCTCAGGAAAAAAGTACATAGCTATAATGAAACATTTTACAAACTGGATTGTTTGTTGATACGTTATGATAATAAGAGCTAGAATGTTACAAATCCGGAACCAAATTATTTGGGTCCATTTTTAGCTCCTTATTTAGACTTCATTGCCCAGCTCTCTGTCTGATTTAAAGTTCATTCAGCTATTATTTAAAAAAAAGACCCTCTAGAGGGTACCAATATTTCCTAAACCTGCTTTGGCACTGAAATGTTATATTCACCCCTGGATCCCTGTTCCTGATCCATGATCACCCCTACTTGGCTAAGAATAAAGTTATTTCTTTTTCCCATTGAAGCATGTCTTTTTGCCTTGAGAATATTTAAGCCCACTAACAAATAGAGATGATTTTGTTTTTATGACCTGTCATTACAAACCTAGACAACTGACAACTGACTAAATTAGGAAACCTTTTTCTTTTTTAAATTAATTTACTTACTTTCTGTCTTGACTAGAGCATCCCTTTCTCCTTACTCCCACATCTTCCCTCTCACCTTACCTCCCCACTGTCCTCCAGCCCTCCCTTTCTCCTCATAAAACAATAAGAAAAAGGGAGGCCTCCCAGGAATCCCAACCCACCTTGGCATAGCAAGTTTCATTTTGATATAGCACATCTTCTACTATTGTTGGTAGGCAAGGCCGTCCAGTTAGGAGAAATGGATCCAAAGGCACGCAACAGTCAGAGACCACTTCTGCTCATACTGTTAGGAGTCTTTACATTTAGTGTTCTGATTATTATGTGACAGGAGGATTTTCTCTTCTGGTTAAATCTATTTGGTGTTCTGTAAGCTTCTTGTACGTCTGTCAGCATCTCTTTCTCCTATGATTTTTTTGAAAATGTTTTCTAGACCTTTGATCTGGACCTCTTCTACTACTTCTGTTATTCTTAAGCTTGGTCTTTCCATAGTTTCCCAGATATCCTAGATATTTTGTGTCAGAAGCATTTTAGATTTAATATTTTCTTTGAATAATGTAACACTTTCTTATAATGTATCTTCTATGTGTGAGATTCTCTCTTCCATCTTATATGTGTGTGTACGTTTTTGTGTGTATCTATCTATCCATCTATCTATATATAGGTATATATGTTTGTGTCTACAGTTC
The DNA here is from genome assembly GCA_028658305.1 of Pachyuromys duprasi. NCBI lineage: Eukaryota > Metazoa > Chordata > Mammalia > Rodentia > Muridae > Pachyuromys > Pachyuromys duprasi. The sequence goes on from CM053761.1 coordinate 15,675,869, forward strand.
CTATTCTTTCACCTAGTTTTCCCATCTCTAGGATTTCCTCAGTTTGTGCTTCTATTTCCATTTTCAGATCTTGAACAGTTTTGTTCATTTCCTTCACCTGTTTGCTTGCATTTTCCTGTATTTCTTTAAGGGATTTGTTCATTTCCTCTTTAAAGGCCTCTATCATCTTTATAACATTGTATTTAAGGTTATTTTCTTGTGCTTCAGCTGTGTTAGGATATCTAGGGCTTGCTATAGTAGGACAGCTGAGCTCTGGTGGTACCATGTTGCTCTGGCTCCTGTTTATTGTGTTTTTACACTGTCCTTTAACCATCTCAGTTTTGCAGTTATTATAGGTTTAGGTGTTGATTTATGAATGTATGTTTGTTGGATGGGTGGGTTTTGTTTTTTTAATGTTGTCCCTTTGGTTTCTGTTTCCTCTCTGTCTATTGATCTGAGTGGTCTGGAGTTCTGCTGACTAGCTGGTGAGTCTCTGAGAAAGCAAGCCGGAGTGTGGGCTGAAAAATGGAGTTCAGGGGTGCAGTTTAAAGCTTATGAGTGTGTTTCAGGGGACTGCAGCAGGCATGGGCCTGGGGCAGAGTCTTACCAGGTTCTCCCTGGGTGACAGGTGACTGCAGGCCTTCAGAAAAGCAGGCCAAATTGTGCGATGGAAATTGGGTGTTTGGTATGGGGTACAGTTTATTGCTCTTGAGGATGCTTTCAGGGAGCTTGGCTGGGAATTGTAGGAGGAGTAGCTTACCATCTATCCCTGGGTCTGGCAGGCTTCCAAAGAATCAGATTGAGTTGTGGGTGCATGGTATGTGGTGCATTTACTGCTGCTGGTAGTGCTTTCAGGAGAGTTGACAAGCGAGTGTTTGGAGGGTAGGAGTTGCTTACCTGGTGTTCCTGGGTCTTTCAGGCTTTAAAGCAGGCAACATTTTAAATGTGAGAAAAAGAAAAATGTAAAAATTCAGGCTTGGTGAAGTTGCTGTGTACACAATATATGATTCTATTAGAAATTTTTCTTTTCATAGTTCAATATATACTTTCAGTAATTCTCATAGAGATAAACTAGGATAGCCTAATAGCATGTTTGTTTAGTACCTCACTAAAATGGTCAAACTATATTTTACATGAGGTATGAATTTTAAAATGAGGGACTTCTGGTATATATGTACTGTCTAATAAAGTGTTAGCTTTATCAGTTTTCTATACCTTCCTAGACACATATTACCTATAAAATACTTTTGAGTGTTAACAATGTTATTTCAGTAAATTTGCAAAATGAAGAAACATAATTTATACTTCATAAAAACATGCTGCTATAAACATATGAAAGGAGATATTGAGAAGTAAATGCCTTCATTTTTCTGAAGATGAATGTAACTAATAAATGAATGACCTTGGACTATTATAAATGTTACAGAAATGAAAATGCATAGTACATTTATTAAATAGTTAGAATTCCAGTTTGAAGGTACATATACACTTTAATTTTTTGTACTCAGTTACTCATAAAAACAGCTGCAAATTTAGTATCCCTGCATTCAGTACCTGATTTTTCTGTTTATATAATTATATATCATTTATCCTTTATATATATATCCACTTACAAATATAATATTTAAACTAGTTTTTCTCACAGGAACTAATTTATATTGATTTTTATGAAGAAAAATTTAAACCAAAAATTTGAAGTCACTCATTGCTTTCAGATAAAGACTGTGCAAAGATTACTCATCACTTTTATACACTGCTTAGACCTGGAGGGTAGCTCATGGGCAGGATGCTGCCTGAGTATCCTTGGGGCTTGCATCAACTTGGGGCACCAATAAGGCACTGAGGAAACATTGCTCTCTGTGTAGTGTTCGTGAGTCTCTCAAAAGCCTAGGTGTTTCATTAATAAATGGTTATTGTATGTGTGTTTCCTAGACCGCTCCTGTCATCTTTGTTCACATGACTGGATTGCACTTGGAAACAATTTCTATCATGGTTTCCATAGAATCAAAACCTGGGCAGACAGTCAGTCTGCCTGTGAGGAGCTGAATTCTCATCTTCTGGAGATAGACTCCAAAGCAGAGCTGGTAGGTCACATACTAATCATTTTCTGTTTGTCTGTCACTGATGGCTCTAGAAGAACTGTCATGAAGATAATGGTTTGACAAGCTGAGAGGTCTGGAGGGCATGAACTTCCTGCTGATGGTGATCTACTGTTTCCCTTAGAGGGACAACAGGGAGGGCACTCCAGCCTTTCAGTGCTTAATGCTACAAGAAACCAGAGCAGTGGATGAGCTCCAGCTGGCATGTTCTACTCAGAAGGACCCAAAAATGCTATTTAGTAAAGAAAAAAGAGATCCCTCAGAAGGGTAACTCATCCTGTAACCCCAGCATTTCAGAGACTGAGACAGGAGGATCACCATGAGCTTGAGGTCAGTTTGGGTTTACATGATGAGTTTCCAGGCCAGCTTGCACTGTAGGGATAAATTCTGTCTCAAATTTAAAATTATACACAAATTCAAATATATGAGTGTTTATAAGTATATACAAAATTAAATTTTTTTTAATTTTTTTTAATTTATTTTTTTATTAATTTATTTATTTTTATATCAATCACAGGTTAGGTACTTTGCATCCCAGGCGTAGCCTCCTCCCTCATTCCCTCCCACCCTCCCACTCCCTCCCTCATCTCCCTCCTCCCCGCGCCTTCCAAGTCCACCAACAGGGGAGGACCTCCTCCCCTTCCATCCAACCCCAGCTCATC
>CM053761.1:15679108-15736174 GCA_028658305.1 Pachyuromys duprasi
GTCACCCGGAGGTTTTTGCGGGGAATAACTGGGTGTCCCTAGGGTTTTCCCACTTGATTTTCTCACCGTGGGAGTTCTGCTCACCTGGCAATCAAGGGTGCTGGCGTTTTAGGTCCCAGAGTTCAGTCTCCTGGTCGCTGCGTTATTTCTGTTGTCCTACTCCTCAGACACAGTGTCCTCTAGTGGCAGCCATCTTGGATCTCCCCCAAAATTAAATTTTTATAAGAAGCAAAAAGAAAAGAAAAAGAATTAGGATTGTACACTCAGTTATGGGTTGTGATTTTTTGTACCCAAACAGGAGAACTTGTTATTTCTTGAAATTAATGGCTGGATCCATCTCAGAGCTGATGAAATCATTGGTTCCTGGCTGTGGAAAAATGGCACCAACGTACAGCAAACCCTGTAAGTACAATGTTTGTATAAAGGGGGCTTTGCTGAGGTACTGGGATTGCTGTGTATGTCTGTCTTGTCTGTATGGCACACAAGGAGCATTCAGAAGACAGGAAGAGCTTTGGTATTGAAGGAGCAGTGTCCATAAAGAGATGCCATATTAGCCCTAAGGAATGTCACCCTTAGAACGTTTATATTTTTATTCTACTGGACTCTCTGGAGACAGTCATTTTGAATTTGTAACTCTAAGCCAGTGATTTCCCCATCTGTGGGCCATGACCCCTTTGGTGATGAAACAACCTTTTCCCTGGGCTCACCTCTGATATCCTGCATATAAGATACTTAAATTATGATACATACCAGTAGCAAAATTACAGTTATGAAGTAGGAACTAAATAATTTTATGATTGGGGTCACCACAACCTGAAGAACTGTTTCAACATGTGGATGCATTAGGAAGGTTGAGAACTACTGTTAAAGCCTTGTCTCATTTCCTTTTTCTTTGAATCATGATCCTACCTTCTGAGACAGTGTAGGATTAGCTTGTGCTGATGTTTTCCATCAAGCTTACTGTTGTGGATTTAAAGGCCATTCTTCCTCCTGGCTCTTTGTTTTCTTCCTGTAACAATCTCTTTGGCCCGTGGTAGTTTTAGCTAATTATAACTTTGAAATGAAAAAGTATATATATCATGTGCAGTGACCACTTTTGATTTCTGATTTTCTCATTTTTTTTTACACAGAAGTAATGATTCAGAAAAGAAGAATCAGAGTTGTTATTATCTGAGTGGAAGACAAATTATTCTTGCTGACTGTTCATCTGCAAAATCGTACACCTGTGAATTTAACATATGTGACACTTGTTTCACTAGCATACTTTTTAATAATTTATGAAAACAAAATATGTCTGTTAATTTTTTTGCTTATAATGCTTACACTTGATATGAGCCAAAATGCCAATACATGATTTTTTAAAATTTTGAACATGTTTTACTGAACTGAGTTGCTGATTAATATTTTTACCTTCTATATTGTATTCAGAGTGAGTAAAATTTTTATTAACAGTGATCAGCACTCTATCACAATCCATGTTAAGATTAATAAATCAAACAGTCACTACCATTTATATTCAGTAACTTTGTAAGACACTTAAAATGAAAAGGGATGCCACACCAATTGACTGGAAATTTTTTAAAAAATTATTTGTGCATAAGGAGCAGGGCATGCCAAAGGGCGCATGTGGAGGTCAGAGGCCAAGTGATGGAATTGGTTGGCTCCTTCCACGTTTATGTGGATTCCAGGCATCAACTTCAGGGCCCTAGGCTTTCATGAAGTGCTGCCACCCTCAGAGCCATGTTGCTGGCCTTGTTTTGGTGTTTGGAGTGTGCCTACGCTGTGTTGGTCAGCCCGGTCTGTAGTCCAAGGCTCAAACTATTATTGTGTCTCAGCAGACCTAGCAGGCAGACCAGAGATGCAACCTACGTCACACAGCGAGTCCTATCACACAGACACCTTTTGAGATTGTTCAAGAGATGTGTTTATTGTTCTTCTTGAGACGTCAAGAAGAGGTTTAATAGAAAAACAATGAATAACAAATGTGACTTAGGTTGAAATAGTTAAGACGTTGATTCTGGGGCACCAGTGAAGGCTCTGAATCAAGAGTGTTTACTGCTCCTGCAAAACCACAGGTTTGATGCCCCCACCCACGTGGCATCTCACAGCAGCCTGTAACTCTAGAAACAGAAGACCTGACATCCTCTTCTTATCTCGCTGAGCTCCTGCATACACATGATACACGTAAAAACTCACATGTGCACTCACAGATATATCAAAATGACTACTGTCATGGCAACCTTGTCCTGACTCCATTTTGTTCTTGCTTAGACAGCTTTTACTTCTCTACCCAAACACACCATTTTCCCTAGAACACAATTAAATTCTTCATAGTCAAGATGTATTAACCAAGATAATTAACTTATATACAAACATAACATAAGCTAAATAACTCACAAGTTATGACTTAAAAATAATTGTTCTGCTGTATCTAAAATCATTACTATGTTCTATGAATAAAAATTTTATAAATTTTAAGTACTATGAACAAAATTTTTATAAAGTTTGCTTTATAAAAGTTACTCTGACAGTCATCTAACATTGACATAAATTATGATCTTTGTGGTTTTTTTCCTTTTAAAAATACCGTGTCCCTGAGCTTTAACATCAAGAGATGTTTAGGCATGAACCTGCTCTTCATTGCCAGCTTCTGAGGTACTCACATAATTTTACTTGGATTACTCAGCATAGTTTTCTGTATCTTTCCTGTATAAATTATTAGAACATAAAATTAATTAAAAAAGAAAATCAGAGTCTGGCCACAGTTGTAATACATTAACTTTTCTTTTCTTTCATTTTTTTTGCAGGTGTATTTTGATGTATTTAAAGGATATTTAGATTTACATAAAGTGAGATGATTACTCCTGGTCATAAATTTTTGAAAACTGAAAATTTTTAACAACATATTTTAACAACACAGTGAAACCTAAAGCACAATCTGTTTGAACTAAGAAACAATTATAAAAATAATGTGAAATTACACATTTTTTATGATTTTTATTAATTACACTTTATTCACTTTGTATCCCCCTTGTAGCTCCCTCCTCCCTCCCTCCCAATCCCTCCCTTCCTCCCCCTTCTACACACATGCCCCTCCCCAAGTCCACTGATAGGGGAGGTCTTCTTTTCATTCCTCTGATCCTAGTCTACCAGGTCTTGTCAGGAGTTGCTGTATTGTCTTCCTCTGTGGCCTGGTAAAGCTGCTCCCTCTCAGGGGGAGGTGATCAAAGAGCAGGCCAATCAGTTCATGTCAGAGGCAGTCCTTGTTCCCATTATTATGGAACCCACCTGGACACTGAACTGCCATGGGCTACATCTGTGCAGGGGTTCTGGGTTATCTCCATGCATGGTACTTGGTTGGAGTATCAGTCTCAGGAAAGACCCCAGATTTTTTGGTTCTGTTCCTTTCCTTGTAGAGCTCCTGTCCTCTATACTACCTTTTCTAGGGAGCAATACTGTACTTTTAGTGATTTAAAAGTGACTTAAAAGTGATTTCAAAGGTGACTCAGAGATGATGAGAGAGAGAGCATAGCAGAGGAATGAATGAATGAATGAATGAATATCATGAGGGAAAAACAAAAGAAACTTTAGTGTTAAATGGCCTATAACTGAACATTTAAAATTCTAATATTTCAAATCTTTGAAGAAGCAATGTCTAACAGTTCTCCAAATGGAGTTCTAAGAATTATTGTTTGGATTAACATAACAGAAGCTGTGAAAACATAAAAAGGATTTTCAGAGAGGAAAGCCACAGCCCAAAACACCATTGTGCTATTGCTGCCATTTAAACGTGATGACTATGGATCTGCAGAGACAGCTCAATGGTCACAAGCACTGCCTGCTTTCCAGAGGACTCACGTTCAAATCCCAGTACCCACAAGGCAGCTCACAACCATTTGTAACTCCAGTTCCAATGGATCCAATATTCACCATGGTTTCAGAGAGTACCAGGCACAGAGGTGGTACAATTGCAGCCAAAAGAATTATTCACATAAAATGATGATGATGATGATGTATAGGGAATAATAATAGTAAAAAGTAATAATGATAATGACTGTATACAGAATACAGCCAAATATAATTCCTATAGTCAATACAACAATCATATAGACATTTTTATCAGACACTAGTAAATTTAAAAACCTATTAGGACATCTGAATTGAACTACAAAACATTGAGTGCTTTGAAGCAAAGGACCATGCAGACAAAGACAAGAGCCCCTGGTTAGATGGAAAGATTGTAGTGAAACAGATCTTCTGGACATTGCACAGCTGAACTCATGAACTCACTGAAGCTCATTAGCAAGGCTCATATAATCAATAAACATTGTGATTATATGTATACCTAACACAATGAGCTTGATTTCTGGCTGCTTACATGAGCAGGAATCCAGTTATTTACTGGAATATGGGCAACTTCTCTTTGGCCACACCACTGACAAAAATGATACTATGTCTTACCCCAGCACACATTAACTGTCCACAGTCCTTCGATGAGAGGTGGGGCCTCATGAGTTCCTGGCCAATTCATGTTTACAGCTCTGAGGAAGGGTTTTACCAGAGCCAACCAGAGCTGCCACCCACTCTCAGGGTCATGTACCATTTTGAACTGTGAGAAATAAAGAGGTTTTTGCATTTCTCTCTTCGAATCGTGGAAACTACAGTGCGCTTTTGCAGGTATAATTCTTGTGTGTTGTGTGAATTCTTCCTGTCAATAAACAGCAGATTGTCCTATAAGCTGAGGCAAGAAATAGGAGGTGGGAGTTCTGGCAGGGAGAGAGGGGAACTCTGGGATAGAGCCAGGAGGCATGAAGATGAGCCTCAGGATTCTGAAGGTGGGCATATGAATCTGAGCAGAGGTAATCAGCCACAGGGCAGAATTTAGAATGGAATTAATAGGGAAATTAGTTATGAGCAAGTCAGGGAACACTTATAGCTATTCTGATCTAGGCTTTTGTATATATATTTAAACCTCAGAGTTGTTATTTCAGAAGCTGGGGTGCTGGAGGAAAACATGCTATTACATATGGTGCCTACTGTGGTAGTACTGTAATCTAAACTTACCTAAAAAAATCTAACAATAAAACACAAGATTCAGGCATTAAGCCCTGTGTTCTGGACTCAGGAGCAGCACCAGAAAGCCAGACAAAGCCCCTTTAGAAACAGTGGCATGCCGAGCACTTGAGCAGAGGCTGGTAAGCAGCAGGTAGGGCAGACAACTGGAGCCTGATGCAATTTCCTAGCAAAACAAGAGGCCCTGTCTATTTGAAAGAGAGAAAAGGCAGACCAGATGTAATCCCTTGTATCCTATCTGATCACCATGGAATAAAGCTGGACCTCAACAACAGAAATAGCAAAGAGCCTACGCATACATGGAAACTGAATAACTTCCTACTAAATGACAGCTGGGTCAGAGAAGAAATAAAGAAAGAAATTAAAGTCTTCCTAAATTTAATGAAAATGAAGGCACAACGTACCCAAATGTATGGGACACAATGAAAGCAGTTTTAAGAAAAGTTCATAGCTCTAAGGGCCTTCAAGAAGAAATTCAAAATACCTCATTCAAGCAACTTAAAGGGTCACCTAAAAGCCCTAGGGAAAAAAAAGAGGCAGACACACCAAAGATGAGTAGACAGATGGAAATAATCAAATTCAGGGCTGAACTCAATAAATTAGAAACAAATAAAATAATTCAAAGAATCAATGAAACCAAGAGCTGGTTCTTTGAGAAAATCAACAAGATAGACAAACCCTTAGCCAAACTAAAAGGCAGAGAGATACTATCCAAATCAACAAAATCAGAAATGAAAAGGGGGACATAACGACAGACACTGAAGAAATCCAAACAATCATTAAGTCTTACTTCAAAAGCTTATATGCCACAAATTGGGAAATCTAAATGAAATGGACAATTTTCTTGATCCATTCCACTTGCCAAAGCTGAATCAAGACCAGGTAAATCAATTAATAGTCTTATATGCCCTAAGGAAATAGAAGCCATCATCAAAAGTTTCCCATGCAAAAAAAGCCCAGGACCAGATGGTTTCAGTGCAGAATTGTACCAGAATTTCAAAGAAGAGCTAACACCAATACTCTTCAAACTATTCCACAAAATAGAAACAGAAGGAACATTACCAAAATCATTGTATGAAGCCACAATCACCTTGGTACCTAAACTTCACAAAGAAAGAGAATTTCAGGCCAATCTCTCTTACGAACACTGATGCAAAAATACTCAACAAAATACTTGCAAATCGAATACAATAACACATCACAGATATTGTCCACTACAACCATGCATGGAGGGGTGGTTCAATATACGGAAATCCATCAATGCAATCCACCATATAAACAAATGGAAGGACAAAAACCACGTGACCATCTCCTTAGATGCTGAAAAAGCATTTGACAAAACCCAACATCCATTCACGTTTAAAGTCTTGGAGAGATCAGGGATACAAGGCACATACCTGAACAAAGTAAAGACAATATACAGCAAGCCTATAGCTAATATCAAACTCAATGGAGAGGAACTGAAATCAATCTTATTGAAATCAGGGACAAGGTAAGGCTGCCCACTCTCGCCATATCTCTTCAATATAGTACTTGAAGTCCTTGTTAGAGCAATAAGACAATTGAAGGAGATCAAGGGGATACAAATTGGAAAAGAAGTCAAAGTATCACTGTTTGCAGATGATGTGATAGTATAATTCTACTAGGGAACTCTTACAGCTGATAAACACATTCAGCAAAGTGGCTGGATATAAAATTAACTCAAAAAAATCAGTAGTCCTCCTGTATACAAAAGACAAAAGGGCTGAGAAAGAAATTAGCGAAACAACACCCTTCACAATAGCCATAAAGGACATAAAGTACATTGGTATGACCCTAACCAAGCAAGTCAAAGACATGTATGAAAAAAATTTCCAGTCTCTGAAGAAAGAATTAGAAGATGATATCAGAAGATGGAAAGATCTCCCATGCTCATGGCTTGGCAGGATTAAAATGGTCATCTTATCAAAAGCAATCTACAGATTCAATGCAATTCCCATCAAATTACCAACACAATTTTTATAGACCTTGAAAGAAAAATCCTCAACTTCATATGGAATAACAAGAAACCCAGAATTGCTAAAACAATCCTCTACAATAAAAGATCTTCGGGAGGTATCTCCATTCCTGATCTCAAGCTGTACTATAGAGCAACAATACGAAAAACTGCATGGTAATGGCATAGAAACCAATTGGTTGATCAATGGAATCAAGTAGAAGACCCTGAAATACATCCACACACTTATGGACACCTGATTTTTGACAAAAGTGCCAAAACCATTTAATGGAAAAAGACAGCATCATCAACAAACGGTGCTGGTCTCACTGGATGTTTATATGCAGAAAAATGCAAATAGATCCATACTTATCACCCTGCACAAAACTAAAGTCTAAGTGGATCAAAGACCTCAATGTAAAACCAGACACACTAAACCTGTTAGAAGAAAAAGTGGGGAAGAGCCTTGAACTCATTGGCACAGGAGACAAGTTCCTGAACAGAACACCAACAGCACAGGCTCTAAGAGCAACAATCAATAAATGGGACCTCATGAAGCTGAAAAGCTTCTGTAAAGCAAAGGACACTGTCACCAGAGCAAAATGACAGCCTACAGACTGGGAAAGGATCTTCACCAATCCTATATCTGACAGAGGACTAATATCCAGTATATCTAAAGAACTCAAGAAGTTAAATAGCAACATATCAAATAATCCAATTAAAAATGGGGTACAGAGCTAAACAGAATTCTCAACAGAGTAATATCGAATGGCTGAAAAACACTTAAAGAAATGCTCAACCTCCTTAGTTATCAGGGAAATGCAAATCGAAAAGACCCTGAGATTTCACCTTATACCCACCAGAATGGCTAAGATAAAAAAACTCAAGTGACAACACATGGTGGAGAGTTCTAGAGAAAGGGAACCCTCCTCCACTACTGGTGGGAATGTAAACTTCTACAACCACTTTGGAAGTCAATCTGACGATTTCTCAGACAATTAGGAATAGCGTTTCCTCAAGATCTAGTTACAGCACTCCTGGGCATATATCCAAAAGATGCTCAAGTACACAACAAGGACATTTGCTCAACCATGATTGTAGTAGCTTTATTTTTAATAGCCAGAAGGTGGAAACAACCCAGATGCCCCTCAACTGAGGAATGGATACAAAATTGTGACACATCTACACAATGGAATATTACTCAGCAATAAAAAAACAGGGAAATAATGAAATTTGTAGGTAAATGGTGGGAACTGGAGAAGATCATCCTGAGTGATTTATCCCAGAAGCAAAAAGACACACAGGGTATATACTCAATCACAAGTGGATATTAGACATATAATTTAGGATACACCTACTAAAATCTGTACACCTAAAGAAACTAATCAAGAAGGAGGACTCTGGCTAAATGCTCAAACCCCATACAGCAAGGCAAATAACATGAACATCAGAAGAAAGAGAAAACAGGGAACAGGGCCCTGCGACCGAGGGCCTCTGAAAGGCTCTACCCTGCAGGGTATCAAAGCAGATGCTGAGACTTATGGCCAACCTTTGGGTAGAGTGCAGGGAATTTCATGAAAGAAGTAGGAAATAATAAGACCTGGAGAGAACAGGAGCTCCACAAAGAGAGCAACATAACCAAAAATCTGGGCACAGGGGTCTTTCCTGAGACTGATACTTCAACCAAGGACCATTGATGGAGATAACCTAGAACCCCTGCACAGATGTTGCCCATGGCAGTTCAGGGTCCAAGTGGGCTCCATAGTAATGGAAACAGGGACTGTGTCTGACATGAACTCAGTGGCTGGCTCTTTAATCACCTCCCCCTGAGGGGGAAGCAGCCTTACCAGGCCACAGAGGAAGACTCCTGATGAGACCTGATAGACTAGGATCAGAAGGAGAGGAAGACTTCCCCTATCAGTAGACTTGGGGAGGGGCATGTGTGTAGAAGGGGGAGGGAGGGTGGGTTTGGGAGAGTAGAAGGGAGGGGGGCCTCAGGGGATAAAAAGTGAATAAAGTGTGATTAATAAAAATTTTTAAAAACAAGAATTTTGCATATAAGCAATAGGAAATGTTCTTTCAATGCATCTGGGCAAGTGGCTCATTTGAAAGACTCCTTTGAGAGGAAAGTTCCAACTTGTCTGCCTGGCGCTGGGCCCCTTGGTAAAACCTTTGCCCAGGTACACTAATCTAAGCACTCAGACAGCAGTGGCTCAAGGAGGGCAGTATATTGCTTGAACTACCACTGGACCTTGTTATCATAAATGTAACACTGGCTTCACAGGCCCACAGAGTGAAACCATTACAAGGTCATGGAGGCTTCCAACTAACTTTCAATGTACAGCCAGACAAGGTACCACAATTCATATTGTCATCCCATAAGATACTGAAAAATGAAGATGTGAGAGTGAAGCTGAACACACAGTGAAGACTCTGAGAAGTTAGGGATGCCAAGAATGTGGGACACTTGCTGAGGAAATGGTAGGTAGCAAGAAAAGCCCACCTAACAGTGGATGGCCCCATCAATGGATAGGGCTCCTGGATGGGCCACCAAGTCGGCTGAGTTCCACATCATAAGCCCTTAGCCCAGACAGTGAATATGAAAATATAGGGTTTAATGTTTTCCCTGCTGAGTTCTGATTTTCCTTTAGCGTGTTACTTTCTGAGTTTTCTTGTATTTCTTCTACCTGGGATTGCTTATTCTATACCATTCTGCTTTGAACTTGCATAAATTGTATTTGATTTCACAGTGTCTTATACATAAGTTTATATTGCTTGATAAAACAGAATTTTTTATTTGTCCTTTCAAAGATTTGGGGGGGGGGTAGTACAGTGTGATGTCTTTTAAAGATGAACTGAGAATATTTCTAATATGACTTTAACATGAGTCTTTGGAAGCAAAAGGTCATACGTTATGGTTTAAGGAACCTTTGACAAAAGTTCTTTTAATGTTTACAAAATTTCTGGAAAATGACTAAATGCAACCAATCTGTGGTATGACACATTGCATCAAGACATGACAATATCTTCAGTTTCCTATGACTCAGACCAACATGCAAAGGGTAAAAGGCCATACTGCTAGTCTCATTCCAATATAGAAGGCTCTTGGTGATACTAGCATGAATTACTTTTTCCCCTCTGAATTTATCACTTTTCATATGAAACACAGAGTTAATGTTTTATGAAACTGAGCAGTGAAAATAGAGAACACGAATATTAGATGATAGGCCAAGTATGTAATATATAGTAAATCATGGAATAGACAGAAGGGAATGTTCCAGAATTCCAATTTGTTTCACAACATACATAAACTAATGAATATAATTAAGATTACAGCTGAGGTTACCACCATTCAGCTTATTATTTTGCTCCCTTGAAATGCTCAATTTGATGTATCCTATCACTGCAAATTACTCTCCTGTGGTTTGTCTCCCATCTCTTTATCTTTCTGAGAAATCTTTTGAGGTTATGCTCACCACTGACGTGTCTTACACACTCGGGTGTCCAAAGAGTCAGACCTACGATAACTCAATGGTCATAGTATTATCACCCTTCATAATATTTTTATCTAATGATGTTAATCAATACCACTAAAACATTGGGCTATGGTAAATTTGCATCACCTCATAAGAACTTTCTAATTATATTTCAAATTGCCTATGTAATGTCCCCACAGACACACAATAAAACCTTCAAGCTCATATCTGAGACTGAAGTTTTGATATTCCCTACCAGAGACAATGGTAATAACATCTTTACAGCTGCTGGATAAAGATGATAAAAAACTGTGTGACTGTTCTTTCATGTTATCAAACTACACCCAGATTCTGGCTCCATGTCACCAGCACCAACCTATATAATCACAATGAACCCATGATTGTGTGTTCCTTGGATGACCCCAAGAAACTTGTAATTCCCTGTAACCAGCTTATAATACTTCCCAGGTCCCACCCTTAAACATTTTAGTGTCAAGAGACCATTCAAAGTGACCACTTAAAACAAGAAGCTCTTTTTCAATGTCCCTGCCAAATATCTTCCAACAATTTATTGAGAAAAAGAAATCATTGCCTCTCAGTCTTCTCTCCGGTCTGGTTCTGCATCACCACCCACATCACTCACTTTGCTACAGCATCTTTCTCTGTTCTTTCAAGCATGCTCACTCCTTGCCGTGGTACATTTTGAAGGACCGTGACAAAGCACTGTAACTGAGATAACTTATATAGAAAGCATTTAATCCGGGGCCCACGGTTCCAGAAGGTTAGACTCCATGGTCAGGGACCATGGCAGCCGGCAGGCAGGAACGGTGCTGGGGCAGTAGCTAAGAGCTTACATCTGATCTGCAAGCATTAGGGGGAGCACTAACTAGGAATGACTTGACCTTTTGAAAGTCCAACACCCACTCCTAGTGACATACCTCTTCCAACAAGGCTACTCCTCCTAATCGAAACATCTCCACTACCTGGGGACCAAGAATTCAAATACCTGAGCCTTTGGGGGCCATTTTCATGCAAGCCTCCACACTTCTTTCACACCAGCATTTGACATCAGATGTTTTGTTTCTTTCTAGATTCTGTTCCTTTATATAAGTTCACAAAGATCATGAGTCATCTGTTTCAAGGCATAATTCAAACTTTATTGCCCTTGCATATCCTGTTTAAAACACTGAAATCACAAACCTGTACTCCTTGGTTATGCTCTGAGTAAGGAGCTCCTTGAAAGCCCATAGTATTTACGTTCTTTAATATAAGCACTGTATTGCCTCCTTAGCGCACTTGGCTTGGCTTGTTCACCATCTTATATAAGGCTGAGATATATTTGTGCATTTTACTAGCTGATACAACTTCATGAATGGCACAAAGTCAGAACTGAGCAAACAGTTACATAGCCCATTGTCCTCTCAATGTCCCCAAAATACTTAGGTCCGCACACACACACACACACACACACACACACACACACACACAGACACAATTTGGGGTCTTTGTCTGCATTTGTTTCTTGAATGACACTGATTAGTAAATGTAGACATTAGTAAACCTGATTCCCTGGCTAAAGAGATTGCTAAAACTCGTAACTAACACTTAGTTATGACCAAATAATGTTATAAATCTATCAATGACTGGGCTGGAGATGTAGTTCGATGGTATCACATCTGTGTCACATGAACAAAACCCTAGCTGCTCACTCCAGCACCCTGTAATTAAAAGTCCAGAATTACTGAATGCTTTGCTTGGATACAGATCTTTTCTTAGTTCTGAAGTAATGTCATGGGAAGACATATAAGCATCATTTAAATGGAAGTCTGGCTTTAGATACAGCTCTTATTATGTCTTTCCTCCTTCTTGCAACCTCATATATCAAAAGAAATATTTCATTTTGTGTTACTATAAATGAATACCTGACAATGCATAATAATTAAACAAATAAAGTTTGTGCCACTCCAAATTACAGTAGCTGAGAAATCCAGACATCAGGATCTAGCCAAAGCTTGCTTCCCTGGCAACATCACAGTATCATGGAGAAGAGAGGAAAACCCACTAAGTAGCCCGAGTGTTTTTATGCCATACATCTTCAATTACACGTTCCCTAATGTGGTTGCACTTGTTCTCTGCATTTAAAGTTCAAAGAATTTTTTTTCTTTAAGATTAGGCTACGTTTATACATGCTTTATTTGGTATGCATGGAGAAGGAAGCCATGGCCATTTCTAATGTGCAAATGAAAAACTAAAATTATCTGTAAGAAATAACAGTGTCTTCTAAGAGTAAAGGAAGAAAAAGAAAAATGTAGCAGCAGGGGCTGGACATTTGATTCAGTTGCTAGAGTCTTTTCCTAGCACACCTGAAACTTGGGGTTCAATTCCAAGCACCAGGGACCAGGAACTGAGTGTGGTAACCCATTTGTGCTGGCTAGTTTTATTTCAACTTGACTGAAGCTAGAGTCATCACAGAAAAGGGAGCCTCAGTTAAAAGAATGTCTCCATAAAATCTGGTTGTAGGCATTTTCTTGATTAATGATTCATGGTGCAAAGCCGTGCCCTGAGCTGGTGGTCCTGGGTTCTATAAGAAAGTAGGCTGAGCAAACCAGCAGAAACAAGATAGTAAGTAGCACCCCTCCATGGCCTCTGCATCAGCTTCTGCCACCAGGTTCCTGCCCTGTTTGAGTTCCTGTCCTGAGCTCCTTCAATGATGGACCACGATGTAGAAATGTAAGGCAGAAAAACCCTTCTTCCCCAAGTTGCTTTTGTTCATGGCATTTTATCACAGCAGTAGAAACCCTAACTAAAACATCACACGATGCCTGTAGTCCCAGTACTTGTGAGGTGGAGGTGGAGGTGAGGTATTAAAAGTTCAAGAACATCTTCTGTTACATATGGAGTTTAAGGCCAACTTAGGCTAGGGGTACTGTCCCAAGAAGAAAAATAAATAAATAAAAGAACACAAGCAATATCTCTACGTCTGGGAAACAATGACAAAAATACCATTCCGTCAACTGAATCTATTCCCCAGAGTTGTGGATAAGGAGAAGCAAACAGGTCTCCCCTTGTACCCTTCACATCCCAACTGCAACAATTGTCTGAGTTTTTATGCCACCATAGGAGAGTCCAGGCTGAGGGAAAGATGTTGGAGAAAGTTATTAAGCTTTGTTCCAGCAGGAGAGAGGGTAAAGGCAAGCAGGCAGTGCAGGGTCAGCCTCTAGCATCTGCTGCTGTAAGGCTTGCTGTACCTCTTCCCTAACTTTTGTGCACCCCTGGGGCAATCTGTGCTGCTTTCTTTATTAGAACAGGCAGAAGCTGGCTTTGAAGCCATTTCATTCACAATTCAGTTTCTCATAGTTACATGGACTAGATGCAAGAATATGTGTGATGGTGTAACTACCTGTCTTAGTTTCATTTCTGTTGTGATAAAATACCGTTAGAAACAAACAAACAAACAAACAACAACAACAAAAAAGCAGTTGAAGGTAGGTTATTGTAAACACAGCATGGGAGGAACTTGAAGCAGCTAATCATTTTACATTACACCCAAGAGCTGAGAGTAATGAATTAATGCATGCAAAATAGTGTTCAGTAGCTTTCCAATTTTTATTCAGTCCAGGGTCCAGGCCTCTCACACACACTTTCCACCTCAATTAGCACAATAAATAGAATCCCTCACTGGTAGGCCTCCGAGGCAACTGTAATGTAGACAATTCCTCAGTGAGAGTCCCTTACAGGGGTTTCTACATTGTGTCAAATTGACAGTTAAGACTAATATTTACCTACTCTCTAAGCTGAGATGTTCATGAGAAGGAAAGGTAGTTTATTATTTACTTTTGTGTGTGTGAGGGTGGTTTTGGTTGCAGGTTTGGTCTGTATATACTATATGTTTAAAGTGCCTTTGGAGGCTGGAAGAGAGCATCAGATTTCTTTCCTCTAACTGAAGTGACAAATGGTTGTGATCTGGGAATTGGACTAGTGATTTCTGGAAAAGGACCCAGTGCTTCTAACCCCTGAGCCATCTCTCTAGTCCTTCAAAAATGTTGTGAGTGTGTTCCTCTGGTTGGGTGGAGAACTTCATAGAGCCTGTGGAGACCAGCTTTGGTTTTGTTTTTGTTGTTGTTGTTGTTTGTTTTTGCTTGTTTGTTTAGTTGGTTATTTTTTGACGGCCCTGTTCTTCCTCTTGTCAGTGTAACTATCTCATATCCAGCCACAAACCCTCTCTTATTAATATCTTTTTCCAACTTCACCATCTCAACCCTAACATTCATAATTGATAACACTGTGTTATCTTTTTCTTTTTGATGTTATTGTTAATCGTGCTTCTTCTTCAGTTTTTCATTTCTAAGCCAAAATGCTACTGAATTTTTATTCAATCACTACACTTTGTATTGAATTTACTTATTTCCTCCTAAGCTTCTTGTTGGTGTGTTTAGGGTTCCATGCCAAGATTATGTAACATGAAAAACAAGTGATTTTAAGGATTGGACTCCTGATTCTTTTTTTAGAATTCTTTTATTTATTATTTATACAGTATTCTGCCCAGCAGAGGGCATCATATCTCAATATAGATGGTTATGAGCCACCATGTGGTTGCTGGAAATTGAACTCAGGACCTCTGGAAGAACAGCCAGTGCTCTTAACCTCTGAGCCAGCTCATTGTAGCCATTCCCGAAGAGACCTGATAAGCTAGAGTTAGATGGAAAGGGAGGAGGTCCTTCCCTATCAGTGGACTTGGAAAGGTGCAGGGAGGAGATGAGGGAGGGAAGGGGGCGATAGGGAGGGAATGTGGGAGGGGGCTACGGCTGGGATACAAAATACATAACCTGTGATTAATATAAAATAAAAATAAAAATAAAGAAAAAATCAAGAGCATATAGAAAATAATCTAGAAAAAATTGGGGAAGGAGAAAGAATATGATCAAAATACACTGGACAGAATTGTCGAAGAATAAACAATAACTTAAAGAAGTATCCAAAATATATACAAGAAGGTAAGAGTTCAGTGGATGTAGACTATGAACATTAAACTGGATCATGGTAAAAAAAAAAAAGAAAAGAAAAGAAAAACAGGTGATTTAATTCAAACCTTCCTGATGGTGACGGCTTTCATCTCTTTCTCTTGTCTCAATGCTTTTCCTAGGACTTATACTACTTTGCTAAATGGAGACGATAAGAGTAACTGCCTTTGCCTGTTCTGGAAGTTGAAGAAGAAAATATATAAATTCTCTGTTGAATATGATACTAACCTGGCTTGTCAAGTAATGAGCCAGAGTGGGGCTACATTTAGCAAGTCATTTACAGGGTATGTCTGCTAGGTTCCTGGGTGGGCAAGGATGCTCCCAAATCACAGCTCTGAGGGGCTGAAAATAACCTCTTATCTCTTCTCTGTCACTGTAGATAAAACCTGAGAATGGTTAATTCGTAAAGAAAAGAGTTTGGTGTTTTGACTTCTTTTCCTCTTGTGGTTCTGGTTGCTGGGAAGGTGTCAGCAATTGTTTTTCTTCTAGCCTGAGCCTCATGCCGTACCAGTTGCTGTGCTGAAATGACTTGCCGTGAGATGAAGGCAGAAGCAAGAGAGTAAGACAAGGATGCTACATTCACATTGTGATGGCTTGTTCTCAAGGAAAGGTGTCTAGTTTCATGGCAACTACAATAATTCCTTTATAAAAATAGCGCCCCACGACACAAACATGTTCCCAGGATTTCTGTTTCAACACTTTATACTGGCCACCATGTCCCAACACAGGTTGTAACAAGCAAGGTTGTTTAAACTCAGGGTTAGCCTTCTAGTTTTGTCTTTCAAGTACCAGGATTATGGGCACATGCACAATGCTTGGCCATTTAAGTATCTTTTGTTGGACTAAGGTCGTCCAGCCTGCTCTGGGGACGCACATAGACAAGTCTAGCAAGTGGTCCCTTTGGTTAGAAGACTGATGCTAAGCAGAAGCTC
The DNA here is from genome assembly GCA_028658305.1 of Pachyuromys duprasi. Classification (NCBI taxonomy): domain Eukaryota; kingdom Metazoa; phylum Chordata; class Mammalia; order Rodentia; family Muridae; genus Pachyuromys; species Pachyuromys duprasi. The sequence continues at coordinate 15,695,586 of CM053761.1, forward strand.
AGATCTCAAGGTAGGTGGTTTTGGTAACAGTTCCTATCAGAATTGTCATGAGGCTCCTAGGGTAATGAGGCCATTTCTGACTTGCCACCTGAATGCATCTCCCCTTCCAAAGGACCTGTCTGTGACATCAAGTTTCGTAGGAATGTTATGAAGTCCTATCTGAATTTCAGATTCCCCAGAAATATCCCTTTATCTATGGATGATCACAATATTACTGTTGCTATTAGGGGATGTGAGGGGAAGATCTCCTTGAAATACCACCCAAAATCTGTTCATATTTCATAGGTAAGCATTTTAAATTCAGTCTATTTCCGAACATAGTTTGACTTGGATTTTCTTATTTAAAGCAATATATTCCTATTAAAACAAAATAGTTATGATAGAAGATAAAAGAATAAATAATGGATGGTTATTTAGAATTTCTTTACTTAAGTAGGTATTTATTTTTATTTATTTTAAAAATCTATTTATTTTTATTGATTTCAATTTATTCACTTTGTTTCCCAGCTCTGTAGCCCCCTCTCTTGTCCCCTTCAAATCCATCCCACCCTCCCTCTTCTCCTCCTATACCCCTCCCCTAGTCCACTGGTAGGGGAGGTCCTCCTCCCCTTCCATCTGACCCCAGCTTATCAGATCTTACAAGGACTGGCTGTATTGTCTTCCACTATGGCCTAGTAAGGCTGCTTCCCCCTCAAGGATAGGTGCTCAAAGAGCCAGCCACTGAGTTCATGTCAAAGACAGTTCCTGTTCCCCTTAGTAGGGTACCCACTTAGACACTGAGCTGCCATGGCCTACATCTGTGTAGGGGTTCTAGGTTTTCTCCATACATGGTCCTTGGTTGGAGTATCAGTCTAAGAAAAGACCCCTGTGCCCAGATTTTTTTGGTTCTGTTGCTTTCCTTGTGGAGTTCCTGTCCCCTCCAGGTCTTTCTATCTACTCCTTCTTTCATAAGATTCCCTGCACTCTTCCCAAAGTTTGGTTATGAGTCTCAGCATCTGCTTTGATACCCTACTGGGAAGATTCTTTCACAGGCCCTCTGTGGTAGGCTCCTGTACTGTTAGCTGTTTTCTCCTTCTTTTGATGTCCATCCTGTTTGCCTTTCTCAATAAGGATTCTTCATATTACCCAGGGTCCTCCTTCTTGCTTAACTTCTTTAGGTATACAGGTTTTAGTAAGTTTATCTTACATGTCTAATATCCACTTATAAGTGAATATATACCATGTGTGTCTTTCTGCTTCTGGGATACCTCACTCATTGGCACAGGAGAAAACTTCCTGAACAGAACACCAACAGCACAGGCTCTAAGAGCAACAATCAATAAATGGGACCTCATGAAACTGAAAAGCTTCTGTAAAGCAAAGGACACTATCATCAGAACAAAACGACAGCCTACAGACTGGGAAAAGATCTTCAACCCTATATCTGACAGAAGGCTAATACCCAGAATATATAAAGAACTCAAGAAGTTAAAAAGCACAAATCAAGTAATCCAATTAAAAAATGGGGTACAGAGCTAAACAGAGAATTCTTAATAGAGGACTATCAAATGACAGAAACACTTAAAGAAATGTTCAATCTCCTTAGTTATCAGGGAAATGCAACTCAAAACGACCCTGAGATTTTACCTTACCCCCATCAGAATGTCTAGGATCAAAACCTCAAGTGACAATACCTGCTGGAGAAGATGTGGTGGTACATTTCCACTGCTGGTGGGAATGTAAACTTGTACAGCCACTTTGGAAATCAATTTGGTGCTTTTATAGACAATTGTGAATAGTGCTACCCCAAGTTCCAGCTGTACCACTTTTAGGCATATATCCAAAATATGCTCAAGTATACAACAAGGACATTTGCTCAGCCATGTTTGTAGCAGCTTTATTTGTAATAGCCAGAATCTGGAAACAACCCAGTTGTCTCTCAACTGAGGAATGGATACATAAATTATGATACATTTACACAATAGACTACTACTCAGCAATTAAAAACAAGGAAATCATGACATTTACAGGCAAATGGTGAGAGCTAGAAAAGATCATCCTGAACGAGGTAACCCTGAAGCAGATAGAATTTCTAATGTTTGGTAAATCGATAAAGCTTAAAAATCAATAATGTTTTATCTATTCAATCTCTATTTTTGTCAAGAAATCCCACAAATTATTGTTTTTAATTTATAAAATAAAATATAGGAATGTTGGGGACATAACTCAGAGGTCAAGAATACTGGCTAAGATGGGTATTTTGGCATTTGCCTGTAATTGCTTCACTTGGGGAGGCAGAGGCAGGCAGATCTCTGAGTTCAAGGCCAATCTGGTATACAAAGCAATTCCAAGACAGCCAAGGCTATACACAGTAACCCTGTCTCAAAAAACAAAGAAACATAAAAGAGTTCTGGTTACTCTTTCAGGATCCAGGAAGAGTACAGGCTACTCTTCCTACTTTTATGGGATCCAGGTTCAATTCCCAGCACCCACATGGTTGTACACAGTCTTCTGTAACTCCAGTCTGAGGAGATCCAGTTCCTTTTTCTGGTCTCCAAGAACACTAGGCATGCATATGGTACACAGACATACATGAAGAAAAACCACCTATATGCATAAAATTAAATAAATTACAAATTGTAAGATCTCACACACAAGAATTCCAGATGAGTGCGCAATAATGTTTCTGTGCCAGACATAAGAAATTGAAGCCATATTCACTGCTCATAAAAATCAGTAACAGATAGCATTGTATTGAATGCACTGATAATATTCCTATGAATTTATAATTTTTCCATCATGATATAATTAAGATTTGGGATATATGTTTCTCTTTATATACATATATGTATATATACATATTATGTGTTATAATGTTGTATATATATTTATATAGTGTATGTCATAATTTCTCATACACTTGGCATGAGCAGCCTAAGGCTGTAGCTCTAATAAAATTAGCAAATAAGAAAAAGAGGAGGTGGGAGGAAAGAAAGGGAAGGAAAAAGAAAAAGTATTCTCTCGGAAAATTGAGACTTACAAATTTAAGTTTCTCTTCTATCAGGATAATGATTATGATTGATGAAGAAGACAATTAACTCTGTGCAGGCCAGGCTCCCTGCCCTGAGTGCTTCATCTTATATATATGAAAATAGTTATAGGGAAACAGTAAAAAAGACCGCATTGCACAGAACGCTTAGAGACCACCGTGTCCCTTCCAAGGGAGCCTGAAGGGTTCTGTATTATAAAGGTCTGTGATGAGAAAAACTGATTTCAAAATCAGCCAAGTATGATAATTTCCTGTTCAACCTTTGGTGACACGTTAGTGAGAAATCTCCTTTTCCACTCATGACTCACTCTGAGCATCATGAAGCAGCCTGCAAGATCTCAGTCACTGCTGTCCTAGATTTCTGCCACTGACTCTCACCCTTTGGTGCTCATTTCCCACACTGCACCACACCTCACTGCAGGAGGCCTGGCTCTCTGGCAACACGGGGAGTTTGTCATTGCTTCCTTGTCTCCACCAGTCCAGTCAGTGAGGAGACACTGCTCTGCTACATGTTGAGTAACTGAGGCACAGTTCAGAAGCAGAGAATCAAACTGGGACACGGATGCCTTTAAACAACCAGGATAAACCCAAGCACACGGACACACACTGGAGGACTGTCCCAAGGTTCTGTCCTTGTCTGTGGAGGGTTAGTCATCCACTCCTGTTTCTGTTTCTTTATCAATGTAATTAAACCTACAGTTACAGGTGACCTGATGGCAGAAGTGTGAATTTTAAGTGTTGCAATTTTTGCTCTGTAGCTCTTTGGAAAGAAACACATCGATTTATCCCAGAAGAACAGGTTCTTAAAGGGACTCACTGAGCGGTGAAGAACAGGAATAGTGAAACTTGAAACTAAAGTGTTAATTTCAATAGCTAATATTTATTGAAGGCTCTGCATGCCAGAGGTGAGTATAAATTTCCTTATTTTTTTCACATTTTAGATGAATGCACTGGGCTATTAGTAACTCTAATAGTTCACATGTAAGTTTTGAAGTCAGAATTAATTTTAAATCCCACTGATTTCAGGGCTAATTGGATGAATTATTAAGTTATGTCGAGTTATTACAATTATATTTTATATGACTAAAATGACACTAATTTTGATAGCCTTAGACTCTTTGGGAAAGTTTAAACCATCAACATTCTACTATGAATCATTTTTATCATGTTATGGTTTCACATGATAGCTAATTATTTCTTTAAATAAAATGGGTATTAAAATCACTTTTGAGGTATTTTCAATATCATCTGTTTTATGTAAAGTTTTCTGATGTACCATTTTCTAGCATTTGCAGTATGTTTAAATTTTTAGTCATTCCTCTGAACTCAGTTATTTCAAATAAAACAAATGTAAGAACATGCAATTTATTTTTAACAAAAATATTAGGTATTAAAAGTAATATGCAAATTTTATATGCATATATTTGTATCAACCCTGCTAGACAACCCATTTAGAGCACTCATGGTTGGTTTCAACTTATTATAAAAATTTAGCAGATTGTTGTGTGTGCATGAGCATATATAGATATATGTAGCAGTGATAATTAAAGAGGAGCTCATTAATTCGATAGAGTGGAGACCATGGAACAGGTTGGGAGGGAAGAGAGAAGGATGGAAATAATGTGAAATTCTCTAAACAATAAAAAATTGAAATTAAAGAAATGAATTCAACATTCTTTTCTGTTACACTGTTGATATCTTTTATGTAAGCATTAAACATTTCATAGTGTTAGTACTATGAAAACTAAATTTAATTTGTAAAACATTTCAGTTGTTTTGCAAACATCTTTCTTCCTCACTAAGTTATTGTCCTATCAAAATGTTTTGTCAATGGCGGATTACTTTTATTTTTAGGGAAATTTTATTCTTTTTTTTTTCTTTTTTTAAAATTTTTATTAACTACTTTATTCACTTTGTACCCCCCCATAAACCCTCCCTTCTCCCCTCCCAATCCCACCTCCCCTCCCAAAGATTATCTTTTTTTTAATTTATTTATTTTTATATCAATCACAGGTTAGGTAAGATTATCTTTTAAAACTTTGTTAGTATTGTTATTTTATCACAGTACACGTACTCATTGAGCAAGAAAAATCAACAACTTTAGATTAAAATTTTCAGCTGCGAAATGAGCTCTGATGTTCTAAACTCCACCCCTTTTGGTTTCATCAGAATGTGTACCTTTTTGTGAAACACAGCCCGGCGTAACATAGATCCTACCATCACCTCAACTGCAGAGATGATTAACGAAAGAGTCACCTATGCAGAGCTGAATGTGGCAAAGAACTCAAGGAACCAGCAAAGAAAACCAAGGGGCCCTCGCAGTTCCATTTCAGTAATCGAGCAGGAAATCACCTATGCGGAATTCAGCTTTCACAATGCTTCTCAAGAGCATCGCCCAATCTGCAAGGACTGCCACTGCAAAGGTGAGGCACCAAATGGGACCTTCGTTAGGATGCCAGGGGCATGGTGGGGTGTGGAAATGGCAGCAGTGGAAATGGCCTCCTTGTGAGGATCAGAGCTCTGAATAGACGCATGCTTTAAAAAGAAAATTTATTCACTTTATATCCCGTTTGTAGCCCCCTCCCTGTCCTACCCTCTCTTCCTCTTCCACTCTATCCCCCATCCCTAGGCCACTGAAAGGGGGAGGTCTCCTCCTCTATTATCTGACCCTACCCTATCAAGTCTCATCAGAACTTGCCTGGATCCTCTTGTGGCCTGGCAAGGACGCTGCACCAGGGGGAAGTGATCAAAGGGCATGCAACAGAGTTCATGACAGAGACAGCCCCTGCTGTTTTTACTAGCAAGCCCATTTAGAGACTGAGCTGCCTATGGGTTACATCTGAGCAGGGGTCTGAATCTTCTCCGTGCATGATTGGTGTATCAGTCTCTGCAGGATCCCCTCGACCCAGATTTGTTGGCTTTGTTGGTCTGCTTGTGGAGCTCCTCTTCCTTCCTGGTCCTTCTATCTCTCCATTCTTCCATAAGACTTCCTTTGCTCTGCTCTGCCCAAAGTCTGGCTGTGAGTCTCAACATCTGCTTTGATACCCTGCTGGGTGGAGACTTTCAGAGGACATCTGTGGTAGGCTCCCATCCTGTTCCCTCTCTTCCACTGCTTCTGGTGCCTACCCTGTTAGCAATTCCGTATGAGAATTAAGCATCCTTCCTAGGGTCTTCCTTAGTGTTTTGCTATTTTACACCTGGATTTTAGTATGTTTATCCTATATTTATGGCTAATATCCACTTATAAGTGAGTATATACCATGTGTGTCTTTTTGCTTCTGGGATACCTCACTCACGATGTTCTTTCCTAGTTCCATCCATTTGCCTGCAAATTTCATGATTTCCTTGTTTTCAATAGTTGAGTAGTATTTCATTGTGTAAATGTACCACAATTTCTGTATCCAGTCTTTGGTTAAGAGACATCTAGGCTGTTTTCAGATTCTGGCTATTACATGAAAAGCTGCTATGAACATAGTTGAGCAAATGTCCTTGTATGGTGGAACATCTTTCGGGTATATGCCTAGGAGTGGTATAGCTGGGTCTTGAGGTGCCCTATTCCCAATTTTCTGAGAAGGCGTCAGATTGATTTCTAAAGTGATTGTACAAGTTTACATTCCCACCAGCAATGGAGGAGGATTCTCCTTTCTCTACATCTTCTCCAGCATGTGTTATCTCTTGAGTCTTTGATCTTAGCCATTCTGATGGGTGTGAGGTGAAATTTCAGAGCAGTTTTGATTTGCATTTCTCTGATGACTAAGGACACTGAGAAATTCTTTAAGTGTTTCTCCACCATTCGATATTCTTCTGTTTATAATTTCCTCTTTAACTCTGTACCCCATTTTAATTGGATTACTTGGTTGGTTGGTGTTTAATTTCTTGAGTAATCAAGCAAGTAAAAGACTTGTACGAAAAAACTTCAAGTCTCTGAAGAAAGATATTGAAGAAGATATCAGAAGATGGAAAGATCTCCTATGCTCATGGATTGGTAGGATTAACATAGTGAAAATGGCCATCCTACCAAAAGCAATCTACAGATTCAATGCAATTGCCAGCAAAATACCAACACAATTATTTACAGACCTTGAAAGAACAAGTATCAATTTCATATGGAAAAACAAAAACCCCAGAATTGTTAAAAAAACAATCCTGTAAAATAAGAACTTCTGGAGGTACCTCCATCCCTGATCTCAATCTGTACTATAGAGCAACAGTAATAAAAACTGCATGGTACTGGCATAGAAGCAGACTGTTGGATCAATGGAATAGAATTGAAGACCCAGAAATAAACCCACACACCTACGAACATCTGACTTTTGACAAAGATGCCAAAACCATACAATGAAAAAAAAAGATAGCATTTTCAACAAATGGTGCTGGTCTAACTGAATATCTACATGTAGAAAAATACAAATAGATCCGTATTTACCACCTTGCACAAAATTAAAGTGCAAGTGAATCAAAGACCTCAACATAAAACTAGACACACTAAATCTGTTAGAAGAAAACGTGGGGAAGAGCTTTAAACTGATTGGCCCAAGACAACTTGCTAAGCAGAACACAAAGAGCTCAGGCTCTAAGATCAACAATTAATAAATGGGACCTCATTAAACTGAAAAGCTTCTGTAAAGCAAAGGACACTGTCAGCAGAACAACATGACAGCCTACAGACTTGGAAAAAACCTTCACTAACATTTGACAAAGGGCTAATATCCAGACTATATAAACAACTCAAGAAATTAAACACCAACCCATGCTTTTTGAAATTGTGAGCATGGATGTCATTCTGTTGAAAGAATTTGTGGATAATTTGTGAATCATTCTGTCCACCAAAAGTGAAATGATACTGATTACAGCAGATTGTGGCATGGAGGAAGGCCTGCAGCCAGAGTTTACCTGTCTGACTCGTGTGCGGGAGGTTTGTGTATATAAACCTGTGAACAGCCACCCTTCCCTTGCATTTCCCTCTGCAGGTTTACCATCTCTTCTAGAAAAACTCATTGCTGGGACCCTGGGCATCATCAGCTTTGCCTTAATGGTTGCTGTGATTGTAATTACTACAGTTGCCACACCATGTAAGCATGTGTTTTTGGCGGGGGGAGGGCGTGTTAAGATTATAAAGGAACTTTGCACTTTAATGACTGGAAGTGCCTTTCAAAATCTCTTATCAAGAACTATAGATTTTAGTTTAAAGTACGTAGTTGGATTAAATGTGGAGTGGTTATTGTGGTTTTCTTATCAGAGGAATTGTACAATACTTTTCTTTTGATTTTATCAATGATTTCGTAACTCAAACACATAATTTAGAACCTTGAAGGTATGAAAACAGTTTGTCATAGGTTACACTGTAAAACATATTGAAATTTGGGGTTTCATTGAAGTTCTTCTCTTTTCTCATGTTATCTATTGCTTGGCAATTTAAGCTGTATTTCTACAGGGTCCTAATTCAAAATAGTACATCAACTTCAGACTCAGCAACTAAAATTGTTATAAGTATTTTGGATGTTAATTTTCATAAGAATTATTTTAACTCTTCAGATACTGAAGCAAAGGCACAGATCAACTCATCTTTGCCTACAACTGACAAAGGTACACATTATTTGTCGAAGTTCTGATGTTTGTACACATTATACTTTGTGTCTGACAATGCAAAGATGATAGGTTTCTAGGTAGAAAATAACATAAAATCATGAACGTTATATGCTCATAAATAAACATTAAGAATGTAACCTTTTCCCACAATAATATTCAAAATAACCACACAAAATTTTAATAATGGCTTGATTGTCCTACTGATGAACTCTGATAAGACAGAAATAAGTCACTATTTTAGAACAGAGCTTATTTTCCGTGATGATGAAAAAAATCTGTAGGGTGAACACTTGTTAATTTGCTTTAGATACACACATACAAATGGGATCAGAGAGGTACTCATTTTTTTTGGTTTTTGGTTGTGAGCTTACGTATATATTTAATTTTATATTTATTATCCTCTAGGCTATATATATGTGTGTATATTATATATATTACATGAATTTTCAAAGCTATGAATATATATTAATTTTCATTATTAAGTTCATGATGCTTCTAAAGAAACCACAATCTCTCTTTAGCAGACCTTTGTGGTCGTTGTCCAAAGGACGGGATATCCTATTCCCACAATTGTTATTACTCTGGTGTGGAGAAAAAATCTTGGAATGACAGTTTGGAGTCCTGCATTTCCAAAACCTGTAATCTGCTTTATATAGATAGTGAAGAGGAGATGGTAAGAGATGGAGTGTATCAATCATTACTTCACCTTCCTTTCTATCAGTACGTTTGTAGAGCCCCTTCATATTCTTATACATGCTTCATTTATTTACAACCCTGTATAATATTTCATTGTTTCATTTTACAAAGTTTTACTTGTATTTGTGTACTGGTAGTTAATATTCATTTCCAGTTTTTTTAATGTTATGAAAGCCCTTCTTGTACAAGCACATTTAGTCTGAAATTAACTTTGCCACTTAATTTTACCATATAAAAACCTATTGTCCAGAAAGTAACTATATTTACATCACTAGGCAGACATTTCTATTTCCCCCAGGTCTACTCTCACCAGGTCTTCCTGCCCAAAATCATTCTTCTGACCTGTATTATAATTAACTCCATATCCCTTTGAGTTTTGTAAGACAAGGTTCACACATATGTGTGCACTGTTGCATAGACATCCTGTAACTCAGCAGTTCTCAATCTGTAGGTCACAACCCTTTGGAGGGTAGAGTGACCCATTCACAGGGTCACATAAAAGTATGGGAAATACCAGATATATATGGAAATTTGTTTGAATCCCTGCTATGCTTGTGTTGTTAGCATGAGTGTCTACTAAGTTACATAAAGCAATCACCAAATTCCTTACTAATATCAAAAAAGACCACATCTAACTATGAACATTTAAAAGTTAATTCTAGATCAAAATTACACACATATGTAAGTGTTTTGATAATGTAAAAAGTGTTGCTGGCATTAACAAGTTTATTTGTGTTGGACAATAACCACACTATGACAGATTACATTAATACGTTTTAAAAATAATAAAAAGCCTTCATGCTGAAGAAAATTTCTTGTTTCTCTTGTAGGACTTTCTGAAATCCCTCTCACTGGCCTTATGGGTTGGAGTCTTCCGAAAGAGCAGCAGTCAACCCTGGGTTTGGAAAAATAACTCAACTTTCAAACCAAAGTAAGTTTTCTTTCTTTCTTTCTTTCTTCCTTCCTTCCTTCCTTTCTTTCTTTCTCTCCTCCCTTCCTTCCTTCTCTCCCTCCCTCCCTTCTTTTTTCTTTTATTATTATTATTTTGTTTATTAGAGGCAGAGTTTCTCTGTGCAGTCTTAGCTTTCCTGGACTCGATTTGTAGACCAGGCTGGCCTTGCACTTGCAGTGATCCACCTGCTTCTCCCTCCCAGAGCACTGATATCAAAGGTGTGCACCACCTTGCCCAGCTACTAAGTTTTCATTAATGATGCAATAAACAAGAAAAAAGAAAAAGAAGAAAAGAAACCCTCAGAAGAACGGTGTCAATAAAAGAAGCTGAGTTACAGACAGACAGAATGATGCTGACCTCCATGACCTGCTTGTGTAAATCTGAAGAATGGGCAACTTGGCTTTCAAAACAATCAGTTCTTACCACTCTATTAATAAAGATGCCATTGCCCACTTTCAGGAGATCCTTTTTTGCACTGGCTTATAGTAGTCATTCACTTGGTAGCATACACATATTATACACACACACATATATGAATTTTGTGGATCTACCATTGCAGGATAGCAGAGTTCTCCCATGATGAACATAACTGTGCCATGGTGTCAACTTCTGGTCTCACAGCAGACAACTGTACAACTTTACACACATATCTTTGCAAGTGTAAGCTCATCAGATGAGACATCTGCACTGGGAGTCTGCCAGGTAAGGTTAGAGTTCATAACCTGAACAGAATTGTGATTGTGCACATTTTAAAGTGAATTATATTATTTGTCCTAATAAAAATTTTCTTTCAAAAGTAATCATTGACATAAAGTAAGCAGACAAAAAGCACAAATACTACCTTTGTATCTGATCCTTTTTGCTTAAGATAGTCTTTATAATATTAGATTTTATCAGATTACACATATCCAGAAGGCTTTGTTCAGAAGTGCTGTTACTTTTCAGACTTACCATTCAATGCACTGTAATAGGACTTTGTAGCATTGCCAGTTGTATTACAAATTCAGCTTCTTTATTACATTTAGGTCATTCATTTTTACCTACATTTTCATGTCTATATGTGTGTGTGTGTGTATGTGTGTGTATAGGCAAATGTGTTCTAAGATCTTTTTGTCTCAGACATATTGAAATGTTTTCTTAATATAGTTTCAATATCTAAGGTCTGTAAAACTTATATAGAAAAGTTTATTTTTAAATATGGACATAAAATGTTTATATCTTAATTCTTTTTCAAGGTTCTTTAATCAATTTTATGCATCTTTTGTTACTTCTTTTTTTCAAGTTAGCAGTAGTTTGTTTTAGAATCTTATTTTGGAATCTTTCGATTTTTAGAGTATTTCTTTTCTTTAAATTTTTATTTATTTATTATTTGTTACAATTTATTCACTTTGTATCCCAGCTGTAGCCCCCTCCCTCATCTCCTGCTAGTCCCATCCTCCTTCCCTCTTTTTGTTTTTTAATCTCTCTTTCACATTTATATTTTGTGTTCTTTTGTTATTGTGTGTTTGTGTACACATACCATGGAGCATGTACAGAACTTAAAGAAGTTGTTTTTCTCTTGCCATGTAGGATTGAGAATTTAAACTCAGGTTGACATGTTTGATGGTAAACGCCTTTACCTACTGAACCATCCCACAACCCTTTGGGGTTTTTTGTTTGTTTGCTTGTTTGTTTTTGTTTTTGTTTGGGGTTTTTTTGAGACAATAACTCCTTGTGCACAGAATGACCCCAAATTGCTAGAAACCATTGTGTCTCTTGAGAGCAGAGGTTTACAGGCATTTGTTCCTAAGGTTGGCTTTCTTCTTTCTTTTCAGTGAAACTGACTTTGGTCCTGATTGACCTTCTCTGTTGGAATTTGTTCTTTATCATAATTTTGTACAGTTTATTGTTTTCAACTTTTTGCTTCATTCATTGTGAACTTCAATTTGCTTGGCTTTTCTCATTTTAATTTCTTATGATACATGTCCATATTAAAATCTTTTGTTTGTAATATGGCCTTTAAAGATATCAGTTATTCATAAGAGAAATTTTGCTACATTTCCCATATAATTCTTAATTGAGAAGAGCCTTAATGATATATTCTTCCTGTCATTACTTAGATTCTGGCTTTTAAGAACAAAGCTGCTATTTGAGCAAATGTCCTTGTTGTGTACTTAGCATATTTTGGATATATGCCCAGGAGTTATGGTATAGCTGGATCTTGAGGTAGCACTATTCCTAATTGTCTGAGAAAGCGCCAGATTGATTTCCAAAGTGGTTGTACAAGTTTACATTCCCACCAGCAGTGGAAGAGGATTCCCTTTTCCCCACATCCTCTCCAGCATGAGTTGTCACTTGAGTTTTTGATCTTAGCCATTCTGATGGGTGTAAGGTGAAATATCAGGGTCATTTTGATTTTCATTTCCCTGCTGAGTAAGGATGTTGAGCATTTCTTTAAGTGTTTCTCTGCCATTCTGTATTCCTCTCCTGAGAATTCTCTGTTTAGCTCTGTACCACATTTTTAATTGGTTTATTTGATTTGTTGCTTTTTAACTTCTTTAGTTCTTTATTCTGGCTATTAGCCCTCTGTCAGATATAGGTTTGGTGAAAATCCTTTCCCAGTCTGTAGGCTGTCGTTTGCTTTCCCAGTGTGTAGACAGTGTCCTTTGCTTTACAGAAGCTTTTCAATTTCATGAGGTCCCATTTGTTAATTGTTGATCTTAGAGCCTGTGCTGTTGGTGTTCTGTTCAGGAAGTTGTCTCCTGTGTCAATGAGTTCAAGGTTCTTTCCCAGTTTTACTTCTATCATTACTTAGAGATATGCTTCTGAATTAGAATCTCTTTGCCTCAAAGTTTTGTTCATTTACTTATTTTTTTTTTGATATGCTGAATGGAATTTTCAATGATGTTGACATGTGACTTTGGATATGGCTTTTAAGACTGAAAAATTTATTTTACATATCATGAATAGCTAGTTTGAATGTCTTGTGCAAGTGTGGCTCATAGCAACTGTTTTAATTTTAGTACTAAGGCTTAGCTTTAGTACTTTCTAATTATATGCTCAGTAATATTTGTGTTTCTGTGAAACTTTCCCTTGTCTTTCTAAGAACCTGAGCCTTCTGTGCTCTCAGAAGGGAGTATGTGAGTGAGACCTGTATTGTTTCCATAACTTCACAGATTTATCTGTTAACTGAAGTATGGTACAGACATATCTAGGTCCCATTTCATATTAAACTCCTGTATTCTAATTCTGTGTTTTAATATTTATTATTTATTCTCTTATTTTTAGGTACAAAACAAATATTATTAGTGGTTTGAATGACAATTTTGTCATTACTAATATCTCCAATAATGTTTTTTGTCATTTTATGATAGTACATTATTGGTTCATTATGTGTTTTGTTACTTTGATCTTTCTCCTTTCTTGGCAATGAAAAATATTTATTGCATGTACTTTTCCCCATTTTCTGAAAAGTTTTGGAAGCATGTACATAACATTCACCATTTTAAGTATAGATTCATATTCCAATCATTGTCTTTTCCATACTCTTTTAGCATTGCGAGGTTTAAACTCTATATCCATTGAATGATTACTCTTCCCTCACCTCTCCCACCAGCCCCTGGAAGCCACCATTCCACTTTTTGTCTCTAGAAATGCAACTTCTTTGATTGTGGATTTGCAGAAGAGCTGTGTTTTTGTGATGGGCATGTATCACTTGTTATAATGACCTTAGTACTTGTTCATCCCAGTATAACATATGTCGTGACATATTATATGTTAGTACTGTGTAATAAGTCATGTCCTGCTCATTCTATTAGTGGATTTCTGGGTTGGTATGATCCCTTAACTACTTTTATGGGCAAAAGTGTATAAAACCTGAGAGTCTGCTTTCAGTCCCTGCGTTTTATTTCTTATACTGTTTTCATTTTGCTGTTGCCATTGTTGTTGGGGCTTTATACATTTTCATTTTTTAATATAAATTACAGTTTATTTACTTTGTATCCCAGCTGCAGCCCCTTCCCTTGTTTCCTCCCATTCCCACCCTCCCCCATCTCCTTCTTGCCCCTCTAAGACTTTGATCTTTCTTTATGCTTATGTTGAGAGTTTCTTATTAGTAAAAAAGTTGAGTTAAATATTATGTAGCTTATATTTAATGTGTTATTAGATTGTTAAAAATATTATTTATAAGTTGCTTTTATATTTAATTAACTCTAATTTTCATTTAATTTTCAACACTTTTATCCTGTAAACTATGCTTTTTGTATCTTTGTATTTTTACAGTATATTCATTGATCACATCCTATTACATGAATTTGTTAATTTAACTTCAATTTGTAATTTAACTTTAAATATTCTTTATGTCTCACATTTTACAGTATAATTCATTACTTATTAAAATCCAATAAATCACTGGCTTCCATGGGCTACATCTGTGCAGGGCTTCTAAATTATCTCCATGAATGTTCCTTGGTTGGAGTATCAGTCTCAGAAAAGACACCTGAGCACAGATTTTTTGGTTCTGTTGCTCTCCTTGTGGAGCTCCAGTCCCCTCCAGGTCTTTCTGGCTTGGGTTCCCTAGTAATGGGAACAGGGGCTATTTCATTTTTTTAATATAATTTATTTATTTTTATATCAATCACAGGTTAGGTACTTTGCATCCCAGGCATAGCTCCCTCCCACTCTTCCCATCCCTCCCTCATCTCCTCCCTGCCCCCTCCAAGTCCACTGACAGGGAGGATGTCCTCCCCTTCCATCAGACCCCAGATCATCTTGTCTCCTCAGGGCTGGCTGCAATGTCCTCCCCTGGAGCTATTTCTTATATGAACTCAGTGGCTATAGTTTTGATGACCACCCCCTGGAGGGCAGGCAACCTTACCAGGCCACAGAGGAAAACAATGTAGATAGTCCTGATGAGACCTGATAGGCTAGGGTCAGATGGAAGGGGAGGGGGACCTCCTCTATCAGTGGACTGGGGAAGGGGCATGGGAGGCGAAAGGGAGGAAGGGCAGGATTGGGAGGGGACAAGGAAAGGAGATACAGCTAGATACAAAGTGAATAAATGGTAATAAATTTTAAACATAAAAAAATAAAAATTAAAAAATCCAATAAATGAGTAATTTCGCAAAATTTCTGACAACCTTCAACTTTTACTCACTGTCTATTCTATTATTTTCTTTCAGAAATGCTACAATGTACTTTCTGATACTAATAAACTTTTAAATTTGATACTTTGTCACTAATATTTCACCCATTCAGTATCTATTTAAGAAATCTCCAATAATTCCTTCTACTGTTCTTTTTTGCATACCCACGGCTCTCATCTATAGGAAGTGTTTATCTTTAGGAGAACTTCAAGTTTTTCCTTTAATCTACTGGTGATTGCCTACATTTGCTGATTCCTGAGAAATGAATTAACTTTGCACCATAGTTAAAAAAAAAAAAACATTGACTTCCTTTTTTACTTCCAAGTTATTCATCTTTGTGACAACATTCCTTCAGTAAGAACCAAAGGACAATAATTTTCATAGTACTTTCCTTATAGATGGGTAATTTAGAAAAACACAACTATCCTTTTCAAAAAATAAATTTCCCTATATTTTAAAGGATAAATTCTAGCTACTTTGTTATATTAAATCACTACATTATTTTTAAAGTTTTGTTATGTCATTGTCTGAATGTAGATTTCATAGTTACATCCCCCAAAAGTAAAAGCCCATATCGTTGTACATAATAAAAATATGTTCTATGTATCATATGCAGAATTAAATAATTTAAAACTTCAAGTCAATGTCTACACCAGTAATTGATATAGCTACATTAAATATGAAAAGGGAACATAAATGAATAGAGCGTGATTTACAGTACTTGAGAGCTTTAAGTCTTAAGTGTACTACTATGTAAACAAAATAAATTTAGTTCTGATAAATTGAACATGCATAGAGTACATATATGAAGCATTTAAAAATAAGATTTAGTTTACAAAAACAAAATACAATTAATAGAAATATAGGTAGATTCATTGTACAAGGCATGTAGGTCCCTGTTCTCAGGGATAAACACTAAGAGCATCAGAAATGTTAAATATGCAATGTTGTCTCTTCAAAGAGAAAAATGCATAACTCGTTTTCTACCCAGAAAGCTGGAAGTAGAGGTGATTAATAGCCTGGTGACTTTTGCATTAGATGTGTGGCTGAAGCTATACCATAGTCTCCTCCAGATCCTCAGTTTGAGCCTATTTTCTTAGTTAATCTATAGAATCTGTTTCTATTAGATGTCACTTGTGCTTTGCAGTGGTTTCGATATAGTCATCTCTTAAGCTTTGTTGCGTACCATGGCTTAATTTTCATCAGAAAACTTTTATTCCAAATTGTGCTGTGCATAAATGTGTCTAAAATAAACTTCTTGAGGTTAGAGTCTTGAAGTTTGAATCAACACTGGCTATTGAGTCATGTTGAGCCTGTCTCTACTGTTTCCCTCTGATCATTACCCATAGTGGTTGCAGAGAACCACACAATTCATGATTCAATTAATGGTAGTGACATTGTGAAAAATGTATCTTACACAGTCTCATGTAATGAGGCAAACTGTAATAGGCCGACTGCTGCAGCTGTAGTGTCTTCAGATACATAATATTGTGGGACCATAGTCACAAGTGACTCACTGCTGACCAGAATACTTTCATTGCTGTTGGTTTGTTTTGTCTGCTGCGTTGCTGGAAATGTTCCCACATGCTGGTCAAGTACGTGTGCCCCTGAGCCACATTCTTAGCCACAGAATGTCTTTATGTAGCCAGTAACTGTACAAGTCATACTTATGGCTCTAGGTATCTAAATTTTATTTCTGTAGACTTTAGGAAGTAAAAACTTAGATTTGTTTGAGCTCAGGCTTCCAGACATTTCCTGGAAATGTCTGGAATGACATTACATCCTTGAAGGAACAGTTAATAAACTACCTTTTGGTCAGTTTTGGAGAAGGATCCATGTAGTGCTCAGAAGAAAGTATATCCTTTTCTGTTTGGGTGAAATGTTCTGAAGGTATCTGTTAGGTCCATTTGATTCATGACATCAGTTGGTTTCATTATTTCTGTTCAGTTTCTGTCTTGTTGACCTATCAGTTGGTGAGAGGGAGGTGTTGAAGTCTCCCACTATTAATGTGTAGGGTTCAATGTGCGATTTAAGCTTTAGGAATGTCATCTTGGTGGATTTTTCCTTTGATGACTCTGTAGTGCCCTTCCTCATCTCTTAATAACTTTTGCTTGATAGTGTATTTTATTAGATATTAAAATAGCTACTCCTGCTTGTTTCTTGGCTCCATTTGCTTGTAATACCTTTTCTTCCAGTCCTTTACTCTGAGGTAATGTCTATTTTTGTTGCTGAGGTATGTTTCTTGTATGTAATAGAATGATGGATCCTCGTTTTGTCATAGAATATTTTGTTTTCTCCATCTATGTTGATTGAAAGTTTTGCTGGGTAAAGTGTTCTGGGCTGGCATCTGTGGTCTCTTAGGGTCTGCAGTATATTTGTCCAGGCCCTTCTGGCTTTTAAAGTCTCTGTTGAGAAGTCTGGTGTAATTCTAATAGGTCTGCCTTTATATGTTACTTGTCCCCTTATTCTTTGCGGTTTTTAATATTTTTTCTTTGCTCTGTACATTTAGTCTTTTTATCATGTGATGGGAGGATTCTCTATTTGGTGTTTTGTAGGCTTCTTGTACATTTATAGGCACCTGTTTCTTTAGGTTAGGGAAATTTTCTTCTATGATTTTGTTGAAGATATTTTCTGGGCCTTGGAGTTGGGAATCTCCACCTTCTTCTCTTCCTATTATTCTTAGGTTTGGTCTTTTTATGGTGTCCCAAATTTCCTGGAGGTTTTGTGTTAGAAACTTTTTAGATTTAGCATTTTCTTTTACCGATGTAGATTTCTTCTATTGTATCTTCTATGCCTGAGATTCTCTCTACCATCTCTTTTATTGTGTTGGTGTTGCTTTCATCTGTTGTTCCTGTTCTCATCCCTAGGTTTTCCATTTCCAGGATTACCTCAGACTATATTTTCTTTATTGCCTTTGTTTTCTTTGTCAGGACTTGAACAGTTTTATTCAATTTCTTCTCTTGTTTGCTTGTGTTTTTCTGTTATCGTTAAGGGATCTATTCATTTTCTTCACCTGTCTGTATTTTCTTGTATTTCTTTGAGGGATTTATTTTTTCTTTAAAGGCCTCTATTAGCTTTATGAGATTAGATTTAAGTTCCTTTTCCTAAGCTTCAGGCATATTAGGATATCCAGGTTATGTTGTAGCAGGATAGTTGCGTTCTGATGGCCCTGGGTTTTGTTGCGTGTGTTATTATGTTGTTCTCCAGACAACTGTATGTTTGTCCCTAACGCTGAAAGGCTTGAAGGTCACTGGTAGTCCCTGATGGCTGTCACCTTTGGTAGTTGCTAATGTCTGCCTCGTCTCTACTGAAAGTCTCCAACTGTTGCTGTCCCTGGGACCCCAAGCAGAGCTGGCGGCCCAGGAGCTGATGTGTGGAGTTCACAGAATAGACCTCACCTCCGCTGTCCATGTCTAATCGGTGCTATCCCTGAGACCACAGGCTAAGCTGGCACTTGGGTTTTACCATACAGAGGTCACAGAACAGACCTCACCTCAGCTGTTCATGTTCAATGGCTGCAGTCCCTGAGAACAGAGGCTGAGCTGGTGCCCAGAAACACTCCTTCACTTTTTTTGTTTTAGGGACAGACCTTACATAGTTTCATTCCTGGAACCAGCGTGAATCTCTATAGACCAGGCCATCACTGAGTTTGAAGCACTCCTACCTCAGTTTCCCAAGTAACTTGGATTATAAATCTAAACCACTAGGCAGATGTCCTGGTTACTTTTTCATTGTAAACCTGACAACCTCCGAAGAAGGAGTATCAACTGAGGAATTGCCTCTATCAGATTGACTTTGTGAGTGATGACTGATGTGAGATGGCCCATCCCTTTTCCTATGGCATCATTTCTAACCACATAGTCCTGGGCTGTGTAAGAAAGCTTGAAATGAAAGCAGTGTTCATTCCGACTTTCTGCTTCAGTTCCTGCCCTAGCTTCCCTCAGTCATGGATATGACCTGAAAGTGTGTGTTAAAATAAATCCTTTCCCTCCTGAGTTACTTTTGATTAAAATGTTTTTTTGTTTCATATTATTTGATTTGCTTTTTTGTACTATATTCACCTTATAGCCCCCTCCCTCATATCCTCCCAATTCTACCCTCCCTCCCATTTCCCCCTATTCCTCTCCCCTAGTCCACGGAAAGGGGGAGTCCTCTTCCCCTACCATCTGGCCCTAGCCTATCAAGTCTCATCAGAACTTGCCTGCATCCTCTTCCTCTGTGGTCTGGCAAGGATGCCCCACCAGGGGGAAGTGATCAAAGAGTGGGCAACAGAGCTCATGTCAGAGATAACCCTTGTTCCCTTTACTAGGGAACCCACATGGAGACTAAGCTGCCCATGGGCTACATCTGAGCAGGGGATCTTCCCTATGTGTGGTTGGTGCATCAGTCCCTGCAGACCCCACTGGGCTCAGATTTGTTGGCTTTGTTGGTCTCCTTGTGGATCTCCTGTCCCCTCCGGGGCTTTCTATCCCACCACTCTTCAGTAAGTCTTCAATAAGACTCCCTGTGCTCTGCCCAAAGTTGGGCTGTGAGTCTCTGCATCTGTTTCTACCCCCTGCTGGGTGGCGTCTTTCAGGGGACATCTGTGATAGGCTTCCATCCTGGCTAAAATGTTTTATCATAGAAACCTAAAAGCCAACCAGAATGCCAGGCTTTCATGCCTTCCTTTAATTTTTGCCAATCTATTGTGTTTCATGGTCCGAACTATCAATTTATATTAAACCCACACAGGTATTGAAACATGGTAGTTTTACAGTGAGATACAATTCAAATGTCTGTGGATATCTGAACTAGATTTTTGGATCCAGCTGCGACATAACAAGTGTTCACTCCACATGTCACCCAGTTGGATGGTCCTGGGCTTCCCATCCTAAATAAGCTTATAGGGAACTTACTACATTAATCTCTTAAGCACATTTACCTAGAGCATAATTCCTGACATCTCCTGCTGCACTCCAGTCCAGTGACTACACAAGAAATAGCCTGACTGGGATTGTACCCTCAAAGTGCTCCCAGCGCCTTGAAGGAAGTGAAAAGAATTGCCATGAATCAAATAACATGTGTATTCACCTTTCTGTGCACTGTCAGAGGACACGCACTGCAATTGCAAGTTGAAGTTGGAAATGGGTTCATTACAGTTCATTTCACATTTAAATGGTCCAACCTCCAAATTGGGTTTGGTAAATATATTACTGATGTGCTGCTAAAATCTCTAACATTTTACAAAGCACACATTTACTGAAAATACAAACCCACTCTAAAAAGAGAATTCGATTTGTGGCTGTGGCATTTTGGAATGAGTTTATCTTTTCTGTTCTGCATGCATGTAACCCCCATGAACAGCTGTTCCCATCTTTCTCACAGCTTCCATTTCTCCCTACAGATTTCTTGTTCCCGTCTGATGAACTTGAGACTAGAATCCAAAGGATCATCTGTTCCCTCTAAATGTCCCATTTGGCAGTGACAAACACAGTTGTTGCTCCCTGTAAGAATGATTTTTGATGAGTATAGGTGAATTTTTCACTCTGATGGCCAGAAGCTTCTGTCCATATTTCTCTGTATGTGTCCTCTTATTTATGTGATCTTGTAAAAGGAAATCTGTCAAATGTTTATTCTGAATTTATCAAAACTGCAAAAACAAAATTTTTCATGTCTGTGTGTTGTAATTTTGTAATTCAGTGTCATGCTTCTGGAGACTTAAACGTATCTACGGATTCTCCCATGTAAACACACAAACAAACCAGGCTTTTGCCAAGGCCATTATTGGTGGCTTTCTACAAACTGAGGGTGAGACCTTGTTGTTGAAGATAACACCTACCCAACTCATTGAACACAGAGAAGTTTAGCTGGTGCCTAAGTAAAGACTGTACCTTGCCAGGCTGCAGAGGAGGTCTCTGTAGCCAGTCCTGATGAGACCTGATAGGCTAGGGTCAGATGAGGAAGGAGGACTTACCCTATCAGTGGACTAGGGGAGGGGCATGAGAGGAGAAAAGGGAGGGCGGGTGGGATTGGGAGGAGGTGAGGGAGTGGGTTACAGCAAGGATACAAAGTGAATAAACTGAAAGAAATAATAAATACAGAGACTGCGGCAGCATGCACAGGGCCTGCATGGGCCTGAACCAGATGGAATCCTAGAACTGGAAGGTGACATAATCACATGTCCCCATTTCTAACCCAGAAGCTCTCTCCAATTGATAGACACTTGCAAGTAAAATTAATTTTCTCAAAGGGAGTCACATTGAGAAAAAAACCCACTCTTAAAGGTAGGCTCTAGGTGCAGGCCCAACTATAGATGGCCAACTCAAAACTAACTCTTTAGCATCTTTGGAGGTTCTTCGCCTCAAATGTTGTCAGTCTTTGTTTTTGTTTTTGTTTTAACTTATAGGTCCTTCATATATGTATTTTGGCTTCTGGTTTTAAATTTTATTTAAAATTTCTGTGTGTGACTGCTGTGTATGTCTCTGTGTCTGCATTTTTTGTGCTTTTTAATTGACTGTCTTTTTTGTCTGTTGTTTTGTCCTATTACGAATTGTTTTGTTTTGATTTATATTATTTTATTGATATTCCTTTGATACCCGTTTGTTTTCTAACAAGAGACAAAAAGAGCATAGATAGAGATGAGAGGTGATATGTGGAGAAACTGGAAGGGGTAGGAGGGGGAACTAATCAGAAGATATTATATGAAAACATCTTTTCAATGAACGAGAAAAAAAATCTAAGAATTTCTTGTAAGGGGAAGCTTGGTCATTGTGGTTAGTCCTTTCTCGCCTTTATAGAACACTTAGCAATTCTCATGAGATACTCGGGAAATGATACTACACAGCACACTTAGAGGACCACTGTGTCCTTTCAACAAGAACCCAATGTGTCCCACATTGTAAAGGTGTGATGAGAAAAACTGATTTCAAAATCAGCCAAGTATGAGAATTTCCTGTTCAACCTTTGGTGACAAGTTTAGTGAGACATCTCCTCTACCCTTGACTCACTCTGAGCATCATGAGGCAGCCTGCAAGTTCTCAGTCACTGCTATCCTAGATTTCTGCCACTGACTCTTACCTTTTGGTGTTCAGCTCCTGCGGGCCTGCTGTGAGCACCACACCTCTCTGCAGGAGGCCTGGCTCTCAGGTAACAGAGGGAGTTTGTCATTGCTCCCTTGTCTCCACCAATCCAGTCAGTGAGGAGACACTGCTGTGCTGCACGTGGGGCAAGTGAGGCACAGTTCAGATGCAGAAAATTAAACTGGGACATGGATGCCTTTGAACAACCAGGATAAACCCAAGCACACGAGCACACATTGGAGGACTGTCCCAAAGTTCTGTACTTGTCTGTGGAGGGTTAGTCATCCACTCCTGTTTCTGTTTCTTTATCAATAACCCACAATTACAGGTGACCTGATGGCAGATGTGTGATTTTTAAGTGTTGCAATTTGTGGTCTGTGGATCTTTGGATAGAAACATATTGATTCATCCCAAAGGGCACAGGTGGAGAAATATTAACTGCCTTAACTACCTTACATGCATTATATTGTATGTGCTTGAACTTACCATTTAAAAAAGTAAACAGGGTTATTGGATTCCAACTTCTAGTAACTTTTCAACAGTCACATGTTATGAGCCTCAAAGCCAGAATTAATTCTAGAACTCACCAATCCCATGATTCATGGATTAAATTATTTTATCAAATCTCCTAGTGCAATTGAATTAACAATCAGTTAAAATAGTGTATTGTAACAACCATAGGTTCTCTGTGCAAGTATGAACCTATTCAATTGTTCAATATTCAACAATATTCAAATGAACGTAGTATGTTCATTTCATCGCTTTATATTTTCAAGGTTTAACCATGGTATGAATAACTATTTTATCAAGTAAAATAAGTACTACAAATCACTTTCAATTGGATTACTTGATTTGTTGCTTTTCAACTTCTTGAATTCTTTACATATATTGGATATTAGCCCTCTGTCAGATAAAGGGTTGGTAAAGATTCTTTCCCAATCTGTAGGCTGTCATTTTGTTTTAATGACAGTATCCTTTGTTTTACAGAAGCTTTTCGGTTTCATGAGGTCCCATTTATTGATTGTTGCTCTTAGAGCCTGTGCTGTTGGTGCTCTGTTCAGGAAATTGTCTCCTGTACCAAAGAGGTCAAGGCTCTTCCCCACTTTTTCTTCTAACTGATTTAATGTGTCTGGTTTTATGTTGATGTCTTTGATCCACTTTGACTTTAGTTTTGTGCAGGGTGATAAGTATGAATCTATTTGCATTTTTACATGAAGACATCCAGTTAAACCAGCACAATTTGTTGAAGATGCTATCTTTTTTCCATTGTATAATTTGCATCTTAATTTCCATACATAATTTTGGCATCTTTGTCAAAAATCAGGTGTCCATAAGTGTGTGGTCTATTTCTGGGTCTTCTATTTGGTTCCATTGAGCCACCATTCTTTTTCTATGCCAGTACCATGCAGTAATCCAATTAAAAAATGGGGAACAGTGCTAAACAGAGAACTCTAGATAGAGGAATATCGAATGGCAGAGAAACACTTAAAGAAATGCTCAACGTCATTAGCCATCAGGGAAATGCAAATCAAAACGACCCTGAGATTTCACCTTACACCCATCAGAATGGCCAAAATAAAAAAACTCAAATGATAACACATGCTGGAGAGGTTGTCGAGAAAGGGGAACCCTCCTCCACTGCTCATGGAAATGTAAACTTGTACAACCACTCTGGAAATCAATCTGGCACTTCCTCAGACAACTAGGAATAGCGATTCCTCAAGATCTAGATATAACACTCCTAGGCATATATCCAAAAAAGGCTCAAATACACAATAAGGACATTTGCTCAACCATGTTTGTAGCAGCTTTATTTGTAATAGTCAGAAGCTGGAAACAACCCAGATGCCCCTCTACTGAGGAATGGATACAGAAATTGTGGTACATCTACACAATGGAATATTACTCAGCAATAAAAAACAAGGATATCATGAAATTTTCAGGTAAATGGTGGGAACTGAAAAAGATCATCCTGAGTGAGCTATCCCAGAAGCAGAAAGACACACATGGTATATACTCACTCATGTAGACATATAAAATAGGATAAACCTACTAAAATCTGTACACCGAAAGAAACTAATCAGGAGGGAGGACTCTGGCTAAAACGCTCAATCCCCAGCCAGAAAGGCAGAGCAGATAGACATCAGAAGAAGAAAACAGGAAACAAGCTAGGAGCCTGTCACAGAGGGCCCCTGAAAGGCTCTGCCCTGCAGAATATCAAAGCAGATGCTGAGACTTATGGCCAACTGTTGGGCAGAGTGCATGGAATCTTATGAAAGATGTGGGAAATTGTAAGATTGGGAGAGGACAGGAGCTCTACAAGGATAGCAACAGAACCAAAAATTTAAGCACAGGGGTCTTTCCTGAAACTGATACTCCAACCAAGGACCATGCATGGAGAAAACCTAGAACCCCTGCACAGATGTAGCCCATGGCAGTTCAGTATCCAAGTGGGTTCCATAATAATGGGAACAGGGACTGCCTCTGACATGAACTGATTGGCTTGCTCTGTGATCACCTCACCCTGATGGGGGAGCAGCATTACCAAACCACAGAGGAAGACAATGCTACCACTCCTCATGAGAGCTGATAGACTAGGGTCAGAAGGAAGGAAAGGAAGACCTCGCCTATCAGTGGACTTGGGGAGGGGCATGTGTGGAGAAGGGGGAAGGAAGGTGGGATTGGGAGGGGAGGAGGGAGGAGTTTATGGAGGGATACAGAGTGAATAAAGTGTAATTAATAAAAAAATCACTTTCAAGAAAAATAACATTTAAAGTATTTCAGTTATTGTTTAATTTGCACATGTTTATTTTGACACAAAACATGTTCTGATACTTAAAATATCCGTAATTTTTTGTAATTTCTCTGAACCCTTCCATTACTCCAAATAGATTCCAATTTAATAGCACTTTATTTTATTAAATTCATTTAAATTATTGACTAAAAATAAGATCATCCAAGTAATTAAAATATCAACCTTCCTAGTCACTGTTTTAGAACATTCAGTTTCTACTCCTTATTAAAATCAAACATCATAAAACTGATGCATAATTACTTTTATTACAACATTGCGCCTTTTCATGAAAGCATTGAAATATTTCATGGTGTTATTCCTATGAAAACTGAATTTAATGTATAAATTTTACCCTTTACTTGTGAACCTTTTTGTCTCACTCATTTATTTTCTTTATTTCCCCTACTAAAAATAGTTTGTCAAAGTTAGAGGAGCTCAAAGCACAAGTTAAAACTTAGATATTTAAACTGTACAAAAGCTCCAGTTCTCTGGGCTCCTCCTTTGTGACTGCATCAGGATGTGTAGCTCCTTAAGTAGCATCTCTGTAAAGTAGCACAGATCACAAGCAGAATCACTGAGAGCACAGATCAGGTATCACTGCGCCGCAGACAGGAATCATGGGGTACTTGCTGGGACGTGAACATCGCTCAGAATCCAGGGAAGCAGCAAAGAAAACCCAGTCACAGCTCCATTTCAGTAAGGGAGCAAAAGATCACCCGCTGGAGTTCAGCCTTCAACATGTTTCCCAGAAGCACCCCAAGACCGGCAGACACCACCATTGCAAAAGTAAGACACCAAATCTCAGTGTAACTGCTCTGGGGTTCCTCCTGGCATACGGAGGTGGAAATAGGTTCCTGATGGGAAGGAAAGGAGCTCTAACGTGACCCAAGCTGTTATAAGGTAAGCTGTGAGCATAGTTTTCATTCAGGCATTGTCACAAGACCATATGAAGATGCGAAGGTGTTTCCTACTGACTGATTACAGCATAGAAGAGGGCGTATGGCTCAGTTTATCCTCCTGCTTCGCTGAGCTTTCTTCTGCGTAAATCCTGTGGACGTGAGTCCGTTTTCTTTCTCATCACTTCCATTTATCTCTACAGACTTTTTATCACCTCCAGAGAAGCTCATCTCTGGGATCCTGGGCATCATCTGGTTTGCCTTATTGCTCGCTTATTCGTGTAAGCATACTTTTGAGACTTTTTTTTTTATTCTTTAAGATTTATTTATTATGTATACAATGTTGTGTCGGAATATACATCTGAACCCCAGAAGAGGGCACCAGATCTTATTATAGATGACTGTGAGCCACCATTGGTTGCTGGGAATTGAACTCAGGACTTCTGGAAGAACAGCCAGTGCTCTTAACCTCTGAACCATCTCTCCAGCCCTTTTTTGAGACATTTTAAGAGAGCCTTTCACTTTGATGACCAAGTGTCTCTCAATGTTCCTTCTTATTAAGAAACATAACTTTTATTTTCAAGTACATATGTAGATTAAATGTGAAATGGTTGCTCTAATTTTGTCAAACTCATAAATGACAGGGGCATTACAATATATTTGCTGCTAAGTATACCAGCTATGACTTTTAAAATTCAACAACCCTGCTTGGAATACTCCACTGAGAAACACAAATTAAGTTTTGAAAGTGTTTCTCTGCATGGGTTTTATGGTGAAGATGTTGAAATTTAAGCTTTCATTGAATTAATTTTTCCCCATGATTTTACCATATTATTCATATTTTTGCAATTGCAAATGTATTCTGCGTTTGTTCTAATTCAAATAGTTCATCACTTTCAAACCAAGAAGGTAAAATTGTTATGATCACTTTGGATGTCCAATTTTTAAGCAGTACTTTACCTCCCCAGATATTGAACCAAAGGAGCAGAACAACTCCTTCCTGATCAGAACCCGAAAAGGTACACCTCACTTGTCAAAGCTCTGATGTTTGTACATACTATGCTTTGTGTCTAACTTAAGCCACGCAAAGGCTTAAATTATATTTCTAGTAAGGAAATAATCTAGAAACGTTAACACTACATTCTCATAAACATTAAAGGATCAAAATACTTTTTGTACAGCAATAAGAAGAAATAATAATTTAAAATAACCATTCAAAAATTTGATGGTGGACCTAAGTTCCCTACTAGCACACTATGTTGAGTTAGAAGTGAAATCAGTCTTTAAAATAGAGATTATACTCAGTGGTTATGAAAAAATTTGTGGAGACGATTTGCTTTTGGTTTATATACTTTATATGGACACATAAACTATGGACCAGAAGTTAACTCTGTGTTTGAGTGCATTTGGGTGTATATTTTGTTTTCTATGTAACAGCATATGGGGTACATAGGTACATTTTGTACACGGATGCTCAAAACTATGCAAACATGTAAATTAATTTTTATTATTAAGTTCACTTTGTTTCTAGTTAATAAATCATAGTCTTTCTTCAGCATATCCTTGTGGTCTTTGTCCAAAGGATGAGATATCCTATTCCCACAATTGTTATTACTTCGGTGTGGAGAAAAAATCTTGGAATGACAGTTTGGAGTCCTGCTTGAAGCAAACCTGTAATCTGCTTTATATAAATAGTGAAGAGGAGATGGTAAGAGCTGATACGTGTCAATCATTGCTTAACCTTTCATTACGTCAATGTAATGTTTGTAGAGACCATTTATATTATTTTTTTCTGAAAACAGGGTTTCTCTGTGTAGCCTTGTCTGCCCTGGAACTCACTCTATAGACCAGGCTCTCCCCAAACTCACAGAGATCTGCTTGCCTCTGCCTCCTGAGTGCTGGGATCAAAGGCATGTACTACCACCAACTTGCTCATTTCTATTCTTATTTGTGTTTCATTTATTTACAGCTTTATATAATATTTTGTTATTTTATTTCACAATGTTTTATTTGTATTTGTGTACTGGTGGTGAATATTTATTTCCAGGGTTTTTTTTTCTTTTTTTTTTTTTTTTTTTTTTACTTTATGTATGAAACCCATTCCTGTTCAGGTACTTTTAGTCTGAAATAAACTTTGCCATTTAGTTTTAGTGTAAATGAAAAAAATCTATACAGGTACTGGTGGCTCAGAGTGATCAGTAAGTGACTAGATGGAGGCAATTCTGGTCAGATTATTGGAACAGATGTTTCCATTTCCCCCATGGCCTTTAACTGTATATGCTCTCATCAGGGTTTGTGCCTAAAAATTTTTTCCTGACATTTGCTTTCACAAATTGTGTTTGCCATAGAGCTGCATATGCATAGGATCAGCCTGCATTTTTATCTTGCTACTGTAACCTCTCTGATGGTGTTTGGGGCAGTTCATCCACACTACTGCACTGATATCTGAAGCTTTCTAGACTATCACTGCTGTGGTATGTGAGGATTACATTCTGAAACCTGTGTCCCCGAGCAGAAGCGGTGAGAGAGTCATGCTCTTGGGCACATGTATTTATCTGACTCCAACTTACAGATCTGCCCTCCTGTCCTTTAGTGAGAAAAACGAAACTACTCCCTCTGGCTAACCATGCTTACCAGCACTTCTGAGATGTCATGCCGCCAGTGATGTCAGATCCCGTGGTCCAGTGCTTTTATACCTGTTGCTGGCGAGACCCCTGTCCACACAGAGGAGGCATGCACTCACAAGACCCACCTGTTGTAAAGTGGGTGCTAGGGACAGCGTGTAAAGTCATCTCTTTCTGTCGTATGAGGGACAGGAGATGTCCTGCCTCTCTATCATCGGTCATTTTCAGGCGCCAAACCCTTTCAGCTTTTTCTTTCTAACAATTTGTGGCTTATGCCTTTCCACTGTATTTTCCAAGTAATGGCTTGTGCCTTCTACCATGATTTTATACGTTTATCGTTGTTTTATCACAGTAGCCGAGAGATTAATACTGTCTTTTTTTCGAGGTTTAGCCTTTCATTTATTTTTTATAATATTTATTTTTATATTATATTTTATTTTTTATTGACTGCATCCCAGATATAGCCCTTCTCTCATTTCCTCTCAACCTCACTCTCCCCCCCTTCTCCTCCCATGCCCCTCTCTGAGTCCACTGATAGGAGAGGTCTTCCTCCCCTTCCATCTGACCCTAGCCTATCAGGTCTCATCAGGAATGACTGCATTGTCTTCAAGGCTGCTCCCTCCACATGGGGAGGTGATCAAAGAGTCAGCCACTGAGTTCATTTCAGAGACAGTCCCTGTTCCCCTTACTAGGACACCCACTTGGAGATTGAACTGCCATGGGCTACATTTGTACAAGGGTTCTAAGTTATCTCTATGCATGGTTCTTGTTTGGAGTATCAGTCTCAGAAAAGACCCTTGGGCCAGGATGTTTTGGTTCTGTTACTCTCCTTATGGAGCTCCTATCCCCTCCAGGTCGTTTTATCTCCCCCATCTTTCATAAGATTCCCTGCACTCTGCCCAGAGTTTGGCTATGAGTCTCAGCATCTGATTAATTAATTTATATATTTACAATTTATTCACTTTGTATCCTGGCTATAGCCCTTTTCCTCAGATCCTCCCAGCCCCACCCTCCTTTCTCTCCCTCCATGCCCTTTCCCTAGTCCACTGATAAGGGAAAACATCCTTCCCTTCTATCAGCTGAAGACTGGATACAGAAATTGTGGTACATTTATACAATGTAATACTACTCAGCAATTTAAAGCAAGGAAACCATGATATTTGCAGGCAAATCATGGGAACTGGAAAAGATCATCCTGAGTGAGGTAACCCAGAAAGTCACCTATGGTATATGTTCACTTATAAATGGATAGTAGCCCCATAATACAGGATAAACATACTAAAATCTATAGTCCTAAAGAAGCTAAACAATAAAGAGGACCTTAAGGAAGAGATTGAAATCTCACTCAGAAGGGCAAACAGGATAAACATCGGAAGTAGGAGAAGACAAGGATTAAGACTATTTAAGGATTAAGCCAAGCATTAATAATATCTTATTTTAACCCATCAGCATGCTGGAGAACAACAGCAGGGACTTAGCTAAAGGATAATGCAGTATCTGGAGAACAAAATTTTTATGTGCTATGCCACGTATTTCTTCAATAACAACCCATTAATTTTCTTCTAAAACCAAACTCTAAGAAATAATAGAAAGAGATTGATCTGGGCACATCATCTAGAGAATTTCATGCTTAGCATCTGAAAATGTATTTAAATCCTTGCCTTGTGTGTGTGTGTTAGCACAAATAACTGTTAAATTATGTAAAGCAATTGCCAAATTCCCCACTTTTAAAACCATAAACCTTTAAAAGTTAATTATACATAAAAATTACCGACATATGTGAATGCTTTGGTAATATAGGAAATTTTCTCAATGTTAACAAGTTGATTCATGTTGGATAGCAACCACAGTCTGACAGAAAACACTCACATGTTTTGAAAATAATAAAGCCTTCATGTTGAAGAAAATCTCTTGTTTTTCCGTTAGGACTTTCTGAAATCCCTCTCACTGGTCTCATGGGTTGGAGTCTTTCGGAAGAGCAGCAGTCAACCCTGGATTTGGAAAAATGACTCAACTTTCAAACCAAAGTAAGTGTTCGTGAATGATGCAATAGAAGAGGAATAAAATATATATAGAGAGAAAGAAAACCTCAGAAGAACAGTGTCAATAAAAGAAGCTGAGCTAGGGCAGACAGAATGATGCTGACCTCTATGACCTGCTCATGTGAATCTGAAGAATGGGCAACTTGGCTTTCAAAACAATCAGTTCTTACCACTCTATTAATGAAGACGCCATTGCCAACTTTCTTTTGCACTTAAATGTAGGAGTCATTCATTTGGTAGATTAGCCTGTAATAGGTGTGCCTGTTTGTGTATTATAGTATTACATATTACATATATATACATAAAGTTTTGTGTGTCTACCATTGCAGGATAGCAGAGTTCTCCCATGATAAACATAACTGCGCCATTCTGTCAGCTTCTGATCTCACAACAGACAACTGTCCAACTTTACATACATGTGTTTGTAAGTGTAAGCCCACTGAATGAGATGCCTGCATTGGGAGTCGGCCAGGTAAGGTTACAGTTCATAACCTGAACAGAATTGTTATTGTGCACATCTTAAAGTTAATTCTTTGTCGTGATTATTAATTTCTTCTGAAAACAATTCCTGAAGTATATGTAGTATACATGCAAAATTAGCAATCCCACCTCAGTTCTGCCCTGGGAAACATGTGAATTTAAAGCTTACTTTTAACACATGGATGAGGGGTTACCAGCAAGAATGTGGGTGACTCGACCACAGCTACACCACAATTTCTTCATCCACTACAGATGATGGTCTCCCCACAGCTATATAGAACATCCCACCACTCACTTTCCACAGCCTATATATTGCATCACCTCCTGAAACTGAAGACAATAGGTAAACAGGACAAAATTTCATGCAAATGGCAGGAAACCCAGGTGAGGCACAGTAATCCTTCCGAATCCATTCTTTTGCATGAGGGAACAGTAACACCATAAAGCCAGTTGTGTCAGACCCTTGGACTCATGAAAGCAGGCACAGCTGTTCTAACGAAGGTGGCATCCGTTTTTTCCGAAAGGACAATACAGATGTGTGATTTATTTGTTTAATCATGCGCCACTGTACTACAGTCACAGTATGAATGATAGCAACAGACACTTATTCCCAGCAGTGTAACTGGTTATGAGTCTCTTCTAGTAACTATACAAAGAATTTTTTTCTATCACTGTAGCCAAGGAAGCAATCTAAGGTCATAAGCAAAACTACGTAGAAATCATTTTATTAGCAAACCATACCCATGTAATAAACCACAAAAGCAATTAGCTCATTAGAATCTAGTATTTACCAGCCACAGTTTTTATGCCTACTTTCTATTTAAAAAACACGAATTCTTTCATGAGAAGCGCCTTAAAACAAATTTAAAAGGCAGTTGGTTACACTTAGATCACTCATTCCTCTATTACACAAAAGGGCACACTTTGCTTGGCATGATGATGATGGCATTGACACAGAGGTTACATAGTTAATCAGGTGACAGTTTTACCTAATGGCCTGCATGCTGCTTTCCAGAACCACATTCTATCCAGAAAAAATAAAGTTTTCAGAAACCCCGTCGTGATTTCCATATGCCCTGCCACTAGAGCATGTGGGATTTTCAGAAACATGAGGTTGTCATCTAATTCCGGTGTATAGCCAATATCCTTTGCAATAACGCATGTAATGTGTGAGTCCTCAGGGGCCCCTGTGGCCAATAATCTGAAAGGAGGTAATTCTGCTGCACTGGAATTACCATTCCATAACTCAGTGTTTCTGAATACCCCAACACCCCTATGAACCATCTCTTCTGTGTTTAAAGTTCTTATCTGCTATTTATAATTTCAAAGGCATAAGTTGTTGTAGGATTTTGTCAAGCATCATCTGAATATGACCCAATTATGAAGCTTCCAAGAATTTCTAATGCTTGTACCCTGTACCCTGTGTGAACTGATTTTTTTTGTCCTCTATCTTTGATGTGTGTAAACTGTTTCATTGAGATATTTCACTAAATCTTTTAAATACTCAGTCACTGATCTCCACTTCCAAGTAGTACCAAATGGGCTTGGGAGTCAGAATGGAAGAAAATACAAAGACAAAAAAAAATCTTAAAAATTCCAACTCAATATGAAAATATCCTACCACTTACAGCAATTCTACATCAAAGGAGTAATGTTAGATATAGCAACATGGATGGAGGTGTCACAGTATTTAGTTCTCTGTAATCCACAGTCATTCTCCTTGAGCCATCTAGCTTCATTTTAACCCTCAGGCAAAACTTACCAAAACTGTTCTGCACAGTGCTTCTTGACAACATCTCCACCCTTTCTTGCTTGGGATAAGGAACACAGTATACTGGGGGTATACTGTAGTGTCCTATCAATATAGCTATACACTGCTGCCCATCGACCCTAATGCTTCTGGGACTGTCAGAACCTAACACACATTGGGACCCAGCATCCACCCTGAAACACTGATCTGATCATTAGTAGAAGGCCAATAAATCCACCATTGAACCTGGGGCCTTTACATGCCCTGCATGGTCCTCATCTGTAGGCAACATTGGCTGTGCTGTTATAGGAATGGCTAAGATGGTGCCCAGAAAAAACATGTTCCTCCACAGCAGTAGCTGCAGTGCAGTCCACATACATACCTTGTTCTTTAAGGAACAGTTGTTTAGAATCGGAGTCCCATCAGGTCCACAAGCATAACATCTGGTTTTCTGTCAAGTTTATCCTTTAGAACCCAGCCTCAACCAAACCTTTGGTACATCAGCTTTTAAGTGATCTGGAAATAACTTTCCTCTCCTACCTATTGTGAACCCCATCTTTGTATCCAATTTCCCTGTCAAATCTGAGGCAAATATGGAGGGAGTCTCCTGTATATCTATTTCCCTTTTTTAAAATCCCACTATGACAAGGAATAATATTATTCTATTCTAAAAAGGGAAATATGATCACTTTGAAATTTTCTTCACAGACACTCCACTTTCAGTTCAACCTCACATGTGTTTCATTGCCCATGCAATGGACATTCTAACACTCATTTGGGTTCTGTTGGGTCTCTGGGCATGAATCTGTTGGCATTAATTTTCCTCAGGAGACACACAGAAATATCTATTCATCCCAGAATCCATACAAAGAGACCAAAGAAACATCTTAAAGAGACCAGATGAAGATATTGAATCCCCTGGAGCTGTAGTTACAGGCTATTGTTGGCTGCTGGACACTGATGCTATAAACTGAACCCAGGTCCTTTGCAAGAGCAATGAAATCTTCTTAAGCACTGACCCATTTCTTCAGCCTCAGATATTTTCACTAATAATCAATGTTGTTAGATATATTTCACACCTGTGGGCTTTCCACCAGTGTGTTTAGAATATTTTGAAAGTTGATTTGTTTGCTTGAACTATATATGTCTCACTTTCTGTCATGGCTACAATACTTTAAAAATACCTTGATTGAAAAGATAATGTATTAAATAATGAAGAAATAATTTAAATGCTAAATAAGATTTGCCTGAGCCAAGCATCTTGTAATTGTGAAGCAGCATTGTATTTTAGTAGTTTAACAATGATTAGGGGACTGTGGTTTATTTAAAATAGACAAACATTAATCATGAAATAATCTACAATTTCATATGCTTTTATATGAAAGATGTTTTGTAATGTCTCTTTATTTTTACATCAAAATAGGAACTATGTATTCAAATTTAATTTTATAAAATACATAAGTTATGTCTAAGCCTAATTGTTAAGCTGTATAATAAAAATCACAGACTACAGTGATATTTAAAATATAAAGATTTATTTCTCACTCAAGCTTTGTGTGCATATTATATACTTCAAGAGCTAGACATGTTTACACATTGTTGAGCAATGTATACTTGGAGAATGTAAAAGTTAATTGAGGTAGAAGATGAACCCATGTCCATTTCCTGTTTGGGATCTTGGAACGAGTAAGGAGAGTGACCAGTGTTCCTTGACCAGCTGCCTTGACTTCCTCAGAGAATAAACTGTACCTGAAATATGTACTAAAATAAATGTTTTCTTTGCTAAGTTCATTTTTGTCAAGATGTCTTACTGCAGGATCAGGAGAAGAAAATAAGACAGAGAATATGCAATGGAGTATAAAACACCTTGTCAGTAGATTCAGAATGGAAGAAGATACAAAGACAAAACAAAACTTTATAAAATTCCCACTCTACATGAAATGAACCTTATAGCAATTGAACATGAAAACAGTAATGTTGGGTATAGCAACATGGATGGAGGTGTCACAGTACTTAGTTCTCTGTAATCCCCAGTCATTCTCATTGAGTCATCTAGTTTCATTTTGTTAACCCTGGTAGTATTCTATTACTTATTAACTCAGTCAAGCCTCTGTTCTTACAAATATGACAGACAAGACATCTTATTCATAGGGTAACTCAAGCTCACATGTAAAAGCTTTTAAGAGACATGTTTTGGCCCATAGATACTCACTAAGTCTTCAGTACTTAAAGCATCATAGACTCATCAAATATATCAACAAATCTAACTTCTAAGAAGAATCAAGTCCT
Organism: Pachyuromys duprasi; assembly: GCA_028658305.1. NCBI lineage: Eukaryota > Metazoa > Chordata > Mammalia > Rodentia > Muridae > Pachyuromys > Pachyuromys duprasi. The sequence continues at coordinate 15,730,907 of CM053761.1, forward strand.
AGAAAATAGTTTTCTTTTAATCAGTAAGATAGTTATTGTTTCATAAAATTCAAACATCAAAAATTAATCTAGTTTAACTAATTCATCCTATATCAAATACATAAGAATTCTAAAGAAGTGTTTTTTTAAATTTTTTTATCTCCCATATATACACAGTAAATATTCTAGTTACTGAATTCTATTTGTAAAAATTAACATTTTTATTCTTAGTGTTCAAAATGCTCAATCTCTTCCCCTCATTTCCCCTCATGTATTCTTTTACACACACCTATGTAAAAGCCATCTTAGATGGAAGTGAAGACAATTGAATTGCAAAGGCCACATTCTAGCAATAAAACTGTCAGCCCCTTCTCATCTGGTGCCAGATAAATAATGCCCATTATTCTAGAAGATGCAGAAACTGAAAACTTTCTCTCTCTCTCTCTCTCTCTCTCTCTCTCTCTCTCTCTCTCTCTCTCTCTCTCTCTCTCTCTCTCTCTCTCTCTCTCTCTCTGACAGAATACTTAGACTGGGTAATCTATAAGGGAAGAGGCTGATATTCATTTGTGATTATGTATTATGGGAGTCCAGTGACAAAGAGGAGAGCAAAGCATGTGCTCCCCAAAGAAGTAGTGAAAATCCACTTTCATGAGAAAGGCTGTAGTGGTGTTGAATGAAAATGTCTTTTCACTCTGTACATATAGAGACATGAAACATATACAGGAAAACCTCTTTAATAACAGGGCACAACTGGCTCTGGCTAACTCACGAATGGAACCAGCTTTGAACAAAAAATTTTACCAACCTTTATAGAACTTAGGCTTATACATTTCGTATATGTTGACATACTTAAATCTCTTCAGGTCCCAAACCCAGATTACACTTTGAACACTTCCTCTTTATTTTCATCCTGATATACACCCCTCCTGCCACTCCTCCCAATCCCATTTCCCACCCTCCTCCCCTCTTCCCTTCTCCTCAGAAAATGGGAGCTCCCCTTACCAACCCACCCCAGCACATCAAATCTCCTCAGGACTGAGTGCATCCTCTTCCACTGATGCCAGGCAAGGAAGCCCAACCAGGGGAAAGTGACCTAAAAGCAGGCAACAGAGTCCAAGACAGAGAGAGCACTTTCTAGTGTTCCTACCTTAAGACCAAGCTGCTCACAGGTTACATTTATATAAGGCACCTAGGTTCAGTCCATGCATGCTTTTTGGTTGGTGCTTCAGACTCTGTAAGCCCCAATGGGCCTAAGTTAGTTGACTCTGTTGGTTTTCTTGTGGCACTCCTATCCCTTCTGGGTCCTTCTATCCTTCTCCTCACTTGTCTCACACATCCTCAAGCTCTACCTAATGTTTGGCTGTGAGTCTCAGCATGAACTTTCCTCTTAGCATTGCTTCCATTGTGTCACTTAAGTTTGGGCATACTGTGCCTTAATTTTCATTGAATTTTAGGATGTCTTTATTTTCTTCCTTTATTTCTTCCCTGACCCAGTGGTCACTGAGTAGAGAATTGTTCAGTTTCCGTGTATAGTTTTTTTTTTTTTCTGTCATTGTTGAAGTCCAGCTTTAATCCATGGTGATGTGATAAAAATACAAGGGGCGATTTCAATTTTCTTATATTGGTCTACAAGGCAAATATAGGACAACCAAGGCTACACAGAGATCTCAAAAAACCAAAAGAAGGAAGGAAGGAAGAAAGAAAAGGAAATTGGAACAATCTCATACTAGCAAATCAACAGCACACCTGAAAGCGGGTGGGGGTGGGGGAAGCAAACACTTTGAACAATTTAAGCAGAGACAGGAGACTGCTAGTCTGGCCACTTGGGCAGATATGAGATTCACACACACACACACACACACACACACACACACACACACACGTACTGTCAGGACTATTTTTTAAGTATTCCAGTCTGCTTCTGCTTCTTCTTCTGCTTCTTGTTGTTCTTCTTCAAAACTGATACCAGTCCAAGGGAATTCTCCCTTTTTCTGAGGCTTTTGTAGGAAAGGAGGAGGACAAGAGAATGGCAGGGTGGGGGTGGGTACAGGGTAGGAGATTGGGGGACACTGGAAGAAAAGAAGGTAGGGGAGGCTTGAAAACTAGAAGAAAACTGATACAGGTTTTATCCCCAAGTAGTCATCGAGAGCTACCAGTGGCTATCACCTGCTAACATCATGAATGCAACCTTGCTCACATGGCTCAATATAGAAACTTAAACAGTAAATCCAAGCCTACAAGTTGGTTTTCTGCCAGGCTCCAGGCTCTCTGGTGAATGATTTGGATTTTTATGAATTTTTATTTTTATCTAACTGCTCTAGAATTTTGCAACGTTGAGAATTGCAATGTGTGGAGGCCATAACTGTGAGCCACACCCCGACATCTTGAATCGCATGGCCTCACAAATAAGAGATGTTGGATTCCAAAACAGATGCTGCGACTCATAATCAAACCTTGGGCAGGGTGCAGGGAATCATATGAAAGAAGGGGGAGTTAGTATGACCTGGAGAGGACAGGAGCTCCACAAGGACCAAATATATCCAGGCCCGAGGTCTTTTCTGAGACTCTGTCTCCAACCAAGGGCCATGAATGGATATAACCTAGAACCCCTGCCCAGATATAGCCCATCACAGCTCAGTATCCAAGTGGGTCCCCTAGTTAGGGGAACAGGGACTGTCTCAGACATGAACTCAATGGCTGGCTCTTTGACCTCCCCCCATCCCAGGGAGGAGCAGCCTTGCTAGGCCACAGAAGAAGACATTGTAGCCAACTCTGAAGAGATCTGATAAGCTAGGATCAGATGGAAGGGGAGGAGGACCCCCCCCCATCAGTGGACTTAGAGAGGGGCAGGAAGGAGATGAAGGAGGGAGGGTGGGATTGGGAGGGAATGAGGAAGGGGGCTACAGCTGGGATACAAAGTAAATAAACTGTAATTAATATAAAAAATAATAAAAAAGGAGAAAAAAGAGATGTTGAACTCTTAAATGTGTTGGAATGGCTAAAGACTATGGCAACTCTAAAGTTAGACAGAATGCTTTTTATAACATGATCATGAAACTATGTGGGCAACGTGAGGAAAGTTGTGGCTTAAAGAGTTTGGGTGTCAAGTTGCAAAGGGGTGGATTTGTGGTGGTGAGTGTTAACTGTTAACTTTACAGAATCTAGACTAACTGGAGAGATCAGCCTCTGGGCATGCTTCTTAGTTTGATTGCATTAGTGGAAATTGGATGACCCATTCACTGTGGGTGGAATCCTGCACTGTGTGTATGGAACTGAGTAGCAATATGCATTCATTGACATCTGCTTCCTAGCAGTGTGACCAGCTGCTTCAAGCTCCTGCTGTCTTGACTTCCCTCTAAACACTGAGCCAGAATGAATTCTTACCCCCTTAGCTTTCTTTTATGAGGCACAAAAGACAACAGAAAAAAAAATTAAGGTAATAACAGGATAGTGTGTTCTGGATTCTAAGAGCCAGAGGACCAGGATATCTGCTGTAAAATAGTGTCATCTGTATATAACAGAGAATTACACAGTCATCTGTATACACAGAGAATTGAACTCTCAACAATATGATTTCCAAAGCAGATGTGGGAAATCTCAGAAAGCCCTTAGATGAATTGAGGCTCTTCAGGCTAATAAAGGAGGTATAATTGGTCTTCTATGGGGATGAGTCCATTAGAAGGTTATCTAATCCTGAGTGGTCAGCCCTAAGCACAAATACACATGAGCAACACTAAATGGACTCATTAGCATATATTTGTATATACATATGTATATATGTATATATGTGTGCATCACGGTACTAATTAGAGGTCATGAGAAAGAGTTGGTGAGCAGGGAGAAGTAGGAGTAAGGAGAATACGAGATGGAAATGATGTAAATATAGTACTCATATTAAAAAATTCTCAAAAAATTTTAAAATGTTAAAAATTAAAAAAATACTATACCAAACTCATAAATAAAACAGAACCCTGAAACCAAAAGCAGATAAGAACACAACAAAAAATAAAACTGTATGCCAAGTTTTCTAATAAACATAGATGAAAAATCTAATCAAGATAATTGCAAACTAAATTCAACATCATGTTACAAAGATTATACAACACGACCATGTTGGTTTCTGTTAGGGTCCAGAGAAAGCAGCACAAACCATTCAGACACTGATCTCAGTTAGATATGGATGGTTTATTGAATGCAGCATCTCAACTGACCATGGTCAGGGGCACAGTGGACTCTGGAGCCAAACTGTGACCTCGATCTCTTCTTAGGGCTGTCTTTTTATAGGAAACCCAAGTGCAGAGGACAAGAGGATGACAGTAATACATTGTAACACATTTTGGCTAATTAGACAAAGTATTATCAGCTAACCTTTAAGTTGGTTGGTCCCAAGTGAGGTAAGTGAGACAGTGGTTAGTTCTGACTCAAGTTACTTTCACTAACTAGACAAACAGTTCCAGCTGACCTTGAAGGTGTGCTTCACAGCTGGGGTTGGCTGTGCTAGGATTGGGGAACTGCCGAAAAGGAGCAGGCCTCAACAGTTTCATTTCAACGGTGCAAGGATGAATAAGTATGCAAAAGCCAATGAATGTAACAAAGTGCACAAACAGGCCTTAAAGAAATCTCATGACTGCCTCAACAGACGTAAAAAAGGCTTTGGACAAAGTTCAACGTTCTTCTTTGTTTGTTTGCTTTGTTTGTTTTGTTTCTCAAGACAGGGTTTCTCTGTGTAGCCTTGGTTGTCCAGAACTCACTTTGTAGACCAGGCTGGCTCCAAACTCACAAAGATCTGTCTGCCTTTGTTTCCTTGAGGGCTGAGATTACAGGAGTGTGCCACTGAGTCCAGCAAAATCCAACATTCTTTAACAATAATGGCCCTGGAGAAAGAGAAGAGTGGGGGAAGAAGCAGAGACAGAGAGAGAGAGAGATACAGAGACACAGAGACAGGGAATGAAAGAAACATACTGAGCATAATAAAGGTACTAAATACTAAATGGTAAAATACTGAAAGCATTTCATCTAAAAATGGGAGACAAGATTGTCCTTTTGAAAGACCCCCGCCTACTTTGACTTAGCTAAGGCAGCGCCATCTGCAGAGAACCAAACCGGAGACTGGAAAATTACTGAGAAACCCAGATGTCCAACAACAGGATATCTGCGGTTGGGCGCCTAAAACACCCTGGGTACCCAAGATAAGGACTGGGTACGTGACTCGGCTCACATCTGCCTTCCCGCCCTCTCTGTTCCAGTGGCTTTGTTCAAACCGCCCAATCAGCTCCCTGTAACTACACT
>CM053761.1:15736674-15786982 GCA_028658305.1 Pachyuromys duprasi
CAGAGAACCAAACCGGAGACTGGAAAATTACTGAGAAACCCAGATGTCCAACAACAGGATATCTGCGGTTGGGCGCCTAAAACACCCTGGGTACCCAAGATAAGGACTGGGTACGTGACTCGGCTCACATCTGCCTTCCCGCCCTCTCTGTTCCAGTGGCTTTGTTCAAACCGCCCAATCAGCTCCCTGTAACTACACTTCTCACTTTTGTAACCCCGCTTTCTGCTCCCAAATCCTATATAAACCCGCCGCCCCAGCTGGAAGGGCGCAAAGTTCTCCGAAAGGCTTTGTCATCCCGGGGGGCCCGTGTATCGAAATAAACCTCTTGCTGTTTGCATCCGAAAAGACTGGTCTCGCTGATCCTTGGGGAGGGGTCTCCCTGACGGAAGATACCCTCCAGGGTGGTCTTTCACTTTGAACTGTTAGTCAACATAATGTTTGGAGTCTTAGCCAGAAAAAGACAAATAGATACATGTTTCCCCAAATCTTCTGTCTCTTTAAAAGTTTTGAGCCATTTCTCTTCAACTGCAATATGCCACACATATTCAATAACTCGGCTCTGATTTTCTTTTCTTTCTTATGTACTTCATTTTGCTCACATACGTGTATATATGTATGTACTTATATAGTTATATAAAGTCCATCCATTTTTCTTATCTTTTATCAGTTCAAACTCATTTTCAGAAAGGTTGAGAATTTGCACTTAGCCATAACCACATACCTGTTAGTTTCATTTCTGAGCAAGTGTCCAGCACCTACCTCTGGTGCCAGGCAACTTTGGCTTCACAATTTGAGGTAAGCATCCTGCCCACCTCTCTCTTTCTCACCGCAAAGGGCACATTCGCTTCAGTGGTGTGCACAGGAAGAACTTAATGTGCCAGGAGGGTAGAGGCCATTAGTTTCATCTTGGTGGTCAAACTCAACTAATAGGGGAGAGTTTGTTTGTTGATGGTTTTCTTCAAGTGGCCTGAGGCCAGGCTGCCCACAAAGCACAGCACCTTGTACAGATAATTATGTCCTGCAATGGCCATACATAGACTTAGCCAAGTTGGTATTTATGCATGGATTCCTTTATGTTTTATTCAATTCACATGAAAGGATATCTTCTGATGGCTATGCCACACCCTTCTGAAATTCCACAAACCAAGAATAAGTCTGCCCAAATGTTCAGTGGTTTTTCCCACACTGTGGTTTTAGAGTGACCTTGTGCTAAGTATAAATGGGGATTTTCTTGAACATAGTGTCTGTTTAATTAATATTTTTAACTCAGCATAGAGGACATGTCTCCTTGTGTTCTTCTTTAAGATTCCATTCCAGGTCTGAAGAGATGGCTCCATAGTTAAGAGAACTTGCTATGTAATATGAGGTGTGCAGTTCAGATCCTGGCATCTACACTTAAGAGTTCAATGTCCTGGAAAATGCACTCCTACTCTGAAGGATTCAGTACCTTATTTTGTTATCTGCACACACTCACAAACATATGTGCATACTCACACTGACACATGTGAATAAAATCTCTAAAACAGATATTGAAAAGGTTCTTTTTAACACAGTTTTGTTTGGGAGGCTTGTAAAACAGCACCACAAGCCCAGTGCTCAGCTTGTCCTTTGTTTCACAAAGGTGCTTATTTCAAAGAATTTCTATTTATTTAGAAGTTTATTTTACTGACTGTTCAGGATGTACGTTATTGTTTGAAGTAAATGCATGACCTTCAGAAAGATGTGCCATGGATTCACACTGAGGATTGCATCTGAAAGCCAGCTGTCACTCCTTTGAATCATGCTCTGGGGGAACTTGGAGATCAGTGTAACAGAAGCAGCTCAGCCATCAGTAAGTAGGGTAAGCCATAGGGTACGTTTAGTTTTGCCTAACCATACATACAATAATGCTTTAGTTAGGAGCATCTACTCATGTGTGACCTAATAAGTAGCTGCCTCTAGATTTAACTGTGTCAAACACTGGGAGAAGCACAGGAGTCTTGTGGAAAAGTGGGAGGAAGGATAGAAGGATCAGGAGCTCTACAAGAAAACCCACAGAGCCAACTAACCAGGGTCCAGAGGGGCTTGTGGAGACTGAAGCACCAACCAAAGACAATGCATAGACTGCTCCTAGGTCTCCTACACAGATGTAGCCAATGTGCAGCTCAGGCTTCATGTGGGTTCCCTAGTAAGGGGAGCAGGGGCTGTCTCTGACAGGGTCCCTGTTGCCTGGTTTTTGCTCACTTCCCCCCAGGGGGACACCCTCGCCAGGCAACAGGAGAGGAGATTGAGCTCAGCCAGCCTTATGCTACTTGATGAGCTGGGTTGTACAGCTTCTGTTCTCTGTGAAACAGAGGAGGGGGGATGGGAAAAGAGATTGGGAGTGGGTCTCGGGGGGGGGGGAGATGGGGCTACAATCGCGATGTAAAGTAAATAAATAAGTAAAGTAATTAAAAAGAGAAGAAAGTGACAATAGTGGGGACCATGAATTTACTAGCCTTGGAAAGTGTTTCCAGTACCAGGCATGACTTCCCTCCTCTTGATTAAGCCTTACATCTAATTATATAGCTGTTATCTGCTGCCAAGATATGAGTGCCACTGTTGGGTCCTTAGGTTATTGTTGTGGTTCATATTTAAGGGAACTTTGAGGGAGAGAGGGCAGAAAGACTGTAACAGCTAGAGGACCAGCAAAGCTGCTCTGATACTGTATTCCCTAGAAATGACAAGTAGCTTTCATCATGACATCTCAGCAATATGGCTGCCTAGAGAGGACCTGAACATATATTGCATTTACTGGCAGTACAAAGGGGAAATTTCATGCCCCACAATAAACAAAGAACTGCAGGAACCAAAGGAATGATGAAATAAGAGGGAAATAATCATCCTCAGGAAAGAGTCCTCTAATTGACTATTCAGAACCAAGGGGTCAGCCCTGAAATCAGATACAAGTAGCACTAAAGAGAGTGATCTAGTTGTAGTTATATATTTATTCATTTATATAATATTAGATAGATGATATGTGGATAGAAAGATACATAGATGATAAAAATAGATAACACTTAAAGAATAACAATTAAAGAAACAAAGATAACAAAGGAAAAACATGAATTTAAGAGGAAGTAGGAGAAACCTGGGGACATGGGAGAGGTTGAAGTAAAGGAAGGGGAAGAGGTAATAATGTAATTATATTTTAACTTAAATTTTAAAATAAAATATAATTTAAATATTACATTTTAAAGTTTCTAGGTGAATGAGGGTTTTGCTTGCATGTATATGTGTATGTGCCCCATAGAGTTTCCTGATGTGTGCCGAAGCCTGAAGAGGTTGACAGTTTCTTAAAACTGGAGTTACGGGCTTCACAATATGGATGCTGAGAATTAAACCAAAGTCCTCTGCATGAGGACTGCAAGCAGTAAGTACTCTCGATTGCAGAGCTGTCTCTCCAGCACAACAAAATAGTAAATAATAAAAATGATGTCACCAACTTTTGTTTCTTCAGTTGCAGTTTCCTGGCTCTTGGCTATGTGCTTAATACATATTTAAGATTTTCCTGCAACAAAACCCAGAGTAGTAATTAAAATTGAACCAACTATCTAAGGCATGCTAGGAATACTTGACAGGTTTATGCATATACTGAAGACCTATAAACTTTTATTTTGTTATTTGTAATGTTTCCCATACCACACAGGTGTTCTTCGTATTTCCTCACAAATGTTTTGCCATGATTCCATTATTATTAATTGCACATTTAACAAAATAGTTGTTTCTATCAACCATTCATCTTTAACAATATAATAACATTTGTAAATTACTCGTACACTGTTATCCTAACAGTAATCCTACAATAGTGACCTATTATGTAATAGGTATAAATAATATAAATAATATTATTTATAATAAGTATAAATAATATTAATAAGCTATTAGCTTATTTTATTTTCTATGAACATAAACATATATCAACCCTTATGAAGTTATTACTATGTATTCATTTTCTATTTTCATATGCATGCATATAGCATATATGTGTGCATGTGTGTGCTTGGTCAAGAAAAATAGCTCCCATGGTTCCCACCTACACAGTGCAGCAGATCTTACTCCATTCAAATGAGCCAAAGCTTATGCACAGGGTGAGTAAAGCACTGAATATTTTTTCTTCCATTTAACTTCAAACAGAGATTGTAAACTATGCTTTACATATTTTCACTTTTGATTCCCATCTTGTATAGTTCCACTATTTATTTTTTCAAAACCCCATGCTATTTCATAGCATTAAAATCATTTCAAGTCTAAAATGTTCCTAGGACTTGATATTTATTCACAAACCTCATTACCAAATAAGGCAAATTGTGTGTGCACAGAAAATGCAGAAGTGTTGTGGCTGTGAGGAGTGTCTTCACAGGAAGACGAGACTTACCCTCTATCAAATCAGACTCAGAGAGAGAAGTTACCTAGACAACTCTATTTTCAGTTCCAAATCTTTGCTGGGGACAAGGCTACCTTTTCTAGTTGAGTACAAGGCTTTGATTCACAAGAAACAGGACCTCTCTGCTCTGCTCAAGTCTGTGAGTGTACATGCTTATGCATGTGTTTCTAATAAATGTTTTCCACAAAATGAGAGTTGAATGTCAGATTAAAAGAGTTCTATAACTGTTTACACTGTCAGATAATTCTAGCTTATATGTTTGAGTAGAGTTGCTGAAGGCAGAGTGCTTCTCCTGTCTTAGGTTTAAGTATGCTCTGTATCACTTTATCTGGTGTCCATAATCAAGACACGCATATTGAAGTATAAGAAGTTGTGTTGCTGAGATAATAAGCCCTACATCTTAAGCAAAATATGTTTGGAGAATTAAAAGGCTGAAGTTTGAATAAGAATTCTCACACAAATGAACTAATCTTATGGAAGGTGGTTTTATTTCTGCTTCTGAAATAACACAATTGCACATTCATGAAGAGACAAGTTATATCCATTTATCGGCTTATCAAATCAAATATGGAAAGTGCTCATTTTAAAGTCCATTTAAAAAATACACAGACTTTTAAAGTCTATTTTTAAATAAAGTGCTATTTATTAAACAGCTGTACTCTGTGAACACTGCCAGATAATGTAAAATGTTACAATATAAACATATGTGAAATTGTTGATGAAAATGGTAACATTTTATTGATGGTGATAGAATTTTTACTAAAAGATAATAAGAAAATGTGCAACAGAAACTCATGTATCTGACATGAGTATATCTTACAAAAAAATTGTTCAACACCAAATAAAAAACATAAGCAGAAAATTGTATGTGCTGATGTTCAATGTCAGGAAGCCAAATATTTTTCTATTAAATATCTCAATGTAAGTGAATTAAAAATATTTTTGTATTTTTATGATATTTTAAACAGCGGATTTTTATTTTCCAATAAAATGTTAATTAAGTTTCCATTGTCTTGTGTGAGCTGTTATTTCCATTATTTCATGTTTAATGAAATATTTTTCCTGTATTTTACTTGTCTAATACAAGTATTTAATCTCACCACAGGGATATCAGAAAAAAATCTTTAGACTCTGCCTTGCTTATTCAAGAGTCCTCTGCGCATCACAGATCTTAAACCAGAGACGGGAGCAGCAGCACATGTCTTCAATCCCAGCAGGAGGCAGAGGCAGGTCATCTCTGTAAACCTGATGCAAGCCTCGTCTATATAGTAAGTTCTAGGACAGCCAAGGCTGCATAGAAACACACTGTCTCAAAAAAAAAAAAAGTTAATTAATTAAATAACAAAAGCCAGAACTTGGATCTATTTCTGAAGTGAATGTGTCATAATAATCACACAATGGCACTGATTCGTGATCGAAAGTTTCAGCACAGCCCAGGTATGTAGTGCGCATGTGAATTTGTGAGCCTGTTTGTAATGCTAACATAGCCAACATCGATACAAAGCAATGTAAGGTACAGGAAGCCTCTTACTGCTATTCTTATTACGTGCATTTCATGTTATGTTTATATTGTATTTAAATTGTAGTTTTTGAGAATGTGCAAAGATATTTCCCTTTACCATCTACCTATTGTAAAGCCATTTATAACATAAGAGAGTTTGAAATAATGACAGGGCAGGAGGACTTGCAGTCAGAAGAACTGGGTTCTAATCAAATATTTCCAGCTTTCCAGCTTTAAATTGGGACAGTCCATGGTCTCTATACAGCTTTATTTCTTTTCATACCAATAGAAAAATAAAACATGTTGGATTTACCTTAATGAAATTCTAGACTCCGAAACTCATAGAATATCGAATTTGAAAATGCCTCTTCTAAAAATGTTATGAATTTCTCATACTTGTTAACATCATGTTAAATAATGAATATCTTTGAAATTCAAATTTTTCATCCCATAACTAGTACTCTTTTCTTCAGGTCTAATAATTGAACTATATGCAAGAAATGTTTAAGGGCAATATTTAAACCTAAACTAAAGTAGATAATGTCTTTTTATTTACAAAATGATTCAATTAATGATGGAAATTTTAAGAAAAGAACAATTTGGTTTTCTTTAACTTGCTTCATTCAAACACAAATTTTGGAGTCTACTATTTATGTCTTTATGTGTCCCTAACTTTCGTGCAATTTGATAAACTACTATTTATTGTTTTTGCAGTTGGAATTATTAATACCAAGTTCATCACATTTCATTTCATTGTTATGATGTCCCTAGGATTTTGTAATGATATGTTTTCTCTTCCACAGTGTAAGGAGCTGGATGAAGATTTTAAATTACTTGTGCTTAGCAATATTACATTCTGAGTGTGTGGTGTAATTAATTATATGTTTTAATAGTCTTCCTCGACTATTTTCTTCCATTACATAAAGCTCAATTTAATGCTAGATTTCATTGCACACTATGAACTGGTTTATTTCACAAATCCATACCATTTTTCTAACTCCAATTCTCAAAGGTACAAGCATGGCTATGTTTGTTAAGAAGTGTAAGCATCTTAAAAATGTGATGACAAAAGCAAGGGAAACACATGCTGCCTATTAAAAGGATGCTCATGCGAAGTATATCCATAAAAACACAAGTTGAAAGACAGTAATGTGTTGATCAAATGGCACAAAGTCCCTGAACTTGTATTAGCTTGAATTGTTTCCTCCAGAGATGAGCAAATGCCATAATTACAACCTCAAGCCAGCAAAGCGGGATACTTCTCAAGGGTGGCAGAAACAAAGATCTGCATTAATTACCAGCCAATCCAGAGAAAATGGTAAGTCTTGGGTTACATTTGTGTCCTCATGGTGAACTGAGGTGAGTGTGGAAACCATGTTGCTGTCAGTGACAACCCTTGTTCTTTTTACCTCCCCAGGGAAGTAAGCTGTATTTGCTCTAAGATAATATTAAAAAGTATAATCAAGTTATAGGTAATGATGTAACTTATAATAAGGACACCTGAAACAAGAATTTGGGGGAATCTAACTTTAAGGAAGAAATAGACTATAGAAAAGGAATTTTTAAAATCATGCAGCTATTTTCTTAAACATGATAGAAGAAATAAATTGTAGCAATATTTAGTAACCTCTCTGAATGGAGTGGAGACAATCTGTACTCAAACCATTTTAAGCCTGGGTATTCTCAGTATTAAAATTTGTGGCAACTTTTTCAAAGGAGAAAACCTGAGCCTGATGAAAGACATTTCATTCATATTTTTAAAATGTGAACCATAAAGGGAAGCTTGAAGGAATCAGCCTGGGTCACCAATTCAGAAGTATAGAACAAGCCAGTAACTTGATAAAAACAAGAAAAGTCTCAGAAAAATTAAAACTTATGATTTAAACATAAGTTTAAATTTATCATGAAAGGAAATAAAAAGATTAAAACAAAAATATTGTATACTAAGTTTATAAATTAAAACATGCAAGTAATATTCATTACTGAGAAAGACGCAACCAAGGAGGGAATTTCATTTATTTGTGCTCCTATAAAATTAGTGCTACATTTGCGTACTGAAAGTTTCAGTTACTAGACAATGTAACACGTGTGCCCTTTATATACTAATTGCCATAAGAGGAAGCTCCCTAAGGAACTCAAAAATGAGTATGAACACATTATTATTTCTAATGCCCAAACTTAGCATACAATTAAAATGTGCACTGGGAAAATTAAAAGTCTGTTAATAGCGTTTATGCAGATATCAATGAAAGCGAACATTAAGTATTTATTCAATTTGACCTCTTTATATGTCAAAATATGACATACCCTAGAATATTTTCCTAACAAAAAGATGCAGAATATTTTACTAATATAGAAATGCATGTTCTTAAAACATTGATTATCAAAGTATTCATATCTAATAACTCTTGTGAAAAAATTGAGAAGTGATTTATTTAGGGTGCGGAAAACAGCAGCACAGTCTGTAACCCCACCACTTGGGATCTGAGGCTACAAGACTGCAAATTTGTGTCGAGTCTGAGGCTACTTTTGAAACTTTGTGTGAAGAAAAAAAAAAAACAAGTTTAGAAACCTTGCATAGAAGCAATCATGGGAGTGGATACCATGCTTTTGTACTCTTATATTTAAGTCACCTGTAGAGTACTTATGCTGCTAGGTCTAAGAAAAAGCACTTTGTCTACCTTCTCATAGAGATGCATGCCAGCATTTATACTAAACAGAAAGCCACCTCAGTTGACCCATTAGCTTTCCTTTTGCTCTGACCTTTCCTGTTTTTCTTTGACAGTATCTCCGTTGTTCGTTGGCCGAGTCATTGCTGTAGCCATGGCAATTCACTTCATTGTTATCACACTGATGTGGTTTGTTGTTTTCATAACTTGTAAGTGAAAAGACAGAGAGTTGATTGATCGGGTGTACTGCGTTACCTTGGTTAGACTTCAGAAGCACACTGGGAGGGGACCAGAGAGATGGCTCAGCCGGGTAAAGGTACTTGCTGCATATGCCTTCAGCCTGAGTTTGATACCCAGAAAAGATGGAAGGAAGAACTGACTCTGCAAAGTTGCTCTCTGACCTCCACATTCACACCCTGGCACTTAGGTACCCTCATGTACATACCTGCATTCACACATATGTAGGCACACACACACACACCTTAAAATGCAAAAGAAAGTAGAGAAGCACAAAAACATACAGTAGCAATAGTGAAAGTGTTTTTAACCATAGCTTTGCTAGTCCACAAGTTACTTTTGTTTACAGTAGAAGTTACTAAGTTTTAATAATTATAATTATTTTGATAGTGTTATGCAACAATGAAGTTCCAGTTTCCGTAAGAGGTGAGTGAATTTTTTTAATATTAAACACATATTGCAAACAGGTATGCCAGGATTCAATATATATTCAAATGCCTTCAAAAGAGAAGAATGAAGTAGTTGGATTTTGTCTATGGCTCTCTGTAAACGTTATTGTTTTTAACTGTGAAGGCCATGTAATGGGTGGAAGAACCAGTCATGGTATTACATTCATTTAATTCCAGCCCTTCACAGGTGGAGACAGGAAGATCAGGATTTTACAGTCAGCCTTGTCTGTGTAGATAGTCCAAAGCTAGAATTAGTTTGATGAGTCCCTGTGTGGAAAAAAAATAAGTAAATATATGATAGTTTTGGGTTAATCTTATTACATTTCATTTTGTCATATTTGGTTGTTATTTCTTAGAAATCTGTTCTTTTCTGAGAGACAGAAAGGTGGAGTGAAACTAGGAGGAGTAAGGGGAGGGGAACTGTTAGTCAGACTGCACGGTATGAGAAAAGAATCTAATTTCAATAAAAGAAAAGTAGGAAAGAAGAAGCGAAGGGAGGGAAAAAGGAAGGAAAGGCAGAAAATCCTTGTTTTAGGGCCCTTGTTCCTTTTATATTACAATTGTTCAATTATCTAGAATTTCAGTGTTGAAACAGGAAAGGTGTTGAACTTGACTAGATAAAATCTGTTTCAATAGTCAGGTATGCTTAGAATTAATCTATTCTCTTTCTAGAAGGTTACTGTGGCCCATGCCCTAACAACTGGATATGCCATAGAAACAATTGTTACCAATTTTTTAATGACAACAAAACTTGGAACCAGAGCCAAGCTTCCTGTCTGTCTCAAAATTCCAGCCTTCTGAAGATATACAGTAAAGAGGAGCAGGTTGAACATTTAATTCCACTTGATTCTAATATAGGAGGAAAGTCACTGGAGCCTGAACCTGGAACATACAATAGCCACCAAGGTGTTGTGATAACCACCCAAGACAGTAGTGATAAAAATTAAGAAAGTAGGAGCCAGGAAGGGGGTTCAGTGGTGACCTAAAGTGTTTGTTCTGAAAACTTGAGGACCTGAATATAAACTTCACAGTACCCATTAGGCATTGCTGCACACACCTATAACCCCAGCACCAGGGTCAAAGACAGGTAGATCAAAAAAGCTCCTGGCCAGGCAGCTTAACTGAAAAGGTGACTTTTTGCTTCAGTGAGAGACCATGTTTCAAGATAATAAGGCAGGGAACAATGAAGGAAGATACATGCTGTCTTCTTGCTCTAGCTTCTGTGTGCAGCTGCACACTCATACGTATACATACCATACAGCTGCTGACCACTTCCAAAGATAGAAAAATTAAGAGAACAAAAATACATGAGCACCTGTAGTTCAATGTGAATCATGGTGTCCACTGGACAATGCCTCCTTCCCCAAGCGGAGAGTGAGATGGCTTTGGGTTTCTAATATTCTATTGACATGTTTCATCTGTAGCTGTTTGTGTGTGCTTTCTAACAGGATTTCTTAAAGCTGGTGAAGTCATATCACTGGATTGGACTGGTCCATACTGAAGCAAATGGCTCCTGGCAGTGGGAAGATGGCTCCCTTCTCTCACCCACCCAGTGAGTCTCAGTCCAGCAGGTCTCAAGCTGGGAGTTTGTTCAGCTGTCCCTCAGGGCACTCATTTTTCAGTTTCTTTTTCACAATCTGACATATTACCATATTCTGATAGAGTTAGAAAAAAATCATTTAGATTCTAAATCTAAAGGGCAGGGCACAGTAGCCAACATGAACAGCATTAACAAGTGACATAAATCACTGCATGCTAAGAACTGAGGCAGGCCGATCAATTTTAGAGATACAAGGCTGAAACACCACATATTTTCTTTTGTATGTCTGTGCCTAGAATTACGGAGTTAAAATCGACGTACAATAAGCCATAACCTTCTAACCCTAGAACCCTCTTATCTCTTTTTGGGTTATAGGTACTCTCAAATAGGAAGTAACTCTATACTAACTGTAGTCACTCTATTGTCCAATGGCACAAAGAGAAATAACCAATGCATGAGGCCACAGAGATGCTAAATACCTTTACTTGATCAATACACAACATTCACATGTATCACATCATGAAGTTATGTGCTCAAACTACATACAGTTATAGTTTCAATTAAAATGAATTCTCTAACTTGTTGAGACCCAGAAAGAGCAGTTCCTAATATAAATTTCCCTCCAAGTCCCAGCTGTTTGTTTCTATCCAAATGGTATTCTGTACCTCATCCTTTTCAATGAGGATAACAGCAGATCATTGTTCTTTTAGTTTTTAAATTTTACACTGAAGTGACATTATCTCTTTCTTGAGTCTTCTATTTCTGACTTTTTCTTAGAAGGAAAAAAACACCTTCATTTATTAAATTGCTTGTGGAATTCCAAATGTTAAGAAAAAAGTACACATGAACATGTGTGTCGAGGGTTTTACAATTACTTTGTCTCTTTACCTTGTAAAATTGTGTGTGCAGTCATCTCTTGGTGTTCATGGCTGACTGGTTCCAAAGCTTTACTCTCTCATAGATTCTGAATCCCACGAATGGCCATCATCTTTACACGGAATGCCACAGAATCTGCTTGTAAACCATGGACAAGTCTGCATAATTTAAATTACTTTTATCTTGCATATAATACCATGTAGAATGTAAATATTAAGTAAACAATTCTCACAATGCATTATTTAAGAAACCGGGACAAGCTACAAGGCACATGCTCAGTACAGATGTGGGCTTTGTTTTGAATATTTGTTATCTATAGCCAGTTTTATCTGACAATGGTAAACTGTTTGCCTATGGAGGATTCCTTATTTTTACACAAAACACTACAGCCCTTGAATTCTAAGTTTAATTCTACATCCATTTCTAATGTAAATACTTATTAAGTAAACATTTGAAGCTTTTTAAAATCAGATACATAGAGATGTTAGACTTCTGAAATGATTAATTTTTGACATGAGCACATTAAGAATGACATTTTCCTTTTATTATCTGAATTTTGGCTCTGTTCTGCTAAACAGTACTAAAATCACCTGAAATATATTTGAAATTCCCACATTCAAATCCTATAAATAAGATTTCATATTTATATCCTTCCTTAACCAAGTCTGGATGTAACATGCCATTTTCTCTGCTCCAGATTAACACTGGTGGAAATGCCGAGCGGGTCCTGTGCTCTCTATGCCTCGAGCTTTAAGGCCTACACAGAAGAGTGTTCAAATCCAAACACATACATCTGCATGAAGAGGGCAATGTAAGGATTTCATGAACTATCTCAAACAAGAGAAGGAATTGTTCCAGGAGAAACTGGGACTAAAAAAGAGGAAACAAAACATAATAGAAACATAAAACAGCAAGCCTGCTCCAGAAACAAATAACAGAATGATTAGATATAGCCCATGGCATCTCAGGCTCCAAGTAGTTCCCTAGTAAGGGGAACAGGGGATGTCTCTGACAGGAACTCAGTGACTGGCTCTTTGATCACCTCCCTCTGAGCAGGGAGCAGCCTTACCAGGGCACAAAGGAAGACAATGCAGCCAGTCCTGATGAGATCTGATAGGCTAGGGTCAGAGGGAAGGGGAGGAGGACCTCCCCTATCCGTGGACTAGAGGAGGATCATGGGAGAAGAGGGAAGTAAGGTAGGTTTGGGAGGGGGCTACAGCAGGTGAATAAATTGTAATTTATAAATAAATTTTTACAAAAGATGGATATTCTGTGTCCTGTTAAACAAGGGAAGCCAACTCAGAGAACATCACTGTAAGGTTATGGGACAAATTAAATAAAGATGATTAGGCATACAGCAGATCTTTTATATGAAAGAGGTTTATTAGATAGATATGAAGAGAGAGGGAGAGAAGGGAGAGCAGGACATAATGGAGAGAAAGAGAGAGGAGGGGGAAAGAGAGAGGGGGACCCCCCCCGATAGAGAAAGGGGAGAAGGCTTTGCTCTGGATCTGTCATTGAGGAGAGGTTTGGTTATGGAAGTGTGTAAACTTTGAGGCCCTAGTGCTAGCAGGCACTAGGTGTAGAAACCTGAAATTCTCCAGAAGACATCCAAGAGGAGAATCTGGAGGAACGGGTATCTGGGCATTTCTCATTGGGAGGCAGAGAAGCCAGTAACCTTCCAAAAGCATCCCAAAGGCAAGGTATGACTCAGTAGAGATGGCCCTACCTGGTCCAATAGCTCATCAGCTTTTGGCCAGCGACCAGGGGCACAGTTGCTCAAGAGAGCACAGTCCACCTAGAACTAGGATTCTCCTGTGTGAGCGAGAAGGAGGTGAAGGGACTGTGCACTTGTGGGAGGCTCTCCCAAGGGAAAAGAAGCCATTCACACCATTTTTCAGTCTGCCTACAATGTGCGGAAGGAGGCAAAGAAGAGCCTAGATTTCAAGATGGAACCAACTCACAGAGGAACTGCGAGAGTGGGAGACTGCAGCCCCACAACACACCGGGAGTTTAAGCTCCAGCACTATGGAAAACTGCTGGCTGGGTGGGGCCCCAGCAGGGAACCACAGGGCAGTCAGCGCTGTGCCCAGCTGTGTTGTCCATCCGGTGGTTCTGAGAGGGTCAGCAGGAACTGTGTAAGGCCAAGCTTTTCAAACTTGACTAACTCATTGGATTCACCTTGTTGATTCTTGTGCCTTCTTGGGACTCTCCCACTCTTTCATGTTTTCCAGTTGAGATGATGGTATCTCTTGAAGGTCAGTCCCACCATTGTGTTTTGAAAGCACCTGGCATGCTTCACATTACAAGTTACAAGCAAAAAAATAAAATAAAATAATTTTGACTGTCTCATCCATATCTGACTTCGGTCATGTTTAGGTGAGACCTTGGACTTGAAGTTTGAATGATGGTGTTGGAAGGAGTTGTGATCTCTGAGGTTTTTAGGGTGGAATGGATATGGTTTGCAATTGAGCAGATGGATTTCTGGGGCCATGGGTGTAATGTCATATACTGAATGTGCACCCTATAATTTCATATTTGAAATTCTAACTCCCTGTATTATTTAAATACAAACTAAATTTGGAGACAGGCGTAAGTATTTTATTTGGTTTTTTTGTTTTTTAACGTATTTATTAATTTATTCTATTTACAGTAGAACTAACATAGTAAAACTGGCCATCTTACCAAAAGCAATCTATAGATTCAATGCAATCCCCATCAAAATTCCAACACAATTCTTTATAGACCTTGAATTATATTATTACATAATTATATTATTATAATGATAAAAATCTAAATAACATAGAGTCATTTCTTACACACTTTTACCTCCCAAAGTCTAAAATTATATGTGCAACATAACATATTAAGCTGTAAGGGTAAAGTGAGATTGTGTCTTAAGAAAATATCCACAGAGACTTCTGTCTCTTCTTTTTGCTTCAAGAGAATTCAGGATAATTCTTATATACAACCTACAAGACGCCTTCACCAAAACCCAACAGCTGTTGTTACCCAGATCATAGATTCCAAGGCTTCATAATTGTGGGAAATGGATTTGTTGTTTACAGCTTGGTCTGTGGTATTTTATAATAATACCCCAAAGAATCTGAGAACAGAAGGGAAGATAGCTAGATATTAGATCTTACTGAAATTTTAAAAGGAGACCTGGAAAGGTGGCTCAGAGGTTAATTGACAGATTAAGCCCTGGGTTCAGTTCCTAAAACCTACATTGCAGCTCACAATCACGTGTAACTGCAGCTCCAAGAGATACAATGCTCTCATCTGGCTTCTGCAGGCACTTGTATGCACACAGCATACATACATACATGAAAATAAGCACTCACACATAAAATAAAAACAAATTTAAAAAAGAAATCTTTGTGATATTGTTGTAAAATATTTTAAAACACAGAAAATAATTATAAACCAATAGGCAGGCTTTAAAAACTCTCTAGAAGCCAGGCATGGTGGCATATGCCTTCCATCCCAGCACTCAGGGAGACAGGGACAGGAGGATCTCTGTGAGTCAGCCTGGTCTATAAAGTCAAGTCTAGGATGGCCAATACAAAATAAAGACAAAAAATTGTAGAACACCGTATTAAATAAAACTGAATCACAATAGAAAACCAATGGTAGAACCCAGTTTTCATCTGAGAGGTCATAACAAACCTGGGGAGCCTTAGATTTCTGTTTTGTAGGTTTTTGTAAAGCATTAGAAACATGATCGTTAGCTCCTCAATGAGGGATTTCTCCAAAGGCTATACGCTTATGCAAGGAATAACAAATAAAACCCAGGCTTCAGAAAGTAGTGTGGAAGGATCCTCACTATCTTTACCTCCAAGGAGATGGGGGCTGGGGAGGGGGTGATGGAAACCTCGGTGAAGACTCTGTAGCCATGGAAGGTCCTTCCTTTAAGCTTACAGTCCAGTGTCTGGCTAACAGTATTGGCAGGAGAACCAAGCTGAAGAAGCCCAAGGTAAATATCATTCTACATGCAGCTCTTCTTTTTATACATCTAGTATACATCCACTGTGCAATGGAAGCACCCAGCAATACTTTAGCTTTTAAGGAAAATATCCTCAACTCATTCCTTACATATTTTTCACATATAGCCCAAAGAGTAAAACCAAATTGCAAAACAGCGATACTGAGAGGGGCAATTAGTTAGCAATCTGGCAGTGTTTTAGTATCCAGGAGATCTGTGTGAGGGGTAGTGTTCTGATTCATTGAATAATTGAAGAAAGTTAAACTTAAACTCACAAGAAAAAAAAATGCAGGGAACTCCTCTGTTCCAGACATACAGGAAATTCCTGTGTTCAATTTTAAAATGCAAAAACCAATCAACAGGATCCCACTTTCTTCCAAGAACTCAATTTAGACAGCCATAGACATAAAAGCCAGACTAGAATGCAAAGTAGGCTGATACAATAGGTCATAATGGAGGAAATTTTCTGACAACAGGGTGAGTAACTTTACCAGAACAGGGTTTTGAAAAGAAACATTTTTAATAAAGAAAACATGAGAAAAAGTGTAACATAATTAGATACATTTTATGGTGTGCTTAGCAAATGACTTGATATTTCTGTAGTACTCATCTCCAGGTTTGTGCGGAGTGCTATATTTGGTGCTAATTTTAAAATGTAAACAGATTCCACTGTGGTTAGGGGAAAGCCGACCTAACACTTTGTGGTTAGATTTAAATAGATGAGAGATCCAGATAAGTGACTCACAGGCGTGAAGGCAGATGCCACTAGAACAGTTTAAAACTTTACCCAGTTTCCAATACTATGTGACAGAGCTGTCCTAAGCTGCCAGGGGCCTCTTGCAGGCCCAGATCAGGGGAGCAAACATTCACTTGCCAATCTCTTTCTCTTGAGTTTCCATGAAAAAATTAAAAATGAGCAGTTGACCCTATCACAGAGGTACAAGGCCTGCCAGGGTCTGGGAAAGCAGGTAAACTCTAGAGAGGATCTTCTGGTTCTGGACTGAAGGCAAAAGCCCTAGATTCAGGAGTGTCTATGGACAGAGCTCAGCACTGGTCCTATAAGGTCACTCAGAGTGGCGAAGGCAGGAAGGGGCTTCATCGAAGCATGAGCACGCCAGCAAGAACAGAAGTGTAGTGACTGAACATCTTTTGTCAAAGTGCTTATACCAGTAGGAAGGAGGAACAAAGCAAGGTTTGGAGGTTCTATGGCATCTGCCCTGGTCGTCATGGTCTGGCTGTATTGATATTACTTTGGGACCATCATCTCTAAAACCTCCGTGTGGAGCTATGGTACAAGCAAAGACGATTATGTGCTACTTAGCTTCCCTCCTGTACCGTAAAATATTCACCAGTCTGGCCTGATGTTTGTAAGATACAAAGTAATTGTAGGGAATAAAAGTCAAAGAAAGGATAGGAGTGGCAGTGTCTGCCTTTAATTCCAGCACTAGGAAGGTAGGAGCAAACACGTTTCTATGAGTTCAAGGCCAACCTGGTTAAAATAGTGATTTCCAGACCAGCCAAGGTTACATAGTGAGACTTTGTTTCACGAAAACAAACAACACCCCAGGAGATATCAGAACCAAGGAAAAGAAACAAGAGGGTGTCCAAAAGAAAACCTGTTTAGCCAGTTAGGGCCTGAGATCTCCAGTGTTTAATTCCCAGCTCTGGTAATGGTAAAAGACATCTGCCTCTAGGAGTGAAGCAGGAAACCATCTTGTGCCCTGGACTCAGCAGTGCTGTAAAGTAGAAGACCTCAGCTAGCAAACAGGAAATTGCTTCACAAATGAGATTTCACTGATACCAGGCAGACGCCACAGAGATGGGGGCAGGGAGCCCATCCACCCAAGAAACAGGCTTCACCCACTAAGACAGATGCCCAAAAGAAAGTCTTGAAAATCAGATGGAGATGGGCCAGATACAGTTTCGACAGGGAACTCAGAAGCAAGGATTGATACTTTAAAGGCCGAAGCAGTGAGGGTAGCAGTCAACGTGACTGTAGAAGACAACGCAATGGATATGTGGAATGTATAAGAAGCATGAAACAAAAATGAACACAGGAAAGGCAAGATGTTGGGTAAACGACTTGCTTTGTGAGCTCTCTCCTATAACTCAATATTGCGAACTAAGAACTAGCAATAGGTAGTTTGAGAACACTGGCTCCTCTTACAGAGGATCCACATTCAAGTCCCAAAATCTACACGGCAGCTCACAACTGAATGTAACTACATTTCCAGGGGATCTGACACAGAGACATACATGTAGGCAAAACACCAGTGCACATAAAAATAAGTAAACCTTTTAAAATTAAAAAAAAATCAACATCGGCAATACTAGCAATTTGTCCTTAGATCATGCAAGTGTTTGCTCCAAAACCTAACATTATATTGCACTCTTTTTGTAATTTCTTCCAATTAAACTTGTTGTTGTTGTTGTTGTTCTTCTTCTTCTTCTTCCTCCTCCTCCTCCTCCTCCTCCTTGTCTTTAAATTTTATTTATTGTGTTGGCATGGACACACAGGCCACAGCCCACATGTGGACGTCAGCAACAACACAGGGAAGTTCTCTCCTTCCAGGATGTGGGTTCCTGAGACTGAACTCAAATCATCAGACTTAATAGCAGGCGCTTGTATGAACTGAGTCATCCTGATGGCCCCCTGAACTTGAATTTCTTGAACTTGTATTCTTCAGTCTCTAAAAACATGTGAACACACCTGTCAGAAAGAGATTGGTTAGAAACAGTGCCTGAACCCACCTTGTATTCATCTCAGTGACATCCATGCCTTTTGTCTGTCTTTTGTTTACACAGTTGATGAGACTATGATGGGAAACATGGCTATGAATGGGTTACTATTTTTCCTTTGCTATCCAGTATAACCAAAGTTTACATCATGCACAAGACAGTGCTCTGTTGAGCTGTGTGGACAGAAGTAGGGAAATGAGTGGCCAAGTATTATGTCGTTACTTAAGTTAGTGGTACAGGCTAAGAAAGACTATTAAAATACCTGTTCAGAACTGGGCATTGTGCCTTGTGAGGGCTGAGGCTGGAGGATTCCCAGTACTGTGGTAGAGTACTGTGTGAACTTAGTGAGGGTTGGGAAGCACCAATTAGACTTTTTCCAAAGAATCTAAGAGAAAGCAAAGCCAATAAGTAATGAATTGCTACAACAAAGACGAGATTGGATGACAAAACTAAGAAAATATACATTTTTTTCAAGGAATAGTGATTTGATGAACTATAAAGTAGAGAGTGATTTGTTAGGGATGGTTACAAATACACACATATACAAATATGGAGTTTATTTTAAACTATTTTGGTTTCATATTATTAAAAGTTTCTCACTTCATTAGATAAAAATTTCAAATTAATATCATGTGGTACTATCAATCGCACTTTTTAAGATTTCCTATTAGAAATACCTCTAAATTTCTCTTTATTCTACAATTACTATCTTAGCTTCAGTAAAGAATTTCAATTCTTATTATATCTGTAGTTCATATATTTGTCAATGTCTTTTTGGTTTTTTATTAATTTTTATTTTTTCTTCATAATTTATTCATTATATATCCTGATTGAAGCTACCTCCCTCAACTCTTTCTAGCCCTACACTCCCTCCCTTTTCCCCTCATCCCTTTACCCTAGTCCTCTGAAAGAGGGAGTTCTCCTCCTCTGCCATCTGCCCTTCCATTATCTAATCTCATGAGGACTGCCTGAATCCTCTTCCTCTGTGGCCTTGGCAAGGCTTCATCACCAGGGGCAAGCAGGCAATTGAGTTCATGACAGAGCAGCCCCTGCTCCCCTTACTAGGGAACCCACAAGGAGAGTGACCTGCCTATTGGCTACATCTGAGCAGGGAGTCTAGGTCCTCTCCATGCATGGTCTTTGGTTGGTCCCTCTGTCTCTGCAGGACCCTCTGGGCTCAACCTTTTTAGCTTTGTAGGGCTCCTGTCCCCTCCTTCTATAACCCTGCCCCTTTTTCTGTAAAACTCCATGTGCTCTGCCCAAAGTTTGGCTGTGAGTCTCAGCATCTGCTTCAGTCCCTTATTGGGTAGAGCCTTTCAGAGGACCCTCTGTATGGTAGGGGCCCAACCTGTTTCCTCTCTTCCACCGTTCTAATGTCTATCCTGTTTGCAATTCTGAATGAGATTTAAGCATCCTATCTATAGTCCTCCTTAGTGTTTAGCTTCTTTAGGTCTGTAGATTTTAGCATGGCTATCCTATATTATACTGCTAATATCGGCTCACAAGAGAGTGTATACCTTGTGTGTCTTTCTGTTTCTGGGTTACCTCAATTCATCACATGATTGTAGTGGCAAACTATAGGATGCCTTGTCATTTCACATACTCAAATAATCTGGAAAACAGCCATTTTGTTAGAGTTCTTTCTTCAACTTGGCATACTATTATTTTGATATTACTAACTGATGCTGGAGGGGTCTAAACAGTCAAGTTTTAGTGCTAAATACTTATAAGTTATACAAAACAAATTTTGACACATTGCAACCCTTTAGATGGTGATTATTCTTTAAAGTTTAAATAAAACCAAATACAAAAACATTATTGATCTCTTTTGTTGTTTTATATTTGTCTACAGTGTCTTTTCTAAATACATCAGCAGTTATGAGTATGTTCAATTTTCTGTCTCTTCATAGATGAATCCAGCACTATATATTGCTAGTCAACCATCTTCTACATTTCAGTAATTCCAATTTACCTCCATGGTATAGAACTAAATTATAGTCTTGGCTTTCAACTCATGACACAGAACCAATCGTTATTATCAAATATGAAGCTTTATATTCCTAAGTTTTGTTCTTAGACAATGTCTTCTTAATTATTTTAGTTTAGCTCAGGGCTTAGCTTTTATTACACAAATTTCATTTTTGTTTACAGATCCATGAACAAATAAATTTCAGAACTCAAATTCAGTGAGTTATTTTGTTTAATAATCATAAATACTTAATGGAGAAATTGCAGAACTAGAGGAAAGATGTGATACAAAGATAAATGAGTAAAAATTAAACTGGAGGCAGGCGCCTGACTAGTTCCCTGTTTTCTCTTTCTTCTGATATCCACCCTCTTTGCGCTTCTGGATAAGGATTGGGCATTTTAGCAAGAGTCCTCCCTCTTGATTAGTTTCTTTAGGTGTACAGATTTTAGTAGGGTTATCCTATTTTATATGTCTACATGAGTGAGTATATACCATGTGTGTCTTTCTGCTTCTGGGATAGCTCACTCAGGATGATCCTGTCCAGTTCCCACCTGAAAATTTCATGATATCTTTGTTTTTTTTTATTGCTGAGTAATATTCCATTGTGTAGATGTACAATTTCTGTATCCATTCCTCAGTTGAGGGGCATCTGGGTTGTTTCCAGCTTCTGGCTATTAAACAAATAAAGCTGCTACAAACATGGTTGAGCAAATATCCATATTGTGTACTTGAGCCTCTTTTGGATATATGCCTAGGAGTGGTATAGCTGGATCTTGAGGAATCGCTATTCCTAGTTGTCTGAGGAAGCACCAGATTGATTTCCAAAGTGGTTGTACAAGTTTACAGATCTATAAACAAAGAACTTTAAGCCGTGGAGGAGGGTTCCCCTTTCTCAACAACCTCTCCAGCATGTGTTGTCACTTGAGTTTTTTATCTTGGCCATTCTGATGCGTGTAAGGTGAAATCTCAGGGTTGTTTTGATTTGCATTTCCCTGATGAGTAAGGATGTTGAGCATTTCTTTAAATGTTTCTCTGCCATTCGATATTTCTCTATTGAGAATTCTGTTTAGCTCTGTACCCCATTTTTAATTGCATTATTTGATTTGTTGCTGTTTAATTTTTTGAGTTCTTTAAATATACTGGATATTAGCCCTCTGTCAGATATAGGGTTGGTGAAGATCCTTTCCCAATCTGTAGGCAGTCATTTTGTTCTGACGACAGTGTCCTTTCTTTACAGAAGCTTTTCAGTTTCATGAGGTCCCATTTATTGATTGTTGCTCTTAGAGCCTGTGCTGTTGGTGTTCTGTTCAGGAACTTGTCTCCTGTGCCAATGAGTTCAAGGCTCTTCCCCACATTTTCTTCTAACAGGTTTAGTGTGTCTGGTTTTATATTGAGGTCTTTGATCCACTTAGACTTTAGTTTTGTGCAGGGTGATAAGTATGGATCTATTTGCATTTTTCTACATGTAGACATCCAGTGAGACCAGCACCATTTGTTGAAGATATTATCTTTTTTTCCATTGAATGGTTTTGGCATCTTTGTCAAAAATCAGGTGTCCATACGTGTGTGGATTTATTTCAGAGTACTCTATTCAATTCCATTGACCACCAGTCTATTTCTATGCCAGTACCATGCAGTTTGTATTACTGTTGCTGTATAGTACAGCTTGAGATCAGGAATGGAGATACCTCCAGAAGATCTTTTATTGTAGAGGATTGTTTTAGCAGTTCTGGGTTTCTTGTTATTCCATATGAAGTTGAGGATTTTTCTTTCAAGGTCTGTAAAGAATTGTGTTGGTAATTTGATGGGAATTGCATTGAATCTGTAGATTGCTTTTGGTAAGATGGCCATTTTTACTATTTTAATCCTGCCAAGCCATGAGCATGGGAGATCTTTCCATTTTCTGATATCTTCTTTTAATTCTTCCTTTAGAGACTGGAAATTTTTTTCATACAAGTCTTTGACTTGCTTGGTTAGAGTCACACCAAGGTACTTTCTGTCCTTTGTGGCTATTCTGAAGGGTGTTGTTTCACTAATTTCTTTCTCAGTCCTTTTGTCTTTTTTATACAGGAAGGCTACTGGTTTTTTTTTTTGAGTTAATTTTGTATCCAGCCACTTTGCTGAAGGTGTTGATGAGCTACAGGAGTTCCCTGTAGGAGTTCACTCAGGTATACTGTCATATCATCTGCAAATAGTGATACTTTGACTTCTTCCTTTCCAATTTGTATCCCTTTGATCTCCTTTAATTGTCTTATTGCTCTAGCAAGGACTTCAAGAACTATGTTGAAGATATGGAGAGAGTGGGCATCCTTGCCTTGTCCCTGATTTCAGTGGGATTGGTTTGAGTTTCTCTCCATTGAGTTTGATGTTGGCTATAGGCTTGCTGTATATTGCCTTTACTATGTTCAGGTTTGTGCCTTGTATCCCTGATCTCTCCAAGACTTTAAACATGAATGGATGTTGGACTTTGTCAAATGCTTTTTCGGCATCTAAGGAGATGATCATGTGGTTTTACTCCTTCAGTTTGTTTATATGGTCAGGAGCTTGCCACAGAGGGCCTCAGAAAGGCTCTGCCCTGCAGACTATCAAAGCAGATGTTAAGACTTATGGCCAACACTTGGGCAGAGTGCAGGGAATCTTATGAAACAGATGGGAAATAGTAAGACCTGGAGAGGACAGTAACTCCACAAGGAGAACAACAGAACCAAATAATCTGAGCACAGGGGTCTTTCCTGAGACTGATAGTCCAACCAAGTACTATGCATGGAGATAACCTAGGATCTCTGCACAGATGTAGCCCATGGCAGCTCAGTGTCCAAGTGGATTCCATAGTAATGGGAACAGGGACTGTCTCTGACATGAACTGATTGGCCTGTTTTTTTATCACCTTCCTCTGAAGGGGGGGAGAAGCCTTACTAGGCCACAGAGGAAGACAATGCAGCTACTCCTGATGAGACCTAATAGACTGGGATCGGAGGGAAGGAAAGGAGAACCTCCCCTATCCGTGGTCTTGGAGAGGGACACGAGTGCAGAAGTGGGAGGAAGGGAGGGGTTGGGACAGGAGGAGGGAGGGAACTACAGGGGTATATAAGGTGAATAAAGTGTAGTTAATATAGAATTTAATTTAAAAAATTAAACTGGAGGCAAGAGAGAAATATAGGATTTTTTAAATGAATAAGTTCAGAAAACTAATTTCAGAGAGTATGAGCAGACCTAAGATTAGTAACATTGTAGTCTCAGAAGAGAAATGACACATTTGTTCTGAAGTCAGAGATATTTCTGCCCAAGCTAGGAGAAGGCATGCCCAGTATGGAAAATAAGGGTAGTATTAGAAAAGAGAGAGCTGGAAATGATCTCCTATTTCAGTGAGTGACCAGACAAAGGTACAGAAAATACCTGTGAACTCCGTAAACATGGAACAGGTTTTGATAACTGAGCTATGAAAACACTGAGACATATATGGTCAACCAACTGGCTCATCAGTCTCATAACTAACCTTCTCTACCCCCAGGTATATGAAAGGTTGAACCTGAATTTCCATAGGGTCATCATCCACAGAACGCTAGGAACATGTAAATATTTGTAGTATGAAGTACAGTTATTATCTTATTGGTGATTTAATGGATACATGAATATGTAAAGAAACCAAATGTGCCTTTTACCTATATGCCCTTTTGGTGCATGCAAATTGTGCCTCCATAAGCTGAGAAAACAGGTGTCTTTCAGCTTTCTATTGTCATATGAAGTCTATTTTCTGTTACCTCAAAAACTGTCAGCTGCTTAAGAAAGAGTCTAATAAAAGTAAGTTATTTCTGCCAAAACCAAAAAAGGTGTTCTATAAGAAAAAGATCAACGTAATAAAGGGATAGAGAGCCTTTGTTCATGGATTGGAAGTGCCAACACTGTTAGTTTTTTTATATAGTAATATACACAGGCTATGAAGCTTTGTTGTATAAGAAGTTGAGACTAGTTGGGACACTTTTAGGCTCTCTATCTTCGATTTATCTGTTTAATTTTTTAATATTTGTTTATTTGGTTTGTTGGTTAGTTAGTTATTACAATTTATTCACTTTGTATGCCAGCTGTAGCCCCCTTGATCTTCTCCTAGTCCACCCACTCACGGTCTTCTCCCCCTGTGCCCTTTCCCTAGTTCACTGAGAGGGGAGGTCCTGTTCCCCTTCTATCTGTCCCTTGCCTATTAAGTCTCATCAGGGCTGGCTGCATCATCTTCCTGTGTGGCCTGACAAGACTGCATCCCCCAGGCAGAGGTGAGCAAAGAGCTTGGAACTAAGTTCATGTCAGAGACAGCTCCTGCCCCGCTTACTAGGGAACCCAATAGGAAACTGAGCAGGGGGTCTAGGTCCTTTCCATGCATGGTCCTTGGTTAGAGTATTAGTCTCTGCAACTCCCATTGGGCCCAGGTTTTTTGGCTCTGTTGGTCAGCTTGTGGAGTTCCTGTCCACTCCAGCTCTATCTCCTTCTTCTTCCATAAGTTTTCCTGCACTCTGCTCAAAGTTTGGCTATGAGTCTCAGTATATCCTTCAGTACCCTGATGGGTAGAGTCTTTCAGAGGCCCCCTGTGGAAAACTCCTGTCCTGTTCCTTGTCTTATACTACTTCTGATGTCTATCCTATTTAAAAGAGCTAAACAAAGAATTCTTTATAGAGGAATATAAAATGTAAGAGAACCACTTAAAGAAATGCTCAACATCCTTAGCCATCAGGGAGATGCAAATCAAAATGACCCTGAAATTTCGCCTTACACCCATCAGAATACCTAAGTCCAAAAACTCAAGTGACAGTACATTCTGGAGAGTCTGTGGACAAAGGGAAACCCTCCTCCATTGCTGGTGGGAATGTAAACTTGTACAGCCACTTTGGAAATCAATCTGGCACTTTCTCAGACAATTAGGAATAGCGCTTCCTGGAGATCCAGCTATACCACTCCGAGGCATATATCCAAAAGATAAACCATACAACAAGGACATTTGCTCAACTATGTTCATAGCAGCATTATTCATAATAGCCAGAATCTGGAAACAACCCAGATGTCCCTCAACTGAAGAATGGATGCAGAAGTTGTGGTACATTTACACAATGGAATACCACTCAGCAATTAAAAACAAGGAAACCATGAAAGTTTCAGGCAAATGGATGGAACTAGAAAAAAAATCATCCTGAGTGAGATGACCCAGAAGCAGGAAGACACACATGGTATATACTCACTTATAAGCGGATATTAGATGTATGATATAGGATAGCCATACTGAAATCTATAGCCCTAAAGAAGCTAAACAACAAAGAGGGCCCTAGGTAAGAGGCTGAAACCTCACCCAGAAGGGCAAACAGGTCTATCTGTGTTAATATTTACAAATGCATGCCTATACCTAATAGATGTGATTTTTATCATGGATGAACTTTCTCAGTCTGCTTAATCACTGAGGCTATTTTTACATATTATCTGTCAAATTGCTCAGATCAACCAAATATACCATTAGGTTTCTAAAGGGAACAGTTCATTTTTTTAAGTTAATAAGAAAGGTCCAAAAAGCAAATGCCTTTATATTCTTGTTTTTTTTTCCATCATTCAAAAATATTTTTATGTTTCTAATCACTTTTTAAAATTTATTTCTGAATTGTTTGTATTATTCATTTCTGTGAGGCTTTTCGTCTGTTATGTTTCTTTAACTGGTTACTATGTATGTAAGTAAATGCTATTTGGTTTGGATACATTAATTTCATTAAATTAATCTGCTAACTTGCTGAAGTATCTTGTCGAGGTTAGGTTTACACTGACTACGATTGTTTAGATGTGATCTAAACAATACTATCACTTTTCTGTTTATATCTTTACAGACACTTATTCTAGCCAAGTCATATTTGGGTGACTACCAAAATCATGCTAATAAGGTATGAAGGGAATTAATATCTGTTCTATTTTCCAGGCCCTACTGGAAGTGCCCAAGGGATGAGTTGTCACCAAGACCCTAATGGGCTAGGGTCTTTTGAAAGTTTCACTTGGGCTACAGAGACCTTGCAAAGAAGACTTGTTTATAACATAGATGACGAAAAAACACATCAGTCATTGCAGACTGCCCTCAAGTCTTTCTTCACTGCACAGTCTGCTCAACAGGGCTGATAACGGTACTGTAACTTAGTTCCCTCAAATCAACTAAGGAGATAGAGAGAAAAGCTCCTTATGACCTAGTCTTAGAAGTGGTAAACTCTCCTGTCTGTTCAGTTTCTTTGCTATAGTTATTAACTTGAATAACATGTGAAAGAAAATTACTCAGTTTTGCATTGGAGTGGATCTTACATGTTGGTTGCAACACGTACTTCATTAAGTTTTCAACTTTCAGAGCAAACACATACTGAAATCAAGTTGTCTATCATTTTTCATGGGTTATTTTTGGACTGTTCTCAATTGCATAGATATGGAAAAGACCTTCAAAAAAGTTCAACTTTCCATAGTAGTACGAACCATAGATAAATCAGAAATATCTTGAGCATACTTTGGTATAATACATGTCTTAATACCTGACAAACTTACGGTCAAAATGACAATAAGTGGAAATAAAAATGACATTGTTTACTTTAAAATCAGGAATAGGACATGGGTCTTTACTATTTAATATAGGGCTTAAAGTCATAGAGATAGGTCAGGGAAAACAAACAAACAAATAAATAAATAAATAAATGCTTTAAAAAGGAATAAATTAAACCATGTCCACCTGCAGATATATTTCTGTGTTTACGAGATCCTAAAGGGAGGCTGGAGAGATGGCTCAGAGGTTAAGAACACTGGCTGCTCTCCCAGAACTCCTGAGTTCAGTTCCCAGCAACCACATGGTGGCTTACAACCATCTATAGTGAGATCTGGTGCCCTCTTCTGGCGTGCAAGTGTATATGCAGACATAACATTGTATACATAATAAATCTTAAGTAAAAAAAGATCCTAAAGATCTCATCAGAAAATTCTTGAATGCGAGAAACACTTTCAGCATACATCATGGCACAAAATCAACAAAAGAGTTGGTAGCTTTTCTAAATATTTATAAAGAACACACGGCAAGGAAACGCAGGAAAAAAAATCTACCCACAATAGCCAAAAAAGGAAAAGAAGAACAAAAACAGAAACTTGTTTGTAATAGCTGGGTAGTATTCCACTGTGTAAATGTACCAAAATTTCTGTATGCATTCCTCCATTGAGGGACATCTAGGTTGTTTTCAGCTTCTAGCTATTACGAATAGAGCTGCTACGAACATGGTTGAGTAAATGTCCATGTTGTATACTTGAGCATCTTTTGGTGCCAATCCCTGCTCTCCTACTCCTCCCACTTGCTTCCTTCTCCTCCCCCCAGACCAGGATGTCCCACCCTATTCTCTGCATTGCCAACATTTCCCCCCTTTAAGTCCTCCTTTTCTTTTAATATAATAATAATATAAAATAGTTACAAAAACTATTAGGTAAGATTTGCAAGTGCAATGCCCAGTTCACATGCATTTGACAACTTAGGAGAAAGTATTTGATTATCTATCCTATCATGATAAGTTAGAGTTCTATACCTAAGTTGACTTTTATTCTTATTGATATTACCTATATGAAAACATTTTCTTAAATTTTAAACAACTTAAGCTTAATTGTGGAACTGTAACTATGATACCCCAACCAAGGACAATGCATGGAGAGGACCTAAAACCTCAGCTCAGATGTAGCCCTTAGACTCAGAATCCAAGTGGGGTCCCTAGTAAGGGGAACAAGGGTTCTCTAGGGCATGAACTCAGTGGCAGGCTCTCTGATCACCTCCCCATGGGGGTATGAAGCCTTGCCAGGAAGACAATGCAACAATGATGAGACCTGATATGTTAGGGTCAAAGAGAAAAGGAGGAGGAAGCCCTCCCCTATCAGTGGACTTGGGGAGGGGCATAGGAAGGAGAAGAGGGAGAGAGGGTGGGATTGGGAGGAGACAAAGGAGGGGGTCACAGCCAGGATACAAATTGAATAAATTGTAATAAATGATAGTAATAAAAAAAGAATAAAAAAATAACAACTTGGAATGAAGCTGACTGAGATTATGTAAGACTTCGAAAATGAAAACCTTAATAATGCTGAAGAGAAAATGAAGAAGATGACAGAAGATGAAAAGACTTGCCCCCCCCCAATCTCCTGGTTGATTAGAATTAATGTTATGAAGTGATTATATACCTCAAATCCATCTCCAGGTTCAATTCCGTTACAATAAAAACACTGAAACTACATGGATGCATATGGCTTTGTTTGGAATAAATTTTATTAAGTATTTCAAAATACTTTACAAGAATATGTAAATTATATTTCATAAATCAAAATATTTATAAAAACCCTGTACTTTGATTCGTCCTAATTTTGTACACAGATGTGAAAAACTCATCAAGCGTAAAATGCTTAAGTTCAAATTATGAAAATTGTATGGGAGCCAACGGAAACATTCTACACGTTCAAGGTAGTGATGCTATCAGAGGTGTAGGAATACTGGACCTTTCTTGTTTATTCCTTCTGCTTTAAGTAACATTTAAATAGGCTTTTGCTTACAGATATAATGGTTTTTACTTTTACAGGATTCAATGGAAATCAATTTGCTTGGACTGTAAACAGCGCAGCCCCTTGCCTTGGAAACTGAGAGCTCTGGAAATCTGTAATGAGGAAGAAAATGTTAACATTTTGGAAACAGTAAGGATGTTTAAGGTTATTTTTATTAGCTCAAAATGTGGGGAAATATTTGGGTGAGATATTTACTAACTGAGTGGTTTGAGGTCTATTTGTGTGGTCTTGTTTTGTCATCTTTCAGCAACAATATTCACAGTTCTAGAAGTACATAAAACCCAGTCACTCCCTCACTGCCCCCCTAGCACTCTGACCAGAGTGTGTGATTGCAGATGTGGTTTTGTTACTTGGTTATTTGTGGATTTCCCCCCTCTATCAGAAATGGTTGGGTTGTTAGTTTTGTTTTTTGAGAAAAGGTCTCTGTGTGCAGCCTTAGCTGACCTGCAACTCACTATGTAGATCAGGCCAACCTTGAACTCAAAGAAATCTTCCTGCCTCTGCATGTCCAGTGCTGGAATTAGAGTTATACACCTCTATGCCTGGCCAAAGATTGTTTTGATGATATGCTTGTCTTCTACTTGGTTAAGAAGCAGAAGCTGGGAAAAACAAACAAACAAAAAGAAAAAGAACCAAAGGAAAAGTTCAGGTATGAGTTAGGAAAAACAAACAAATTAACAAACAAACAACAAGAAAAAAAGGAGCCAAAGGAAAAGCCCAGGAAACACACATGGACTCTGAGGACATACATATCGACATACACAGAAACCACACAAAAACAAAGTTGGAAAAATAACCAGTAAACAACAACAAAAAAAGCTTCAGAAAAAAAAAAGTGTCCTGACCAAGCATTATGAAACAAACAACAACAACAAAATTCCAAAAATACCATCGAACCCGTTTTGTGTTGGTCAACTACTGTTGGGCATGAGTCCTGCTCTTAAATGTGGTATGTATAAATTTGGGGGGTGGGTAGGAGCGGGGATAAGAATCTGGAAGGAGTTGAGGAAAGGAAAACCATAATCAGATTACAATGTATGAAAGAAAAAATGTATATATGTATATATATATATTGTGTGTGTGTATGTATGTGTATGTATATATAGTTATGGCATGACTCTCTAGAGCTCATGCTTGTTGGTGAGAATGAGATCCAAGTATAAACAATTATACAGAAAATAACTGCTGAATATTTGAAGATGTTAACAACAACAAAAAAAGAGTGAGAGCCACCAGAACAGCAACACAAACGGCCCTGCTGTGTTCTCCAGGCCTGTCTACATCTGCCAGCAAGTGAGCGTGCATAGACACGTGTTAGAGGAAGGAAAAGGCTAGAATTCTCTGACGGTTTCAGGTGCACTTGAGCATGAACGTGAAGGCTACGGGTAGAGAGAAATGACTGCTGTCCTGTTGTTCCTTTGGGTTTTTACATATTCTCATGCTCCATGAAGGACAGTTGAATTTCTGTGCCCCTGGATGTGATTTTTTTTAATAATCATAGCTAGGATAAAATCACAAAAGTACCCCAAAATCCTCAATGGCCAGAAACTTACAGCTCTTTTGAGGGAACTGAGCCATCCTCCCACTGCCAGGCACTCCTTTCTTCACTATAATGCATTCCAATCCAGAAAAAGGTTTGACTGGAATTCATAAAACGCTGCTTAGAGACAGAAAGAACAAGTTAACCAAATCTGAGTGTGCTCAGAGATCAGCATACATAAAAGGCATTCAGAGTAAGATTCAGTAAGATTCAGACTGTGGGTGCTCAGGTTGAAATGGTTTTGAACTTCTGATTTGAGAGACTTAGCCACGCCTCAAGTTCTTCAATTACTAGGCCCATTCACTTATGTGGAAAAACATTACAAAATCTTGCTTCTTGAAGGATGAAAATTGTCACAAAGAGAAAGAGACATTCATTCTGTGTTACAGTTCCTTCATGAAGTCAATGATTAAATGCAACCCCAATGCCAGCATCTTCTAACCTCTTCCAACTGAGCAGGGCATGGACAGCTTGAGAATTTCTTCATAAGAACTGAGTAATTTCCAAGATGAGCTTGGTGGTGCAAGCCTGTAATCCCCAGTGCTTAGGAGGCTGAAGCAGGGGTTCATTCTGTTTGTCTATAGAGGGAGTTTACAGGAAAGCCAGGGATACCTGCCTCTGTCTCAAAGCACATAGAAAAAAAATTTTTTTGACGCTTGGGCATATAGCACAATGCTAGAGTGCTTGCCTGATATGCCTCAGTTCAATCCTCTATGACACACACAATAATAATGTAAGCAATTTATGATCATATGATTCATGGCTGGTTCTAATTACATTCCAGAAAGGTGGCAAAAATCCATATAGCATATGCAAAATGTTGTGTATTCTGCTTCAGTAAATACTAATTGAATGTCCCTCTGGTAGTTCTTTTGGCACTGTTAAAAAAAAAAAGTAACCTACTGGAAAAGTTGAGGGTTTTACACATTAGCTCCTAATCTATTAAAATATTTGTCTCTATAATGCAAATCTTTGAAGAGTTTTTGTAGGCTTTCTAGTAAATGTCTTGAGGTACATCAGACTGAGGGTCATGAGAATGATCACTTTAGTCAGGTAGCAACATGCTAGTGGGTGAAAAATATGTAAGGAACAAGAATGAAGTACTTGCCAATTCATTTCTGGTTTTGAGCTGAAGAAGACTGGAATTCTGAGAGGCACAGAAATCTCTGCCTCCTTCCCAAGAATTTTCTTCTTTGGAAATGAAGTAACAGTTGCACTGATATCCAATCCACCTTTCTAGGCAAGTGCAGCACTCAGAAACTAAGAGACAAAGCACATCATTGCAGATTTCATCTTCTTTGGTGTTATTTGACATTCAAAGATTATTTGCTTGCTATTCATTTCCTTGTCTACAAATATTACTTCAGAATGTGTTAGTACACATCACATTTAGAGAGTATTAATCTAAATGCTTTGCCTCGTGGAGAAGGTATTCTAAAGAAGATTCAAAAATGCATCTTTCTCAGTTCTTTGTTATGTTTGATGATAGTTAGATGAGAACAAAAGAAATCCTGCATGTGGCACAAAGTAGGGAGGTAGTTGGAAGGCTTTGGGAGTGTACCCACAGCTGAGGATGGTGGTGAATAAAAGAGTAACCAGATGAAGGAGATTTCCAGGGAAGGCACCCTACCAATTCCCTAAGTCAGAGAAGGATACAGTAATGTGAAAAAATTCTTAAATGTTCAGATATTTCCTTTTTCAAAAAAATGTGAATAAATAAACCAATTAGCTTCAAGTTTGATGGACAGTTTATGAGTGACGGTATAGCCTCAGCATCTGTCTTCCTCAGCAATAAACATCACAGCACATAGTGGGCGCTCAGATCTTTATCACATAAATGGCATTAAAGTTGAGATGAGATAAAAATTAACTGTATAATCAGAAGGTTGGAAATCTGAGAAGCCCTTGAAAACAAATATCAAACTAGAGTTTTGGGCTATCTCCTGTGGATAAGTTTTATTATTGCAGAGATGTCTACACTGTATTCTTAATCACAGAAGCTGAAGAAAGGAAAGAATGTAAAAGCATAGGTAGTGTTGTTAGTAAACACAAAATAAGATTTGTCTGTAATGTTAGTTGTCGTTTACCTTTTATCTATTAATTATTAATGAACACTCATTTAGAAACATATATGTGCCACTTCAGGCTGGTATCTTCTGTTTTCATGAAAATTATGACGATGTTCTCCTAGACTTTGGACCTGGAATCTTCCCCAAAGGCCCATACATAAGAAAACCGGCACCAAATATATGATGAGGCAGGAGCACAGCCCTTTAGAAGGAGAGCGCAGTGGTGCTTTTCAGGGCACCGAGAGCAGCTCTGCTCCCACACGTGTGTCCACCATGACGCATTGTCTCAGTATTGCTACAAGAATGACAGGCCCAAATGATGGCAGAACAAAACTTCTGGAACTATGAGGAAAAATTAAACCTTAGCTCAATGCAGTATTTACTTAAAATATTTCTTAAACAGGCTAACATCCACAAGTCAATGTAATTTATTTGTTTATGTGCTACAGAACAATAAAATGAGACCATTTTCCTGGGAGAAACCATGTTACTGAACATGAAAAATGATCCCCTCTGTTTTATCCTCTCTGAATCATAAAGTTTGTAGAAAAAAAAAATGGAACCTACCTTCCTGTAATTCTAAAGTGGGGGTTGGAGAAGGTGTTGATTGAACACTCTGTACAGTAAATGCTGAAAGAAATTATTAAAGGTTTCCTTAGTTGACATGTATTTATCAAATAAAATACTATACATTAGAAAACTAAATGTTCATTATTAAATTATTTCACAACAATGTTGATGCTTTTATAGACTTTCCTAGAAACACTTACACTTTTTCACCAAAACTCCCAAAGTAACCATCAAAAAAAGACATTTTATTCCAAAGATCACAGACATCAACCTCCACCGAGTGATCCCAGAAACTATAGAAAAATATCAGACAAATGGATTAATGACTAACAGATTAAAGTACAAATATAGAAAATGACATTCTTAAGAACAGAAACCAATAAGAATGAACCCAAAGACTTCTTCCTGTCATGGCACATTTCTCCAGTGGAACCCTGGAGAATGACGATATTCCTTCAGAACCCCACCCATTAGCAAGCTTTGATGTGGTGTACCTTATTCTTTGATGAGGTTATTCATACATATTTTCTGACTCATTAGAATCACTTACTGCTGACTCTTTACGTCATCAGTGAAACAGAAAGAATAGATCAAGAAATAGTCATGGTGTTTGGTGGGTTTGCTTGATAGACAGATTTTTCTCTCAACAATATCATGGATAAAAGATATGCATTAGAGAGATAATTAAAACAAAGAATTAATCACAATGCTCTTTTCTTAAGGTATAAAGCTAGTAAACACCTGGCAGAAATCAAACAGATTACTGTCAGGATTTAGAGTCTGTCATTTATTATATCTTGTTGGGAGAATACCATCAAGCTATATATTCTCTCATAGTCTGAGCACAGACCATGCTCTGAGAAGTGGCTTGTAGAGGTTTGCAGAAAAGTAGAGAGGAACCTTCTAGAATTGGTGTAGTGGAAGGTTCCACCCCAAGTATGGATCAAAGATCTGAGTTCAGTTCACAGCACCTTGAAATTTGATACAAAACCAACCTTTGACTTTCTGTTTTCTCAACATTATGTTAGATCATCTTCAAAGTCACTTTCTTATTGGCTAAGATATTTTAATATTGAAAGATTCCCTGTATTTAACACAACACTGTCAAAAATAGTTCTGCCACTAACAACAGTACAAGGTGTCAGTGAACCCTGGTGATTTTGAGAGGCCACAATACAGAAAGCAAATTTATAAATGTGTAAGTATCCTTAATATTTGGCATTTTTATTCCATGGTGCTAATGAGTTGATCAATTTAGTTTTAGTTTCATTCTGAACATAGCATTATGCCTGACAGAAACTACTCCCTAACTCTTTTAGAAAAAGGTATGCAAAAGGGTTTGCTTCACAAAGTCATGTTCAAGTTTCAAAACTAAAAATCAAGAAAACAATGAACACAGAAAGCATTGAAGCATGGAAAGTCTAAAAATATTTTCTTCTGATTATGTACTTTCTGTTTTGTTTTTTTAAACCTGCCCTGAAATTAGTTAATCAATGAAGCATCCTTTCTATTTTTTATCTTATCATAACTATTTCATCTTCTGAAAGAGGCACACGTACCTGCCATGAGGAGTGATGCTCCAAAGATGGTGCAGAGATGTGTTTGTGCTTTTTAAAGAACGCTGTGGATCACAGAGTGGAGTAAGAAGCTACGGAGGAGATGTAAAGCACTAAAAGAGGAAGGAACATTGAGTGTTGTGCTGATGATACTGAGTTTTCTGTTGGTGGTACACAGATGCACAGTAGGAATGAGAAAAGGTTAGACCTCAAGCTTCTCACAAGACGCAGGAACCACAACACAGGAAATTCTCTCTATAGTTTTGTTACAAAACACTAGGGCAAAGATTGAAGGGGGATTGTTTTCAATGTGTGCACATCAAGGTTGGCTCTAAAAACTGTTTAAAAAATAAGAATAAGATGTACACATCAATGGTAAATTCAGTTAATATTATAAAATCCCACACAGAATTTCCACCTTTATAGTAATAAACACTTATTTACTTTATGTTAAACAAATTTTAGAGCACATATTACGTGCCAAAATATTTACTTTCGATGACTTAATAAAGAAGGTACAAAAATGGAATAGTGGGGAAACCGAGGCACAATAATGATTATTTGCCTAAGGTTGCTTAAGTTTGATAACTAGTATTTTTCCAAAGCACACATGTAATTTATCTTAAATCAAGCAACTCCCTTGGTTGGAGTGCACTTCCTGGTTTGACATTTCTCATCTTCAGTACAGACTGGAATATTGATGTTTTGTTCTGGTGTCTGAACCCTGAACCTATCCACAGTAGACAAAACCCAGAAAGAACAAAAGCAGTTCACTACTGTTGTGCTCTCTCTCTCTTCTCCCGTCCCCCTTTCTCTTTTCCTCCCCCTCCCTCTCTCCCACACACATTTGTAATTTTACCTTTGATTCTTTCTAAAGTACCAACTCTATTTTATTTTGCTCCCATTTAGTACACAGATAACTAAATTGCTTTTACACCGTGGTATCCCTCCAACTCCTCTCCACTCAACACAGAGCTTATTTGCCCCAATCTAAACCAAGACACAAAACATTTTCAGAATTAGCTATCCATTTATCCTTCTAGTCATTTCCCTCTTTGTCTTTCTGTATTTTAACATCTTGTTCTGGCTTCTAATACCATAGTTTAGTTCAGCTGATTTTAAAAGGTACGTGCCTGGAACAAAGCAATGCAAGTTTACACATGTCTACAAACAAGTCATCCATAAACTCCTTTCTTTCTACCTGCTCTGTACCCAAGTGGGCTAAATAGACACTTTCTGTGGTCAATGGACCAGAAACTCTGAGTGACTTGAGTGTTATGGGTGTGGGTCCCATCTTCAGCCCTGGAGATTCATTCACAACAGAACACATAGCAACAACCATCTCAAGGGTATGCTGATATGTGCACACATGTACAAAACCACGCATAGTTTAGTGAATAGATTTTTGTAATCCTAACCATATAATGTATTTGTCTGTATTATAGAAAACAATTATCACTAAATAGTTAATCTGAAGTATGGTTTTATTAACAGAAAGGCAGGATTAAAAATTTTTACCAACGTTTATCAATTTTCATTTGAATGGTCTAGTACACTGGAGGAGATTTAAAGCATTATAGGCCCATTTTAGTGTTTGACGTGTATGTCTCATTTCAATATACATGTGTGTATATGTGGATATCTCTCTCTATCTATATATGCATTTGTATATGAGTGTATGTATCTCTTAATGAAGTATTTTGACATTCCACTATTTTCTACTGATGGAAAAATTTTATCCTCTGTAGTATCTGTATGTAAAGAGAATCATACAAATGTACCCAGCAAGAAGAAATTCCTCCTATCTCAGAACATTCTTCCTGAGGTTTAAGATTCTGGCATTAATTTAATTAAGCAGCAAATTCCTTTTGTCATCCATCTAAGAATATACTAAAGCTATTCTTTCATGAGCTTTCTTTGTACATTTTAAAAGTCCTTTAAAATACCCACCCAGTAACCCCCATCCAGGCAATAAAATATTTGATAGAGTATTCTAATTCAGTTCTAATTCTAATAGCATGTTTGGCTTGGCCTCTGATGTACTGTCTAGTAAGTTTGCAAGTATAATTTGGGTGTTTGATCCTGTCTTTTAAAACAAAACAAAACAAAAAAAAACAAATGCGAAAACATCTTTTTACAGTTTCAACTCAGATTTCAGATTTAGTCATGGGTATTGCTCAGAGACTTTGCAGAATATACTACCACCTTCCTGTACTCACATTGAATTGAAAGTAGCAAGAAAGCCACTTCTCATGAATAGCTAAGAGGATAAATAAGAAACTCAAAGCAGCAACCTCCACCTTCTTCAGTCACAGTTTACTCACCCTGGATGAGGAGAAGTGATATCATGACAGTGTGAGATGATGGAGTTCCTTCTGGGCACAACCCTGTCTAGACGACTGTTTTACCTAGGAGTGATGTCTTCACAGAAGTGTCCAGATTAATATGATGTAATGATAGCATATCTTAAACAAAAATAATCACATTCTCCCTGGTTGTTTAGGGTATAAAGATATTTATAAAGCCACAGTAGAAAATATATACAACTTATTTTGTAATTCAGTCCTTAAGGTACACTTTCTCTAAATATTATTCTACCACAAAGGACCTCTAAGCAAATGTGAGAACTTCCTAACAGAGCTGCAGCTATGGCTCCTTGCCTCCTGGGTAGCTGGAAATAGTTTAACTGTGGTGAGTTTGGTGGGACTTTGGGTCATCATCCTGAAATACCACAGCAAGGTTAACAAATAGGTCAGTTCTTGGCATCTAAAGCTCAAGCACTTCCATGGACTATCACTACCCAGACAGAAAACTAAGTATCAGTAAGCACTTAGAAAACTCAGCTTTCAGCATTGGGAGACTGAACTTTCTTCACTTCGAGATCACATGTCAATTTGTATGTTTCTTTGTTATTTGGATAGGGCCTCACTGTACTTCATGTTTTCCTGAAGCTCACAATGAAGTCCAGGCTAGCATAAACTTGATATAATTCTCCTGCCTCAGCCTCCCAAGTGCTGAGATTACAGGCATGAGCTATAGCATGCTTGGTTCAGGATAATGGCCATTAATCACTGGGTATAGTGAGTTTGGAGATTGAATCTTTAAAGGGATTTGATTTTATTATTTTTTAAACTAGGTGTGTGTGTGTGTGTGTGTGTGTGTGTGTGTGTGTGTGTGTGTAGTTGGTGTATGTGTACATAAAATCAGTTGTTCATGAAGGCTAGAGGTGTAAGATTAAGATTTCCCTGGGGCTGGGATTACAGCCATTTTGAGCCACCAGGCTCAGGTGCTAGAACTGAGAGCTCAGGTCCTCTGGAAAAGGAGCAAGCACTCTTTTAGTTGCTGAGCCTTTCCCCAGGCCTGAAAAGGGGCTTTGAAAGGATTTCTCTGGATTGTGAGAGGAGCCCAGCCACTGTTTGGGTTTGACTTCAGTCAACAGTTCAGTGCACTCCATGAGCATTAAAAGGCAGGCCGGACACATCTCACTGTACACTGCTGAATACTTCCAACAGAAGTACCACCACCTGAAATAACAGTTCATGCCTCCTCAAGCCTGACCATTTGGTCCAGGAGAGAAGTGGAGGGTGATTGTCAGGTGGAATACTCTACTCTCAAAATAAGAGGCTACTGCAAAGCTATTGGAGTCCAAGCATTGATATTGACCATGTAGCAGAAGACACACTAGGGAAGAAAGGGGAGGCTCTAAGTGAGCTTTGCAAGTGTGGCTGTGGCTGATCATTAACACTGTAACTGCAATACTGATAAGATTCTAGCGAAGTGTGGCCACAGGAAACGACATTTGAGCCCATGACAATATTTACCTTATAAAGGAAGGTTAAAGCAGTGTCAACCGCAAACATAACCAACATTGAGTGGACTGTAAATACCAGTCACCATTCTCCATGGTTCTTCAACTGTCATTTACTAGAAGATTCAGAGGCAGAATCACCTGTGGAAATAATGAACAGGCAAAGGCTGGAGGAAGGTTTGGAAGAATTCCATGCACAATGTGATTATGATGCTCTTCATAGGTCCTGGCATCACAGACAACTCCATGGTGTAAAAAGGGTTTAATGCTCTGAAGTAATTTGTCATGTTGCTAATGGTTTTTTGTTTGTTTGTTTAATTGGGGGAAACATT
The DNA here is from genome assembly GCA_028658305.1 of Pachyuromys duprasi. NCBI lineage: Eukaryota > Metazoa > Chordata > Mammalia > Rodentia > Muridae > Pachyuromys > Pachyuromys duprasi. The sequence goes on from CM053761.1 coordinate 15,775,500, forward strand.
GAACTCTTGGTGAAGAAAGTTTTTTTACCTCCTTCCTCTGAGTTCTCATTGAACAGCTGTCACGAGGATTGGAACAAGAAAATGTCATAACAGAGTTTTATAGAAACTGTTCAGTTCAGATGAAAAGAAAGCTGACACCTGGCAAAGATGCTTAAATTATAATAATTTATAATGTAGCGTATTAACACTCATGTTTAGCAGTCAGCCACTTGGCTATGCCACTGCGTGATAATTTAGCATGAACAGAACTTATTTTACAAGAAGTTTTTTATTTTTATTTTTTTTTAGTTTTTAACACTACAGTATCTCATCATTTCATTATTTTTGACAATAATTTTCTATAGTATGAATACACTAAAATGCTATATACATATGTGGTGTGCCAATAAGATTAAGTGTGTTTTCAATATGGAAATAGTGTCCTAATCAGGATTACAAGGATCAGAGCATAATCAAGGCACAGTTTTGCCAACAAAGTAAGGAAATAAAGTGAAATCAAGGTAAAATATAAACAGTGATGTTTTTTTAACACATAATATTCCTTCACTGCCTCTTTAAGGAAGTAGAACTCCAAGTTAGTAAAGTATAATGTACAAGTGTAAATGTGAAGTTATTTACTTAAAGTTATTGGGGCAAAAGCTGATTTAGGGCTCCAATTTTTCAGACGCAAGAGATGAAAACATGCTGTTTAGAAGTACTGAACTCAGCGGCTGGCTCTTTGATCACCTTCCCCTCTAGGGGGAGCAGCCTTACCAGGCCACAGAGAAAGACAATGCAGCCAGTCCTGATGAGACCTGATAGACTAGGGTCAGACAGAAGGGGAGGAGGACCTCCCCCACCAGTGGACTTGGAGAGGGGCATGGGAGGAGATGAGGAAGAGAGGGTGGGATTGGGAGGGAATAAAGGAGGAGGCTACAGCTGAGGTACAAAGTAAATAAACTGTAATTAATTTAAAAAATTAATTAATCAAAAAATATTGACCTAAATGTAAAACTGCCATGGCCACTCAAGACACAGAAAATAAAGCGTGGACCAGCTAAAGAAAACAAAAGCAGCTGACATCACTCTCTGCCTGAATATGCATTCCACACACATTATCAACAATAAGTATCAAAATATTACATTAAGGAAACATGTTTTCTACAGGGCATATACATTATGTCTATCTTTTTTTTAACAAAGCAAAAGAAAAGCTGAGCTACTGCAAAGGAACAGAGTAGCAAGTAGCTCTGGAAAGTGGTAGGGATTTACTGAAACATGTTTAAAGAACTTCCTAGCATATCATAATATTCTGTATTTGCTCAGTAGTTTTCACACTCATTAAGTATTATATTAAGATTTGTAGATTTTGTAATATATAAATATTACTTCAAAGAAAGAATTGTAAACAGATAACAAAACTAGTCATTGATAAGCAGGCTGGAAGACTGTAAGGGAATTGTGTTGACATAAAGAAATTATTCTGGAATGCATAAAATTTAAGATGTGTTGATGAACCAATAGTGGGAGAAGAGCTGGACACATTTGTGATAGTGAGATAAAAAGCAAAATGTTAAAAAACAAAGTCTGCAAGTTGTCCTTCATATTGTATCAGCCATTAAAATATCTAAATTAGCTGAATTTTAAAATAAATACCTAATAACTCTTTTGTTCTAGTATTTTAAATATTATTAAGATACAATGAAAATTTTGCAATTTCAATTTTTTAATCAAAATATTTTACATTGAAACATGACAAACCTCTGTCCCCAGTTAGTTCTGTCAGGGAGACTAGACTGTACAATGAGTTGGACATTGAAATCAAGCTAGTAACCAATTTAAAAACTTTCAAAGTCACTATAACTCTTGGGTGGTCTGATTACTCATGTTTTTAATAAAATATGTCTGTTTTCACTTAGCAATACATTTGACACATTGTAGAGCACACACTCACACACACACACACATGCTGTATGCTAAGAAGAAACAAGAGTGTTACTTTACATGGCCCAAGCTTTTAAATGTCCAATGGTTTAAACTGAATTCATCTGCTTTGACTCACTATTTCATTCAGATATCATTTATTACAGTATCTTCTAAAATGCATACAATAAATATCAACGAGGAATGACACTAGAATATATTTGAATACAGTTTTATTTAAGCAAAGGCAAACATTTGCAACATTTTCTTCATAAAATAAGCACCCAAGACGAAAGTTTAAGAAAAAAAGTTTAATTTTCATATCTTTTGAGAACATATAGGATTAAAAATGCTACTTCTTGCAAATATATGGCAGTTTAGTTGCACAAATTTCAGCCAAATAAATTTCTTTTGCTTTATAAGCTACACAATAGTATTTCACATGAGCTTGAAGATCACAAAACCTAAAATGAAACAAATTCCACTGTTATCAAGAAATTATAAAGCATTCAAGTCCCTAACAGAATGAAGAACTGTTACCTTGTATATCAACTTTAAAAACCTAATCTGTAGGATTTCTATAACCCATAATTCATATCAGTAAAATGTTAGTAAACCACAAAATTACCAAATAAGTATTCAACTGTAAATATCAATATTTCAACTAAGAAGAAAGAGTCTAAAGGCAAGGGATATCAATCGGTTGTCAAGGAAGAGAGACAAAAGAAAAAATAAATAAATACAGAGACCGTGAGTAGGGCTGAGAGGTATAGCTCAATGGAGGAACATGATGTTGACAAGATCAAAGCCCTATATCGGATCAATGACACTGCAATAAAAATGAATTTTAAAAAAAGCAGAGCAAAATGAACTGTGGCTAACTCACCCAATTAAAAAACATCCAGTGATATAAATTTACATTTAGGCACCACAGTGTTTACTCTCATAGCGAGTGGAGTATTAGAGACCAAGAGGACATTAATGACATACTAAAGGCTACATAAGATCTTACCTAATGAAGTCATTGGCCTGACAGGCCAGGGGGCAGAACACTGAACTGAGGAGGTTGTTCTTGAGACTTAGAATTAAAGGAATTTATGCTAAATGAAGGTGTGCTAACTCACCCTTAGACAAATAGGAGTGGCTTGATCTCTGGCTAAAGGCATCATTTCCTGACCATGTCCCTCTTTCTCTGCTGGGAAAGCTTTTTAGGGAAGGGGGGAGGGTGTTAGGGAAGAAGTGAAAGAGACTGTTGAAACCTGTCAGATATGGTTCCAGATCAAGAAAGAGGGTTTCAAGACAAGTGTGTGAGGATAATTTTCATCTGCATAGGGTCGACATTCGGGGTCAGCTCTAGGAATATTCCCCCTCTGCTGGTACTTTTTATGAAGGGCCATGTGGGCAGAGGACTATAAACACTCTTTTGTTATTGGTTTTGTCTTATTACTCATCTTCAGTAGTGTTTTAAAAATTAAGTAGAGAATAAAAGCAGTTGTTAAAGTAAAACAAAACAAAACAGAAAAGCAGCAAGTTTTGCCTCCACAAAAGTTCCTAGTTTGCTTGAGCCTCAGTACGTGTTTGTTTCTGCTTCTTCTTTTCAGAATGAGGAAAATCTAGTATGTGCTTGTCCTACTTTCAAATCTCACAGACAAATCATGTTTGGATCCAGAAATTCACAGCTGGACAAAAGGTCGGCCTCAAGGTGAGTCAGATCTCAAGTCCACTAAAATTTGGTGCTGGGATAGGTTCAATCCCTTTGGTGCATTTGGAACAGTGTGTGAATATTTTTGAAAATGATAAATATGTGAAACTGGAGGAGTAGGAGGGCAGGGAGTTTATTAGGCCACTCCAAATCCTTACCTCCGGTGTTCAGAATCTGTCTGGAGATGGACTCATTAAGTAAGGCAGTTAAAATGAGGTCATTGAGGTGAGTCCTGGCACATCTTGGTATCTTCAGAAGAACAATCAGTATAAGGACAAAGGAAGGGTGGCTAGCTCTAAGCTAAGCTGGGCTTCAGAAGAAACTGTCTTAAGCTCAGACTTCTAGACGAGAAGAAAAGAAAGGCCTTTTGTTTATGCTACACAGTTTATTTCAGTTTCTTGTGGAGGTTCATAAGAGAATGCTGAGGGGAGAGTGGGTGAAGAAGTGTAATAATGCTGCCTGCTCTTCCGCACGTGGAAGGGGGTGCAAAAGACTGTTTCTGCAGTTCTCCAATGATGCTTAAATCGTGCCCAGAGCCCTTCATTCGTGCTGTAATTAAGCACCTGATGCCTTGTGAATACTTACATCTCAGAGGGTAGAACCGAATGGTTTTCCCACAGCCACTGTTTTTTAGTTTCATTGTAGTAAACTCCAACCCAGAAGAAAGATTTCAAAGTGAAGAAATCCTGAAAGTGAGAAAGCACAAATACATACAGTTCCCATCATATTCTTTTCATTGGTGCTATGGGAGTGCCTTTGAAAGATCAACTCCCTCTGTAGACATTTATTCTGGGCCTGACGTCTGCAGCCTCACCAAATGATTGCAAGATATACCTTAGCAATGGAGAGCACACACTTTCTGTTCTCGTGGGAGATTTGGAAAATACACAAATAACATGAGTAAAAAGATAGTGTTGAAGGGGCTCAATGTTGAATGTTGCACGGAGCCTCACACTGGCCTCTTACAGATGACAGACAGAGGATGTGGGTCGAAGCCTGAGTACAGCTCTCTCTGCTGGCCTTCTCCCAGTTGGCTCAGGTATATCAGGGAGTGGGCTGTAATCTGAACATTGCTCTGCCAGACTCAGTCCTCCAAGGGATGGAGGACCATGGACTGGAGGACCTCCCTGCTGACTGTGCTCCAGGTGGGTCAGGTAGAGTAGGCTGATTACAAGTGGCCATTTGTGCTGTGGGGTCAGCCATCACAACAAACGGGCAAACGGGTGCTGGTGTTATGGATTCAGATTCAGTCATGCAGCCACTTGCTGGCCCAGCAGACTCTGAGCTCCTGGTACTCAGATTTGGTTTGGCTTTGCCATCTCAGGAAGTTTGTCATGTCCAGCTGGTCTCTACACGGGGACCAGAAGAACCCTGGATTGGGGTCGGGGTGCTTCCTCTGGTCCAGATGATGCCCTTGGGAAATGCAGGAGTGATCCATTGTCTGGTTGATGGAACAAAGCTCTCCAGGACCTGTGGGAGAGTGCCAACCCCTGACACTATGAACAGTGCTCTGCTAAGCTTGCAGACAGGAGCCTGACAGAGTTGTCCTCTGAGAGACTCTACCCAACAGCGCCTCAAAACAGATGCTGAGACTCACAGCCAAACATTGGGTGATACTTAGAGAGCATTGTGGAAAAGTGGGAGGAGAGAGAAAAGAATGTGGAGGTGACAGGAGCTCCACAAGAAGAGCAACAGGCCCAACTAACCAGGGCCCAGAGGGACTTGCTGAGACTGAAGCATCAACCAAGAACTATGCATGAGCCAGACTGAGGCCCCAGACATATAGCAGGTGGACAACTTAGGCTTCATGTGGGTCCTCTTGTAAGGGAAGTGGGTAGTATATCTGATGTGGACTCACTTGCCAGCTTTTTGATCACTTCCTTCTAGCAGGCCTGCCTTACCAGGCCACAGGGGAAGAGGGCATTCTCAGTTCTGATGCAACTTGATGAGCTGGGGTAGATGGGAAAGGGAGCTCCCCTTTTCTGAGGAAGAGGCAAGGGGGAAAGAGGAAGGATGGACCTTGGAAAGGAGAAGGGATGGCACTACAACCAGGATGTAAAATGAATAAAAATAGTAATTAATATTAATTAATTTTTAAAGGAAAAGGAGTATGTAACAACAACAACAAAAAGATAGTGTTAAGTTTGAGACAAGAATGAGGTTTATTCGCCCCCCCCCCAAGGGAGGAGCAGCCTAAATAGATCCCAGAAGAGGACATGGCAGCCAGTCCTGAAGAGACATGATAAGCCAGGGTCAGATGGAAGTGGGGGAGGTCCTTCCCCATCAGTGAACTTGGAGGGGGGCAGGGAGATGATGAGGGAGGGATGGGGAGAGTGGGAGGCAATGAGGGAGGTGGCTATGGCTGGAATATAAAGTATATAACCTGTGATTAATATAAAAATAAATAAATTACTTAAAAAAGAATGAGGATTATTTTCAAAGAATCTTCACAGCTTTCTTGAATGCTAACTTTACTGTGGTACCTTGAGGCATAAAATAAACATATAATAAACAGTTCTCTATTGGGGAAGCACACAGTACACTAACTTTATTCTGACATAACTTCTGGAGTTATAAAAAATTTCCTCACATTGTCACTTGGTCTTCTAGACCAAGATGACTGTGCCATCTTCATGTTGGACTATGCATGGTTGTTTTGTCTTGTTTTGATTTACTTTTCTTTCCAGCTGAGCTGTTACTGAAAGTGTTTCCTTCTGAATTCATTACATACATTAGTCTCTCTGTCTATCTATCTATCTACCTATTTATCTATTGGTACTGCTGAGGACTGTAGGATATGTAGGACAAATGTTTTACCAGTGAGCTACATTCTTCAACCCCCTATATTTTTTAGAAAGGGCCTTGTTAAGTTGCGGAGGCTTGCCTTGAACTCACTCTATGCCTACACAGGACTTGAACTTGTAATTCTCTAGTCTTGGGTTCCCAAGGAGAAGGGATTTCAGGCCTATACTACCAGGCCCAGGTTCAGTAGGGTTGTTTTTTGTTTTGTTTTGTTTTTTCATGACTTTAATTTCAAATATTGTTTCACTATTTCTCTTTCTCATACAATACACACATTTACCCTATATTTTTCACATAAAGACTGAAACAAAAGATAAAACAGTTGTATTCTTCAACCACTGATCTAGTGCTGCGCTTAAGCAAATATAGGTGGCATTCAGTTTAACCAGAGTTAACCCCTTCAGGGCTCTCCTGCCTTGTGACGCACAGTCAGTCACAGCAGCTTACCATCTCCTCTCTCTCCATCCGTAGGAGACTGGAATTGAGAGACAAGCAGGCACGCTGACTCTCTCTCCAACTTAGCTTTTTCTTGGAGAAGTGATAACAGCTGCATCTGAACCAGACCCAGTCCTCTGGACAGGGATGATGAAGTCCTAGAGAAGGAGTGTCTGTCACTCTGCTGAAGAGGTTCACGAACCCTGACTTTGCTTTCCATTTTTTTCAAACAAGGAGCTTGCGTGCTTATGGTATGGTAACAATATTCTATAACAACAACTGAAGTAATTATAATAAAACTGTGAGCTGGAAACGCATACTTCTGGTATTATTTTTATCTGAACTTTAAGATTGCACACGCATCTGCTGAGACTGGTCCATCCTCACTGCTGAGCCATTAGGCTTCTGAAGTCAGAGTGGAAACACTCCTTTACATGGTTAGGTTCATTTTTGTTGTTGTTGTTGTTTTTGTTGTTGTTAAAAAGTCGCCCTTTCAAAATTTGTTCTCACATTAATCCTATTTCCATATAAAGCGATGGAATCTCACAAGAATGTTCAAGCTCTATACAGAGGTATGTAATAACACCTACAGCACTTCTGTATTATGCTGCACTTGATTATACAAAAAACCTCTGTCTGATATTAATGTAAGTTGTTAAATGTCTGGGACCACATCATGTTCTTAGTTCTGCTGAAGTCTCTTGCCTGTGAAGACTATGTCTGCTACTCACAGAAGCAATGCAAGCAAGGAGAGTGTTTTCCTGATTGTATCTGTGCACAAAGGTTAGGATAGCAACAGCTTACCTTTCTGCTGGATCATGGAAGATGTTCTTTCAGAAGATGCTACAAAAATAGTCCACATCACAATTAGTTCTTTCATACGGACACATCAACAGAATTAACAAAAGCTTCTGTTCTACAATAACAAATAATCAATTTTAGAGACAATGTTTTAAAAGGAAGTGGTTTTTATCGTTGTTGTTTTCTGATGATGGTACTAGAGATTCAGTCCAATGTGCACATAGTTGTACTCACAGCCAGGGAAGAGTTTTGATAAGTTCCTGCAGGCCTTCCCCAGAGGAGGATAGAGAGAAGTGCTAGGGTCACTCACAATTTGTAGTAAAAGTGGCCACCACGATGGTTGCAGCCATCAGGAGAAGGCATGTGACGCCAAGCACACTAGAGACGAGCCTCCATGGAGATGGTGAGACATTCTCTGAGAAGGAGAAACCAAAGAGTAGAATTAAAAGCAACTGGTAGATGGGACAGACAGGGTTGCTAGCATCAGCAGAGCATTCCAATGAATTCTGATTCCAAACACTTCTGATTCTCATAGTAAGCCTGTTAAACATCTTCACCCAAGGTTTAATGCAAACGGTGGCAATTTAGAAAAAAAAAAAAGCCTGAACAACAAAAATATATTTACTTACTAAACATCACATGGCAAACAAATGTATCTGGAATGTTCAGCGAACCAGTTTAATATTCCATATAGAAAATACAAATACCACAGGAGAAAGATAAACCAAAACATCAGTGAATAATTCAGAATTTGTACAATACAAGAACTGAAGTAAAAATCTTTTTTTTGTAATTTTTTTGGTTAAAGTAATCAGTTACTAGAACTAAGCCTATAATTTCTATCTGTGGTGTCCAAACCCTACTGTCTACCACCCTCTTTAGGGTGAAGAGAGAGTGTATGGCGGGGGAGCTGAAAAATAACCCGACTACAATTTGAAAAGATTGGTTTGTGAAAAGATTGGTTTAGCTCTGTACAGGTGATTGCATTCTGAATTAGAAAGTCAAATGAATACCATTTGATGAGTCCTTTTCCCTTCCATATTTCCTGACTCTGATCTTTAACTCAGTGAACATTTATCAAGGTTTAGAGAGTGTCACAGAAGTATGAGACTTAGTAATGGAGCGTTTCTCAGTGCGTGTGCCTGGTTTGCACTGGTCAGCTGAATGGCTTCTACCTTCTCTCTGCTGGAAACAGCCTGGAGCCAAGTCATGATAGACCCAAACTTCACCTTAGTCAGAATCTCTCATCTAAATATTTATTTATTTTTGTTTCCTCTTGCCTTGCTGCTAATACTCTATTCCAAATGCTCACCACTGACTGGACCAAATCTCCCATTAGTAGAAATAAATGAAGATCAACATACTCTAGGTAAACATTCTATAAAACAAAGTACCAAAGGCTTATGCAATGGGTTTTTGTTTTCTTTTCATTTGGGGATGAGTTTTCAGACTACCTGAATTCTATGGAAATTTTACTTCATGTTTTTACTCTCTTCACGTCAATGGTGTTCCTCACTAGGAATATCCCTGTCTTTCAAAAAATATGATAGGACTGAAGATGACAGTGGCATTCTGGTTCCTAGCACTTAGCCACGCAAGGTCTTTTTTTTTTAATTTAGTAATTTATGAATTGGCCTCAGCCAATTCCTAAACTCCCTTCCTCTATCTAAGCCTGGATCTTCCAAATATTTAAGGCAAGCCTGTGATGATCAGGCTTATTCCAGAAATAAGGCATAACCTATAACTCTATTAACTGCATGAAACCTTAACAAAGATTTTATTTTATCTGATACCCACATTGTTTTGGGTCCCTGAGTCTGAAGAAAATACATTTACCTTTTGTTTGTTTCAGGATATGGTGAGATTAAAAACTCGAAGAGTTTCCTGTGCACAACACCCTGGTCAGAAATTCATCAACACAACCAAATTCTCAGAGTGAGATTCCAAACCCCAGTGTCCTAGAAAGCTATAGTTAGTAATTTTTTCACACTTTAATTTCTTGAATTTGGTAGCCAGGGAATTCAGTTCCACCTTTTTTCACTTCTCAAAAGTCTATTTTTCTTTTCAAGGCTAAAAGGATTCTTACCTTAGCAGTGAAAGATCTAAACTATCTAGATTACCCTTTAAATTATTGTGGTATTGGCCTTTCGATATTTCTTATAATCTCTATTAAACTGATACTCCATTTTAACGTGTGTGTTTCTAACTTGATTCAGAAAAAGAATAAATGAAAGAAAGGCAAGAGAAAGAAAGAAAGAAAGAAAGAAAGAAAGAAAGAAAGAAAGAAAGAAAGAAAGAAAGAAAGAAAGAAAGAAAGAAAGGAAAGATAGGAAGGAAGGAAGAAAAGAAGGAAGGAAGAAGAAAGGAAGGAAGGAAGAAAACTTTCTGCCACTTTTTGCATCTCCCTAGTATACAACAAACCTTAACTATAACCTTAATGTTCAAGTCTCTCTGTGTTTGCTGAATACAATACCACACCTTCAGCAGTGATGTCATCTCCTGTGTTTTTGTGCTTAAGATGTTTTCGGTATTTTTGCTCGATGAATGACAATTCATTTGAGTTAAATGTATTCTTAATATTCTTCTTTGCTTTACAGTTCTTCTGGGAGTTCACATTTAGGTTAGAACAGGTTATGGGTGCTTCGTTCATCTTTATAAAGAGAAAAATGCTGCATGAGAGAAAATGCAAATATCAGCATATTATTTGGGAGGTGTATTTTAGTAAAAATGAATAAAGAAATGATTCTAAAAGCTTTTGTGTTGAGGAATAGATAAGCCCATAAGCTTTTATGAATGCATGCTTTCAACTTTGAAACCAAAAATATATGATAGCATACTGCCAAAACTTACAAGTAAATTAAGTGAATTAATTTCAGGTGAATTTGAAGTCATTAGTCAATTACTTTCCAAAAAACAACGAGGTACTGAGGCTCCAATCCAACACCTTGTGCATGTTATATAAGTGCTTTACCGGTGGGCTACATTCCCAGCCCCTGGTTTATATAGACAGATTCTCACTATACAACTAGATAGGCCTTGAATTTTTACTTTTCCTGCCTTTATTTCCAAAGAGGTGTAGTTCCAGGCATGTGTCACTATGCCTGGCTGAATTTCTTTTTTTTTATTACATTTTTATTTTATATTAATCACAGGTTATATACTTTGTATCCCAGCCATAGCCCCCTCCCACATTCCCTTCCTATCCCTCCCATCCCTCCTTCATCTTTTCCCCGCCCCTTTCCAAGTCCACTGATAAGGGAGGTCTTCCTCCCCTTCCTTCTAACTCTAGTTTATCAGGTCTCTTCAGGACTGGCTGCAATGTTCTCTTCTGTGGCATACCAAAGCTGCTCCTCCCTCGGGGGGGGGGGGGGAGACGAAGAGCCAGCCATTGTATTCATGTACAAAATAGTCCCTGTTCCCCTTACTAGGGTACCCACTTGGATATTGAGCTACCATTTGCTACATTCAAGCAGGGGTTATATCCATACATGGTCCTTGGTTGGAGAAACAGTCTCATAAAAGACCCCTGTGCCCTGGTCTATTTGGTCCTTGAGGAGTTCCTGTCCTCTCCAGGTCATACTAACTACCCCTTCTTTCATATGATTCCCTGCACTCTGCCAAAGGGTCGGCTATGTCTCTTAATATTTGCTTTGATACACTGCTAGGTAGAGTCTTTCCAAGGCCCTCTGTGGTAGGCTCTTGTCCTGCTATTTGTTTTCTCCTACATCCAATGTCCATCCAATTTGTCTTTCTAAGTGAGGATTAATCCTCTTACCCCAGGTGCTCTTTCTTGTTTATCTTCTTTAGGAGTATAGATTTCAGTATGTTTATCCTATCTTAT
>CM053761.1:15787082-15807541 GCA_028658305.1 Pachyuromys duprasi
TTTGTATATATGCCTAGGAGTGGTATAGCTGGATCTTGAGGAATCACTATTCTTAATTGTCTAAGAAAGTGCCAAATTGATTTCCAGAGTGGTTGTACAAGTTTACATTCCCATCAGCAATGGAGTAGGGTTCCTCTTTCTCCACATCCTCTCCAGCATGTGTTGTCACTTGAGTTTTTGATCTTAGCCATTCTGATGGGTGTAAAGTGAAATCTCAGGGTCATTTTGATTTGCATCTCCCTGATGGCTAAGGACGTTGAGCATTTCTTTAAGTGTTTTTCATATTTATCACCCTGCACAAAACTAAAGTCCAAGTGGATCAAACACCTCAACCAGACACCATAACACCAAACACATTAAATCGGTTAGAAGAAAAAGTGAGAACTCATCGGCACAGGAGACTACTTTCTGAACAGAACACCAACAGCACAGGCTCTAAGAGCAACAATCAATAAATGGGACCTCATGAAACTGAAAAGCTTCTGTAAAGCAAAAAACACTGTCATCAAAACAAAACAACAGCCTACAGACTGGGAAAAGATCTTCACCAACCTTATATCTGACAGAGGGCTAATATCCAATATATGTAAAGAATTCAAGAAGTTAAAAAGCAACAAATCAAGTAATCCAATTAAAAATGGGGTATGGAGCTAAACAGAGAACTCTCTGTAGAGGACTGTAGAATGGCAGAATTTCTTTTTAAATAAATGTGTCTTAGTTGGTTTGCATAGTGTATAGGAGGTTCCAAGTTTATCTGTAATACCACACATACACACATAAAATATTGAAGGAAGAAAGAAGAAAGGAAGGAAGAATGGAAGGAAGGAAGGAAGGAAGGAAGGAAAGAAGGAAGGAAGGAAGGAGGAACTATTGTTTTAATATAAACTAAAAAATAATCCAAATATCCAGGGGTCAGAAGCAGGCAGATTCCTGATTTTGAAGCCAGTAGCTTATCAACATAGCAAGTTCTGGACCAGCCAGGGCTAAAAAACTCCTTCTAAACAAACAAACAAACAAACAAACAAAAACTAAAACAAACTAACAAAAATAAATCTCAAAGAATTAATTAAAACATTTTTAAATAAAAAAAAACAGCTCATGAAAGTTTTTGAATATCTGTACTGTTATTCACAGAATATGACTTGTCAAATGAACTAATTACTGAACCAGAGAAAGGTCAGTCATAACTCTACACTGAAATCACCTTCAAAATTTCCAGGCTCAGCCTCCTCTAAGATCAATAAAGCTCCCACCATGAAATCCAGCCACTGCGTGAGGTGACTTTCTGCTTTTGCAGCTAAAACTCAGTGTTTCTGGCTATACCACTAGATAGCATTATTCAGTCTGTAATTAGAGCATTGGGCTAAGACATGTTTTTCACTCTTTCACTGAGGCTGTTATGCATTGGGCTAAGACATGTTTTTCACTCTTTCACTGAGGCTGTTATGAATGACTCTTGCACACTACCACTGTACTAGGTTAGTGTTTAAGCAAGTTCCATCAAGGGGGAAAACAGTCAACACAGATCAAATATCTAAAACTCAAAGTGAGAAGACAATTTAATTGTATGCTATTTCCTAATTTTGGTGCTCCACAGCAGAGCTGGCAGACATTGACCAGAACTCAGTCACTTGTTTGAGACTCAGCTTTTCAGAGTTTGCTGGGAAAAATTATTATTCCTGAAAGTTACCATATTAAGCTGGAGCTGGAGGTGTACTCACTTTGCTCTGTCACTGGTTCTGTAAACTGTGAATGAGAGTTAAATGAAATGAAAGTTTGCTTTCTTGTGTACTCTGGTTAGTGGTTATCTTCCCTTAAAATGTCTTAAGCAGGACTGGAGAGATGGGTCAGTGATTAAGAACACTGGCTGCTTTTCCCGAGGACCCAAGTTCAATTCCCAGAGCACACATGGTGGCTCAAAACCCTCTATAACTCCCAATCCAATCTATCCCATGCTCTCAAGAAGTTGCCTGTGGTACCAAGTACACACATGGTACATGCAGGCATAACAGCCAATATATAAAATAAAGATATAAAAAAAATTTTAAAACATGCCTTAAGGGGGATTTATTTCCCCAAGAACAAAATGTATTATATATTCCAAACCTTCAACTAGAAATAGTTAAACATACCTGAAGTAAGGAGGAAATTCCAGGAACTTATGGTAAAACTTTAATATGTGGTAATCAGCAGAGTCGGGAACAGAATACGTAAGACAGAACCAGGAGAAAGGCAGCTGCTTGCTCACACTTCACAGACCCCACAGCAAAGGCCTCACTGGTGCTTTTCATTTCCCTTTAGAACCCACAAGATGAGCGAGAGCACAGCTTAGCACTCAAGTAAGATCGCGCCTTCACTCTGCCTAAAATTCATGAGGCCATGCATTCATCCACCACTTAAAGAAAGGACACCATGCATTCATTCACTGCTTAAAGTTCAAGTGAGGCCATCCATGTACTCATCACTTAGTGAAGTGAGGCCTTGTATTCATTCACTGCTTGCTCAAGTGAGGGTCATTCATTCATTCCAGGCACAGCAACTCACAACAGGAAAACATTGATGAGATCAAATATTACTTTCCCATAACATTTTCACTAAGATTTTGTCATGTCTTATTCTCTGGAGACAAAGCTTAAACTCAATCTAGTCATAATGGCGTGAGAAAGGTGGGCATGTGAAGGGATGCCCATCCACCTTCCTTTGAATTTAACCAAATTTTAAACAGTTTTCTTCCAAGTCATAACTGACCGACCTTTGTGTGTTTCAAAGAATGTACCTTTGGAGTCTGTGCTTGTGCATATTTTCTATACCCTCTAAGATATAAATCTTCATCCTGTTCCCAGACTTATATCTCAGCAATGTCCCTGTGAAAGACTTAGGTGCTGTTCCTTTAGAATGCAGTCATTAAGGGAAAAGAAAGAGAGGGGGGGGAGGGAGGAAGAAAGGAAGGAAGGAAGGAAGGAAGGAAAGAAGGAAGGAAGGAAGGAAGGAAGGAAGGAAGGAAGGAAGGAAGGAAGGAAGGAAGGAAGGGAGGAAGGAAAGCTCTCTGCTCAGCTACAGGAAGGCAGGCTGGAAACACAAACATCTAAGCCATTGGCTGACCTCCTCCGAAATGCCTTCTGAGATTTTTCCCATGGTGGTGCACTCTGTTGCTTCTGCTTTTTTGCTTCAGAAGAATTGAACCCCCATTTATTTCCCTGATTTCAATCATCTTGAATAAGTTATTGCCCACTTAATTCTTCCCAATACAATGTTTCCCTGTAGGTGTACACATGTACATAGACACTATATACAGAAGCTCTGACTCATGCATCTTTTGTAGAACTGAAAGTTAAGTGACTAAGTGAGAGAAAATCAAGATAAAGAAAAAAGTGGAAAAAAAAAAACCTTTAGTGACGGTTATTCTCCCCAGTCCAGACTTTCAGAATCACCAAGTGTCTTGAGCATTCCAGTAATGAGAGCTCCAGACAGACAACAGAGTGGCAGGGGCTCTGAAATGCTCTGGCCCCAACACTGCCACCAATCGGCAGCATGATGGCATGAGGGGTCTATGGAAGAATCAGGCCATGATACCCTGAGCCACAGTCTGGTGGAAAGTTTAATATCTAAGCTGCCCTCACCCTACATCAAATTGTATATTCCTAACAGTGCCCCTTTAGTCAGTAGCCTGGGATACGGCTCAGTACTTGTGGCAGTGCAGCCTGAGGAGTCTGCCTCACTGTCTCAGGGGCTTCTTCTTGGGTGCAGCTGGAACAGTCTGGCCTCTGGAATTAAGACTGCAATAAAGAATTTCAAGATGAGTCAATATGACACAAACTTGGCCTGTTTGTTGATTAGGAGAAAGGGCACACATATTTTGAACTTCGTCAGTGAAAAGCGCCCCTCAGGGTCATCAACCATGGAAAGTGAGTTGGGGGCTTCTGGAGTTACACTATTTAAAGGAAAGAAAGAAAACACTCTGACTCTTTTACGTATATATAAAGTCGTAGGGTGATTTATGAGCTCACTGAAAGAAAGTTCCTGGAAAGAATCTCACCTGACTAGATTAGAAGTTAAAAGGCTGTGCAGAGGGTGAAATGTTGCAGATCCAAGCTTGTAGTGTCAAAATTCAAGCAGTAGTTTCTGCAAACACATACAAGAAAGGAATTTTTAAGAAGACAAAAACATGGATAAAAAGTAAAGTATAAATAAAAATATATAGATCACACACAAAAAATGTTGCAACAGATTTTACCAAGGCACCGTCAACTAGCCACCTTAACAATTCTTTTTTTTTAATTCTTTATTAATTACACTTTATTCACTTTGTATTCCTCCTATAGTTCCCTCCCTCCTCTCCTCCCAATCCCTCCCTTCCTCCCCATTCTGCATTTATGCCCCTCCTCAAGTCCACTGATAGGGGAGGTCTTCTTTTCCTTCCTTCTGATCCTAGTCTATTAGGTCTCATCAAGAGTGGCTGCATTGTCTTCCTCTGTGGCCTGGTAAGCTGCTCCCCTTCAGGGGGAGGTGCTTAAAGAGCAGGCCAATTAGTTCATGTCAGAGACAGTCCCTGTTCCCATTACTATGGAACCCACTTGGATACTGAGCTGCCATGGGCTACATTTGTGCAGGGGTCCTAGATTATCTCCATGCATGGTACTCGGTTGGAGTATTAGTATCAGGATAAGACCTCTGTGCTCAGATTTTTTGGTTCTGTTGCTCTCCTTGTGGAGCTCCTGTCCTCTCCAGATCTTACTATTTCCCACTTCTTTCATAAGATTCCCTGAACTTTCTAAGCTCTGTTCTCATTCTGGTAATTTATCTCTTTGCTGTGGAGAAGCCTCTGGTCTCATTTGTCAACTCTACCTGTAATTTCCTGTGCTTTAGGGTCCTATAGAAGGCTATTGTCTGTGTTGTCTAGAAATATTTTCTCTCTTGTATTCTCAAGGGACTGTGTGTGTGTGTGTGTGTGTGTGTGTGTATGTGTGTGTGGTGTCCATTTGTACTTTATCACTTAAAAGGTGTTTAGTTCCTTTTACACTTAACTTGGCAATCTTACATTAAACCCTTTGATGTATTTTACTCTTTGACACATTGATACATTGGAGATGTTGGATTCTGTTTTGATTTGTTTCTGTCATTTTGTTGTTATTCTGTAACAACTACAGCTGCAGAGAGCTGTTAAGTGGATCTAGCCTGCCACCTATTGTCTATGTGGAAAATAACTATAGTTATTTTAGAAATCCAGCCTTGCTGAGAGCACCACATCAAAGTCTTTGTGCCCCCTCCCCCCACCCCCCACCCTCGTTCTCGAGAAAAACCAGGAATGTTAAGCACACATAATTGTTCTCTCAAAGGACTAGATGTAAAACTCATTCTTCCATTCGGAAATCTGGCAAATGGAAGTGATTAATAGCCTGATGATCTGCGTTGGTTGGGCCAGGTCATATCAAGCTCCTACAATCAGAACCAGAGATGGCTAGTAATACACAGCAACCTCTATATCCAGAGGCTTCCCAAGCTCCCACAACCAGGAACAGAGATGGCCAGTAACCCAAAAGAGCTCTACGCTATCTGTCTGACTGAGATCAGGCCAGATCCTTCCTTACGTCCTTAAAATAATACAGATAGCCTATCTTTAGAACCCATCTTCTTGGAAGAGAAACGACATGTTCCTTGAGTTGAGTTTTGATGCAATAATGCTTTCATATGCACTAGAGAGTGTATTACACCAGGAAATTTTTTCCCAAATTATACTCTGTTTAAATATGCTGGCAATACACCACTTGGCATCAGATTCTCTGAGGTTTGATCCAGGTTTAGGAAGTCAATCTGAACTGAGTTTTCATTTGTACTGCTTCAAAGTTTGCTTCCCTGCCTGCCGTGACCATCAGCAGGGTCTCTAGCACAGCCTCCCAAACTGTAAAGGAAATTTGAAGGGCCACAGAGATGCTTTGAAAATTAGTTAATTAGAGTTACTCTGGCATGTCAAATAGATGATAGGTGATAGGTGACTTATTCCCTACAAAAGAATAATTCTGTTGTTGATAATCCAGCTGAAAGTACAGACTTAATGAGGAAAGTCAGAAAAAGAAGACATTCAATGTGTACAAGGAGATCCAGTGACCATTCTCCACTCCCAAGCCCACTTTCTTGGTCCTGACCTGAAGTTAGGGTCAAGGTGTGGTCTAGCTAATCACTGACCCATCATTCTCTGAGCTTGGTGTCATCCTAAAGTGGCGGTCTGACAGCTCCATGTCTTTAGGAGAGAATCTAGCCTCTCTATTATGGAACAATATACAGATATTATATTTAACGTATTTAAAAGAAAAGTTTTGGATGGGAGTCTCAGTTTCTCAATTCTGTCCATCATTAGAAGTGAAACTAGGCACAAATGTTTCTAACCTCTGTTAAACCTTTATAAATGGTTTAAAAAATCATTACTGTCTCCCCAAAGCATAGATGTAAAGACTTGTTCACCCACTTCACCTCTGACATGGATGGAAAATGGCAGTATCCTTAGAGCGGGTCCTGCTGGTAGAAAGGTGAAGGGTATCATGGAAAGGGAGATCTCTTGCTTTGTAGCTGGAATAGGGTAAGAAATCTCCTTCCGCAGCACAGCATGGCTCCTGAGGCTATGATAAACTGCTAACGAGGGTCCAAACAGCCAGGTCATGGGCTGAAACCATGAGTCAAAGAAAAGTTTTCTTCCCTATGTGGGGAAGAAGATAATAACAAATTTGGAAGACAAGTGAAAACAAAGCAGGTTTTGATTTACCATTCCACAGAAATGGATGCAATGAAGAGAAAAGGCAAAAATACCAGGTGAGCTGTTTCGGTACATGACAGTGGTTTGAATGTCCCCAAACTGGGAGAAATTCCTGTCCTCTTTTTCCATAGGCCAGCACATGGTCCCATCCCAAAGTTTCCCCTCCTGTTGATATAGGACACAGAGCCTTATGTAATGACACATTTGAGGCTTGAGATTTCCTGGTTTGCTGATCACAGGCTCGGTCAGCAAGCTTAGCAGCTTAATTTACCTTAACAGCTCCCAGTTCTGAGGTAAGCCAGCACCAGCTGCCCCAGTGGGAAAAGGGGCCTAGAGCAAACAACCGTCTGTAATTCAGATGAACTTTAAGTGCAACTCATACTAAAAACAGATCATAACAGTTTATTTCTTAAAACCTCTAAGTCAAGTATCTTATCCCAAAAGAATACCAACCAACATGGCTTCTTGAACCTATTTTCTCATTAAATCTTAGAAAGAAAAAGAAATATGACACAGTGCCAAGACAAGAGCATCACTTGGGGCTTCTGTTCCCTTCATTTGAGTTTTGATTTTCAGATGAAAGGGATATGCAAAGTAGAGGAGCAGGTGTCTCCCCCTTCCCTGGATCTCTTGTGCACACACCCTCTGGCGAGCTCCTTGTCTGCTGAGTGAGTAACGTCATGAGTCAGTCTGGCACATTGCCTGGCAGTGGAACTGAAAAGGATGTGAGTCAGCAGAGCGAGCCACATGGCGTTTGGATATGTGGGCAGAGAAATGACAACTCGGTAGCTGAGGGAACCAGTGACTAATGAGAGCAGAGCAAGGTCTAGAAGCTTCTTCCAGGTGACTTGAAAATCAGATAACTCAAAACTTGTGCTTGACTCTGCCCTCCCGAGTAACCTGGGTTGAAACAAGGTGCAAATGGGATCGTCAGAAGGGGAATGTAGACTCTGCCCACACCCAGGGACAAGGACTTTCCCTCAGTGTTTTGCTGGTGGGAAAGACCGACCAGGGCTTGCAGGTGACAGCTTTCAAGTTTTCAGATCAGTCTTGCCGATTAAGACCTTGCAGTCACTCTTAGAACCTTAACCAAAAGAAAGAAAAAGTAATTCTGGCTCTGCCTATCCGCCTCTGCAGCACCGTGTCCTCGGTGGAGCTGCCCGTGGCGGTTTCACGAACTGGAAACCCTGGCAGAGTGTGAGCGGTCCTTGTCACAGATGTTCTTAACAGAGCCTGGGAGAAAAGCTCTGGATGTGTCTGTTACATGATCCCCAGAGTTCTGGCAGGGGCTGCAGACCAACACCATCTTCTGTTTGCATTCTGGAATTCCATGTGCTTGCCTTCTATTGGTATGCGCTCAGATCCTTCGCTTTCCATATAAATAACTGCATTTCTAATTTTACGTTTCATGGACAAAAAGAGTTAAGTAAAAACTGAACATAAATCCATATAATGCATTAGGAATATTTTTTCTCATGACAGAGTAACCCTCATACTGTCACTGCCGAGTTAAATATAAACCAACAGGTGTTGCCTAAAATTAAATCTTAAAAGGAAATCTTTTGGATAATGGTTATCTACAGATCCCAAGTAACATGTAATGCTACCTGACATCTCAGTGTGTAACAATTCATTTAGTGACACAACAGTTTCTGTAAGACCTTTACCAGTAAATTGTTTAAGTCCTTCCCATCATTATCAAGTCTAAAATTTCTTATATATAAGGTGTTACAGATCTTTGTAGAGAATCATGACGTCCATCAGTTTCTACTGCCTTGCCGATATATAATCCCAGTAGGTGATGAGGAGGGAATGATAGCTAATTGATAAAAAAGTAATGATTATGAGCCTTTGCAGCAGCATTACTTAATGAACTATTAGCTTGCTCAGGTGTTACATTTCTTATACAATCTCACTGAGAGTCTCCAGAAAGCAACTTAAAGAGCACAGTTGAATCCTTAGTAGTGATAGGCAGACAGTGTACCCACAACCTTTTGTAAATAATTGAGGGTACATTTTTGGGGAGTTTTAAGCTGAAAGAACAATGGCAAATTTGTTGCTGAGTAATAATATATGATAAGGAAATATAAGGTGATTGCTTTTGTATGTTATCGGGAGCTATGTTTAAATTTTGTCCTTCTAAGGTTATTTACCATGAAAGTTAAGCACTCATTTAAGTATTGATTATATGAGCAGAAGAGGAAAATGTCATCCATATAATTAATGACCAACACCTCAGGAAATTGAGTCAGCACTGGCTGAAGTGCTTTATCTACAAAATATTGACAGATACATAATATTGGCTAATTTGCATCCCTGGGTAAAACTTTCCATTTATATCAGGTCATTGGCTGTTGGTTGTTTAAAGTGGGAACAGAGAATGCAAAACATTCCTTGTCATCAGGATATAAAGGAATAGACAGAGGGGGAAAACAGTCTTTTAAGTCGAGTATAATAATGTAGTGACCTCAGAGGAAGACAATGCAGCCAGTCCTGATGAGACCTTACAGGCTAGGGTCAGATGGAAGGGGAAGAGGACCTTCCCCTACCAGTGGACTTGGGGAGGGGCAGGAGAGGAGATTAGGGAGAGAGGGTGGGACTGGGAGGGAATGAGGGAGGGGGCTACAGCTGGGATACAAAGTGAATAAACTGTAATTACAATAAAAACAATTTTTAAAAAGTGAAGCCTAGAAAAGGGCAGCATTTCCGTGAGCTCTCCTTTGCAAAGGGCCTCCAGCAGCCAGAGGGCTCCTCCAGACAACAGAGGTTGTGTCTGAAGTTGCACAGTATGTCAGCAGCTTGGTGAGGAACAGGGGAACCTAGGAAAGCAAAGATTCAGGAGTGGGTGGGGCACCTATTTAGTAAGGGCAAGAACTCCTAAGGGTTTAGGGGAAGGGGTTGATGTGAGCATGGGCATCTCACAGGACTGGGACTGGCCATTGGTGATAAGTTTGTCAGATTCTGGCTGCAGTATGCAGAGGCACCAGCTGCAGTCAAGACCATATTCTTTGCCTGTTTTCTCGTTCTGCTGAGTGTTCCAGAGGACGTTGCTGCCAGTGAGTGAAATGAAGGGACAGACAGCTGTGGGAATCTTACATAACAGTGACCTCACCTCTCAGTTCATAGTTGTGGCCTCTATGTGCCTTAACAAGCCTGAGACAATAGCTGTGTGCAGAGAGGGAGGACCAGAGCCACACAGACCAGAAGTAGCCTCCCAAAGAGATGTAGGTGCAGATGGGAACTGACTGAAGTACAGTGGAACCCTGTGAATTCACAGCCCAGATGCCTGAAACTTCCATGAATCTCTGTGCTGTGTTCTTTGTATGGCAGTACTGAGGATTCCCCACTTTTCTCCTCAGCTCCAGTCACTCCTGTCACAAGCTGGGTCCCAGGAAGCCACAATCCTTCCACCCTGCTCTGTGTCCTTTGGCTCTATGGAGTTGTCTGTGGTGCAGTTTCCATGATCAAACCTGGCATCCTCAGTTGCAGGGATCTAACTGGAGGAGAGGGAGGTAGAAGCTACTGTGTCTAGAAGGTTGCAGCACTCCTTGTAGGAGGCTCCGGAGCTTCTCCTCCTCCTCTTCACTACCTCGGCAACAGCAGTCTGGAATTCCCTGGCCTTAGTTATGTCTCTTCCCCACCCAGGTTTCATCGGATTGGCAAAGTTATGGGAAAGCTACTGTAGGAGGACAGTGGCAGGGCTACCTGAATAAGGAGGGCAAGGTGACACCGAGGAGTGGCTAGTGATTCCCCTCAGTCGGCAGGAAGACCAAAGCAAGTCACTAAGACAGGATGTGATGGGCACAGTGCGGGATCTGCTAGGAGGTGGTCTCTGACTGCTCCCCTGGATCTAAGGCATTTTATGCTCTGAAGAATGTCTTTGTCTGAGATACCTCAAAAGCCCTCCATCATCCAGGATCTCTTTCCCCTTGAACTTTCTTTCCCATCTTTCCCGTGCACTTTACCGGAAGAACACAATAGAAGCATCCAGGGACAAGGTAGCCACAAGCACCCACTAACTTACTCCCCCCTGTCCCTTTTTAATTTATTGTTGTTGTTGTGTTTTAAGGCAGGATTTCACACTATAACCCACACAGTAGAATTGCATCACTGTCTTCTCTTCCTTTCCCATCCACAAAATGCCTTTACCCCCTCTTCCACTAGGTGGCAATCTGTGCTCATACCTGAAGATGCTTCAGCTACTCAGAGGCTGGTACACCATGTCCACTTCAGAGAACCCTGTTAACGGTAGTGGACAGACACATATGGAAGCCTCTGCTCTTGCCTCCCAGATCCATGTCCTCTACCTCCTGGGATGACAGCACCAGATAATGGTATTCTTTTAGGAAAGAGCAGGTTTGGTTTTTTCTGTAAATGGCAGGCAGTAAATGTATTCAACCTGGCAAGCCACAGTGTCTGTCCTTATGTCAAATATCAGTTCTGCATTCAATGTGACATCAAAAGAAGGTAACAAGCTGATGAATGGGATACCAGATTTGTCCTCTGTCTAGTCGTCTGACCCCAGATTAGGGAATATTCTGTGTACTGGCATTGGTTGGTACCCATCCCCCAGGGTGTCTTCCTGTTAAAGCTGTATGTTTCCAAGTCAGCAGTGGGTTCTATGCTGCCAGTGGCTTTGAGACAGCTAGAAATGACTGGCAGAGGTCCTGGGTTGAGGGCTGTCGGGTGTCTTTATTGCTATATAATAGATTCCTTGAATTCTGTGGCCCACAGAGGATACTCCTTGAAGTCTGAGGTGCTTGCTGAGAGAGAGGGGAAGGAGCAGCTTAGTTGAGAACTGGCCTCAGTCACTTCCTCTAGATGAGATTTCCACAACCATCTGGGGAACAGGAGATGCTGTCAGACAAAAAAAAAATGTCCTTGTCTTTCCCTACTAGCAAGCTCTCAACACACAAGTGATTTGTTAGGTCTTTGTTGCAATGTCTCATTTCTGGATATCTTGTCTGTCTGTAGCCTGTCCACCTAATAACCTAGTGGAAAAGTAGCTCATTTCATGATATCTCCATAATGCCTGATAAGCCTTCTGATAGCCCAGATCCAGAGGCTGCTCCCTGCCAGGGCCCAGATCCATGCTGGGATCCCTTTGGGGAGTTCATTTTCCCTGCTGCAGGTGGCTCAGGCTGGCTTCTGCTCAAGCAAGGTGATTCTCCATTTGGGAACTGCCATGAATTACACACAGGGCCATTTCCTTGGGCTGACGGTATGTCCTGGGTCATAGGGCCCTAGAGGCAGGTCCATGTTCTTCATGGATGTATGGTCTCTGACTTCTTCAAGCTGCAAGAGTAGAGATGAGCAAGTGTGGCAGAGAAGTGATGGGTCTGCAAGGACTTCGATGTTTATATGTTAGCTGTATTGATTATTTTTCTATTGCTGTGATAAACAGCATGACCAAGTTTAACGTACAGAATGAAAGGCTGGAGAGAGCTTAGAGTTTCAGAGTGATGAGAATCCATCACTATCACAGCAGGCACAGTACTGGAGCAGCTACTTTTTTTTGGAGGTGGAGGGGGTGGGGGTATTGGATCTCACTATGCTCTGGCTGACCTGGAATTCATTATGTAAACCAGGCTCTTCTCTAATTCATAGAGATCTACCTGTCTCTGCCTCCTTACTGCTGGGATTAAAGGCATGTGACACCAGGCCAAGCTGAGAGCCCACATCTTGAACCTCAAGCAAGATGCAGAGACGGAGTACTGACAATGGGGTTTCAAAGCCACAACCCCAGGGACATACTTCCTTCAACAAGACCACACCACCTAACCCTATCCAAACAGCTTCCACCAACTGGGGTCCAAGTATTCAGATCTCTGAGTCTGTGGAAACAGCCTCATTCAAACCACAACACTGGACGTTCATAGCAGCGTCTATGGAGGAGTTCATACCTACGTGGCAGGGCAGAAATGAAGTAATACCAAAAACATGACTGCACTTGCCGAAGAGCTTGTTGGGAGCTGATCTATCCTCCTAGGAAGGTAATATGGGACTGCCTTTGAGGTGGTTTACTTTAACACTTCTTTGGATATATTTTTTTTGGTAAGTTATTTGACCTCATTACATATGTGCACCATGAATTTGCCTGGTATCCCTGGAGGCCGAAAAAGAGCATTCTATCCCTTAGAATTGGAGTTAAGGGCAGAGGCGAGCCACCATATGTGGTTGTGGTTGCTGAGAACCAAACCTGCTCCTGCAAGAACAGTAAGTACCCTGAACTACTGTATCAACTCTCTAGCCCCAGGCGTTTGCTTTTAAACAATGGGCTCAAGAGCCCTGAGCTTTCATGGGACAGCAGCTGTCAGCCTCTTGGTCATTTGTTTTATCGCCAACTATTAAAACCCAGCCACATATGCATGTCATCTTCACATGATGCTTCTTTGGGCCTTGAGTTCATTGTTAAGTCGGGATATTTGACCATGGTCATAAGAAGTCCAAGGCCAAGTGAACAAAAGCATTATTGTTTCCTATGACAGTAGCAACAACAAATGAAATGTCTTTAGTCTTCTGGGGAACAGACTGAACTACATGACGATCTGGGGGTAAAAAACACTCTGAAAAACAGAGGTGACCTATCCTAATAGCAATTTCTTCACATGAATTGGGAGACTCATACAATCAGAGGTAAGTTTCAAGAACAAGATATGTGACAGGTTAGGGGCATTTGTTGTTTTCATGGTGGAAAAAAATCCCCTGGTAGTCCCACATGAGGGGTCCATCAGCAAGGCCAAAATGTGGAAGGTAGAGCAAGGTCAGAAGATTGGAAAGGAGGGAGTGTAGGCATATAGGATTCATTAAGGCCAGAGGCTGATCTCTTTCCAAAGGGTACAGAGCCCCTCACTCTACAGGGCACTACAAAGGAGATGAACATACCCACGGATCCTGGAACTTTGAAGTCAATGAACAGAAAAGGTTCCATGTTGATTCAGGCACTAGAAACTGGCAAGAGGAGCATCCTGGTTCCAACTGAATGACAGATATGAGAGAAAAACAGGAATGTAACTGACTTCTTATACTAGACCTCAGTGGGGGACTCTAGGACCTGGCTTGTGCAGTTCATGTCACCTGCAAAGAAAAGCTAGAATTGATAGGTAGCTGGGAATAGCAGAAGGAAGTAGTGGCTCTCTGCATATGAAGGATGCACGTATAATTAATTAATTAATCCATTCACTGTGAGTTTCTGGGTTAATGGCCATTCTTCCCCAAATTTATTTCCTTTGCCTGTCCTGTCTTATGCTTTGTATTTACATTGTTCATTGGCTGCCACAGTCTGAACAGCTTCTTTCTAGGAGCTTTTTCTCATTCTAAACCACTGGTTAGTTTAGTTTAGTCTAACCTAGCCTAGCCTAGCTTTGCTTAGTTTAGTTTAGTTTAGTTTTCCATCACACCTGATCACTTTTGGAAATGATTTGCTATCCCATCCTGTATCATATCCTGAAACCCTTCCCTGCCACCAGGGAGGTCAGCTCCTCTTCTGCCAGAAGGAAAAATGAGGTCCTATCCTTAACCTAGATTTCTATTCCATAGCTGCATGAGTCTTTTGAAGATAGGAGACATCCCTTCCTCCTTCCTAATAGTTGTCACATAGCAAAGGGGAGAAGAACTGTCAGTGTTAATGAATTATCTGAGGACCAAGAAACTAAGGACAGATTTTTCTCAGATGTGAGGTCTTCTCAAAGAATAAACTCATGTTTCCATTTTAGTCTCACCAGCAATTACTCCAGGTGAGAATCAGCCAACCCCTCTGTTCTGCTGGCAATCCCAACCCGCTCTCTCCTGCTTGAGAAGCATCCTCTGAAATGACAGATATTGAAGGCAGTATTTGGAGGAGGAAAGAAATAGATGTCTAAGGACTGAGGCAGAAAAATTGAACTTTTGCAGTCCTACTCTTGTCCCTCAATTGTAGCATCTTATTCAGAAGGCAGTTGAGATTCTGGTAGCAATAGCTTGTACATGCTCATTCTTGACAGGAGAGATATCTTAAATCTCGTCACAGACTAGTGATAAATTAGAAGGGAACACAGCAGGTTCCTAACTAGGAGGGTCCCATGATGCATGAAGTGGAGACAGCAGGATCACAAAAGAAGAACGTGATAGTTCCACTTTATGTGTAGAGGGAAGAGGATTCCACCCATAGACAAAGATAAAGAAGATTATATATATAATATATATAATATATATGGCCAAATGTTGCTTTTGCATCTGACCACACTTCCGTTCCCAGCACCCACACAACAGCTCTTAACCATCTATAACTGCAGTTTCAGGATATCTAGCCCCTTATTCTCCAGAGGCACCAGACATTCACACAGTTCACTTACAGACAAGCAGGTAACACTTATATGCATAAAATAAAAACGAACTAAGAAGCAGCAGCAGGAGCAGCCACCACTACCTGGGGCAGTGTTCTCACTGGACGCAGGTGGGACTGAGCTGCCAGCAGAGTCTACTGCTCCCATCTGCGCTGGCCAGAATAAACAAAGACAGCAGGGGCAGCCATATCACAGCTGTGTGTGCCCCTCTCAGGTCTCGAGAGGCTGAGACAGAAGGGGGCATATCTGCAACCCGACTCAAAACCTGGATAATCAGGAACCAGGTCCCTCTCTAGATAGGGCTCCTCTCAACTCCTCCATCCCCTCCCATCAGGCCCTGAGTCAGAGAGTAGAGTTCATCAGTACTACTTTATTCTGAACCTCCATGGTCTGCAGCAGGGTATGAACTGAGTCTGGAATGTCGGAAAAGCGGGAGGAAGATGGTAGATGCTTCATGGATGTAGAGACCAGGAGTAATGGATCAAGAGAACTGAATAACCCTTAGTGATGGAGGCTAGGAGAGGGTGATGGCTGGGTACAGGTCACTTAGGAGAACTGACCCAGATTTCCCTTAGATCTTTCAAAAGGAGTATTTACTTGCTATAGGTTGATGATGTTCCAGAGAGAAAATTCATGAGAATTCATCTGGTACAGCCACTCTCCCTTCTCATTAGCCTCAACCAGATAGAATCATAATACTGCCAACACGGCATTTCAAGTTCTTTCCTCTCTGTGCTAGTTGCTAGTTTCTTATCACCTTTTACTGTTTCTCTTGGTGCTCACAGGTGGAATTTTGCCCTTATCATGGAACTGCTTGAGCTAGAGATCTGGAAAAGAACATGGTTATGTAACCATACCAACCAGAGAAAACAGGATGACCAGATCAGATCTCCTTAGTCAGTAGGAGTGTGAAGTTTTCACTCCTGCATATATAATTTATCAGTATCTATGTCAGTGAGAGACAGACTAAGAAGAGCCAAACCTCCCTTAAGCTATTTGGCTGGGATTTGAATTCTGCTAAGACTATTAGTTTTGTAATAGTTATTTACCTTAATAACTCCTGTAGTAGGCAGCCTTCTCTAGGACAAAAGAAGGAATGTATCTGTGTGGTATGTGTAACAAAAAGAATTGTTTTATAACAGGTGACATTATAGATTAATTTGTGTGGTATGCATTAGGTAGCTCAGCAATGGCCATGTGCACATTAGAGAGGCAGATAACTTGGAAGCTGCTCAGTCTGAGAGACTGGTAGCTTCTGCAATGGCAATCTGGCAGTGAAATCTAGAAAGCCCTGGAAAGCTGCTGGCATTGTGTCCACATCCTCTTAGTACACATTATGAATTAGTGCTGTTCACCTTGATCAGAGTCACTTCTTTTTGTGTATCCGGAACTTGTGGTGGAAGGGAGAATATGTCACAAAAGTTTCTTCTGACCACCACATGGGCACTTTTGCACAAGTGCACTAGCACTCACACATACATATGATACATACCATGGTCACATGAGTGCACAACACATAGACACACACAGAGAGTAAAAAAGAAATTAAAAACAATAAAGTAAGGACCCTGTAAGAACCTCAAAGTCAGCTCAAGGTATCCCAAGACCAATTTCTCAGCACAAAGGCGATTTATTTGCCCCAGAGGGACAAAGGGCAAGGAACATAATTCAAATACAGGAGATTGAGGATGAGAGAGAAGGACGAAAGAGGGAAAGGGAGAAAGGGGAAAAGAGACAGAGAAGAGGGAAAGGGGTATGTGTTCTAGTGGGAGGGGCAAATGACAGTTTCTAAAGGTAAAATGGGGAAGCCCCAGGGTAGTATGACTAGGTTCCTCTTAACTGGGCATGTTAATTAGAGTAGCCAAAAGGGGCTTTTGGTTGATGAACTTCCAGACTTTGATAGCTGGACATTGGCAGTCATCCTCAGGAGGAGGAAGTGGCCAAATAATGGAATGGACCTTGGGGGATAGCTTTAGGAAGGTAGTTTAATGGTTTTAGCAAGGCAGAGGGAATGAAGGAGAGGGGGAAGCAAGGGTGACTCACACCGTCTTTGCCAGGCTCAGGCTGGCTAGACTCCCTTCATTCCCACCTTTTTGTTTCATTATTGGGTCACTGGGTGTTGGGTAAGTGGGAATCCTTCTCTATGGCTGATTCATGCTGACATTGAGGCATTATTGGGGGCTAAAGGAAGCTGGGTTTCTGGTCAGGATCATGAAGAGCAGGTTGTTTCATTTCTTGTACCAAAGGGAAGTGTAGTCTGTGAGGCTGGACCAGGATGTAGGTTTGGAGTAAACAGATGGGTTTCGAGTGAGTTGCTGGAGTAGTCTGTAGTTGATTTGAGATCTGTTGGAATAGAGGTAAAGTTAAGGAGTTTAGGAAAAAATACCTGGATGTACACTTGAAACTTTTAGGTTTATGGGTCTTGGTACTTGGGAGGAAGAGTCCCAAGCCCAGGGAAAAGGTCAGAGATTCCACCCTTAGGAATGGGCAAGAGGCAGGAAAACTTGGGCTGTTGGTTGGTGGGAGTAGTTATCTGGAATGTGTTTAAAAGTTTTTGAGAGGATCCAGGAAAATTTAAACCGGCTGTATCAGGTTAAGTGGGGAACAACTGTTATCTGAAAGTAGAGTTTGCTTGTGTTGGGGAGAATACAGTTTGAGGAGCTTTTGTTACATCAGAATAGTTTTTCCTGGAGTGTTCAGGTGGGTTCTGAAATTGAAATATCTTAGGAACATGGATGATTGGGGAGGCTCTTGGCAAACGGTGAGAGCGATGGTCTGTAACAGGTTTGGGGGTTGATGTGGAAAGGTTGAAAGAATTTGTTCAGTGTTTGCTGACATCTGGATAGTGAATTAATGTGGAGGAGTCAGTTTGTGGTGAATGTTCATCAATCACTGGGGCAGAGGAAAAGTAGGAGTGTGAGAAGTGAGATCAGATTTGTGGGGAACAGGCGATCTTGAGAGAACAGGAAGTGGAGGGTGCGGATGACTATTCAATTCCAAGGTTAGGAGAGTTTCCTGTGGTGAAGGAGGGTTAGGTTTGTTGTTATCTGAGTTATGTAGTAGGGTAGCCTGAAGGGAAATGGGGTGTGAAAAGGATGAAAGGGTGGCATGATGAACTGTCATGTTGGCACAATTGTTTTTACTGGCAATGGAGTCTAATGTGGCCATCTGACAGTAAGGTGCTGCCATCTGCATAAAAAGCATAAAAAGTATAGGCAGAAGTCACTAAAGGACCCTCTTGTATATGAGAGGAATGGGCAAAGAGATCTTTGAGAGTCTCTGAGCAAGAAAGAAGAAGATACGGAAAATGTTGTTGGGGTAAATGGATAAGCGTGGAGGGATTGGTGGGAGGACAGGTAAAAAACATGAGTGATGAGTTTTCAATAAAAGATGCTTGGGGGGATATAATCTGAGAAGGTGGAAGGGATTAGAGTTCTTTGTAAATTGGAGGTTGAGAGGGAGAGTGGTGGGAATAGATTGTGATAGGGGATCCCTTAGCTGATTTGTTAGGTTCCGAGATGAGCAGAAACGCAGTTGCAAGAATGTGTAGACAGGGAGGCCAGCTACAGATGGTGTTGTCTAGAGTTTTGGAGAGGAAGGCAACAGGGCCAAAGGTCAGTCCTAGGAAGTATACTACAAAGGCATAACTGCATTTTTTTTTTGGAAGTAACAAGACAGAAAAGTCTGCATAGATCTTAGAGGCAGAGGGTCAGCTTGAAAAAAGAGCATTTTAAGTTTAAGAAACTAAACTTAAAGAGGAAGGAGGAGGTCCAGACGTGTCTTGGTATGGGGGATGTATCAGAAGTATTTAGGGATCCAGGAGCAGAGGAAGTTGGCCATGAGGGCCAGGAGGTTTTGGGAGAGTGAGAGTGTGAAAATAGAAGCTGAGGAAAGAAAGAGAAGGATGTAGGACCGCCTGGGGAGCTGTTGTCTGAGTAAACAGAGAAAATGTATGCTAATTTTGGAAAGGACATTCTTAGTAAGGGAATAGAACCTGAGGGAATGAGGAGAGAAAGCCTTGAAATGGACAGGTTAAGGGAGGGTCTAGAGAGGTCTGGAGGGGTCTGGAGGAATGATCCTGTATTCTGTGAGCTGGGGAGAGGGGTGAGTGGAACCCCAATAAGTAGCATGGAGACTTAAGGAAAGAAATCTGAAACAACTTTTCATATACCTTAAATTACTTTCTTGGACCCATAAAAAACTTCCTTAAACCCCCATACCTTACTTGAGCTTTCATATTTTTAGAACTTCAGATATTTAAATTACTTTCTTAGACCTGTGTGCTTGTATTCGTTATTTTTTTCTTGACCTACATAATTTACTTGTCTGTTTTTCGTAACCTTCGGACATTTAAATCTTTGTTAGTGTGAAGCCTGTCAGCAAGGCAAGGAAAAGTTGACTTTACTTTGATGAGGCAGAGTACAGCAGTCAATCCAAAAGCGTTCACAGTTTGTGTAGACTACTGGACAACATACGAACTGGACTGACCAGGCAGCTGACGCCTTTGGCTGTCAGACTAGCTCTGAAGAATTTTTCCCATAAAGGAAGAACTTGGGAAAATTGACCTTACTTTGATGAGGCAGTCAACCCAAAAGTGTCCACAGTTTGTGTAGGTTACTTACTGACAGCAGGTGAGACAAAAGGCAGTTTATCCAGTGGTTAGTGATACCTCAGTCCAGGTAGAGTCATCAGTGTGGTGTCCCATCTATTTTCTTTGGAGACCTTAAAGTTTTCTTGTTAGGCGGTGGTCTCTGTTTATTATGGGAATTTTTTTGAACATTCTGAAGGTCATATTCATCAGATCTCTGAGGAGTTTGAGAACCAGTATTTGTTAAGTAGACTTGATTCTAGGCTTGACTTTAAGTTGGCTATGTGAAGTTTAAGAAGGAGAGAAGGTAGAAAAAAAAATGATTTGTTGAAGGGAAGTCGTGAAAGTGTAGGACAGAGTTAAGATAGAAGAGATTTGGGGGATTATTTGTTTGTGCAAGGTGCAGGAAAAGACAGAATAGACAGTTCTAAGACAGGAAAGGGTTAATTTGGGAAAGTGACTGATGAGGAGGGTGACATTTTTACTCCTTTATACATACCTTATCAATAGGTCAGTGTGAGACCAAATAGACAGGACTTCCCTAAGGGTATTTGGATAGGAGTTTTTTGTTTGGTTGGTTGGGTTTTTTTTGTTGTTGTTGTTGTTTTTTAATTTATTTATTTTTATCTCAATCACAGGTTAGGTACTTTGAATCCCAGGCTTAGCCCCCTCCCCCATTCCCTCCTACCCTCCCACTCCCTCCCTCATCTTCTTCCCAGCCCCTTCCAGGTCCACCAACTGGGGAGGATCTCCTTCCCTTCCATCCAACCCCAGCTTATCCTGTCTCCTCAGGGCTGGC
>CM053761.1:15808041-15880131 GCA_028658305.1 Pachyuromys duprasi
AGGGAAATTTCTCCAGGTAATAACTGGGTGTCCCTAGGGTTTTCCCACTTGATTTTCTCACCGTAGGAGTTCCGCTCACCTGGCACTCACAATGCTGGCGTTTTAGGTCCCAGAGTTCAGTCTCCTGGTCGCTGTGTTGTTTCTGCTCTCCTACTCCTCAGACACAGTGTTCTCTCGTGGCAGCCATCTTGGATCTCCCCTGGATAGGAGTTTTTAACTGCTGTTAAGAATGTTAATTTTCCTCGATTTTCATGATGCTTCCTAGTAGTCAGCTGTGCTAAGATATCTCATTTATAGCCACCAGCTATCAGAAACTCATTGAACTGGATGATGAACATGACTTTGAACTTTCTAGGACAAGCTCATGGGCACAGAAGTAGTTGAAGATGCTCCGCTGAAGAGTGGAAGGGTTATGTGGTCTGAATCAGTGCTGAAAATGACAAACAATTTTTTCCCATGGAGCAAGGTGTCCTAAACCACCAGAATGCATCTTCTGTTAAACAATGGACATTTTCATTATAAAACAAAGTGAACTGAATAGAGGAAGCCCAAGTCTGTTCACATATGTATTGTAGATTCTCATTTGAGTGTTCTTAATTTGATTATTAAAAAAAAAAAAACGGAGGGGGGGGGGAATATTCCTGACTGACAGATATGCTGTGTGTTGGAGTTCAGAGTTCAATCCCAACATAGCTAACAGAATAAGAAAACTTTTCAGTATAAAGAAAATCATGTCTGCTGTATTAGTCTGGGTTCCCTAGTGGAATAAAACTGATAGAATGAATACCTACATATCTATATATATTTTTATATAGATATATAGAATGAATATATAGAGAGATACATAGAAAAATATATGTCATTCTAATAAATCTAAAGTTCGCAAGGTTTTAATCCAGCTAGCCCAACAATGACTATCTAGAATTGAAAGGTTCAAGAACCCAGTAGTTCCGTCCGTGAGGCTGGATGTTTTAGCTGGTCTTCAGTGTATTCAGAATCCCAAAGAAGTAGGCCCTGATAACAGTGAAAGAATGGACTAGCCAGTGACAGCACGCTGGCAAAGAGTGCACAAGCTTCCTTCTTCCCTGTGTTTTACAGATGATGTCAGCAGAAGGTATGGCCCAGATTACAGGTGGATCTTTTCACCTCCATCTCAAAAGATTTGGATTAAAGGTGTATCTTCCTACCTCAAGGCTCAGGATTAAAAGTGGGGTCTTTCATAGCACCATTACTTAGTAAACTAGAAACTTGCTTTGCTTCAGGTATTACAATTCTTTAAGAGTTTAACTGAGAGTCTCCAGAAAGCATCTTAAAGAAAGCATCACAGTAGTGATGGGCAGACAAAACATAAATTTTTTATAAGTAAACAAGGATATAATGCTTGTGATGTTTCAAACTAAGATGATGGTGAATTTGTTGAGTAATAATATACCCTAAATAACTATGTGATTGCTTTTGTATTTTATCTGGAGCTATGCACACATTTTGCTCTTCTCAGGTTATTTAAACAAAAGTTAAGCACTCATTTAAGTATTGATTAGATGTACAAGAAAGGAGGATGTCATCCATGTAGTGAATGGCCAATACGCCAGGAAACTTAACCAGTACCAGCTTAAATGCTTTACCTATATAACACTGATAAATAGTGGGGCTATTTTTCATCCCCTGTGATAAAACTTTCCACTGATATTGAACCATTGGCTACTGACTGTTTAAAACAGAAACAAAGAATGTACAGCATTCCTTATTAGGATGAAAAGAGAGAAAAACAGCCTTTTAAGTCAAGTATAAAATTAATGCTCTTGATGAACCAGAGTAGGATCAAGGGAGCCCTGGATAGAGAGAGCCTCATTGGTTTTAGAATTGCATTTATGTCCCAAAGATCATGGAAAAGTCAAAATTTATTTTTGTCTTTTATGGGCTACAAAATTGGGTGTTTCATGGACTAATTGAAGGTTCTGTGTGTTTTAATTACAGTTGTTCCTATACTAGAAGTTGGGCCTGTTTCAGTTTTTCCCCATGAGGGCGCCATTGATCAGACTACACTGTGACACTCTGCCATGCAGAAAAACAAAAAAATCTAAGCTCTGGGGTAGTGGAGCTTTACCTGGCATTCCTTGGAACTCCATGCTTGGATGTGGGCAACAGAAAGTGCTGCCTAGCAGTGCCTAGTAGGAGTGCTCTGAGTTACCACCAGATCTCATGACAGGGTAAGCCCTAAAGGCAGCTGGCTCAGTGACCACCAGGCTGCCAGAAAGGTTACAGAGTTAACTTGGCCCACCCTGCCAAAAATCTGCCAAGATGTGTGGCACAGATAATTCCCTTCCTGCCCGTCTCTCTTCAATGATTCTCTTGATAGCGTCAAAGCAATATATTACTGCACTCAGCTGCCAAAATAATCTGCAGGGATTTTATCTCCCCCTTCCATGGGCTGTTTACTTCAGTTCTCATCATCTTCCAGTCATTGACATCTATGGTTCCTTGCTCAGGAAAGCAAAGAGTAAATTCCACAGTTACTTGTACAAAGCCGCAGAGCTGTTGCTGAGTATTTTGCTCCTCTGGGTCTTAGCATCTCAATAACTGTATAAAATGTTGTATATTTTATACAGAGGACTGAGAACCCATGTTTATTTCACTCACTTACGGCTGAGACCTTCTGGGGGAGAGGACCAGTCTCCAGCCGCTGTTTTCATTCAAAGAAAAATTTTCACCTTCTCCAAGAGTCGGGCTCCTCATGGTGGGCGCCAGTTGTGGGGAGTCTCTGTAAACACCCCAGCCAGCAAGTGTTGATCCAGGTGAGGCAAGAAGAAAATTCAGTGCAACAAGACTCAGTAGCCAGTGCTGGTTCAAAATCTGAGAGGTCACCAGGCTATAACCCACCTTTTTTCCAGCCTTCTGGAAGAAAAGATTATATGTCTCTCCCTTTGAGAGACAGCCTTGTTAAACATTCCTGGTTTCCTTAGTGCCTGTGAGCACAAGTACCTACATGCCTCCTACAAACTAGCATTGTAATTCATAATAACATAGATTCTTACAATAAACTAACCATGTGGATTTATAAACATCAACTTATTGCCATGTAATTATTAATTTGAATTCATTTATTTATAATTGTACCACAATGGATATATATATATATATATACACACACATATATATATATATATATATATACACACATATATATATATATATACATGAGTCATAGAGACCTCCACTGAGATTTCAAAGGAAAGCCTGGGAAGTCAATGTGTAATTTAAGTGGCCGCTCTGCAGGTAATCCATAAAGCTCATTGAGTTCCAACATACAGTGGAGAACTCTGGGACTTAGAGACAACAGGAACATGAAATACCTATCAGGAAGAGCACGGGCAGTGAACAGAGCTAGGCCAAGAATGTCATCTGTGCTACAGCCAGGAGGACTGTTGGGGAGGACTATCCAAGCCTCTGCTTTAGGTTAGCTTCTCATTGCTTTTTCAGTCTTTCCTTTGATGATGTGCCTTGTCTTTGTTTTGTTTTTTGTTTGTTTCTTTTCTTTTTTGAGACAGGGTTTCTCTGTGTAGTCTTGGCTCTCCTGGACTCAACTGGTAGAGCAGGTTGGCCTCGAACTCACAGAGATCTGATCATTGTCAATTTTATCTTGTAAGGACATAAATTCCTTTTCCCCTTTTTATGAAAGCTCACAGATGAATTCCCCTTGCAACTCTTGGGAGCAGAAGAAAGACTTTCTACTGGCAGAGGAACTGTTAAGCTTTGGGGAAGAGATGCTGTGTACAGACATGCGCACTTAAGGATCAGAAGCAGAGTGTCATAGTTTGGATCTTAAACGTCCACCAGAAAAACATGCTAAAGACTTGGATCCAGCCTGTGTCACTATTGGGAGGTGTTCTAATGTTCAGGAACTGAAGCGTGAAGTCATTAGTTGCACCTTCTTGAAAGGGTTTTTGGATTCTGGCTGCTTCCTCTTTTTCTGAGCTCCATGGCTGCCATAAATACTCTCTACCATACTCTCTTGCTATGATGTTCTTGCTAGTCTCAAAGCAGCAGGACTAAACAACCCATGAGCCAAAGTCAATATTTCCTCCTATTGGCTAGTGTACTTCCAATGATTTGTTACACTGATGAAAAAAGTAACATTTTAACTCAGAATCATTTCACTGATATAAAAGTACTCTTTGGTAGAACAATTATCGCTTAATATTTAAATATTTAATGGAGAAGAGTATAGAGCAACTTAAAAGCTGAAGTGGATGTGCTCTGACAGCAAGTAAATCCACATGCTCATTCATTCATGCCTTTGATGCCTTTCTTCTAGGCACTTGCTGGTTTCAGCATCACAGAGACTAATAACACATGGTTCCAGGCAAAAACTAAGATGTAATCTAGGAAGCAATTTTGGTTTAAAAAAATGAAAAAATACACGATGCTTTGACAGAAGTATGATGAGACAGGCTGCGGTGGCTGGGCTAAGAATTAATTTGTAGATTGTCCAAAAGAACATTGGAGAAGATAAGGAAACTGGCAGTAATAAAATTCTGAGTCACACAAATATGGCTGGCCAGAATAAAGATCATCTCCCAACTCCTTGTAGCCACATGTAGCTATGTTAACAGGTTCTATCTAGCAGACACAATGCAACTCCTTAGAAGCCCCAGAGAACCTGAAGAGAAAGCTGATCTACACCTGATCACATCCTCCGTATGATCACATGATCAGGCAGGCTGTCTTGGATGAGGACCATTCACGGTTGGTAAGGAGTAGAGGCAGACCTGAATCCAAACCTGGGTTTTTACACTAAGGCAAAATAGAGTACTATGTATGACAACTACTATATCATTTTAGGTTTTTCAAAACCCTCATGTGAAGGTGCTCCTGAAGAACTCCTGAAGGCAGGGGTGGAAAAGAAGGCCAGTCTGGACATGAAACAGCATAATAGGAGGGCTGCTGATGTGAAGTAACCTGACACGTCTGGGACAAGAAGCAGAACCATCCCAGGGGAAAGAGGTCATCAAAAAAAAAAAAAAAAAAAAAGGAAAAAGAAACATTTAGTGGTGTCAGTATTCTCCCCTTTTAAAACTCACCGAGACTAACTGAAACATCCAAATATGCCTTGACCACGGTGAGGATCCGGTATGCACTCTGAGGGGAGGCCTGAGTTTAAACTCAACCCTATGGATTCAACACAAGTACTTGAAAAATATTGGCCATTCTCCTCTTACTATAGTCAGTACGTTATTTACCTCAAGGCTTATAGTCAAACACATACTGTCAACTAGTACACTTTCTATCTACAGCCCTCTATAAAAAAGCAGAGCCTCTGCACTGCACTGCAGAGGGAGTTGGAAATCTAGTTGACCAACAAGGGTCTGTTCTCTGTAACTCTACACACCCAGTGCCCCAACCCTCTACAGTCCCCTCCTTGCTTACCCAGGGCTAATTAAGGAGGG
Organism: Pachyuromys duprasi; assembly: GCA_028658305.1. Classification (NCBI taxonomy): domain Eukaryota; kingdom Metazoa; phylum Chordata; class Mammalia; order Rodentia; family Muridae; genus Pachyuromys; species Pachyuromys duprasi. Next base: position 15,813,489 of record CM053761.1, read on the forward strand.
TGGGTCTCTGAGAGACTTGCTGGTTATGGATTTCAAGAAGGCAAAAAAGGCGGGTCAGGGGTTAAGACATGTATTGCTCTCACAGAGTTCAGTTCTCAGCACCCAGGTCAGGCAACTCACAGCCACCTGTAGCTCCACATCCAGGAGGTCGGATGTCTTTTTTTGGCCTCCGTGGGTACCAGTGCACACAGAGACACAAACAATAAATCTGTTTTTAAAAGTCAAAAGGACTTTTCCCAGGCCATTACCTGGCTTATGCAGGGACTTAAACTGAGCCCAGATGGGAGAAAGAACTGCTGAGCAGCAGCTCTGGGTCTGACGACATTGAGCTGAGAGTAATCTCTTGGAAAGGCAGTGATTTACCTGCCATCCAGGACACTACTGGATGGAAGTTTATGGTATTTGTTCACATGCACACAATGTGTCTGTCTAAACATTTTATATTATCAGAATATTAAGAGGATATTAAAATATGTCTGAAAAGATTTTATATTCTGTCCTAGTGAGGGTGAAACACTACGAGTTTAGTCTATCTCCAAGCTAGCTCTCACACCCTGCTGTGGAAGTGTGACCTCCAACAATACCTTTGATAAACTGCTGCTACTAATGCAAAGAATCAGCTGTTAGGGGCCTAACAAAGACCATGCACTGCTGAGGTTCATGTCAGGTTTTTCCAGGTTTCCACTCCAGCAAACTCCACCTCGGTTTCCCCAATCTAGCCACATCCTGCATTTTCCATTATGAAAAATGACTGGGGAGAAGATTCCTGACAGCCAAACTGTTGACATCTTTCATAGGTAAATTTTATCTTTGTAAGAATGAGCCTCACACAGAATCTAGGGAAGAGGGAGTATGAAAGTGAAAGAGGGACTACAAGAATCTAGGGGGATAAGGAGAGCGTGCAGTGATAAGAGCAAGAAAGGAGACAAACAAGACCAAATTATATAGAACTTAAGTGTAGATGGGCATATCACAGAGAAATCTAGTACAATGGCGCAATTAATGTTCCCCAAGAAGGAAAAAAATGTGTTTCAATCCATGAATTACCTATCCATAGATTCTCAGAATAATTTTTAGGAGCTAAGTAACTTTATTATTGTGTGTGTGTGCACATGCGCTTACAGACAGGTATCAGATCTCACCTTCCACTATGTGGAACTTGATGGAGCGCAGATTGTCATGTTTGGCAGGAAGTTTCCCTAACCACTGGGCCACCCTGCTGGCCATGGAGCTACCTAAATTTAAAGGACGGTCCTATGCACTTTAAGTACACCGCAGTCACAAACAGGACTGCAGTATAGATGACCCCATGATGCTGAACATGCACAATGCCACCGGTTATCAGTCACCGATGAACACTGCATGCCTGCCAAGGGCATGGTAAAATGCATCACACAATCACTTCTCAGGGTGACCAGTTCCTGCCACTTCATTCATCCATGGAAAATGCTTTGGTCATGTGTGTTCATGAAGGACCAAAGCACCTAGAACCGTAGGAACCGTTAGAAGTAGGGCCTATAACACAAATGGGCGAGCAAGTTCACAGTAACAGTGTCCTGGTTTGGGGGTATAGGCTCAGTATTCCTATCATTCATTTGTTCGTTTGTTCGTTAGTTGACCCTATTATTCAGCTAGCTGAGAAAAACAAGCTGTTTTCCAGCTGCTTCCAAGAGAACAAGCTACAGGCTGGAACTGATCTTGGACCTTGCACAGAGATAACATTGAGGCAAAGAGGGGGTGCACATGTAGGCAACAGATAGCACTCAGAAAGAAAATAAATCACTCAGGGTGCCCTGAGGAAAAAAACTAAATTTAGAACCAGTGAAAGGTATGACAAACCAACCAGCTCCTGAAAATAGACTGGGTTCACACACTTAAAAAACATTAAAATGAGCACTTGATACTTGTTTAAATCTTTCAGGAGATAGATAGTTATGGTTTACACAGAGGGCTGGGGATACAGCCACATGACAGAATGCTTACCTAGCACACGTGAGGCCATAAGTTCACGCCCAGCAGTGAGAAAAAAGTTACAAAAGGAAACCTGGATAAAATTAATCAACCAGGTTATTTTCCAAACTGCCTGGATATTTTCATTGTTAAGCTGATTTAATGTTATCTCCCCAGCCACCTGTATCCATTCTCCTCTGCCTCAAAGCTTCAAAACCATCTCATGGCCATTACACCTGGAATTATCTTAATATTCCCAAAGGGTCAATTCCCAAGGATCAGTGCAGGGCTCAGGAAACAGCACGTGACCCTGGGGCGTCACCTAGTGGCTGCTATTAGCATGCCACACTCTCATCAGGCTGAGCATGGATACATTAAGGTGTTTTGTTACTTTGTAATCTTAACCTCTAACTATACTTGATGCTTTCAGGGAAGCCGGGCAATTCAGCATTATAAGAACAATAAGCCACAGCCTGGATGCACCACCACTGTGTTCTGCTGATGGAGATGTCTACTCTAAGGAGATGTCTACTCTAAGGACGAGTCTGACTAAATGTTTTGTCCATTGGGGAACCTGCCGCAGTGAGAAAATGAACCAGTCAAAAGAAAATACTGCCCTTGGCAGACGTCCAAGCTTACCCTTAGAGATATATATGGTTGCCAGGACATTTCCCATGATGCTTTCAGTTCACAGGAAGCCAGCAAGGGTCTAAGGGAGTTGAGCAGCTTCCTGAGACTGGGGGAAGCTGTTACGAGGTGTTAAGACACTACGTTCAGGAAACAGTACCAAATTCTAAGCAGGGCTCTGGGGGCTAAACTTAGCTAATTAAAATTATGCATCTGTAAAATGGTGCTGATCTAAAACAGTAATGACCTATCCAATAATAAAAATGTTTTTTCATCTTAAAAACCCAGCAAAAAGTGGGACTAGAAAAAGCTAGAGCTTTGGAACATTCAGTCTTATTCCTCGGTGGTGGGTAATAGCTTCAATATAGTTTTCATCTCAACAGCAAAAGCATCAGCTTCTGCTTGGCTTTGTCAGGTAATAGCACACTGCCATTTCAGTAACCATAGGCAATCCATTTCCAATGCACAGACCAGACACTTCAACGCATTTCCATTTTCTACTTTTTGAGGTTCCCCCCCCCCCTTTGTTCTGTTTTCTGGGCCAGGCTTCCCTCTTTTCTCTCAATCCTAATTTTCCCCATCACTTCAGTGGGCAGTCTGACTGTTGGTAGACTCTTGGCATAGATCTCTAGGATTTTCTGGTTCCTTTCTGATGACTCAGTCTTATTTCTTAAAAACAAAGAGGAAACCACCACCTGGCTGTGGAGTTGCCAAGAGATCAGAGGGTTAGAAGTGAGAACTGAGGGTTCATTCATGTCCTGGATGTTTGTGTTCTGATTTTCAACCCTACAACCTGGCCACACAGGCTTCCTAACTCAATCAAAGACCCATATCCCCATATATAGCCAGAAGATACTGAATGTGTCCTTGACCCCAGGAGCCGCACTATCTCCTGCTTTGGAAGATGTTAGCATCTTGTGAAGCATAACAGAGAAAATAAGTTGTGTTTGGGACCTGCAGGGAAGCCTGGAGCAGAAATCAGACTTGAAGGCTCAGCAGAATCTTCTGAGGCACTTGCTCATAATTAGCCCGCCTACACAGCTGCCAGCCAAATCTGGGGCGAGGCCCAGCCATTTGCATTCCTGCTTAGCACACTCCATACTAGCCCTCCCCTGTGAGGCACGCAGACCAGCTTTAGGAAACACATGAAGCAGTGACTGGGCACTTAGGTATCAGGCAGAAAACCATGCACACAGAAACACAAGAGGCACACTACGCTGTCACATTCACTCACGGGCAACAGCTAAACAAACGCACACACATCGGACCCACATGATCTCACACTGCCAATCCCTCGCTCACTTCAAGTTCTTCGAAAATTCATTTATCCAAATAACCGTCATTCAAATGAAAATCAAAAGGGGAAAAAAAGTGTCAATTCTGAATTCAGATGGATTTTTTAAGGTAAGCAATTATTTTATTTCCCTGGCCTGACAGCATTGACTTCAAAGTACTAGAACCTGCAGCCAACAGGGCAGATGTACAGATTGCTCCCAGCTGGGAGGACACTGCATTTGTAGAGATGAGTTGAAATGTCACATGTGAATGCAATTCCTGGTCCCGCCCCCTCCCCACATAGTCCCGAAATGAAAATGAATGAGTAAACCCCCCCACGAACCGCTGGAGTCCTCACTCCATCTTTTCTGAATAGCAGATGCCATGGAGGGAAACAGCTGGCCATCACTTAGCATTCGAGTGCGTGTGAGACTGAAGAGACCACAGCAGGGTGAGGATGAGTGGCAGGTGTGCAAATCTAACTTATGTAGCCCCGGCCCTCCACACACAAGACACTCTATCCCTGTACGTGAGAAAGGTGAAGGAAATGCTAGAGGACTGATCCTGAGGCTCCTAAAATTCCAAGGTACTCAGGGGATGAGGAGCAGAGAAGTTCAACCCTGAACTCCAGTTTAATGCCATCCAAACTACTGGCAATCGTAACCACGTTCCCGCACAACCCTATTTTCTAAGAGAACTCCATCTAAACATCTGCACAAGTGTCCGTCCACTGCCACAGCTGCGGCGGTGCCGTGACACCAGGGTGGAAGGAAAGGACTAGGAGAGGGAGGAGTCGAAGACAGAGGTCAGGGGTCACAATGCTTCAATGACAGTGGGCATCTTTTGGTCCCTTAGGTATGGTCCCCTACAGCTCCTAAAGCATTCTTTCCCCTTTCCATGTGTGGCCTATACAAATGCCAAACATCAAACCTCTGCGAAAAGAGACGGGAGTTGCTGCTGAACTGTATTCTTCGCTGGTGGCCACCCGCCGCCTTTCTCCCAACCCTCTGATGAAACTGCACAGGAGCTCACAAGCAAGGCTGTGAATTATGTTGTCACTATCTGGCTCTCACAGACAACCCAACACAAGTTCCTCCTGGGCTGAGGAAGCAGAGAAAAATTAACAACTGAGCTTGTGAAAAAAAAGACGACAGTGTGTGCGGTGTGATGTTTTCCGATGTCTTCACCTGCGCGTCTCCTCCACGGTCGGGAGCCCTCCCTCTGGTCCCCCAAGTCCCACGCACACCCCTCCCCTACCCCCGAGTCCAGGTGCTCCCATCTGCTGGGCTTCTGCCTCATTTCCCATAGACGCTTTCATCACTGTAGGCCACATACAGAAAATAGTCTTCCTCATGGTTGTCCTAAAGGAGGAGATGAGAAGACAGTTCAGAAAATATTAAACATTCACGTTCGCTATCTCTTCTGAGCCTTGAACAATCTTGTAGGGGAGGCATGGAAGTCCCCCCTCATTAGTCCCCTTAAAAAATGGAACAGGGTTGGGGTTACAGCTCAGTGGTAGAGCACTTGCCTAGCATGTGTGACACCCTAGGTTCAAGTTCTAGCAGTAGAAAAAAGAAACAAAACAAAACAAAACAAAATAAAGAATAAGAGGTATCAACTACACACTGACCTCTGACTTCACAAACACAAGGTTTCATACAGAACATATTATATCAGCAGCAGCAGAAAAATAACTCAGGTAAGCCTCACTTTTAAAAAACAGTCATTCTACAGGCAGCTTGAGTCAGAGACATTTCTTTTTGCAGCGGTCAACAGTGACTACGGTGAATGTTTAAAGCCTGGTCACACACAGTTCATCTAAATTGGCCCCTCCAGAGGTCAGGGAAGATGAAAGAATGTAAGACCCAGGGGAAGGGTGGTGAGAAGTATGGAATGCTGACTTCCAGGCATAAGACCACGGCTGCAGTCTCGAACTCACAAGCAGCTTTGATCATCTATCTGCACCACTTCTCCACAACACTGAGCCTATTAACACTCCATTGTGAACGGGTTTCTGAGACCCCAACCCTTTCTGAGGATCGACATGTAATTCATGTTTGATGGGGGAGGGGAGTCATTCTCTGTAGTGGTATAGACACAGGATAGGTGACCATGCTTCTATAAGCAAACTTTTACCACCCTCCTATAAACAAAAATTCATTTAGTTAACAAAAAATAGAAATAGGAGGTCTACCTGGTAAGATAAGGAAGAATGGGAGGGGAAACAGACAAGGTAAGGAACAGGGGCAAGGAGTGCGTGACTGAAATATGTACAAGTATGAAAACACAAGCAAACCAATTATATAGATGAATATATGCTAATAAAAGACCCTGAAAGAAAATCTGCTGGGTGTGATAAGCATGTTGGAAGCTGAGGTAGCAACAATGAAGCCTGAAGCCAGCCTAGGCTACATGGCAAATTCCAAGCCAGCCTGAGCTTCATGTCAAGACACTGTCTTAAAAAAAAAAAAAACCCAAAGTGAAACAAAACCAAACAAAAGGTCCTCAAAGCTTAACAGGGATGGATAATAAAATAAATATCAAAACAAACAAACAAAACAAGTACAGTACAATATAGAACCCTGGTAAACAGATCTGTATTTTCTTTTTATTTTGGGGGGGGGGGGGGTTCTCTGTATAGCCTTGGCTGTCCTGGACTCGATTTGTAGTCCAGGCTGACCTCGAACTCACAGCAATTGACCTGCTTCTGCCTCCCTGAGTGCTGGGATCACAGGCATGCGCCACTGCGCCAGGCTCCAGTCTGTATTTTCAGTAAAACTTTTTTAACTTTTTGGCATGTTTTCAACACTTTCACAAACAAAATATTGAGATACAATTCTCATCTTGAAAAAAAAAAATTATTCTAGGGCTGGGAGGATCAATCAGTAAAGGCTTGCCTTGAACGCCCAGAGGACATGACGTCAATTCCCAGAACTCAGACAAAAACGGCCAGCACAGAACCCCTCACTCAAGCAAGGAGAGCACAGATACCGTAAAGCACATACTGTATGCGTGCTCACGAATGTATGCTGTAGAATAAGGGCTGGAGCAGGGGTTACTAGATGTGCATGACGAGCTACCAGGGTGCAATGGGGAGGCAATGTCTTGTGTGACACCGTTCAAGGAGTGGTACAGCTGCCATCTTAGGTCACACCAAGTGTGTGAGCTCCTTATCACACTTTACCTCAAATAATCAGAGTCTGCTTGTGCTGTCAAGGGACTAACTGTTGAAGACATGGCTCCAGGGTCAGACTGGAAAGGGGCTACGCATTGGAGGTATTTTCCATTCTCAGTCTACTGCTGGGTCCGGGTGCCTGACAAGCAGGGAGTGGAGGGCACAGTTCACTAACAAACTGTTCTCCCAAAGAAAATAACAGAGCCACGGGCTCCTGGTGATGCTTTGCTCTCAAGAACCACTCGAGACAGCCAAAAATCACTACAGTCGGGCAAGACGACGGAAAAGAGATTTCAGAAGATTAAACCGAGTGGGTGCTGGGTCCCTAAATGACAGGGGGTGTCTAATCTCCCAGCTTCACACTGCCACGAGGAAGAGGATCCCCACAGTAACACCGCCTGCCCTACTTCCCAGGTGTTTAACAAACCCTGGAACCAGAAGGAGGTGACGGCAGGCTGCCGGAGCCTGGGACCAAAACCATTACCTCATACAGCTGGCCCATGGTGGCACTGGTGGGGGGGATAGTGTTGTTGACAAAGAAGAATAAGGCGTCCTCAGGTCTCAGGTGGATCCTCTTCCGGATTAAGAAGTAGAACTGGCCAACTTCACAAAGGCAACAGGGAGCAGGGCAAAGCGTGGAAAAGGATTAAAGGGAGAAAAATCTCAGAAAAACCAAAACCAAACATCCACACCTAAGTACAAGCTTTTCAGACCCAAATACTGTCCAAGAGCCTTCGTGGCAAAACAGAAACGAAGGCCTGTACCGTCCCTGACACACCACATTTGCACTGCTTTCCTTCCTCCCAACGTTAGCATACCCACCCAGCCTAGTGACTGTTGTGGGGGAGTATGATGTAGGTCGAAGCATTCCCTTCTAAAACAGACCACCACTATCCCTCCATGCCTTTTCAGCCCCCTTTGGATGGAGAGCTAACAACGGCAAGAGAGCCACACCACGGGACTCTGGCCATCCCAGCACCATGGGGGCGAGCACTGGGGCAATGAGTGCATTCAGTGTTTAACTTCTCCCTCCAAACAAAAAGCTTCTCCACGGCCGATTAATAAACACATGAGCACTGGAGCAAGCATACCTAAAAGAACCTTTTCAGGGTATCCTGAAAGCACCTGGTACTTCATTAAGAACAAGGTAAAGTCTAAATACATACACTTCAAAACAGAGGACAGGCTAAGGTCTGCAGTTTTCATCCCCCCAAACCGAAATACGTTTAAAAGATAAAGCACTTAGATATAATCTCTGACACATGATCCTCCCAAGACACTGGGCTAGCTTGGAACAGATCGACCTCAGGATGCCACGGTATAAAGTGGCATAAACTGCGGACTATTGTTTTTTCTGTCCCCATAGTACTGCTTTGTTGTGTCTCTGCGATTAAGGCACATGAGTGAGGCACTGGGAAATGACAAACAGAACTGGAAACAGGAGGGCAGAACTGCCTAGCTGCACCAGCCAGCTCCTGGAGGAAACCCATGCACGGCTTAAGACTTGAAATGAATATCAAGAATGCTTTGGTCAGGAGAAAGACCATTACCGGTGAGGTCAGAGGGCACAAGGTACTTCCTCTTGTCCAGATCAGGGACCCTAGCTTTAGGAGCCTTTTCCACGATGACCTAGAAAAAGAACAAGAGGGTGGGGATGAAAACTCCAGAGCCTCGCACTGCCTTCTTCCTTCCGCACCTTCAACTTAGCCACACTATCTAGGCTCTGTGTAACTTTTCAGTCCATTCTTTTCAATGCTCCTTGACTTCAAGTAACTACAAATCACCAATAAAGGGCTGTGAAAGATATTTACCTTACATTTTGTTAGAGAATCGAAAACATGATGTGTTTCTAAGACAGCCTGATGACCTACTAGTTTTATTTTTTTTTTCTCTAAAACACCACTTATACAGATGATATGGTGATAAACAGCACTCTGTCAAAGTGTGAAGAGTGCGCTCTGACCCCTAAAATCCACGTGAATGCCGGGTGGATGTGTGGGCCCGCCCAGTGCTGGGTTCCCTGGGCCAAGCTCTCTGGCTGGACTAACTGAAGTGGTAAGATCTGGGTTCATAGCGAAGAAGAGCAACTTAAAATTGTACCAGACAGCAACATCTGGCCTCCAGACGCATACACATACTCATACACATGTCCCTTCACATGCCCACACACTTACACAGAGGGGGAAATGGCATTTATTAAGGCATGGCATTACAGCTTAGATTTTCAATGCCTTCCAAAGGCCCCTATGTTAACAAAGCGCTCCTACCTTGGTGCTTTGAACAAGTGAAGGAAATTGTAAGGAAGGGGTGAGCATCATGGGAGTTTTAGGTCACTGAAGCATGAAAGCTGATCTCCATCTGTTGTTGCTCCTGTGCTTCCGCCATGACAGGCTGACTCACCACTGACCCAAAGAATGGAGCCAACTGAGCACGGACTGAGACTTCTGAAGCCAGAAGCCGTCTTGCCTTACAGAAGTTGACTATCTCAGACATTGCTATAGTGACAACTAACACACATAGGTAACATGGCTCGAATTTCGATCCTCCCAAAGAAGCACTCACCACTAAGGGAAAACCACTATGAATTTTTATAATGAATGACACTTTGTGAGGGCAATGCACTAAACCATTCAGCGTTGTTAACTGTGTTAGGATTTTATGGGATTTTCAATATCTACATCAAATATTTTTATAAAGTTTTTGAAAGATTATGCATTTCGTAACAAAGAAAACGATGCATAAAACATTAGATGATATATATATATATATACTTAGAAAACAGAAAATATCTTTCAAGAATATTTTGTTCTTAAAAACTCAGATATTAAAAAAAAAAATGGGAAAAACCAAAAAACAAAGAAGCAGAAACAGACACTGGACAAGTATTCTCAGAAGCTGTGTGACCTTCAGAATGTTTCTGACCTCTCTGAACTTCTGCATCAAGCTACACACCCCGCCCCATGAATGACTATACACAAAAGTACAAGCAAATGCTTGGGTAGACAGGAGTGAATCCAAAGCTTCAAGTTAAAAAGAGATTAGTGTGACAAAAAAAAAAAATGAGGAACAAAAGAAGGCAAGCTACACACAACAGAGCATAGGAAACAGGAAGCTCTCATATTGACCACTGGGACCTGGCAGCTCCTGCCAAGAGGAGTGGGAAACTGTTTTCTGCATCTGTGGCAGGTGGCTCATACAGCATAAGGCTATTTAAAAATGTTTAAAAATAGTGTGTCCAGTAGTTCCTGCTGTTACAGGTTTTCAACACTGTTATTTCAAGATCCCATGATCCTCTCTCCCAAGTCCCACACATACCTCTTCTGTGGCCAAGCTTAAGTTGTGAGTCAGCCTGCAGTAGAAACCTAGTGGCTTTTCTGTAAATACCTGACCATAGGAAGACGCAGTGCTGTGCCCAAGGCACAGGAACTCCTCTTACAACACTGAATCAAAGCCACTGGGCAGAGGGTTCCAACTGCAGTGCTGCCCCAAGCCCTCATCTCTGCCATTTAGCAGAGTTTGATGCCACAACCAGATGACAGGCATCGGCTGTGAACCTCTCAGGTTGGGAGGCACCATCGGAGGATGAAAAGTGGCGAATCCATGAGATGTGGGGGATGGTTCTGGAGCTTAACAATTATCACAGAAGTAAAACGTTCAACATCAAGTCATGAGCTGAAGAAAAATAAGGAGACACTGAACTATCACTAACCAACTGAATAAGACTGGGTCCTGTCTTGATGAGGTATGGAGGGTTTAACTGAACTTGGAAAACAGGTACACATCATAGCTCGTATTTCTGTTAAAGTTCTGATTAACAGGTGGACATGCACTTAAGCTTCTTGGCTGGCACTGGACTACCAGCTCAACTCCATACGGCAGCAAGAGTTAACCTACTTCCCGGGCTCACCCGTGTAAGGTGTACACTTAACTCTGGTTAATCAAACAGTACTACAATCTAGAAAACAGAAACTACAGGGAAAACAAAACCAAACAAAACCTGAAGGCCAAGGGCTCTGGAGGCCTGAAGCATGACAGCCAAGATGAAATTCCCCTCTGCCAGGCAACAATGTCAAACCTTCGAGTGATGACTTCACTTCCCTGTGCTTCAGACCATATGTCTATAGCACAGGGATTTTAATGCTGTGAGGAGAGTCAGCGAGTATACAAACAACGCATTCAGAATGCTGCCAGCTATGTGGTCCATGTGTCACTTTAAAATATGAAGGTGTGTGTGTCAAAATTTGAAGTAATCCTCCACGGTCCAGAACTCAAGGAAATAACATGTGAAGGGCTGTGTACTAAGAAGGCATGAATGACTAGTGTGTTCCCAGCCTTTCTGGTAGAACCCTGTGTGTGTAATTCCTGGAGAACGGTGGAATAGTTAACGCTCTTCTTCCTTATAGAAAATGGGGCTGAGGACTCTCTCTCCTGCTCTGCCTACATTTCTTCTGGTAGTCATGGCTGAGATATAGACTAAGAAAAAAGACACCCCCCCCCCACACACACACACCTTCCCAAAGTACTTATGCATCAAGAAAAATTAGCCAAGCTCTTTACCCTTCAAAGTTAAGAGTAATGCTAATCTAATCTAACATCGCTGCCTGCCTGTACAGACAAAGAAAATGATTTTAAAAGTCCCTGCACCTCTATCCATCGTATCTAACAGTGGTGTCGTCCTTTGCTTCCAATTCTGCTGCGCAGCCTTCAAAAAAAAAAAAAAGATGGAAAAAAAAAAAGCAAGTGGGTGGGGGAGGGGGCAAAGTGAAAAACACCCGGATGCTAAAGACTTCCCTCATTACTTTTCTCCTCGCTGCACGAACTAGGTTTTAGCTACTTAAATCAGGTTGTAATTCATGGAGGAAATGGTTCTCAGTCTTGGCTCTTGGGGCCCAAGGGCCCACCCATCGCAATGCAGGGCACGGCCTTCTTTCGCAGCACATGGCCAGAGAGGAGGCTGGCTGTGGCGCAGAGAGCGTGACCTTGTTTGCCAGGGAGGAGGAGAGGAGGTAGGGGCTGGTGGAGCTTCCCTGCCTCCTAATTCTAAGAAAACTCAGGACAGAATCTACCAGGTTGTTTTTGGGGGTTTTGTTGTTGTTGTTCTGTTTTGTTTTGTTTTCCTCCTACGCTCAAGGAAATGTGGGCGAAATTCGAATTCATGGAGAACCAAGTAGGACAGACATGGATGGGCGCAAAGTTCATCCCACCTGCCGCCCCACGGTTGGTCTGCGTTCTCTAGAAACGCAACCAATCTGGCGCCCCCAACCACTCGCCCCTGCACACACAGGCTGCAGCACGAGCACATCCCCACCTCCACGAGCGCTGAATCCTGCTGACTCACCCACCACGCAGGCTGCGCTTTCAAGATGCCAAAGGTGGGCACAGGCCCTGAGGATACTGGTTTGTCAAAGCCGGTTAGGATTAATTGACTCCAGGGCCCCTCCTGCGCCAGGGCTACCTGCCAGCGCCAAGCCACCCCGCCGCTCCAGGGCAACCAGCTTCCCGAACTCCCCGGCTCGCCTTCCCCCTCCCCGCCCCAACTCACCGGCACCCGGTCTGGGTATTTCTTCCTAATCTTTTCACCTTCCTTTTTCCGGTACTCGAAAGGGTGGTCCTCCTTATATTGGAACTTCATTATGGACCGCGGGATTTAGGAGCTCCCCGGACCGGGCCTGCTGCTGCGCGCTGGTGACTGCGTCTCTTGTCTGGCCACCCCTAGCCACTGTCAACCTTATCACAATCGCTCCACCCGCGTCAGCTCCCACGCGCCCCTCGCCGCACTACGTGGCCAAACGCCCAGACAGGGACCTGGAGATCTCCCGGCCTGAAGGTAAAGGACCACCAGGTAAAGAAATACGGTGGCTTTTCCCAAGAGCCGGGAACACAAAAACACGGGGCGGGACTGTGACATCACGACGCCCCGCCCCCGGCGCAAAGACCTGCTGGATGGGGGTGGACAGAAACGTTGTTTATTTGTCTGCGTCTTCTTTAAGCCTAAGCTTTTCCCAATCACCCCAAGAAAAGCACAACTGTTTTACTCTGGTTTTTGTTGTTGTGAATTGATATTATAGGTATTTTGTTAATCCAAAGAATATTCTAACAAATGTCTTCTTCCCTCCCCTTCATGTTTCTTGCTTGACGACCCAAACAAACATACAGGAAGAAATTCCAGCTGTTTCCAGAGCAATGGGATCAGGAGTCTGCTGGTGGAAAAGTGCCAGGCGTCACGAGATCTGTAGCCCAGGCTGAAATGTCCTGTGCTTGCATTTTGACCTTTGCCTCTGGCACCCGTGGCTGGCCTGGCTTCTCCACCCCAGCTCCTCCAAACAGAGCGTGACTCAGGGATTTGAAGACCGTGTACTGGTGAAGAACATGGAGTCATCAAGGTTAGAAGAAGCGATGCCAGCGATGAACACCGGGCTTCGTGCACGTTCAGAGAAAGATGATTCCATTCACTGTATCCGCTTAACCCAGAAGTGTGGTCCTGGGTTCTTGGAAATACAGAGGTCAAGCAGTTTAGGTGTCTAATATCCCCAGCAGTATTTTCCGGGGGGTGGGTATCACCTGCAGGATAGCTTCCCTGATGAAAAGGCGTCATGGGAGACACTGAACTGTCCTGGAAGAGTGCAGTAAGCTCTGCCTAGCACGCTGATGGGAGGCCCTAAGCATTCAAAGAGAGTCAGCCCAGGCCCGCTGGCATACTGAATTCCCCACTGAGACCCCATGGATGTTGGGTTAGCCTACTGATCCTACTAGCAGTAACTCCAGGCCTATATTTCGGGAGCATCGGAAATGGTAAAGAGAGAGGTTAGGGATGCTTTCTTTGCCTGTGAAAATAGAATTACTTATAAAATGGCACACTGGGCAAGCTGCCCCTACTTCTTTTCTTTCTTTCTTTTCTTTTCTTTCTTTTTTTTAAAAATTATTCTCAGTGGCTTGACCTTAAAAATGTCACAAAATAAAATGAGCTAAATTTAACTGGTAACACAAGAAAATGAAATGCGTAGACTACTTCTTGTTTTTCTCCTAGGAAACTTTGGATCGTACCTACATATAAAGACCAGTGACTTGATGCATCACATTGTTATGTTTATCTTAATAATTTTCAAATTGAAAATAGTTTAATACCCCCTTAATCATTTTTACCTTTGACTCGAATACAATGAAGTCTTTCAGAAGAAAACTTTACAACCAGTTGAAGTGAACCTGGGGATTAAAATGGTAATATTGTCATTTTCTGAGTGACCTTCAGGTTTTTATAGGTGTACATTCTCATCTAGTTGACGAGCAGTTCTTCAGTCCACTCTTGACATTCAGGGTCCTGGTTTCAGGTAGCGCCCCCTGCTGGAGAAGCTGTCCTTCACAGGCCTAGACATCTGGCCAGAGTAAAAACCTCTGTCAGACTGGACTGATTCTCAGACAAACAGAACCAGTGCTCTCCCTCTCTGAAGGCTTGGACACCTCAGGGGGCATCAGCCCTCTGCCTTAATCACCCCAGAGCAACCAGAGACCACATCGGCAATGAGAATTCACTGGAAAGCTGCTCTAGAGAGTCTCTTAATCTCTTAGACTATTGGAACAATTGGTCCCCAAATGGAAATTTCCCCAGGAATTTCATGCTTGGAGAAAGAAAAAGCACCAACTAGAAGAGGAATTTGTAAGGTGGACAGATTTCAAACAGTTCCAACAACTTATTTCATGACCTTCCAAGTCAGGAAAGCCCAGATAATGGCCATGGTGTAGAGGACCATACCTCAACTGGGACCAAGTATATGTACATATGTTGGCCCTCTATGTACACTTTGATCTCACTTCAGGACGCTGAAGACCAACTTGAGGGTTCGCTGGATCTCTTTGTCCCTCTTTCCCAGGGTGGCCACACTGAATAAGCCTCCTTTCTTAGCTTTCCACTATTGATTTGGCTCTTTCTATTGGCTGTTGGGGATGGGTTGCCGGACCTGACTTGGGACAAAGGTTGTGATAGCAAGTTTGACAACAAAATGACATCCACAGAGGAACAAAGGTACACTGAAGGGTGCCAGGGGTGCAGAGTGAGCTGACTCCAGGTAGGGAGGAGGGATGGACATTCCAATGAGCAGCTGGAGTAATTTCCTCCAGGGGTTGTTTCCTCTTCCCACTTCATGATGGGCTGCTTTTACCTCCACTTGGTGAGACCATGAAGCAACTTTTTCTTGAAAATCTGACAACATCCTCTTGATCTGTGCCCTTCAGGCTTTGCTTTTCTGTTTGCCTTTGGACTCTTTGGAGCAATTTGGGGTTCTTTTGGCCATTTGGGGGAGTTGCCGTCTGGTGATTGGCTTTATCTGTTGGACTGTAGCATGGTATTGTAAAACAGAAACACAATGACAGTGGATGAGGCAGTGGCCTCCCCCTCTCACAGAAAAAGGCAGGCGTTCTACAGAAGCGCTGTGTATGAGTCCCTCTCTGACAGACACTGCCACATTGGTGGCGGATAGAATTTCCTGCTCCCCAACTCCTTCCTTGCCTCCTGTCTGAGAATCAGTATTTAGCCAAGGGCTGATCCAACAAAACCTCCCTAATCCCCAGATAGCCATAAACACCAGCTCCCATGTCTGTCTGCCCCATGGGCTCTGATTTCTCTCAACAGATCCTGTCATCTTCTGTTACCCCCCTGTCTGTGGTACTGCCTTCTGATAAGCTGAGTTTCTTTTTCCCTCATAGTCTGGCTCAGGCTTCTCTTGAACCCCACCCACTCCTATGCAAAACTGAAAACTTAACAATCTACCAACTATTACACAGTGAGTAAAAAACAACTTGTGAACAGTTTCACAAAGAGCGGAGACCAGAGTTTGTCTAAACCCAACTGTTCCTTTAAAATCTAAAGGAAATAACTTTCTTCCTAGAATTTCATATCAAGCCAAACTAGCCTTTAAGTGTGGAGGTAGTTCAGGACACTGGGGACATGGAGGCCAGCCAAGTGTTTCCTTCTCGTGCACACATTTTCAGGAAACGGTCTCGGTGTACAGAATACAACCAAGAAAGGAAAAGACACAGGATAAAGGAAACAGAAGTTAGAACAACGAGGGGGAGGGGTATCTACACAACAAGACAAGTGACTAATACTGTGGATGTATAATGCTCATGCAGTATTGTAGTTTGGGTTTGCTTAATGCTCCTGTGGTAATGAAATGCAGGCATACTCAATGTGTCGCTGTCCCGCCACCAGTGAAGAAACCAAGAATAATCAAGTGGCTGTCCTAACACTGGGGCAGAATTTAAAGGACAGAGCCAGAATCTGAATGCTCAAAGCATAGTTTCAGAATTTTAACCATTATGATCTTTTTCCCGATGTTTACCGTATTGATCTGATCAAAATTATTTGTCTCTTGATAAAATTTGTCTCCTTCCAATTGGACTCATAGTTATCTATTTTTTTTCTTTTTTTTTTTTTTTTGTATTTATTGCTACCTAGAGGGGAGAACAGTTCAACTTTACCGCTTACACAATCATGATTAGTGCCACAGAGGAGAGGTGGCCGGTAGTCCAGTGTAAGGAAGGCCGGCCCCCTTCCTTGCATAGACACACACTGTAGGTAAAGTGGAACTCCTGAGAAGTCTAGATTTTTGGAGCACCAAAGCCATTAGGCAGAAATAAGGACAGAGTGAGTATTCAGGCGTAAACACCCAGAAGCTGCAGTGCAGAGAAGAGCCTTTAACGTTCCCTGCCTGCTCTCAGAACTTTGGGTGTTCGTTGAATAAACTAAAGCAGGGGTGTTTGGGGTGATCTAGCAGCTCAGTGGCCATGGCCCTTCTGTATTTATCTCCTTGTCTTCATCTTTTCATGAGGAACACATCCAAAAAAGTAATGTTATACTCTCTCCTTCAAATACTTACAGAGGCAATTGTCCAATGCAGGACAAAGCCCAAAGTGCTTATGGTCACATTTAATATCTTTATGAAAAGCAATTCCAACTTGTCTTTCATTATTCATTTATTCCAATTATATCACTCAGAATTTCTATGGCTGGGATACAAAGTGATTAATATAAAAATAAAAATTATATTTAAAAAAAGAAAAACAATTCCAACTTGTGTTTCAGTATTTGTTCCAATTATGTCACTCAGAATTTCTACTATTTTCATTAATTCAGATTTTCTTTATCATTGTTTTTGGGGTTTTTAATTTTTGTTCTTGTTGTTTGTTTTCTTGTCATAGAAACTGTCCTTCTAGTTCTCATTTGGTACTGAAAATTTTATTATTTCTCACTTTGAAATTTGGCTACTCATTTCCTGGTTCCCTTTTCAAACATTAAAATTGTGAAGAGTTCTGGGGTGAGAAATGGTGAAACTCTGGGTTGTCTAAGGTGTGTGTGTCAATGGAGGGCAGCAGCCAGCATTACTCAAACAGAGCAAGTCAAATATTTTCCAGAGTTAACACTTGGTGCTTCTGGGACAACCCATAAATCAATGAAGTTATTTTCCCACTCTGCTTGCTCAAGGGCAGATTTCCCATTCTGGCCTCTTTATTACCTTCTAGCTGGTGCATTTTAACCAAAGAATGGAAAAACAAAACACATGATTTCCAGATGTTGCTGAACAATGTGCTAAAGTTTGATCAACAACTGTTATATCCACAAAGCTGACCCTCTAATAAGGACCTTAGGGCCTCATGAATATGATCAGCTTAGGAAGAATCTTCAGTACAGTTCCTCACCTAGACCTGGACCAGAGGCAGAGCATCTTGTGTTTCTGCTGGCTCCTGATAGAGAGCTGCTCACCACAGCCCAATTCATCTCCTCTCATACTCTCAGCTCCCCACAAAGCAGTCTGTGTTGTCCTCGTGTGAAAGAGAATATGCCTGTTTCAGAACTCCCACATACACATAGATGCAAACCTCCTCACAGAAATTAAGCTATTCTAAACAGACACCATGTACTCCCCTTGACAACCAGGCTATTGGCATGATGTACCCCCAAGAAACTGGAAATTCCCCCCAGCCTCATGGTAGAAAAGGAAAAGGCCAAGGAAGCCTAGGGCCAGCCAGAAGAGGTCTCCAGTTCTGAAAACATGTCAGACTACCACATAGAAGAGACAAGAGTCCATTGATGATAGTTCGACCTCCAGTGGTCTGGCCTTCTATTTAAACCTAGGCACATGTTAGGACCTGGATGGTGGGCTTCCTGATGGGTTCTCCCTTGTGAACAAACATCCCTTCTTTGCTTTTCACTAGTACATGTTGGTTTAGTTGGCATATGAAGGACACATGATGAACCTTGGCTGTTATAGCCTTCAGGGCCTGGCTTCTCACCTACAAATGACTCCAGTAACATGAGGAGCCTTGGTGTCAGGATGAGTGTGTCTAGTATGTAGATAGGGACACTTTCACACATAAGCATCACACTAGACTCAGTTCTGACTGCTCACAGCAGTTGTAGTTCTGATCAACATGAAGTGAAGAAAAACTGTATTGTAATCACCCCAACACACTCCAGAGTAAGCAGTAGAGAATATGTGCTAAATATGTGATATGTTTGGGTGGGCTGAGAAAGAAAAGCTGGTGAATCTCTCTCTACTTGTTCCAATTAGAGGGAAGTTGCTGAGAACAATCAGCCAACCTCTTTGTTTTTTCCTGATCCCTACTCGGGCACAGCTAAGAATGTTGTTGAAAAAGAGAGCTACTTACCACCATTTTAGACACACACACCGTAGTCTTTCATCTTCTCATTATACTCATCTAGGATTTTATGCTGCTCCATAGAATTAAAATCCTTTTCCTCGAACATCACCCAAGGACTCAAATGTTCATTACAGCTTCTTTCTAAAACACTGATCACATCATGGAACTCCTCTGCCAGGAAGATTTTAACCAGTTCCTCACTGTCTTTGAGTTCAATGTCTAAATCAAATTGCTTAGCACTAAGCCTAACAATGTATCCCTTTTCTTCTCCAGTCCCATGATTCCTGCCTTTCTTTAAATACAGCAATGTATTTATATACACACTACTGTATTTATATATACCATATATGGAAGAAGCTATAAAAATGCAAAAGCAGAAAAGAAAGAAGACAGTGAGGATTAGGAGTCATCACCTCATTTATACCATATATAAAAACATGGCTGAGCATCATGGGGCATGGCGTCAACTCCAGCATGCAGAAGGCAGAAATAGGTGGATCTATGTGAGTCCAAGACCAAACTAGTCTGTGTATTGAGTCTAGCTCAAAACGAGCAAACAAACAAAGCCTCCTAACTTGGCTTTCAAATGTATATCCTCCTGTCTACATCTCAAGAATCCAGAAGAATGTGATTGTTCTATTGAGTCTTTTCCTCATTCCTTTGCAAGGGACACTGGCTTATTGTGTTTGTTCACTTTAGCTTTTCTTGCTATTTAATGAGGTTGAGATTAAGTTTTTAATGTATTTCACCAGCAAAATCCTTTCTTTCTTTTTTTTTTTTTCATTTGTAAGAGTTCCTGGGGAAAGCATCTGTCTGCAAAGGACTGATTAGAACTTCAGTGATATGTAGAGGCCAGAATGTTGCAGATCCCAAGCCTGAGTACAAATCATCATTCCTTGCCTCCCCACCCCATGCTGGGGTCTAACTTCTTGTCACTAGCAGATAAAGCCAGATCTGATATCTTGCCATCAAATAAAGAAGCTTTTCAAATGTATTAATTTAACAACCATTGATCTGCCAGTCAAAGGGCTAAGCATGTTCTCTTCCGGTCACACATTTCTTGATTTCTTGTTGTGAAGGTCCTGTCCTCAGTGCAGCTCTCACATCCCTGAATTTCTCCGCATTCCTTTGTCATTGCGGAGGGAGGGCAGTTTTGGTTCCCACTCTCCCTTTTGAAGA
This sequence comes from Pachyuromys duprasi, assembly GCA_028658305.1. Taxonomy (NCBI): domain Eukaryota; kingdom Metazoa; phylum Chordata; class Mammalia; order Rodentia; family Muridae; genus Pachyuromys; species Pachyuromys duprasi. Next base: position 15,833,350 of record CM053761.1, read on the forward strand.
TCTGGTGATTTTAGTCTATAACAAAGTGACTATTTTATAGACTCATAATCATAGTTGTCCTAGCTGCCAACTAGGTTAACAATGTCTTAAAGGGAGGGTGATTCCTCAAAGGTCTTGTCTTACAGGTGGAACAGTGACTATATGGTGGAGGGAGACTTATTCTGAATATTGGCAGCACCTTCCACTGGACTGGTGACCGGGATAAAAACAAATTAAGAAAGGCAGCAGAGTGAGCAAGCCCCTTCCTTTTTTGAGTGTCTAAATGTGGCTGCCATCACCTGCTGACCTTAGACCCCAGCATCTTAAGCCTTTAAATATGGGCTCTTGTTGTGTCCAGACCTTCAGGAAAGACTCATCATTATCACCAAAGACCTAAAGAAAACTGTAAGTCACCCATTTCTTTAAATATAAAAAATAATATAGTGTAAGGCAGGCATGGTAGTACAGGTCTGTAATCCAGCTATTTGAGAGTCTGAAGCAGGAAGAACATACTGTGTAAGATCTACCTGACCTACAGAGTAAATTTAAGGTTAACCTGGTCAATTTAGTGAGATCATTTCCCAAAATTGAAAAAAAAAATGGGAGAGATGAGAATGAAATTCTCCATCTTACACATTTTTCTCTCTTGGCTGGCTCTTTGTTATTCTTGGCATGATATTCCTTAAACGATGCTTCTTGTTTTAAAAGATCCTGCTGAATTAATTCACTGTAAAGCACCATTCGCCATTGGAAGGAGTGTTACTAGGGAGAAGAAAGTACACTGATTTCAATGTGAATGAACAGAAAAGTTACAGGAACAGATGTATAGATGTTTGGGGCTGTGGGATAGAAAGTTACATGATGGCTTTTATTCCTTCTGCCAACAGGGCAAGAGTCTGCCTAGGATAAGTAGATTGGTGGTGTGGTATGTGGTAAGAACAGAGACAGTGATTTGAATGTGTACCAGACGGAATAAAGCAGTTACCACAGCAAATTTGGAATTGATGTTAGATGTCCCAGGAGATATGGAAGACTTCGACCCCACCATTGATGAATGGAGCTGTGAGATCTTTCTCCAGCATCGTTCGGCAGTGTAAACAAGACTTAAGGTTTACAAAATAGGTATGAAGCCATTTAAAAATGGATTAAGAGCTTGAAAACAATGTGAAAGTCACTGAGGTGATATTAACATGTCTTAGGTTGAGCAGAGAAAAAGAGTTGCAGGAATTTTAATACCCATCACCCTTTTAATTTGTCCAAGCCTGTACCATCTTGAATAATGAAAAGCCAATGATATTGAACAAAGCCTGGTGGCAGACCTCTGTAATCCCAGCACCTAAACCTGGCTCTTAAGAGGCAGAGTTAGGCAGAAAGTTGGCAGTTCAAGGCTAGTCTTGGCTGCTTAGAAAGAGGGAGATTGCTCTAGTAAAGTGCCATCTCAAAAGAAAAGATGCATAAACGAAGGGAAAGAACGTGAAGAATACCTTGTGGAATGGCTTTCTTGAGGGTGGGAAAGTAAAGCCATCTTAGTTGCTGCAAACAAGTTATACATGTCAACAGCCTCCCAGGCACTCTGATTAGTGATCCAGGAGTTCTGATCAGGAGCAGGTTACACTCATTACAACCCTTTTCCCTCAGGGCTTCAGTGAACATTACAAGAACGTATTTAATGAGGTGCAGCACTAACAGGCACCCCTCCCCCATCTGATCATCTCCCCAGAACAACCCAGCTAGTCACCTTTGAAACAACCTGCAGAGTGTGTTCAGAGGAATGTTCGGGTTCTTTTTTTTTTTTAGCTGTTTATCTCAATCAAGACATTTTTTATTGATAAAATAAAGACACTTTAGTTATGGCTTTACAGTAGCATAAAAGACAGCCAAAAGGACAAACCAGAACATGATTCTCAGTGGAGTCACCGCAGGACACTGGAGAGCATATGACAACAGGAAGAATAACAAGTGATGCACACAACCCTTTACAAATCGTGCCTTGTGTATTTGTGTTCGCTGATGTGCACATGTCTAATTTACAGATGAGAAAATCCTTCCAAGATTTGAGTAACTTCTCTAAGCAGTTTTTTTTTCAGAGTACATCTCACTTCTTGATTGTAATGACAGTTGTTTGGACAGTAGTACTCGATCAAGATACTTGGCCCTGACTCCACAGGGTGTTACCATCAAAAGACCCAGGCAGTGAGAATTGGAAAGGTGCAGAAATGAGCTCAATGGAACGAATGCATTTTCAAATATAATTCCACTAGGTGGCAGCAAGGGCTACCACCAGAGCCCAGATGAGTCACTCTAGACTACATGGGGAAGAAGGCTTTACATCCTGAAAACAGGAAGGAACGAAGCAAAGCAATACTTTCTTTTAAAGTCTAAAAAGTGTGTGCATTTTTATGTGTGTGTTTGTAGGACAAAGCACTGAAAAGTTGCTAGGACCATTACTGCACACAATACAATATTTCACACTTGTGGGTAGGACCAAAGTGATAGAAAGATCTTAACATGTGGCAATACTCTATTACAGTCTCTCTGCTCATATGAGCACACCCAGCCGTGCAATCTGCGAGTCCAGGTGGGGATTATGCAGTGGACAAGATGGCCATCGTGGCTCAGCACAATGGTGGTTGCTGCCTAAAAGGAAAGATGCATGTGCTTGGTGCAGTGATGTCAATGGCTGTGCTTGTAGTGTGTTTCCCTTCAAGGTTACCACAGTCAAGCAGAGGGAAGAGCAATTTGCTGTAACATAGGGTTAAAGAAACTTTAGATGTGTGCCATGGCTGAAGGAATTTAAGACACCTTAATGTTCCCCTGCTTTGGTAGTAATCAATACAGCTAGAGGTGAGATGCAAACTTTGAACTGTGAATAAGGAGTTAAAATTCAATTAGAAAATTGTGCATCAGAAAAAGCATATTGTTGTGAGTGAAGGGTGAGAACCCATCTTGTTGGCAGAACAATGTCTAGATGAAATCCTGAAGCTTCCCGTATGGTAAAACAAAGCAAAACAAAACAAAAAAGCCCCACAACATTTTATGTATCTGGGCATCCTTCCAGACTCTGAGGATGCCTTGGATATTAGGAATACCATCAGCACTCTCATCAGTGCGATGCGGGTTCTAGCCTAGGAGACTCCTTCCCTGCAGGAGGCAGCTGCTTCTCCTCTGGGACTGAGGGTAAGTCAGGAACTTTCTGCCCACACCTTGCCACTGTGAAGCGGCTCATGCCAAGGGCTTCCTCATAACCTGGTAGCGGTAGCGTGTCCACAGAGGAGGGCATCTGGCCCAGGGAGCTGTGTGTGTGAGCCACTGCCAGGATTCTCCGAGCTGCAGGGCCAAACACAGACTGCAGAGCTGTGAAAGAAGACAGAATTGGTGTAGAGATTATAACAACCAAAGACGATGTCCTCAGACACGAGAGACATGTCCAAAGCTGTCTCTTTGTCTTTTACCCATGTCCAAACTCATTGCTATGACCTTTGACAAAGTTTAGAAAAATCCTTCATAGATTACTTATGACTAACTTTACACACTGCTGGAATCAGCCTTTCTAGCTATTTAAATAAACTAACTTGTGTTTCTATAGTTAATCCCTCTTTTCAGGTTTTTCTGTGCTAGGAATCAAGCCCATGGCCTCACACAAGCTAGCCAAGCACTATTCTATTGTGTTCCACCCCGGGTTCCCCTTTCAGATTTAGATTTCTCTGTACTAGCCAACCAATACTTATAAACCCTTTTCAAATACTTATTCATGTCTTATTTGTCACCTGTCAGTCACAGATGTTGTTCTTCTTTACTATAAATACCATCCTGTCTTATCATGTGTCATTCTACCTTGATTTTGCTCCTCAACTTTAGAAAAGAATAATTTCATGAAGAACAGAGGAAGACCTTCCCCTAGCTGAGCTGCCTTGCCTGGTCTCAGTGGGAAAGGATGCACTTAGTCCCGCTGAGGCTTAATGTTTCAGGGTGGATTGGTACCCAGGGAGAGCTTCCCCTTCTCTATATGGAGAGAGGAGGTGTGAGGGTGAGACTTGGAGGAGAGGAGGAAGGGGCCTGTAATCAGGCTGTAAAGTGATTACATAGATACATTGATGGAAAAAAAGAACAGATGGAAAGCTGGGCATGGAGGAACATTCTCATAATCTCAGCACTAAGGAGATAGAGGCAGGTGATTCTCTGAATTCAAAGCCAGCCTGGCCTACCTGGCTTATATGAGAATAGCCAGGACTACATAGTGATCCTGACTCAAAAAAAAAAAATAGAAGATTAGATAGATAGATAGATAGATAGATAGATAGATAGATAAAATAAATAATTAAATAGAACAGAACAGAGGAAGGTAAAGGAAAATTCCCTACTGTAATCATCTAAAAAATATTGGGGCTATATTTTAGTATACTAAGGCTTGAGGAATACCAGACTAAAAGTTCAATCCACCAATTCCCTGAAACATACAAAATGATATAATATAAGCCAGTCCTGGTAGTGCAGGTCTGTAATCCTAGCTGTTTGAGAGGCCAAGGAAAAGGGGTTATCTGCTTAAGGCCTGCCTGACCTACAGAGTAAATTCAAGGCTAACTTGCCAAACCTGCTACCTTGGCAAAACCATTTCTTGAAATAAAAACAATTAAGAGCCTAGGAGATCTCTGCAGCACCATACTTGTCCAGCCTGTTTGTGATCCTGGATTCCAGACCCAGCATCACCAAAAGAAAAAGAAAGAAAAGAAAAGAAAAAACAAAAAAGAATGGAGCTAGGTGGGGTCGTACTTTTAATTCTAGCACCCCTGATGTGAAAGAGGGAAGCAGGAAGATTAGGAGCCAGCATGGGCTACATGAGGCCTTGCTTTGAAAGAAAGAATCAGGAGCGGGAGAAAGAGAAGGAAGAAGAAAAGAACAAAGGAAAGAAGGAAGGAAGGAACTAAGGAAGGAAGGGAAGGAGGAAATCACGTAAACTTTGACTCTAGTATTTTACTCTGTTCAGCATTATATCATCAGCCCAAAACGTGAGAATATGGGCATCAGTGATAGCTCTGGACACAGCACGAATGGGTTTCTGGAAATTGAAACTGCACTGAGTTTCCAAAGACTCAATACAGGCTGGCAGGTGGCCCTACACCTCCAAACCTTTCAGAACGTCTTTGAACCTGAGCCCTGTACCTAGGGGTTGTAAGTTGAGTGCACTCACATGTAATGGTACTCTGGAGAGTGCTGTCATGGTCGAAAGCAATGACGGTCACTTCATAGGGTGGCGGGGCCCCATCTTCCCCATTTTCCGGGTGGCTCAGACAGCAGCGGAAGCATACGGAAGTCAGGCCACACAGGAGCAGCAGTGCACCAACTACCACCAGCAACCTGCAAGAGCCCACCCGGCAAGCAAGAGCTTTGGCCAACTGGTTTCCCAGCTCTGACACGACTACCCCTCACTCTCTGATCATAATCATTGTGCATCCTTTAGAGAACACTAATAAAACTTCAGTTCATAGGGTTTCATTTTGCATGTATCAATCATTGCTTTTCCAGCAAGACTATGTCACTCATGAGAGCAAACAACACTGAAGATAATTTGAAGGGGCTGCTGCTTACTACACTGTGCAGAACTATTTCTTAAGCACATGCTGGGAGAAAGGCACCATAATCTTTTGATGCTGGCTGAAAATACTATATTGAAATATGAAACTATGCAGTATTGGCACATAGGTTAGGGATGAACTAAAGAAACTTTACAGCTATTATTTTTAATCATACGAACAGCCGGCATATACAAAACTTTAAAAAAAAAACAATGCGTGTTTAAAATGAAGTCTCTTTGAGGGTGTTCTATAACTCAAACTTACCATACATACCAGAGATGCACCCAGTCAGTGGTCAGGCAACTGCGGAGAAAGAATGAAGTTCGTTATATTAAAAATCAATAGTGTGAGCAGTAGTAATCATGTTACCATTATAACAGTACATTATAATGAAAAACATCAAGACCTCCTTTTTTTTTTAGAAGGGTCTTACTTTGTCACCTTGGCTGGCCTGGAACTCACAAAGTAGATCAGGCTGGCCTTGAACTCACAGAGATCTACCTGCCTCTGTCTCCCTAAGTGTTGGGGTTAAAGGCATGTACTATTATGCCCAGCTAAAGCTTACTTAAAAAAATCCCAATGCGACAAGCTGAATAGAGCTTTATAACACAGGTGACATTTCTGTGTAAAGCATTTGAATAACAAAAAAATAACAATTGCAGCAAAAGGAGTGGCACTATAAAGATATAAGGGAAGGTGGGCCTGGAAAGGGAGAAGAGGAGAAGAGAAACAAGTGCAGTGGATTCTGTTTAAAAAACATCAGAATGAAAACTAATTCTTTCCAAGCTGATAAATAAAGGAAAAGAAAATGTCCCCATGACTATTGGGAGCTGCTGAGAAGAAGATCATTAAGAATTAGGCATACAAATGTGTAAGGAGTGGCTTTGAAAACAGACGTGAACATCAAACTGGTACATCTTTAAAGACACATGTGCTTCTCCTCTCCCACACAGTCCTCCTTGTGAGGCTGGCCTCTCCTTTCCCTCCCTTCCTGTTTGGTCTCATGTGAGGTCAATAAAATGTACACATCAGGAAAATTTCAGTTAAAGGCATGAAAGAAGTTATATTTGTAATTTACATTTCACAAGTTCTTGCGACATCCTCCCCCTAAAAAGGGCCTATACTTTCACATCTGAACTCAGAACTGCTGGGCATGTCACTGAGACCAAACAGGAAGGGAGAAAAGCAAGAGGGCAGCCTTACAAGGAGGACTGTGTGGGAGAGACTAAAACCGCAGTCAGAGGTGGAGAGAGGAAATGTATGTGTCTTTAAAGAGGTACCAGGTTTTTTTCATTAAAGTAATATAGATATTATTAATAATACTAATCATTATATTAATAAAAACTTTAAAGATGTTTATTTATTTATTTCAACTTATTCACTTTGTATCCTTGCTGTAGTCCCCTCCCTCATCAACTCCCAGTCTCACTCCCTCCCTTTTTACCCCCTATGCCCTTCTGTCCACTGATAGAGGAGATCCTCCTCCCCTTCTGTCTGACCCTAGCCTATCAGGTCTCATCGCGACTGGCTGCATCCTCTTCCTCTGTGGCCTGGCAAGGCTTCATCCCCCAGGGGGAGGTTATCAAAATACCAGACACTGAGTTCATGTCAGAGACAGTCCCTGCTCCCCTTGCTAGGGAACCTACTTTGAGACTGAGCTGCCTATGGGCTATGTCTGATTAGAGGGGTCTAGGTACTCTCCATGGAAACTGAAGGTAGACATCTCTTTTTCAAACTGGAGGTCTGAGCCAGGTTAGGCTCCTGGGAGGATAGGATGAGACTCCTAACAGGGGGGAGCATGAAGACTGAAGTGACCACCTCCTAACCAAGCAGGACTAGTTGAAGGAGAGGGACAATAACTCTGGAACAAAACCTTTGATCCAAAAATTACTCTGCCTACAAGAAGAACAGGGATAAAGAGGGAACAAAGACAGAGGGAGTGTTCAACCAATAATTGGGCCAACCTGAGATTCACCCCACTGTAGAGAGCCAGCCCCTCACACTGTTAACGATGCTCTGCTCTGCTTGCAGACAGGAGCCTAACTTGACCATCGTCTGGGAGGCTCCAGCCAAAAGCAGACTGAGACAGATGCTGAGACTAGCAGCCAAGCATGGGGTTGCTCCAGGGGTCCTATGGAAGTGTTGGGGGAAAAATGGAAGGACCTGGAGGGGACAGGAACTTCACAAGAAGACCAACAGAGACAACTAACCCAGTCCCATGGGGGCTTTCAGAGACTGAGACATCAACTAAGGAGCATGCATGGTCTGGACCTAGGACTCCTGCACACATGTAGCCGATGGGCGGCTTGGTCTTCATGTGGATCGCCTGGCGAGTGGCGGGGACCTTTTCTAACATGGACTCTATTGCCTGCTTTTGGACCACTCCTGCCTGGCAGGGCTGCCTTGCCTGGCCTCAGGGGATGAAGATATGCTCAGACCTGATGTGACTTCATGTGCTTGGAAAGGTTGAGAAAGGAGGAATGAGGCTTCCCTTTTGGGGGGGGGGGAAGGGATAGGGGAAGGGGAAGAAATTGAAAGGAAAGGAGGGAGGTGGCACCCTTGGGATCTAAAGTAAATAAACATAAATAAATAAATAGATAGATAAATAAATAAATAGATGGATAGATAGATAAATAAATTTTTAAAAATTCAAAATAAAATAAAATCAACACTTTCTACTAAATGTGTACTGAGACCAATTCCTACATTCCGTCTTCGGTCACACTTCCATAAAAAATGCAGTTTGCATTTTCCCTGGAACAATGTATTATCTTGTCCAAAGCCTTTCATTTCTATGATATCTTCCAAAAAGTGACAGACATCTGAATCCTCAATGTTGCCTAGCCAGTATCAAATATACACAGGCCAAGTAATTAAGGTGATCCTAACTCCTTAAATCTCACATCTGGCAGAGTTGGTTTCAGAGAAATGATTCTATGGCAAAACATGTTTACCGTAGAATCATTTCCTTTGGCACGATCTGCATTGTTATTGTCTGTCCTTACTTGAAACCAAAAAGTGCTTTTGGATTTGAAGTGGGCAAATTGCCACGGGAATCACCCAAATAGATAAGCCAATGACTGACTTGTTGCACTCAGTCTGTCCTGATGAGTCACTGGAAAGCACAGCTAAGAAAGCCTTTTGAAGATCTGACTACATGTGTTTAAACTAACTGTGCTGCCTTGATGGGAAGACTGGCTTGCAAAAAAAACTAAAAAAAATTGCTATCGGAAGGGTTATTCTGAGAGCATAGGATGATACACATGTCTATCATAGTAGGTGGTGCCCGTTTAAGTAGAAAAGGAAGTCAGGGCTGTCTGCTGACATTTTAGCCGATGTTTGGGTGTTGGTGCTTGGTCTGGCTCTCCTTCCTCTTGGCTTGAACTCTCAGCTACTTACTGTTCGGTGTTGGCACAGTTCTCCTCGCACTTGACCCCAGGAAGCTGTGGGAAAGAAACAGTCTCAGACATGGCAATGGTCACATCTGCAGTGTTCAGCAGCCTACCAGCTGACCCTCATGGTGGCTGTGCTCTGACAGATCTACTTGGAAAGATGCGGACAGGGCCGTGGGGTTGGTCTGTACTGGCCCGTGACATTGATCATTTCTTTAAGTGATGACTATGTCTCATGGGCAGAAGCTCCTGGAAGGGCAGGGATGGTATACATGGTCTGGGTAGTAGCTGAGCAACACTACCTTGGAGAATGATAGACAGCCCTCTGTATCAGTTTGTCACCCTAGCAATCTCCTGACTCAACCCCTGGGACATTGTGGTTGTCTGTTTTCCTTGTCCCTACACAGTTGAAAACTGAACTCTAGCCCCTATGCTGGTTTTTTTTTTTCAGCCTTCAGCATATCAGTATTCACCACAGAAGAAGAGCAATAGAGGGACAAGTTGTTACAAAGAAAGAAGGGGGAAGAAGAGAAGGAAAAGAGAAATATAAGAAAAATGTACAGTCAGGCATGGTGGTGCACATCTGTAATCCTAGCACACTGGGAGGCAGAAGTAGGCGGATCCTTGTGAGTTCGAGGCCAGCCTGGTCTACTAAGTGAGTCCAGGACAGCCAAGGCTACACAGAGAAACCCTGTCTTGAAAAAAAACAAAACAAAACAAAACAACAACAAAAACAAAACAGAAAAAGAAGGGAAAAAAGAAAGGAAAAATGTACTTTGATATACTGGTTAACTTGTATGGGAAGCAAAGTAGACAACCTGTTCTTAGCACAGGAATGGGTTACAGTCTGGTTCTGCAGTTTCTTTCCCTGCTAGACTTCCTAGATATGTGAACTTGGCCCTAGTATTTTTTTAGAATTTCTCAGTCTACTGACTCTTTTCTCAGAGAATGGATGACTCACAGGCTCCTCTTTCACAGACGGATACAGCTAGGGATACAGCTCACTGGGTAAATACTAGAACCCTTGTTAAAGCTGGATATAACAGCATATACCATCTCTGATTGTCCTAATTTCTGTCCCACTTTCTATGGGCATCATTCAGTCACACACACACACACACAAAACCAAACTCTCTTGTACTAAGAGAACAGTGTGGTGCTCTTTCCTCACCACCCTCCTAGGTTCTATATCTGTTTCTTACTTCATCTATTTTCTCCCACAGTCAGTATAGCTAAAGAAATAAGCAAAAGGAAAATTCTCTCCTCTTTTCACAATTGAACTCACCTGGATGAAATAAACCAGGACAGAGGCCATCGCTGCTTGGGTCCGGAAGGCCATTAGGTCCAGAGGGTCACGCCGGGTGCATGTGCTGTATGCTTTCCATGCTCAGTGTCACTTGAAATGCCGTGGTCCAGAATTCCTAAAAAGAAAGGTTTTTTTTTTTTTCCCCCTTTAGCAATAAATTGATTTCCCTCTCCCTTTGACTTTATACTTTAGGGTTTCTGTCTCCTCTTCCCTTGTAGTTTCCTTCTCTTTCTCTATGTCTCCTCACATGGTCTCCACATTTGCTCCCTCTATCTTTCTCTTCTGCTTGATCTTTCTGTTTTCTGCCCCTAACAGAAAGGCAACTCAAGAAGAACACATTTGTCCTCTGAGTTAGACCCCCCCCCCCCAGTCTATAATGAGAGACTTGGATTTGAAATAGGTCAAGAGCAGATTTCCAGTTCCAGGTATGTTCTTGTGTTCGTCAGGAGGACTGGTTACACTCTTGGCTCCCGAATGACCACTCACGTCTGAAAGTCACTCTGCCAATGGCCCTTTACCCCCTCTCCATGTGATTGGCGTCCTTCCTCTTGTTTCTCGAAGCCGTCCCCTCACTATGTTGATAATCAACCCTGCTAGTTCTGGGTCATTTATTGCAGTTGCTCGGCAGGACCGAAGGGTTACAAATGAGGAATGAAGCCATCCCATCTTTAGAGCAGGGAGTGGGTTTGAAAACTCCAAGTTCCAGGTGCGATCAGTGGCCCCAGCCTCTGCTGGGCTTCAACTTCAGTTAGACACCGGTCATAGCTTTAATTTAAAAACTGATTTCCAAGATAACCCCTCTGTTTCTCTGCCTGTCTCTCAGTCCCCGCCCCTCTCCAAGCACTACTGTGATGTTGCTACCTGAGAACCAGGCACAGTATGTACAGTTGTGGTTCCATCTACTCAGGCTGCTGAGGCAGGAGGATCACTGGGGTCTAGTTCATGAAAGTGAGAATACCCTAGGAAACAGCATTCCGCCATCTCAAAATATATTATCAACAATGAAACAAAACCTGAAGCCACCTTCGAAAATAAGCACACCGCTTGCAAAGGGTAGAATATGGTTACAAAGAAAAATGTTGTATGTAACTAGAGACCACTGTACAAATGACTGACATTTAAGCAGGATTCTTTTATCCAGCACAAAGGACTAAGTAAGGACACTCAGTGTTAGTTTACAATGGCAGGTCCATTTCACAAGACTGAATGAACTGACATTTGAGCTGTTTTCCAATTGATGAGGCGAGGCTGTGGGTAGGATCCTGATGAGAGGAGGTTGCAGAGTAAGGTCCTGATGAGCGGAGGCTCCATCACACTCAAGGCCCACGCATACCTAGTGATCACACTGTGACAATACCATGTGGAAATATGGACAATTTCCCTTTTCTCAGCCAAGGGAAGCAAACAGTGTGAGAATTCCCTGGTACAATGCTGCTCTCTCCAGATCTATCTATTTCTTTTTGCAACCTAGGCTCTTGAATGAAGAGTGTTTTGCAGATTCCAATGGAAAACTTCGTGAGACAGGGGGTATTTTGTTGGACTAGAGAGCAGGACTTTAGTTTTAGCCCCTCCCCTCGATAGGCCTGGGCCTTACTGCTTCTTACTCATACAGTAGGAGCATAATAAATGACCACTGAACTTGCATCAGCTGTTGTTTCCTAATGAAAGGAAAACTGAGGACAAGGAGGCATCTTATGCGGCCTATTTCTATCCAAACACCATGGGCTGGAAAACCCCATGGGCCCCTCCCTTTTCCTTTTCCTGTGGGAAAGGCAGTAAACCACCGTTACCAAGAACACAACTCAGGGGCTTTGGGCAATTGCTTGTTTGACCTCCTGTTAGCTGAGGGATCTTGGACAAGACATTCTGCCTGTCAACTTAGTTAATTTGATATAAAAAGCAGTTAGTTCTCAGCACTCATACGGCCCATGGACTGTAACTCCAGTTCCAGAGGGATCTGACACCCTCCTCTGTCTTCCTCAGGCACCAGGCAGGTGGGTGGTGAACCTACACACACAAGGCAAAATACTCAGATAGATAAACAACAACAACAAATTTTATGATGCATATTACAGTCCTGATAGCAAGTATCTGATGTTAGTTATCCAATATGCAGGACCGATAATGCCCACTGTGAGAATGGTGGGTCTTTCTGCCAGACCTCTCCAGATTGCAATATACCTTTCCAATATTCTTTTTTCTTGAACAGTTCCCGTGGCTAGCCAGGCCATTCCTTTTCTACCCACACCAGCCATCACTTGCATGAACAGGTTTCTCAATTACTTTGGCTCCCCCCTCCATCCCCCATGGCAGTTTCTGGCCACATGATTGCAATCATCTTTCTTGCCCCCAAGCTTCTTAGCAGGCCTGAACAAAACAGGCTTCTGTTAATGACTGCCCTGCTGTTTTTCTTTTTCAGATTTACTCCTAACCATTTATTTTCTAGTCTCTAAGAAGATAAGACTTCATTTTTTTTTCCTAGTGCGTTAATGCCCTGTGATGTGATGGTTTCTATCACAGCCTTTAAGTAGAAGAAAGATCATTCATAGAAGAAAGCTGAAGGTCTTCATGGTTATAAGGACAGAGGGGCCTGGAGCTGGCGAAGTTGGGAATATTCTCATTACCAGCCTACATAACCCCATCCCATTAAGCTTGTGAATCATTAGCTTATACTCATGTTGCGAAGGACTAGGGCCAGGGCCAATGGGAGTTGCACATACACTAACCTCTTCACCTGTGCTTCAGGGAATTGTTATACAACCGCTCTAACAAGTGTAGCCAAAAATAAAAATAAAAAGAAATGCGAACTTGTGGCTCCTTTGATTATTTTCCCTTTGACCTTGGCAGTCAGGTAGCATCCCTGCTCTCCTAAACCTCAGTGAAATAGAAACCAGGACTTTGGGTACTTTGAGCCACCAGTATCAAGTTGTACATGGCTGAGCTGTGGCTTGGGCCAAGAGCATGGTTTCAAGAACGGAGAAGATGGCAGAAGTAAATTTCATTCTAAAATACCTGAGTGTTTCACTAGGAAGTGTCTCTGTTTTTTTTTTTTTTTCTGTTTGTTTGTTTTTGTTTTTGGCTTTTTTTGAGACAGGGTTTCTCTGCGTAGCCTTGGCTGAAGTGGACATGTTATGTAGATCAGTCTGGCCTCGAACTCACAGAGATCCCCCTGCCTCTGCCTCCCCTAGTTTTGGGATTCCAGGTGTGTGCCACTACACACAGCAGAAGTTTCTCTGTTTTAAGAGCCAAGATCATAGCATAGATATTGAATTCCAACCTCAGAGGCACAGAAAATTAGTAACAGGATTAAACAGAAGGTTTTGTTGTTGTTCTTCTTGTTTTCCTTCCTTGAGACAGGGTTTCATGTCTGATCTCAAATGCTGTAGGTAGCTAAGGTGACCCTTCTGATCCTGCCTTATCTTCCCAGTGGTGGGATTACAAACATGTGCCACCACTTCCCCTATGTGCAGTGTTTTTGATCAAACTCAGAGCTTTGTGCTAAACTCATGGAAGTTAAACAATACAGGAGGAAGGATTCAGTTTATCAAAGGATGTATGGTTTATATGCTGTGTAGCTCATTACTACAACTTGTGTGAGCAATGGTTTAAGGCAACACAAGTATGTATAAAGCTTGGCTGGGTCCATTACTTGGGCTTCTACAAGGCTTGGATCAAAATGTCTGTATAGCAACATTCATGTCGGAAGGCTCTCATGGCAGAGAATCCACTTGCAAGCTCTCTTAGGCAGAATGTATTTCTCAGTGGCTGTACAATTAGTATAATCATGTTTATTTAAGTCTTTTAACTAAAATACAATTACATAATTTCTCTCTTTCCTTTCCTCCCTCCAACCCTTCTCATGTACTCACTTCTGCTCTCTCTCAAATTCATGACCTCTTCCTCTGTTATATATATGTATATATAATATATATACACACATATGTATCTATATACACATATATAACATAATAACATACACAGTTGTGTGTGCATGGCACACATACAAAACTACTGCTCAGTCCATTTATTGCTATTTGTAAGTGCATGGTTTCAGGACTGACCACATGGTGTTGGATAACTGATGGTGGCTCATTTCTGGAACAGATTATTTCTCCCTCTCTTGCCATTAGCATCATTCATGGTGTCTCAAATATACAGTGCCTAAACTAGACCTGAACAAGGACAACCCCAATAGAAATTCTAGCAAGCAAATGGGAAGTCTCACAAGACCACACTCTTAGACAAAAAACTACAGGCAACTAAGGAATACTTCTTTAAATATTTTATATTTTATTATGATTATTATTATTTATAATTTATTCTCTTTGTATCCTGGTTATAGCCCCCTCCCTCATCTCTTCCCTGTACCACCCTCCCTCCCCCTTCCTCCTCTATCCTCCCTCCTAGTCCACTGATAGAGAAAGTCTTCCTCACCTCCTGTCTGACCATAGGAGCCACATAAGGAGATCAACAAAGATATATATATATATAAATAAACAGGGCCCAGGGGCACTGCAGAAACTGATGCATCAACTGAAAACTATACATACAGAGGACCTACACCCCCTGCTCAGATGCAGCCAATAGACAGCTCAGTCTCCATGTGGGTTCTCTAGTAAGAGGAGAAGAGACAGTCTCTGACATGAACCCAGTTGCCTGCTCCTTGATCACTTCTTCCTGGTGGGACTACCTAGCCAGACCACAGAAGAGGATCCAGGCAGTCCTGATGGGACCAGATAGGCTTCTTTAAATCTTAATGATGAGGACAGAGACAGACACAGGAAGAGAGAGGCTTCAGCACATTACTCATGTGCCTGAAGTAATTCCTTGTATATGATCACATGCATTCTGTAACCTTTGTTACATTTTATAGTTCTGAGAACACATGCTCAAAGACAAGCAATTCCACAGAGGCATGACAATAGGAGTTAGGGGTCATGGAGCATCCTGAATTCTTTTAAGTCTTTCCAGTTTCCTGGAAACATTTCTGTGGATAAGCAAGAGAAAAGTCCAGATGTGGTGGTGTAGTGTCACCTTTAATCCTAGAACTTGGGAGGCAGAGACATAAAGAGTTTGAGTCAACCTGGTCTACTTAGTGAGTTCCAGAAGCCAGGACTACACAATGAGACCCTGCCTCAAAAGAAAAACAAAGCAAACAAACAAAACAAACAAATCTTCCAAACAAACAACAATAACAACAATAAACTCATACCAACAGATGAAAAGATAAGTAATATATCTTCTACATAAAGAATGTTGGAAGCTGTGCTGTAATATGGATGAAACTTGAAGACATAATGCTCAGTAAAATAAATCAAACATAAAAGGAAAACTGGTGAATGATTCCATCTACATGAAGTATATTTTAACATAAATTGAATATTTACTAGCGGCTTCCGTGTTGAAGGGCTGGTTGCTGGCCCATATACACTGTTAGGAGATTGACTGATCAAAGAAAGGTTTTCGAAACAGGTTCTTGGGTGAGATTGCCTTTTGATCTACTTTCACAAGTTGAGCATCTTTTCATGCTGATGTTATGTCTCACCACAGATCAAAAAGCAGTGGAGATAACTGACCATGGATTGATGAAATCTCTGAAACCATGAGCCAAGATAAACTTTTCCTCCTTGTTCAATGATTGCCTCATATATATATACACACACACACACACACACACACACACACACACACACACACACACACACACACATATATTTCTTGTTGTTGTTGTTAAGGAATTAGAAATCTAACACAAAGTGCAGTATCAAAATTCAAGAGACTGAAAATACAGAGTTTCCTTCAAGAAGGAACAGGAAGTGGTCGGTAGAGTTTACAGGAAGTGGTCAGTAGAGTTCTTTAGAGAAGCAGAATTGATAGAATGTGTAGATATAAAGGCAGAAGTTTCTTAGGTGATATTGTCTCATGTGACTACAGGGGCTGCCTAGTCTAAATCTGTAGTGCTATCCAACAGACTGAGGATCCTGAAGGGAGGTTACAATTCCAGTGTAAAGGCCAGTATGAAGACCAGAACAAGCAGGTACTGAAGTTGAAACACAAAGGCCATTTGCTAGGAAATGCTTCATTACATGGAAGGGGATAGTTGCTTCTGTTCTTTTGGCCTTCAGATTTTGAATCTTACCCAAAATATAAATAGACATCTTTACTGATTGCCGTGTTTGTCTGTTGTGTGACCTTTCATGGTAAGATATGAACAAAATCTATTTACCTCAGATAGGGCACCAAGGACAGATAAAAGAATCAATTCCACACAAGGCTAGCTTGATAAACCAATGGTTTATTGGGGTCACTTGCAGAAACATGAACGAGGAGCTACTTACAGGAACATGAATAACTTTAAGAGAGCCATATCACCAAAAATCCCAACCCAGTGTAGGTGAAGAAGATTCACAAAAACCAACCTTAAAGCTCTCTGCTCAATTGAAGGCAGCCTCCACTGCAGTTTCCCTATAAAATTGCAGCTGTTGATTGTGTTTATGACCTTGCAAAGGGGGTCTTACTAGTCTTATGACTTTGATCTTCCAGCACCATGTAGCTACTGTGTCTTAGGAAACTCCCCACCTCATCCTGTAAAGAAATATTTAAATCTAGAGGAAATAGTTGCACAGCAAAACCTCCATTCCCAAATGCTCTGTCTAGGCACCAAGTGATCCACATAAGGCAGGGAATAGAATGAACCATCACAGGAACTGTTATTGAGATCTTTTTCAGCTAGAAAAGATGGGAACATTGTGAAGTCGGATTGTGGTGACAGCTGTACATCAATGTGAATGTACTTAACGGCACATCAGAAGAGCTAAACCAGCAGTCATTGCATACTTTACATTTTATGATATTAATGGTGTCTGAGATAAGTGAGTCACTGTAGAAATAGAATAAGTGTCCTTATCATTGTAGTGTGAGTTCAGTGTTTATGAGTACATCACTATGAGAAACTTCCTGGGATCCTACTGAATCTCAGTGAAAGTAAAAGTGAAAAGATCGCTTTGGAAACTGAGGAATGTATTCAATAAGAACCTCACTTTTCTCCCCATTTAAGAAACAATGGTTGGGAATAGGGAAGAGAGGACACTGGTTTTATAAAACTCTGATCTTTGATAAGGTTGTGTTGGCTCTGTGTTTGGGCTGTTTTGTGAACTGTGTGATAGACAAAAATTTTAAATTTCAAATAAGTTGTTTTTAGCTTGTAATAGATAGCCTACATAAGAGGGAAAACACAAGGCTTGGCATGAAGGATGGATATGGAATCCTGCATACACTGTCAATATTGGTGGGCTTTTCTGTGTAACTTCCTATTATCTTACCCTAGTTATCTTCTTTTTTATCTATCCCCTTCCCCCCTCCACTTTTCCTATCAGTGATTTAAAACAAAATTATGCTGTCAGAGAGTCTTCTACACACATATTCCAGATAACATGTTGAGTAGGTAGGGGTTCCTTATGTAAAAGCACATGCAAGGGCTGGGCCTGAGTTAGGATCCTCGGAACTCACAGGAAGCCCATCTGGTAATGCACCTGTCTGCAATCTCAGTACTCCTGCTGTGAGATGGAGGACAGAGATAGGAGGGAATCTGGAATCTGGCAGGTCACAGCCTGGAGCACTTCACATCAGCAAACAGGAGAACTTCACATAAACAGTGGGAGGCCAGGGCCCACCAACACCTGGGTCATCCTCAGACTTTCACATGCACCTATGTTATGCACTCACACAAGCAAACATGCACACACACGCACATTAAAAAGTATGAGACATATCTTTTCATAATGGAAAACAGGTGATTCTATCTATGGACATATATAGGTATAAAAAAAGCTCAGGAAGCATGATTCAGACTAAAAATATTCTTTTCCGGTCAACTTAACTATCCTGAATATTACAATTAATATTAGTTGTAACTACAAAACTTGTCATTTTTCACAATATCTCTTAAGTTCTTCTTAAAACATTACCTGACCCTCGTGCTGGATTAAAGGCTATGTCACTATACCTAGTTATTGAAATAATATAAAATATGTGTCATACTCAGTTATAGAAAGATTCAGTAGAAGTATCTCCTCAAGATGACAGACCCAAAGAAAAGTCCAAAACATTATTTCATGCTGCTGTTTAAAGCCACTGTATGCAATACTGTCCCTACTGAGCCCAGTACCCAAGGCATCATAGCTAGAAATGGAAATCTTACATGGTTTATGTTATATTTCTAAGTGCCAACCAAAACCATTAAGAGTAAAATGTACCACTTATAAAAAGACACCGTATAGCGACAATCTACCTTGGTGAATGAACAAACAGATAAATGTGGACAACAAAGTTAAATCACCTGGTGCAGACACATTTCTTTCTAAGAACCTAGCTTGAAGTAAGTGCTTCTTTGAGCTTCGAGCCCTTATCTGATACGTCTCCAGAGCCTTTCCTATAATTGTCATGGACAGTGCACTTTTCCCTGCTGTCTGCTTCTTAGTGAGAGGTCATGAAACACGACTGGAATTACCATTGTCCCCACCCACAGCAGACACAACCTAAGAATTCCTGTTAGCCAACTTTCCAATATGAAGCAAAGCTTCCCCTCCTTCTGCGATGATTGAGTCATCCTCTGCTAGATAAGTGCGGCTATTTAAACTGCAGCAGGGACTCAGCCACTGGCAGTTGCTTGAGTTCCTTGACTGCTTCAGTTTTACATGCTTGGCATGAATTTGGAAATTACTTTTGATGACAAGATGAAGACTGTGAATGACCAGCCTGATCAGAAGTCATTTGTCAAGAAAGTTAAAGGTACCAGGGATGGGTGGGTGCTTATAGAGACAGAATGCCAGGCCTAGCTCAGAAGTGTAAATTAAATGTACTGAGAATGAGTCTAGAAATAAAAAAAATTCAAATATCAGGAAATACAAGAGACTGATCCCGTTTACTCAGAAGAGACACAAAGCAAGTAGAATTAAAGATAACTAGCTACTACTACATCTTTCCTACAAGCTGTTCTTCATGCTACAACTTTAAATTAATGACTTCTCCAGATGTATTCACTTAAGGCTTCAGGAGTAGTGCTGATATCATCTGCCTTCTACAGAAAGCTAGCCCAGAATCAGGAGGTTTAA
Source organism: Pachyuromys duprasi (assembly GCA_028658305.1). Classification (NCBI taxonomy): domain Eukaryota; kingdom Metazoa; phylum Chordata; class Mammalia; order Rodentia; family Muridae; genus Pachyuromys; species Pachyuromys duprasi. The sequence continues at coordinate 15,852,713 of CM053761.1, forward strand.
TAAAGTCACCCAGTTTAATTGAACCGCACACAGTAGAGCCGGCATCATATTAGATTCCCATTCATGCATAATCCAGTTGATGAAACACTCAGAGCATTCACTCAGAGCACACAGTGATTATTTTTAAAGGTGTTGTTGAAGTACCACAAAAATCTGACCTGCTATATGAATTATCTAAAACAAATTCAGTATATTCAATATGGCTGAGTATACATTAGACTTTATTGTCTATTGATGTTTTAAAAATTATAATTTATGTTTGGCCAACACAGTAAATTGAACCACTAAAGTTTAATTGATAAGCTTAATTCTGTAGAAAATTACACATAAAATTTCTATTATTTTATAAAATTAAGAGCAAGAAGGCAGGGCAGTTGCAGTGCATATGTTTAATCCCAGCACTTTGAAGGTAGAGGCAGGTCAGCCTGCTCTACAGAGTAAGTTCCAGGACAGCCAGGGCTACGCAGAGAAACCATGTCTCAGAAAAAAAAAAAAGGAACAAAACATAAAAAGAGGAAGAATGACAGTCTGTGAGTCTGTAAACAAGACTAGGATCTTTCAGTGCGTAGATTAAGGGTGAGTGTTGTGTGATTTAATATCTGAGCAGCTAAAGTACCTCAGAGTGAAAACACTGCTGGTGTTTAGCGGTAGGCCCAGCAGCCGCTGAACATGCTTAGTGTGAAGAAGTGCTGGTGTTTAGTAGTAGATTTAGGAGTTAATACCAGTTGTTGACTTGTTCGACCAATCATTCATTTTTGGTGCAATAAATATTGTTTGCCTGACCATAAATATGGTTAGATTAGTCACCTACTGTGAATGGTGTAAACTAGGCACTAAAGTCAGTGAGCACATCTTTATTGATTGACTAAAGGTTGTTTTGTGACTAGAAAGCCACGTTGGGTGATAATTAGACCAATAATCTCTTTCTACCACTGAAATGGGAAGAAGGATCCTTGTAGGTAAGAGGAGCTTGTGTCTTCCTTCACACAGTGGCTCATGGGATTCGTGTTTCATTCAAGAGTTGTGGGCACACAGTGGAAGATGAACACTGGGGTGGAGGAAGGGTTTTCTCCACACAGATACATGATGCCAGGTACCAGGAGAAGGCAACTGCTTGTAAGAAAGATTACTATGTTCTGCTGTCTGTGAGCTCACCGTAAGGACAGAGACAAATCACTCAGAGAGTGAGCTGCACTTTCCCCCCTCATCATTTCTCTCGTTTTGTTCTTTATCATCTGTAGAGTCTGACAAAGACTATTAACACCTGAGAACGCTGAATATATTTGACTGTTTATTGACTTGAACTGTTACCACATTCACACCAAAAGCTTGGTGGTATAATACTGCAAGTGTTGTGGCTTATGAGCATCAGATTAAAGATCTGTTTGGAGCCAGATGTGGTGCTGAATGCCAGATACTGTAGCACGAGGGAGCCTGAGGCAAGAGGATTCACAGGTCTGAGACCATCCTGGGCCATTTAGTGAGTTCCAGGGCAGCCTGGCCTACAGAGTAAACATTGTCTCAAGCTAGAACAACATAAAACCCAAATACCTATGGTTTAAGTTTTATTACCTGTTTGTTCTCAAGCTAGTGACCGAAGCTTTCAGTTTCTTTTCTAAGAAAACAGGAGAATATCAGTGTACTGTTTATGTTCCAAGGAAAGGAAACCACATACATTGTACGTGTTTTCCTCTCTGATCTGTAATGCCTGCGGTTACTCAATGTTGGGACACGTAACTGGACCACCACATGTCTGAGAGCTACCTGACTTGTTTTTATAAATAAGGCGACTTTTCCTCTTGGGATGAATAGCCACACGTAACATAAGTGTAAGGCGGCTATTATTGTAAGCCCAGTGCTTCTCAAGGTTTTATTTCTAGTTTCCTTTGGTCAATAACTCCAGTTCTAAGAGATAATTTTAGTGGAATAAAAATTGAATGGTATGATATTAGGCATAGAATTTCTTGAGGTAATCTCAGGTGACTGAAATATTTTGCTTGACATCTCACATTAGTTTGGATAACGTTCCTTATGAATGCCTGTGTATATGTGTATGCAAACATCAGACTTTCTGCATAGTAGATGAAATTGGTAGGTTGTGTTAAGAGTTCCTAGAAGGGCATTATGCATAGAATAGATGAAGCATAAGCTTCAGGATCAAGTATTTGGTCTATTTCTAACCTTATTATTTCTTTAAATTTTTTATTTTACATTTTTTAGTTCACACACGTGTATAATGCATTTTGATCAAACATATCCCATTTTCTTCCCCTTCAAGTCTCTCCCATACTCAATCCCAGCTGTAGTTGTTGTTGCTATTATTATTATTTTGATGTGAGACCAGGAGTAGTTTGCTTCAGTTCGACGTAAAACCATCCATTGTTCACCTGCACAGTTGCAGAGCCTGTGGGATGAGGGAGGGGCTAAGAGGTGCAGAGCCCAGAGCAAGCACAGACAGGATCCAGAGCCGGGTTTGATGACCTGTCTTTGTCTTTTCCAATCTTCTGCTTCTCCTTCCCTGCAGGTCTCCATTTTCTTTCCTCCCCATGGTGGTGCCCTGCTGCTATGACTCTGGTCGTCCTTTGCCTGGTGTTATCAGTGACCCTCAGTATACAGCACACACAATGTAAGTGTTGAAATAGGGAGCTGGAGGTGGGCAGTGAGGGCTTTGGACACAGCTCTTAACAGCTCAGATCAGACTCTACATTAGGACCCATTTTAGGCTAAATGCTTTGAGACTAAGCCGAGCATTGAATGTGGGTATATTGTGTTTATCCCTCCTCAAGAGGTGGGGGGTTGGGGAGTGGGAGAGAGATTCTTCAGAGTAGAGTGTTTTTATTTTTCTTCATAATTTCATACAGGTCTGTTTACGTCCTAAGGTAATTTGGTAATAACTTGAAGTTTCTTATACAGAGGGTCATCTGAGCAACACAAGAGCAAAAGAAATCCCACGTAGTTTTGTTTTGACCAATCTGATTAAATGTTAAGAATCAGGCTGGTGTTATTCCGCCAGCTAGGGTCCAAGAATTAAGGCTTCGGAAGCACCATTCGCTTCCCACGTGTCATTTCTTAAAATTGTATGTGGCCACTCGAAGCCTCTCCTAATGATGGGGGGTAGCAGTTGGAAGAAATCTTTCTTTGAGGTATTGATCACCATCCTGCATGCTTAGATTTAGCCTAGAGGCAACTGAATGGCAGTTGCTTGCACTGGAACAGAGCTGAGTTTCTCTCGAAGAGTTCTTCAACTCCGCTCAGCTACACTCAACATTCATTTCATCTCCCCCCTCCTAAACCATTCTACGGCTAAAACAACATTTACACTCAAGGCCACTGTACAGAAATTTACGAATATTCTGTGGGTGGTTGCCTCAAAAAATGAAGGCAAATGTCAGAGTTCCTAAACAAAATTAGGAAGTCTGGCCTTGTAGATGGTGTGGGAGAAGCTACAGACAAATTAAGCTGAATAAATGGCTAAAGGCAATTCCTTCTATGAGTCAGAGTCAAGGGAGGAGTTGACTGCTATAGATTGCCAATATCTTGTTTACTACATTATACTATTTCTAACCTTATTATTTCTTTAATTTTTTTACTTTACATTTTAATTTTTTTAGTTCACACATGTGTATAATGCATTTTGGTCAAACATATCCCATTTTCTTCCCCTTTAGGTCTGCCTCACAACCCCACTTTTCTTCTTTGTTTCATGTACTCTGTTTTTTATTGTTAAATCCACTGAGTCCACTTAAATCTGCCTATACAGATTTATAGGTATATAGGCTCATGATACAGGGCCATCGGCTGGAGCAGAGGTAGCCTTCCTGGGGTCACATCCATGAAGAAAACTCGCCCTTTCTAGTAGCCATCAGTTGCAAATAGCTTGTCAACTAGAGGTGAACCCACGGCCATCCCTTGTCTTTACCTTATTTTATTTATTTTTGGAAACTCGATGTAGAACCCAGACCCAGTGCTCTGCCACTGAGTGACATCCCCTCACCCATCACCCCTTTGAACAACATCCCTACCCTTCATCCCTCTGACACTGAATTTCTAAATTACCATTCTTCATCTCTCTTTTTAATTTGTGTATAAATCTCAATAAAACACTGAACTGTGACAATTTTTTTAATTCAGAAGTATCTGCATGATTACTAATAAAAATTGCAATAAAAGGGTAATTGCAAAACTACAGTTGAATAACTTCTAATCCCATAAATCCAGGCCATTTCCCAGAAGTCTTTAAAGTATATTTATTCCTCCATAATTGTTCATTAAGAAAACATTTCTGTCAACACTCATGTATTGTCAAGATAGGCTATTTGGGTCTGTGTTTTAATTTCCTGGGCATCCAGTGACAGCTTCTGTAACAGAATTGAGGCAGAGTCTTAATTTTCCATGGTGTAGTTCTCCAGGTAGCTGACCTCCTAAAGCAATACCAGGAAAACTTTACTCACCAAGGTCATATCCTGGAGGGACAAATATTAGCCCAGCAGAAGGCAGAAAACACTTCACAGGACGCACAGAGGAAACTGAAGGAAATGATAGACACCCTCACCTGGAAGCTGAATGAGAAAGCCAAAGAGCAGGAGGAGCTTCTGCAACAGAATCAGAGCCTCCAGGAAGCACTGCAGAGAGCAGCAAACTCTTCAGGTACAGGGGAGGGGCAGTGAAGAGGAGTGCTGGGTGTTCTGCTCAGTCTTTTTTTTTAATTTATTTATTTTTATATCAATCACAGGTTAGGTACTTTGAATCCCAGGCTTAGCCCCCTCCCTCATTCCCTCCTACCCTCCCACTCCCTCCCTCATCTCCCTCCTCCCGCCCCCTCCAAGTCCACCAACAGGGGAGGACCTCCTTCCCTTCCATCCAGCCCCAGCTTATCCTGACTCCTCAGGGCTGGCTGCAAAGTCCTCCCCTGGGATCTAGCCAGTCTGTCACTCCCTGGCTTGTATGGGGGAGGGTCAAAGAGTCAGCCATCAAGATCATGACTGAAACAGTCCCTGTTTCCCTCACTAGGGTCTTCAGTCCTACACTGAGCTATCATGGGCCCCATCTGCGTGGGGGTTCCAGGCCATATCCACACATGGTCCTTGATTGTAGAAACTGTCTCATACAAGACCCCTGTGCCCTGCTCAGTTTGGTCTTTGTGGAACTCTTGTTCTCCCCAAGTCTCAACAACCTCCCCCAGATCTATCATTACTTCTTGCTTGTCTCCATATCTCTGCTCAGTCTTAATTACGTTTCACAAAGCCACCACACCACACATATGCCAAGCATTCAGAGTGCTCTACACAGGCTCTCAGTGAGTGCCCCCCTCACCTGGGGCAAGCCTTGCAGGCACTGGAATTGTTGGAGCACCCCCTTTCTCATGGTCTTAAAGTTTTCTTCCTTCTTTCCTTCATATTCTAGCTCTGAAGTCTGTGTTGAAATGCCACCCTGTCCTATAGTCACCTCTTGCCACAGATATGTTATTGTTCCCATCAAATGCGCCTTAGTCACTGGTTTCCCTCTCCTTGGGAGTCTTCCTGTCTTTGCACTTCTTTACCCCAGCTCTCTTCATTCTGCCCCTGTTTCTGAAAGGGGCACTACATCTGTCTAAGTCTAGCCAGTGGAGGTCAGCTGACTGAAGACTTAAGCAGATAACTTGATGCTGATCAAAAGTAAGAGGTCTGCAAGTGGTTTATACAGGAATTGAGATGACTTCATCTGTCTAAAGGGATTCAGAATCTAGGAGGCAGAGAAAGAATAGATTATGTTGTCAACTTGTATGCAATAGAGAATGCAAGAACATTTCTACACACCTGAGTTTTTCTGCAGTGTAATCAGTGAGGTTAGTGCTTTTCACTCCAGAGTTCGGTGTGACAGTCTCTTTCCCTATGATGTGCCTTCTTAGGAAGTGCACAAATGAGGGCTCTACTGTCAGGATTAGTGATTAAGTGCCACTCAAAAGCAAATTTTTCCAACTTGTTGCTTGTGTGGCTTTCAGTTTAAATGTGCCCTCTTTTTGAACGCATATTATACAGTAATGATATAGGTAGCCATGCCTTCATTGTATAGACAAAAGTATTGCATGAACAAGAGTTTAACAATAATAATGATGGGTGATTTGATGTAAAGTTACCCAGTTTTTAAATCTTTTTGACCCAGCATGGTGGGGGCACACCTCTATTTCTAAATGGAGAGGTGGAAGCAGGCAGACTTTTGAAATTAAGTCCAGCCTGGTTTACACAGTAAATTCCAGCCAGGCCCACATGGTGAAATTAAAGAGAGAAGAAAGGAAGGAAGCAAGGGAGGAGGGAAGAAAAACTCTTTTCCAGATGAAAGGAATAATTTAAATTTGCAAAATAAACATAAATTTTTAGAAATTTTATCTTTCACTAGAGTCAAAACATATTTAATATTCCTAGGGAGGAACCTTTAATACAGTAAAGGGACCTAATACTTCAAAACAGGTTTGAGGGAAGGAGGCTTAAATATCAAGGATGGGAGTGCTTACATACACAAGCAGTCAAAATCCAAACCAATAGTTTGTTTCACAGACACAACAGTGAAACAGTTTGCCTTTAACAGCTGTAAATTGTGTGGGATTCAAACTGTGTAGGGATGATGAAGAACTCTCTCTCAGAATTGTCAAAAATGAATAGTGGGTCAGCCATAGAGCTCACATGCCCCCTTCTGGCAGATAGACCTGGTGTTGTGTTCTATTCCTTCTAATGTTAGATATAACCAATTAGTAGAAACCCCATATGAACTCTTTGATCATAGAGTTTCAAGAAGAGCCTGATAATAATATCATAATATTGAAATATCATGTGGAAAAAGAGGCTAGTGTTTTTCAATTTTGAGGAAGGATTTATCTGTCCTACTCACAGATCAGATATGATTGAACCCAAGGAGATTGAGGGCCTTCAAATGAATAGATCTTTACATTTTACATTTAGCATCAGAATTGGTAGTCTTAATCTTTAGCTATGCAAATATATTGATTAAAATGGAAGGTTCCATGTAGGCCCCCATATCCTGAGCGAGCATGTCTAGAGAGCCCACAGAGGAACATTTCCTCAATTAGTTCATCCTTAAAGATATTTGAGTGGGTGTGTGCTACAGTGGCTGCACTGGGTTCTCAAGAGGAATAGAACCAACAGGATGGCTATACATTAAAAGAATATTTATTAGATTGGTTTACATAATATGTCTGAGGAGTCTAACAATGGCTATAGATGGGTGGAGAATTTGGGAGTTCATCAGTTGGTAAGGCTGGGTGTCTCAGCTGTCCCTGTCTGGCACTGAAGGTCTGGAATATCCCTGAAGAGCTCCTGATCTTCAGGGTATTTTTTGAAGCTAGAAGAAGTTGATTCTTTTATCAAGAAAGGAGTGCAGCCATGGGACTGATGAACTTGCCCACGGAGTGAATGCACATAGGCCCACAGTAAAATTTCTTCCTTCTTGTCTTTGTGATGCTTCAGGAAGGGACCATGCCCAGCAGTCTGGCTTTTAGTCCAAACCGAGGTTTATCAACAAACATTAAAAACATACTCAACGTTAGGTTCAAATTCCTGACTTCTTGATCTATGAAATGAAGACAGTGGAGTCTATCTCTGAATTTCACATGGATAAATGAGTTCAGAAATGCAAAGAAGTTCTAAGAGTTTGAATACTTCATAAATGATATTTGTGTTCATTAATTTTTCTATGTAATAGTAGATATTGCTATATGCTATATAACATTTTAACCTACACAAAAAAATCAATGTAGCTGATTTTAATACCACTCAAAAAGGCATGCCCTTTTCACTTTGCCATAATATAGCAAGGTGTCTAGATCATTTCTTTAGTTTATTAAAACATGACTTGAGTACATTTACATATGAGGATAGAGTTTGGTAAAAACTGCCTGCCCTTTCTGCTTCACTTTCTGCTCTTATTATTCGAGAATCTTCCTATTTTTATCCTTTATGTACATATTTTCATTTTCTGTATTTGTTTGTTTGTTTGTTTTAGATAGATTCTCACTGTGTAGCCCAGGTTTTCCTAGGGACTCATTATTTGGGCTACATTCACCTTGAACTTATAAAAATCCCCTTGCCTTATACTCCTGAGTGCTGGAATTGCAGTCAGGAACCACATTATTAGGGCTACATTTTTCTATCTGATGAAACTTGTGTCTATAAAATTATCAAGTGTGCTTGTGGCACAGTGAAAATTGAAATTATAAAGTAATTTCTTCCCACTTTGTCACACTGTAGAGGAGGCACAGAAAGAACTGAAGGAAATGATAGACACCCTCACCTGGAAGCTGAATGAGAAAGCCAAAGAGCAGGAGGAGCTTCTGCAACAGAATCAGAGCCTCCAGGAAGCCCTGCAGAGAGCAGCAAACTCTTCAGGTACAGGGGAGGGGCAGTGGAGAGGAGTGCTGGGTGTTCTGCTCAGTCTTAATTAGGTTTCACAAAGCCACCACACCACACATATGCCAAGCATTCAGAGTGCCCTACACTGGCTCTCAGTGAGTGGCCCCCTAGCCTGGGGCAAGCCTTGCAGGCACTGGAATTGTTGGAGCACCCCTTCTCATGGCCTTAAAGTTTTCTTCCTTCTTTCCTTCATATTCTAGCTCTGAAGTCTGTGTTGAAATGCCACCCTGTCCTAAAGTCACCTCTTGCCACAGATATGTTATTGTTCCCATCAAATGCGCCTTAGTCACTGGTTTCCCTCTCCTTGGGAGTCTTCCTGTCTTTGCACTTCTTTACCCCAGCTCTCTTCATTCTGCCCCTGTTTCTGAAAGGGGCACTACATCTGTCTAAGTCTAGCCAGTGGAGGTCAGCTGACTGAAGACTTAGGCAGATAACTTGATGCTGATCAAAAGTAAGAGGTCTGCAAGTGGTTTATACAGGAATTGAGATGACTTCATCTGTCTAAAGGGATTCAGAATCTAGGAGGCAGAGAAAGAATAGATTATGTTGTCAACTTGTATGCAATAGAGAATGCAAGTACATTTCTTCACAATTGAGTATTTCTGCAGTGTAATCAGTGAGGTTAGTGCTTTTCACTCCAGAGTTCGGTATGAGAAAGTCTCTTTCACTATGATGTCCCCTCTTAGGTAGTGCACAAATGAGGTCTCTATTGTCAGGATTCACAATTAAATGTTACTCAAAAGTAAATTTCTCCAACTTGTTGCCTTTGTGGTTAACAGCTTTATTGTGCAATTTCTTTATGTACACACTATACAATAATAATATAGATAGCCATCAGTTCATTGAATAGAGAAAAAATATTGAGAGCAGGATAGAGTTTAACGATAATGAGGTAAAGTGGTTTGATGCAGAGTTATTAAGTTTATAAGTATTTCAGGTCCAGCATTGTCGGGCATGCATTTAATCCTTACTGAGAGGCAGGTAGGTCTCTAAGTTCAAGGCCAGCTTCATCTACATAGGGAGTTGTGCTCAGGGCTGCATGGAAGAATTAAGTAACTATGTAAGTCAGTGAATAAATAAATAAATTCTTTCTGAATAAAATGGGCAATTCAAATTTTCAAAAATAAATATAAATTTTAAGAAAAATTTACCTTTCATAGTGCCTAAAATATATTTACTTTCTCTAGGAAAGGTCCTTCCAATAAAATAAAGGGACTCAACACTTCAAAGCAGGTTTAAGGGAAGGAGGTGTAAACATCAAGAATGGGAGTGTTTGCAGACAGCAAAATACCAAACCAATGGTTTGTTTCACAGATGCAGCAGTAAAACAGTTTACATTTATCTGCTGTAAATTGTGTGGGATTGAATATGTGCTAGGACCATGAAGAACCTTCTCTCAGAGATGCCAGAGTTGAACAGTGGATCAGACACAGAATTTAACATTAGAGTAAAATTCCTGACTTCTTGATCTGTGAAATGAAGACAATTAGTGGAGTCTATCTCTGAGTTTCACATGATTAAAAGAGTTCACATATGCCAAGTACTTCCAGCAGTTTGAGCACTTGATAAATAATATCTGTGTTTATTGAGTGTTGCATTTAATAGATATTGCTATATAATATTTTACACACACACAAAGTAATGTAGTTGATTTTAATATCATACCTAGAGGGATGCTTTTCTCACTTTGCTATCAGATAGACCTTTCTACACCATTTATTTAGTCCAAAATACCTGATTTGTTTCTGTTTTCTTATTGTGATGGGGTAGGCAAATTGTGAGGAACATTGCACCTCCTGTTTTAGACTTTGTCCTTTCTATTTTAAAATTTCTGCTTTCATCAGTACAGAATCTCCCTCCTTTATCCTTTATGTACGTATTTTGTTTGATTTCTTTGTTAGAGTGGGGCAGATTATTTAGACCAGATTTGCCTTGGACTCATGGAAATCCTCCTGCCTTAGTCTCTTGAGTGCTGGGTTTGCAGGCAAGATCCACATTATTAGGCCTACATTTGTCTTTCTCATGAAGCTTGCTTGTATAAAATTATTAGGTTGGTTTGTGCCACAATGAAAACTGCAATCGTAATGTAACTCTTCTTGAGGATCCCCCCTGCCCCCATCCCCCACCTACCCCCAGCCCGGCTTTGATCATGCTGTAGCGCAAAAGACAGTTCCTTGTGTGTTACCATCACAAACAGGGTGGTAAAGACCATGCTAATGATCTGGGAGCTGCCAACACAAAACTATAGCTACTTTCACCTATGCCTTCTCCCAGAGGTGAGTTTGCTGGATTCTTCAGAAAATTTGCTGCCGAGGACATTTTATTTCCTGAAATGTCACTAAAATTGAGAATCCTCATTTATATCAATACAGCTTTCTCCAGAAAACAAGCTTGTCCAAAAGAACATGAGCCACTGTGCAATGGTTAAATATTCCAGCATGTATGTGTTTAAAGAAGGAAAAAGATGCAGTTGGAATTAAGTGTAGTGAAATATTTCACTTAACCATCACATCTGAAATATTAGTTTAACATGAACCATTATGACACTAACAAAGAGCTCCTCTGCATGGTTCTGGCCAAGTCTTCCAAGGCACACGGGTTCCCTAAGCACTAGCACAGGTGTCTGCAAACTCACTGCATTTCGGGAACCACATTGGTGACTGTACTGGGTAGCACATGGATGAAAGGCGATGAAATAGTCAGGATGAATTCCATTATTCAGAGAAATGAAATTTTAAATACATGTCTAACTTTGTAGCAACAAAATGGCCAATAGATATCCATTTTTCTTTCTTTCTCTTCTTTCTTTCTTTCTTTCTTTCTTTCTTTCTTTCTTTCTTTCTTTCTTTCTTTCTTTCTTTCTTTCTTTTCTTTCGACAGGGTTTCTCTGTGTGTAACCCTTGCTGTCCTGGAACTTACTTTGTAGACAAGGCTAGCCTTGAACACACAGGGATCCACCTGCCGTGGCCTCCCAAGTGCTGGAGACTAAAGGTGTGCACTGCCACACCCAGCTGACATCCATTTCCTTAAGTCTCATTTTCATCATTTCAAATATAACTTAAAAAAAAAAGTTCAGACTTGCATGCCAACCTATGTCTCCTAGAGGAGAAATTAAATGCTAAATGGAAAGTCAGCCTAGTTTACTAAAATCAGAAGGCTTCATCTCTTTTTATTAAATATTATTTGAAGAATACACACATATGCACACACACACACAAGGAAGGGAGAGAAGCTGAGAGGAGATGGGGTGGGGAAACCATAATCAATATATAGTGTATGAAAAAATATCTATTTTCAACAAAATATATGTGTGCACACACAGGTGCACACACACAGGGAAATAAGGGTTGGAAATATGACTCAGTGATTAAAAGCACTGGCTACCCTTTTAGAGAAACTATGTTGGGTTCTCAGCACCCACATAGTAGCGCATTACTGTTTGCAACTCCAGTTCCTGTGGGTCTGATATCCCCTTCTGGTCTCTGGGAGCACTGCATGTACATGGCGCACATACACACACACACACACAGACAAAACACCACACATGCAAAATAGAAATAAAATGTAAAAATTATTTTTTAAAAGGGAAATAAAGACTCTGGCCATCCCAGTGTCTGTAGAACTGGGCATCATTCTAAAGAAGAACTAAAGAAATGCTTATACTCAGAGCACGCCCGTTCTTTGTTAACACTTCCTAGGTCCCTGTCCAGAAGACTGGATCTGGCACAAAGAAAACTGTTACCTGTTCCCTGGGCCCTTTAACTGGGCAAGAAGCCGTGAGAACTGCCTGTCATTGGATGCCCAGTTGATGCAAATTAATAGCACAGATGATCTGGTGAGCTGTTGGTGGTGATAGTTTGATGGATAATGGGGTAGTATAAAAATGAATCCGGCTTAGGAGTTTGGGGGAGTGTCTCCTTTAGGGTTTTATTGCCTAGGAATAGATGACACTATCACGGCAACTCTACTAAAGGAAAGTGTCTAGTTGGGGGTCTGCGTACAGTTTCAGAGCTTTAGTCTACTATCGGTTTGTGGGAAGCATGGCAGGACACAGGCAGACGTGGTGCTGGAAAGGAGCTTAGAATTCTGCATCTGGATCTGCAGACACCAGGAAGAGAGAGTGAGTCTGGGCTTGGCTTGAACTTCTGAAACCTCAAAGCCCACCCTCTGTTACACACTTCCTCCAACAGGGCACCCGCCACCATTAGTGCCACTCCCTGTAGGTAAGCCTATGAGGGCATTTCCATTCAAACCACCACAGGGAGGAACACTTGTTTGAGAGAGAAAAGAGCTGTTTTCACCTGCTTATCCTTGAGTATGTAATCTCCATAGTCTTCCATAAACATTTTCATTAAACCACCAAGGGGTGTTGAAAAAGATCTTTTGCTGCTCAGTTTGATGAATCTAAAAGTCAGAGTGGTGTCTTTCCACAGAGCTTCGTCTTACAGGCAACCTCCCATTCCACCTCCCCATTCTGGATAGGACTGCATCGGAAGAAACCCAACCAGCCATGGCTGTGGGACAATGGCTCTCCTTTGCGTCTTCACTTGTAAGTCCACTGCTCCTCTTGGTGGCTACTGTGGGTGTTCTATTCCTGTCTGGACCTGCTCTGAAGTCACTGTTACATTCCACCTATGTCCTCTGCCTGTCAGATGAAGAGCATGAAATCCATACAAATCGCAAGAGGGTGTGCCCTTTTCTCCTTCAGATCTTGCTGGCATTTTCTTTCACATTACAGGTGATTTCAAGCTTGGAGTCAGGGTTGATTTCTAACACAAAGACAATGTGTTTGTTTTTTTTTCTTTTCTTTTCTCTCCACCTGCAGCTTTAGGATCAGGGGTGTTTCTTTCCAGACGCATCCATCAGGCACCTGTGCATACCTTCAACAAGGGAATGTGTTTGCTGAAAACTGCGGTTTAACTGCATTCAGCATATGCCAGAAGAAGGCAAATTTATCGCTAATGCAGTGAATCTAAAGATTTTGGAGAAGAGCAGAAGACCTTTGACTGTCCTTCCAAAATTTAAGCTATTCTTCTTTACTTGAGTATAAAATATGATGACCCTGACAGTGTCAGTTACCTGCTAGCTGCAGCCCACCTCAGCAGAGACAAGAACCAGAAGCAAAAACTGGGGATCCAACTGTTTGCCATCTTTGTACCAAAAGTTGTGGGTTCAATTGTTTATCCCTACACATGAGCCTTGCCCTTCCCAAGCTTCCCAACCAACCTGCAATCCTTCTTCCCCTTCCTGTTTTGAATGATGACACCTGCCTGACCCAGGGAATGCTTTCTCTTCAGTCTCCTCTACCTCAATGTGCCTTCCAGAGCTTCATGGAAGACAGAATATAGAGACCTGCTGAAGTACAGGCATAGGGATTACAGAAATGCCTGAGGAAAAGCATGCAGAGAAACAGAAGAGGGGGAAAGCTACACTGCAAGGAGGAACTCAGGTTCTCCAAAAATCTGTGGCTTGTTCTCCGTGACTGTGGCCCATCTCCAGACTGCACCATTTACACATTGACTTTTTTATTTTATTTTTATTTTATGTTTATGGGCAGTTTGACTACATGTATGTCTGTGCACCACATAAGTGCCCAATACCCCACTACTGGGGTATTGCTACTGCTATGTAAGTGGTAGGAACTAAAATCAGTGTCCTCTGGAAAGACAGCCAGTGCTCTAAACCATGAACTGTCTGTCCCCTCCCTGTGATGAATTCTTGTGTCAGTTATTTCTTCATCTTTTCTCTACCAAAACAAACAAACAAGACAGTGTTGTAACCCTAACCCTTTAAAACAGTATTTGTTAGAGCCATAAAATATATGGCCCCAAAGCAAAAGCAGAATGTTCTCCCTTCAATTACATACCCTTTGTAGACACCTTTCCTAGACCCTGCCATGCTATGCGATGATTCAGACGACCAAGATGGAAGAAACTCAGTTGCAGAATAAGTTCTTAGGGCAATCTGAGCTGGAAACAAAAATATTAGGACAGACAGATTTAGAAACTTCTGTTCTCAGAGCCTCCACTCTCTACACACTCCACAGACTCTTCCCCTTCAAAGGAAGCTTTCCATTGTTCTAGGGATAAGATAGCAGTTTTATATATGTGTATGTTTGTGTTCATATGCTAGGTACATTCTTGGGAAGATGAGACATTGGCAGTTTTGTGTGTAATGGACTTGTCATAAACCAAATTTGTAAGTGTTTTCCATGGTTCACTGTGGTGATCATATCACCACTGCCAAGATGATGAACAAATCTGTCACTTCTGCCCCTCCCCAATGCCTCCTCCCTAGAACAAACACCAATCTGCTTTCAGCTTGCGTTTCATAGAGCTTATCCATAATTTTTTAAGGCAGCGTCTCACTATGTAGCTCTCGCTGGCCTATAACTCACTACATAGACCAGGCTGATCTCCAACACGTAGAGATCCTCCTGCCTTTGACTCCCAAGATTAAGGGAATGCACTGCCACACATGGCTTGTACAGTTTATGTGAATAGAATTACATAGTACATTTTTTCCAGTCCATCTTCTTCCACTATTATTATTTTGCTATTATTTTGGTATTCATACATCTCCAACTCTGAGTTTGTATTAGTTCTTCATTCTTTCTAAATGTTGAGCATTCCCCTGTGGGTACACATTGGCAGTTGTTTATCTATGTACTTGCCGATGCCATTTGGGTTGTTTGGGTTCAGGGTCACCTACAAATAAAGCTGCTATGAATGTCTGTGGACAAGTCTTTCTCTAAACCCAGGATCTGGTTTCTCAGGTGAGCACCTATGAATGTGATGCTTGGATCATGTAGTATGTGAATATATGCCTAGTGATCTGAGAAACTGCTAAATGTTTTCCCAAAGATAAGGCACTTTGCATTCCCACAGGCATGTGGACACGAACCAGTTCCTTTCCATCTGCACCACAATTTGGTGTGGTCAGTCTCACTATTTTAACCAATCTTTTTGAAAATCTCAATTTTTTATTTATTAAAATAGTTAATTAATTAATCTACTTTATATCCCAACTCCAGGACTCCAATTTCCCCTCCCTCCTCTTCTCCCAGCCTTTCCCTTCACCTCCCCACAACACATCCACTCCTCCTCCCTTTTTCTTCAGAGAAGGGGAAGCTTCCCAGGAATGTCAGCCAGTCTTAGCATAGCAATTTACAGTAATAATAGACGCATCCTCTCCAACTAAAAACCTTAATTTTTGGATTTATTTATTTTATATGTAATAGTGCTTTGCTTGGATGTATGTTTGGATACTACAAGCATGCCTGGTGCCAGAGGAAGTCAGAGAGGACATTGTATCTTCTGGAACTAAAGTTACAAATGATTGTGAGCCATCCTGTGGGTCCTGGGAACTAAACCAAGGTACCCCAGAAGGACAGGTCGTGCTCTTAACACCTGGGCCTTCTCTCCAGGCCCTTTAGCTGTTCTTAGAGATATATAGCCATGTATAATTGCAATATTAATTTGAAGTTCTTAAATGGCAAATCATCTTGGATTTATTTACGTGTTATCCTTCATTCTCTGTACATTTTCTATGATGAAATAACTGAGTACACCTTTTAAGAATTTTTGTCCCTGGGATGCAAAGTACCTAACCTGTGATTGATATAAAAATAAATAAATTACATTTAAAAAAAAAGAATTTTTGTCTATTTAAATCTTAAATCTGGAGGGCTTACATAGTTGAGAATAAAAATAGGCTGATATGAAATAAGAATGATTGTATGTTTGTTTCTTTTGGTTACAGATTATCTTTTGTTGTTGTTGTTGTTGTTGTTTGAACAGAACATTCACAAAGCAGACATTTTAAACTTTGGTGAAGTCTGTCTTCATACTCCAGCTATTATTATTATTTCTAAGAACTCACTGCCTAATTCAACACTATAAAACTTTTCTCTTATGGTTTTGGTTCAGAAAATTTCTAGTTCTAGGTTTTACTGTGAAGTCTATGACTGTTTCTGATTCTTGGCAGGTTACACCTTGAAGCTCCTGGTTTTGCATGAGGAATTCCAATTGTTTGAACAATCTCATAGGGTTCCTGCTGCCCGTTAAAAACCCCTCACTATTTCCACATGCTCTGTTCCGCTAGCTTCTCTGTGTATTTTCTACCACAACCACTGCACTATTTTGAACACTACAGCTTTATAATAAACACTGAAATCACGCAGTACTGATGCTTGAAATATATTCTTTCCCAAAGCTGTTTCAGTTGACCTGTGCTACTGTGTTTCCATACCCAGTTGATCAATAACCAGAAATGGTGGCACACATCTTTAATTCCTGCACTTAGGAGGCAGAAGCAAGTGGATCTTTATCAGGACTACAGAGCAAGATCATATCTCAAAATGAAATAAAATAATTCTGATTCCCAAAACAAGGCACAATCATTCATGCATTCTTTGAGATCTCTGGACAACAAAATCTCTGGATTTTGGCACAGGTGATCTAAACATATTCAAACAAAAATGTCTGCTCTTGGGGCTGGAGAGATGTCTCAGAGGTTAAGAACACTGACTCCAAAGGTCCTGAGTTCAATTCCCAGCAAACACACGGTGGCTCATAACCATCTATAGTGAAATCTGGTGCCCTCTCCTGGTGGATAGGCACACATGCAGGTAGGATGCTGTATAAATAATAATAATAATTTAAAAAGTGTCTACTCTTGTGGATGTCTGTAATTTGACCTTCATCCTTAGGTTGTTAGACCTTAAGTATGATGTCAACTATACATTTTTTATGGATGATCTTTGTTATTTTAAGAAGTATGTTGCTACTTAAGCACTTTTATATTAATATGTGTGCATGCATGCATGCATGTGTGTGTGTGCATGTGTGTGTTTTATCCATGCATGTGTGTGTGTGTGTGTGTGTTATCCATTTGTTTGTATGAGTAGACACATGTTGTGTGGGTATGCTGGCATCTGCCTGTAGAGGCAAGAGGCTTGTCTTCCTTTACCACTCGCCTGGTTCTGAGACAGTCTGTAACGTAAAGTGGAGTTCACAGTTAAGCTGGCTGGCCAGCAAGCCCCAAGCATATTATTTTTTTTTTTGCCTTTTACTTTATTTATTGGTTTATTCATTACAGTTTATTCACTTTGTATCTGAGCTGTAGCCCCCTCCCTAGTTCCCTCCCAATCCCTCCCTCATCTCCTCTCATACCACTCCCCAAGTCCACTGATAGGGGAGGTCCTCCTCCATTTCCCTCTGATCCTAGTCTATCAGTTCTCATCAGGACTGGCTGTATTGTCTTCCTCTGTGGCCTGGTAAGGCTGCCCCCCCTACAGGGGTAGGTGATCAAAGAGCCAGCCACTGAGTTCATGTCAGAGACAGTTCCTGTTCCCCTTATAGGGTACCCACTTAGACACTGAGCTGCTATGTGCTACATCTGAGCAGGGATTCTAGGTTATCTCCATGATACTCCTTGTTTAGAGTATCAGTCTCAGAAAAGACCCCTCGACCCAGATTTCTTGGTTCTGTTGTTCTGGTTGTAGAGCTCCTGTTCCCTCCAGGTCTTTCTATCCCCCTTCTTTCATAAGATTCTCTACACTCTGCCCAAAGTCTGGCTGAGTCTCAGCATATGTAGGGTAGAATCTTTCAGAGGCCCTGTGAAAGGCTCCTGTCCTGTTCCCTGTCTTCTCCCTCTTCTGATGTCTGTCTCATTTGCCTTTCTCAATGAAGATTGAGCAGGGTCCTTCTTCTTTCTTAGCTTCCTTAGGTGTACAGATTTTAGTATGATTATCCTATATTATATGTCTAATATTCACTTATAAGTGAATATATACCTGTGTGTCTTTCTGCTTCTGGGATACCTCACTTAGGGTGATCTTTTCTAGATCCCACCATTTGCCTGCAAATTTCACAATTTCCTTGTTTTTAATTGTTGAGTAGTATTCCATTGTGTAAATGTACCACAATTTCTGTATCCATTCCTCAACTGAGGGATATCTGGGTTGTTTCCAGCTTCTGGCTATTACAAATAAAGCTGTTATGAACATGGTTGAGCAAATGTCCTTGTTGTATATTTGAGCATCTTTTGGATATATGCCTAGGAGTGGTATTGTTGGATCTTGAGGAAGCACTATTCCTAATTGTCTGAGAAAGCACCAGATTGATTTCCAAAGTAGTTGTACAAGTTTACATTCCCACCAGCAATGGAGAAGGGTTCCCCTTTCTCCACATCCTCCCAAGTATACTCTTGTCTCTGCTCCTTATCCTGCTATAGCCTATGTGATCACACCCAGCTTTTACACAAGTGCTGAGGATCTCAACTCTGGCAGTTACTTCCTGTGCTATCCATTTTTATCTCTAGATAAACTTTTTCATTATGTGGCCTTTTATTTTTACTAAAGATCTTTTTAAATTTTTTAAATTTTATTTAAGTTTATTTATTTTACATCCCAAGGGTGCTTCCTCCCTTCTCTCCTCCCAATCCCTGCTCTGCCTCCCCTTCCTTCTGCCTTTCCTTCTCCCTTTCCCCCCAGAAAAGGGCATTAATCCTCCCCAGCACATCAGGACTGAGTCTATCCTCATCCACTGAGGCCAGGCAAGGCTGCCCTGCCAGGGGTAAGTGATCCAAAAGCAGGCAATAGAGTCCATCTTAGAAACAGTCTCCTCCATCCTCCACTTGCCAGGTGATCCACATAAAGACCAAGCTGCCCACTGGTCACATATGTGCAGGGGGCCTAGGTCTAGACCATGCATGCTCTTGGAGGCCTGCGACAGGGTAGGTTCCTAGGAGGATATTGATATGACTCTAGCTGAGACTCCTAACAGGGGGGACATGGAGACTAGTCAGGCAGGGCTAGTGGAGGGAGGGAACAGCAACGCACCCACAAAACCTTTGATCCAAAGTTTACCCTGCCTACGAGAAGTGCAGGGATAAAGAGGGAACAGAGATTAAGGGAATGTCCAACCAATGACTGGCTCAACCAGAGACCCACCCCACAGTAGAGAACCATCCCCTCACGCTATTAATAATGCTCTGCTATGCTTACAGACAGGAGCTTAACATGACTTTTGTCTGGGAGGCTCCACCCAGGAGCAGATCTAGACTGATGCTGGGACTTGCAGCCAAGCATGCCACAGAGCTCTGGGGGTCCTGTGGAAGTGTTGGGGAAGATGGAAGGACCTGGAGGTTACAAGACATCTCCTGGGAATCCAAACTCAGGTTCTTAGGCTTTCATAGCAAATACTTTGCTCTCAAAGCCAACTCCCAGCCTTCACTGCTATAGTTTTTGTGACAAATAATGTATCACTCTCATCTTGCCTTGAAGTTACTTCTTTTACTGGGGAGATGATAAACGAGAACAAACAAACAGAATCAAGCACAAAAACAACACAAACAAATAATTACTCAGTTTAGATTCAAGTCCATCCAGATCCAGTCCCTAGTGATGTTCCTGAGATTGCCAAGACAAGAACGGGAACCTGAGTGAGTTCAAGCCAAGAAGAGGGTGAGAAGGACATCCCCTGCGTGTCAGAGTGTTCACCTGATAGTGGTACCTCCATTTTTCCAGTCGCATGAAAATTGCTAGACTAGAGTCTCGGTTTTCTTCCCTCCCTTATTTTCCCCTTTCCTTTCTCTTTCTTTCCCTTCTTTGACTTTACTGTGTATTGGACTTGCTCTGAGTTGCTGATTACTTACGGCTGCCCTGCACAGATCTCGCAGGCTTGCCTATGAACTCTCAGTATCTTCGTATTTCTTGGTTTGGGAGTTCCCCTGCCTCAGTTTTACCTCTCCTGCCCTCTTTGTAGCTTGGCCACGTTTTAAACATGCTAAGCTTGGATAATCACGGAGCTTACTTTGTTTCTTTTCCATCTTTTTGTACTTTGCAACCTGTTATTCACTGTTTTGAAAATGATTACTTTGTGTATCATGTCTACTTTTAGTTTTGGGCATACACTCCTCCATCCTCACTCCTCCATCCTGGCTTCAGGCAAATGTCCAGGGTAAGTTTTTCTGTGTTTTCTTTTTTTTGAAGCTGGGAAGTTAACACTGAGCAAAGTTGAGTCCAGCTGAAAACATAAATAAACTAAAAAAAGAAACCAACCAAATAAACAAAAATCAAAACAACAGTTAAACAAGCTAGAGTCTAAGACAGAAGGGTGAATTTCTTAGCTGTTTGATGTGGTTGCTATTTCAAAGCTCATGACAGGGCTAACTTTTGGATCCCTTCTGACCACATATGAAAAACTCCTGTTCCCTACATTCTTCTGAGAACCTGGCGCCTCATTGCTTGAGCCTCTGTTCTGAAGTAGCTCTCGTGACCTGGGCTATCCTATGTTTATCTGCTCATTCAACGCTGAATACTAATCCCAACTCTTGGATGTGCTCCCATTCTTCACATTATTTAAATCAGGACTCAACTACATACAGCTCTTTCTCTGTGGTTCGTTTATGTCCCGTGTGCTGAGACTGTTGTTTTATATTTTTAAAGCGGAACTAAAAATATATATGCAGTGAAGTGCAGGTGACTTGTGAATTATTAAACATTTGTTCTCATTTTTTTTCTTCCAGAGAAAGAAAAAAGTCTTGCTGATTGCTGGTATAAATTTGCTGTTGTTTACGAGTGCATTTCTTTAACAAGAAATGAATGTTGGCTTAGCACAAAGGCTCTGACATGAGACTAAGTGAGTTCAAATTCAGCTGCTGGCTTTCCCAGTTGTCAAGGTCAACTTACTGGCCATAATGTTGCTTTCTTTCCTTCAGACAAAACACAAAAGTAACATCACTTGCTATCTCACAGCTATCGAGAATCTATAACGTTTATGGAGTACTTTCAGTGCCTAGAATTTGACGAGTTAAAAAAAAAACACTCTCAATTCTATATACTATTTTCTTGTTATTATTTTGTCTTTTTAACACCCTATAGATGTTCTTGCTTTCTTAGCAAATTCTAAAACTTTTATGCATAATGAATTGAATAACCTACAGATAACAACTTGGGCTCAACTCTATATGTTATTAAGGAGTCTGTGTTGAAATATCATGCCCTGGAACAGACTGTCTTGCACATAAAACTAAGTTGCTGCTCTTTTATTGCTCATCACAGAGGTTTATGGTGTGATTTCTTAGGGCTCAATTTTAAAGACTAAAGTTCCTCAGAGAACTTCATCCAGCAAAGTTGTGTTACTCTGGCTGGTAATATGATCACGGCAGATGCGCTTCCCTGGATCTACTGCTAATTTATTTTTTAAACTTATCAAGTAAGTTGGATAAATTGAAACTATTTCATCTTGAATCTATACTTGGGAGGAGGCCTAGGCAGGATGATTGCTGTGAGTTTTAGACAAGCCTGGGCTACCTATGGAATTCTAGGTTAGCCTAGGTTACACAGTCAGACTCTGTCTCAACAAACCAAGATAAATAAAAATAAAGTATCTAATAGTTCTATCCTAATATTAAAGCTACTTGAAATTTTTATTGAGATTTATTTATTTTATGTGTGTTTTTGTTTCTGTGTGGGCACATGTACAGTGGCACAATGTGTACTGAGGACAACTTGTGGGAGCCAGTCCTCGTCTTCCATCCTGGGATCCAAACTCAGGTTATCAGTCCTGGCAGCTGAGACATCTCACTACTCCTCAAAGGCACTATCTTTGTATCTGAACCTGCTTTGTCAGTCCTCTCAAACTCCACCCCTCCCATCCACATCAGCCTCATCCATGATGGGCAAAGCATTCATCTGTGGATGATGTTCTGAACCAGAAAACCGACAGGGTCCCAGTTTCCTGGGAGCAAATAGAAAAAAATGGGAGAGGAATGAGGGTTTGACTTGTAAGGATTGATGTGATTGTGTTATCAACTGACTAGTATGTGGACCTCAACCAATCTGGGCTTTTATATTTATTAAGCTGGCCTTCGGTTACAACATATTGAAACTTAATGGTCTGTGTTATGGTTCAGCTAACAGCCACATGCCTCAGCTCTCCTTAGCTGCCTATGAGCACACCCAGCAATTCATTTATAATTTAACTTTTACAGAATAAGCAAATCAATTGCACTGTGAATAATTTAAGCTATAACACTGGCAACAGAAATCTAGCTCAATATATTCATAAATGTCAAATCATCTGCTTTCACTAAGCTGTTGAGATTGCTTATAAAGCATTATCTCACTTGGTATCTATTTCAGAGTTAAGCAGTTTTGCTAGAGTGTATGCCCACCTAATAAATAATGTCTTAGAAATGATATAGGATGCTTAATATGTGATTTTTAAACCCCATCTAGAGCAGGACATACCTGCAATGTCTAAATTCAGGAAGATAACGCAGCAAAAACGCTCTGTGAGCCAGGCTCAGTGGCACATACCTATAATCCCAACACTAGAGGAGCAGAGGCAGATGGATCTCTGTGAGTTCAAGGCCAGCCTGGTGTGCAAAGAGAGTCCAGGACAGAAAAACCCTGTCTTGAAAAAACCAAAAACCAGCCTTCCTCACCGCCCCCCAAAAAGAATGCTATGCTTTCAAGGCCAACCTGAGCTATTATCATCCCCATAATATGAAACAGAAGTTAAAATTTTTCGTTTCTGACGGAAAGTGAGCCTGTTCCTTAACTTCCTTGAAAAGGCTTTCAACGAGAATCAAGGGGGTTAGGAGTCATCTGCGACCCTCCCACCTCATCAGTCAAGAACAATAAACATGTAATCCTCCTGCCTTTGCCCCCTTCAGCAAATCCTAAATCTGTACACCTAAAGAAACTAATCAAGAAGGACTCTGGCTAAGATGCTCAAAACCCATTCACAAAGGCAAAGAGGATGGACATCAGAAGAGGGAGAAAACAGGGAACAGGACAGGAGCCTGCCACAGAAGGCCTCTGAAAGGGTATCAAACCCTTGATACCTACAGGGTATCAAAGCAGATGTTGAGATTTATGGCCAACCTTTGGGCAGAGTGCAGGGAATATTATGAAAGAAGTGGGAAATAGTAAGACCTGGAGAGGACAGGAATAACAGAACCAAAAATCTGGGCACAGGGGTCTTTTCTGAGACTGATACTCCAACCAAGGACCATTCATGGAGATAACGTAGAACCACTGCACAGATGTAGCCCATGGCAGTTCAGTGTCCAAGTGAGTTCTATAGTAATGGAAGGAGGGACTGTCTCTGACATGAACTGATTGGCCTGCTCTTTGATCACCTCCCCCTTACCAGGACGCAGAGGAAGACAATGAAGCAACTCCTAATAAGACATGATAGGCTAGGGTCAGATGGAAGGGGAGGAAGACCTCCCCTATCAGTGGACTGGGGGAGGGGTAAGGGCCAAGAAAAGGAAAGGAGGGTGGGATTGGGAGGGAAGGAGAGAGGGAGCTACAAGGGGGATACAAAGTGAATAAATTGTAACTAATAAAAATAAAAATAGAAGAACAATAAACACAAGACAAACAGAATCAATACACAGACAAATAAAATCAGTCTTCCTGGCCAACAGAGGCAAAACCAAAAAAGGATACATTGGCCATGAGCCGACCTGCTTTGCCTCAGAACCACAAGGGGGATCCAATTCCCTACAGGTGGGCTGGAGGCATCTCTTGGATTCTGTGGTCTGGGGTCTTCCAGCAGTGGGTCTGCCTAAGACCTCCCAAGGCAAAAATAGGTTTACAGGTTCACAGGTTTACAGGTTGGACCCAAGTCAGGGACACGACAAATAAGCAGGGCAAACAATAACACTTTCTGACCAGCCATTGGCTCTACATGTCAGGGGGGTCCTTGGAAGTCTTGGGGATCTTGGAGAGCCTCTAAATATTATGCCTAGATTGTGAAGACCCCCAAAACCACCAGGAGATAGACACATACACAAGGACAAAGAGCCTTTATTTGGGGCTTAAGCTCAGACTCTTAACTGTCACCAATGCAGTGGATCAGGGAGGAGAGCCCTGGGCAGCTGCAAAGCTGGGTTTTTATAGTGGTTTGAGGAAGGAACGGGACTTTCCAGCTTTGGAAGTTACATGATTGGTTCCTGTTTAACAGAAGCAAGCTTGTCATAAACTGATTGGTTGCTGCAAATACAGGGGATAAGGGGCCACTTCATGGAGTGTCCAAGTAACAAGGGGTGCCCAGGTAACAAAGAGTGCTAACAAAAAGTGCTCAGGTAACAATATCATTTTGACTAGCTCAGCAAAGGTCTCTAACCTGTAGTTTGATTGGTTCTGCAGTTGGGGGACTTTTCCAGATTGTTACTAAATGATTGTTTCTGATTTGGGGGGAGGTTATTGAGCTATTGTATCTCATTTCCATGGACTATAGTTTCCGGTTCTGAGAAATAGAAACAGGATCTAGGCAACTGTGGGAACATTACCAGGAAACAGAAACTCAGGCCTACAGTTTCTTATGAAACCTGTCATGGCATCACAGCTGCTTGGGCCCTTCAGTGTATGTTTCCAGGACAGTCTGAGTGTCCTGGCCAGCTTAAATGTAAACTTAACAGAACCTAAAATTATTTGGGAAGAAAATCTTTACTGAGAAATTGCTAGATCAGATTGGCCTGGCCAGGGGGTTTGGGGAGGGAGCTTTTTACTTGACATAGGAGGTCCCAATCCACAGTGGGTGGTACTATCCCTAGGCAAGGGTTCCTGACTGCTTAAGAAAGCTAGTAAGTGAGCAAGAAGGCAGCAAGATGAATGTTTCTCTCTTCCCTTGACTGTGGCTGTGATGTGACCAGCTGCCTAAGTTCCTGCCTTAGCTTCCACTCATCAATGGCTAGTAACCCGAATCTATAAGCTTAGTAAACTCTTTCCTTCCCTAGGTCATCCCAACAGCCGCAGGACTAAAACTACAGTGTAAGACCCTGTCATGACAACACAAACAGCACTCGGAATGCAGAGGCAGGTGGGAATCTGTGAGTTTGACACTGTCCTGATCTACACAGAGAGTTCTAGGCCAGCTCGGGCTACATAGTGAGACCCTGTCTAAATAACCAAAACCAAACCAAACCAAAACAAAAACTACAACTGACTTCGTGCTTCAGTATCTTACATAACAAAGTAATTGTATCAAGTATATTTTGCTTTTCCATTATTCTAATTAGCCATGACAAAGAAATATGGGTTATGATTAATTTTTAGTTCATTTATTCATTTACTCACTAAATGATTGTTTGGTGTGAATTAATGCTAAAGAGGATCTTCCTATAACAGGAACAGTGTCGACAATGGTAAAGATACACAGAGGTCATTCCTATGATCCTCAGAGTCTGTGTTGAAGAGGAAAAATAATTTTAAACGACTGCAATTAATACAATTAATTGTATTAATTTAACACGAGGAAGTATTTACTTTATACACTGAGACTGGTAATAAATAAAACAAGTATAGACAAGTTTCCTTCAATCTGGAAAGTTGTAAATTGGTAGCAGACATTTAAAATTAGAAATAAAATAGGCACACACGGCTGTGACTAAGCTGCATAAGCCTGAAGAAAAAATCAATTTCTAGAAACCATGACTGTGGAAAAGGGAATAGCAACTTTTAGCAGCATTTCCACCCTGATGCGGGTCCTGCAGGGTTAAATTCTGCAACCTGACTCCTCTCATGCTTATGAGATAGTATCTAATTTGCCTTGAAATCCCTAAAACAGGGCTGTAGATGGCGCCATCACGTAGACCATTTGCTGTGTTTATGGGATTTTGGTATATTCCCACCAGCCTGTCTTAGATCACATAGACTGGGAGATTTATTATCATTCATCGGTTTTCCGTCTTTTTTTCACCTTACAAGAATCTCTATAGACATTTTCACCGGAGGAAGCCAGCTCAGAAACCGAAACACTTAAAGTCACTTAGTCGCTAGGCAGCGGGCGCAGGAGAAAGGACGCCACCACCTGCTGTGTCTCTGGATCCTGAATTTAGAAGCTGCACCCATGATTTATTTACTCTGTGAGCTGACGCCTGCTCCTCTCTGTAAGAACACCAGGTTAACTGCTGCCAATATGTTAAACCCAGTTACTTTATTCTAAACCGGGTATAAAATCCCCTCATAAAGAAAAAATGGTGCCATTGACTAGGGCAACTAGGGTAGTCTGGCAACCGTCCTAGGGCTATCTGATACTATCCCGTTTACACTCTTCCTATTGAGTATGATTCTGAAATCAAGAGCACAGGAGGTAAAAGTCATTACATCTGACTGATGAATGGACGGCTAATAATGTATTAAAAATTAAACACAATGGAAAAAAGAAGATCCACTGTGAGCAGAAGAACGAAGAACAAAGCACACAAATAAATATGCAAGAACACTCGCTTGTGTAAAAGTACCATAATTTCTGTATCCATTCCTCAACTGAGGGACATCTGGGTTGTTTCCAGGTTCTGGCTATTACAAACAAAGCAGCCACTAACATAGTTGAGCAAATATCCTTGTTGTGTACTTGAGCATCTTTTGGATATATGCCTAAGAGTGGTATAGCTGGGTCTTGAGGAATCACTATTCCTAATTGTCTAAGAAAGCACCAAATTGATTTCCAGAGTAGTTGTAGAAGTTTGCATTCCCACCAGCAATGGAGGAGGGCTCCTCTTTCTCCACAACCTCTCCAGGATGCGTTGTCACTCGAGTTAGCCATTCTGGTGGGTGTAAGGTGAAATCTCAGGGTTGTTTTGATTTGCATCTCCCTGATGGCTAAGGACGTTGAGCAAGTGTTTTTCTGCCATTCTATAATCCTCTACAGTGAGTTCTCTTTTTAGCTTCATACCCCATTTTTAATTGGATTACTTGATTTCTTGCTTTTTAACTTCTTGAGTTCTTTATATATACTAGATATTAGCCCTCTGTCAGAAGTAGGATTGGTAATGATCCTTTCCCAGTCTGTAGGCAGTCGTTTTGTTTTGTTGACAGTGTCTTTTGCTTTACAGAAGCTTTTCAATTTCATGAGGTCCCATTTATTTATTGTTGATCTTAGAGCCTCTATTCAGGAAGTAGTCTCCTGTGCCAATGAGTTCTAGGGTCTTCCCCACTTTTTCTTCTAACTGGTTTAGTGTGTCTGGTTTTATGTTGAGGTCTTTGATCCACTT
>CM053761.1:15880631-15960631 GCA_028658305.1 Pachyuromys duprasi
CACTCGAGACGTCCACAGAAGACCTGTGCAATCAGAGAAAGGTATCCACTTTCTTCTTATAGCACTTTCATTCTCATTAACTGAAATAACAAAAGGAGGATTCTTGATTTGTAGGACTTCCTATACAATATTGGTATGTGTATATATATATATATATATATATATATATATATATATATATATATATATATATATATACCAATAGAGAGAGAGAGAGTTTTAAAGGCTGTTGGAAGTCATCATAGACCCTTTAAATGTTCATTAAGCCTCTTTTCCTGAAAAGTACCCAACAACTTCCACAAATGGCTTTTGGTTTGTGGCAGGAAGCAGGACTACCCTGCTCTACAGATGCTTCATCAATGGGAGGTAGGACTAGTAACACAAATAACAGACAAATATGCAATAATTTTAGTAGAGTGGCTTGTTGCTTGTCTCATAGTAAGTGGTAAGGGGGTCAAGAAACAGCTAAACGAACAACCTGTACAATCATACAACGTTTAAAGCTAAAGTGGCAGGGAATGAAATAATAGAGGATTGTCTGGCAAATAAAAAATGAATATATCTTTGGTTAAGCCCAAAGAGAATCCAAGAGTCACAGGATCCCAAATTCCAAATTTGATATACTTTGTAATGACAGATTAATTTGAATTCTTAAAAATTAAATGTTAGTATATTGGTGACAGAAAACATATGCTAGAGGAAAATGTTCCATTAGCGGTAGCTGATCTTAAAATGAGGATGGTAAAGTATCTTCTCACAGAGTGCGTATTTGGGGGTCACCTGTTGGGCAACTAAGTGACTTGGGTTTCTGCTGTTTGTGTCTGAACCTTTAAAAAAAAATCAGTTCACTGCTCTTTTGAAGGAAGAGATGACTCACAGGTTCTGACACCACAGTTTGCTTCCTTCTGCTTTTTGGTGTTCACATGATGCAATTATTTTCCTCTTTTAACCACGTACACAATTTCTTTCTTGTGCAATTTGGCTGGAAAATACATTGAATGAAGGAAAAGGCAAGGCGTATGTGTTTATTATGTGTAAACTAAAGTGCTTATAATTGCTAGAAAGGAGTGCTTCTGGGCACTCTTAGCTCACTTCCAACCACAATATTTGAAGGTGTTATTGATCCGATTTTACAACTGGAAAAAAAAACAAATTAAGAAGTGTATGGAGAAAATAAGTTGTCCAAATCATGCACCAAATAAATGAAAAGGGAAAGCTGTCCTTAGTAATTCGTGCTATTTCTCCTATGGAAAGCTGTTTGCTATATGAACGAGTCGGGCTTCAGGGAATGAATAATGTCTAGACCTATAGACTGTCCTATGAGCCTGGAATTGAGGCGTTCACAGAGGGTAAGGCAATGATACCGCAGCTGAAGCAACTGAAGAAGGGGACAAGATTCTCATCTATAAGAGGATTCATAGAAGCTCCAGGCGCTAGAGCAGAGAGGCTGAGGACTTCTTCAGAACCACCCTCATTTTAATGAGCTCAGCAATTAAATGGCTTCATAGTTTTCATTTATTCTCTTTCTTATCTTTTTGCTTCCCAGAAAGCCGGGCTTCAACTACCCCTTGGCGGTCCATTGTGGTGGCTTTGGGAATCCTGTGCTTGGTGGCACTGGTGGTTGTTGCAGTCCTGGCTGTCCTAGGTGAGTATAGATAAGGGAGGTGGATGCAGTTGCAGACAATGAAAATGCAATTGTTTTATGCCAGGCACTCTCTGAAGGGCTTGGCACGCATAACCTCATTTAATCTGTACATTAATCTCATTGAGTTTGTGCTATTATTTTTTGATTCACTTATATGAGAATGGAGAGACTGGAAGATTGACCATTCCACAGTAATAAGCTAGTTAGTGGTGGGATCATTAGTGGAAATGTAGACGATGTGCTTGATAAAACATATATTCTTAAGTATATTGCTCTACTATTCCACATGGATAGCTGATTTTTTTAAAGTGAAGTTTAAATAAAGTATAAATTAGTGGAGGGAAACTTGCAGGGCTGAAGAGGAAAACACAACATGCTATTACCTTCCCTAGAAGAGAGCTATAGTAAATGAGATGCACGTAATTTTTGTGAACCTAGTGATACATGGAAATTCTCTTACACATGGTCTGTAATTAAAAAAAAAACATCTTGACTCTACCAAGTATTGCCCAAGGCACTTAAAAATTACTAAGCAGGTATGTTGTAAAGAATGAACAGATCTCTTAAGGTTTCTTTATTCGTGAAGCCAGTGTCAATAAAGTTAAATGATACCTGCAGAGTTTTCATAGCTCATAACTAGTCAAATGCTTATTGAGTACAAAAATGTTCTATGTATTACATGCTGGGTAATTCTCAAAGAGCTGCTATTTTTAAACAATAGAAGAAAGCAATAGGAGTAGTATTATCACCAAGTTATTATTTCAAATCTTTTACAATTGCAGTTAGATCTATATCATTTCCTTCTTGCTACCTTCTTCATAGAATTTACTTATTCCTTTCCATATATTTGACATATCATCTATATATCAACCATCTGACTCTGTCTTTTTTTATATTTTGGGGTTGTGAGCCTAGCCTTTAATGACTGAGCCATCTCTCCAGCCCCTGACTTTGTCTTTTTATCAGGAACGTATCATTAGTTTATTATTAATCACAGATACCCCTTATGTGTTTCCACAAAATATGGGTGCTGACATTTCATCTGACACAGCAGAATGACTTTCTTTTTTTCTGTCACTGTTGTTGTTCGTGATATATGAAGCATTTTGGAGATTCAATTCAGGGAGAAATCCAGAGGAGAAAGACAACTTCCCATCAAGAAATAAAGAGAACCACAAGCCCACAAAATCGTCTTTAGATGAGAAGGTGGCTCCCTCCAAGACATCCCCAACTACAGGCAAGGGCAGAACTAAAGGAGCAATGGAGCAATGGAATCCTGGATTCCAGAGGTTCATTTCCTGCTGAGGTGTGGGGTGTGGAATATGTTTGCATCTAATAACAGCACATTTAAGGCAGGCAGGCCTAACGGCATTTTCTTAGCATAACATAACCTGTCAGACACTGGATAAAGTGACACCACAAATCCACAGCAATTGCACTTATTAAAAGAATCAGTAGCCATTTTTGTCTCTGGATGTGTGTTGAGACCTACCAGATATGATATAATTTGATGCAACAGAAGGTGCAGTGTTCAGTGCTCTTATGGAACTGTTATTTTTACAATGGTATTGTTAAGGTAAGATAAGGAAAAAGGAATGCCAGGGGAAAGTGAGGGAGGGATACTGAAGACAGGAGTGCAAATGCTAATAAGAATATGCAGAAGAAATACATAACTCACCAAAAACTCTGGTTAAATGTATCCAATCATAGTATTTAGTTGACTTCGTAACATTTTTCCACGCTCAGTCTATGTTTCTGATTGCATCATAACTGACTGACAATATTTTTCCTTCAACATTTCATATCTGGATTTACTTCCACACTGCTTTTAGCTAATATAACACAAAAGAGTCTTTGAAATATAAGTTATTACACTTATGCCCCTCTATAGGACAAATTAAGTCACGTGGAACTATTGTGTGTAGCAATTGATTTTGAGTGTATTTGTTTTAGGGAGAATCAGTAGACGAAGGGAATGTGGACCTAAATTTAAAGTAATGGAAGTGATAAGTCAAGTTGTCTGTTTAAGACTCTGTAATTACTCAACAGATTTTAAATTAATTTATGTGTATGAGTGTTTTGCTTGCGTGTCTGTCTGTATATCACTTGCATGCCTGGTACTCTCAGAGGCCAGAGAGGATGTCAGCAACCCTGAAACTGGATTTATAAATGCTGTGAATAGTCATGCGGGTGCTGGGAACCAAACCTAGGTCCCCTGGAAGAGTAGCGAGTGCTTTTAAGCACTGGACCAATTCTTCAGCCTCCTAAGTGAACAAATGGAGTTTAATATATTCTATAAAATAGTGTCTAATTTTTATCAAAAATTAAGTATGTGTTAATGAAATATGTTAATGGAAAATCATTAGGTACTAAAATAATTAATTGGTGCATTAGTAAAATGCACTAAAATAATTTATTGGTATACTGTGAACTTCATGATATTAATTTTCTTTCCAGGACTTTTTTCTGGACTCTGCCCCTCTAATTGGATCATGCACGAGAAGAGCTGTTATCGATTTAGCATGTCACAAAATTCCCAGTATGGAAGTAAGAGATACTGCTCCAAGCTGGGTGCTCATCTACTGAAAATAGATAACACAAAAGAATTTGTAAGCACAAACTTCTGCTATAATTACCTGTGGTCTATATTGAGCAGGGACAAGAGAGATTCCTGAACTAACAATGTTCACATCAATGTTCTATATAACTGCAAAATTATTCAGTAGACATGGAAACTACGTAATACATAATTTTATTTTTAATTAATTGATCTGAAAAGGAATCACATTGTACTTTAAAATAACCGATTTCCAGGCTTGTAAGGTAGTACTTGGCACTATGCTTGACCTGAGTTTGATTCCCCAGAACCCATATAATGGAAGGGGAGAAATGACTTCCACAGATTGCCCTCTGACTTCCACATGCCACACAACTTACATGCACAAAACAAATAAAGAAGTATAAAAATATTAAAGCAATAGCCAGGCATGGTAGCGCACACCTGTAACCCCAGCACCCAGGGAGGCTGTGGCAGGGGATCTCTGTGAGTTTGAGGCGAGTCCAGGATGGCCAAGGCTACACAGAGAAACCCTGTTTCAGAAACCCATAAATAATATTAAAACAAACAATTTAAAACAAACTCTATGATTGCTTGACTATAGTAGTAAGAGTTCTTAATCTTTTGTGTATTTGTACTTCACTTTTCAAAGTTGAAATATAAGAGAAAAATTACCCACTTGTTATTTTAAGTATCATGAAAGACATCAGCAATGATGATATACATTTATGAATTGTTTATTCTTTATAAAATACTGAGAAAGGCAAACAGGTGGGTTTTTTTTTTCAATTTTGAGACATAGTTTCCATCCTAGCCAAGACAGATATAGAACTCACTAGGTAGACAAGATTGGCCAGAAATTCCTTTCAAGTGGCAAAGAGGACTAAAAAGTAACCCTCATAGATAGATATATGTGTGTGTGTACACACACACACATATACATAAGTATATACATATATACAGTTGAAAAGAAATACAACAGTTGTTATAAATGTTGGACATCAAATAACCTGAAGCCCTATTAACAAGAAAGTATATAGAAACAGGAGGACTTGGAACACCCGTTGAAGAAGAGTGGGTGAGAAGGCAGCAACAGCACCCCACAGCACAGTTCTAATCCGTACCTTCTCTTCTGTCTTCACCACTTTGTTTTTATCCATCTGTAATTCCACACTCAGTAGCTGCAGCTCTTGTTAAAGTTAATTAAAGCAGGAATGCAGACTAGGAAGGGAACCGTATTAGAAATTCACTAGCCTTTAATGTCAATATGTAATTGGCAAAGAATCATCCCATTTTGTGACCAATTCAGAGCCTTCCTTGAAACCTGGATTATTTCATCATAAAACATGCAGTACCAGGCTGGGGATGTAGATCTGTGGTAGAGCGCTTGCCTGGTACCTGCCAGGCTGTGGGTCTCATCACAGCATTGTGCTCCTTGGCAAAGCTATTATGAATTTATATTTGCAACTTGTGCAAAAACTAATGGCCCATTTTCCATAAAAACCTCTTGGGAGCTTAACATTGCTGGATTTTGTATAGTTCTTTGAATGAGGTAGAATATTAATAATTTAAGCCTATTTTTCCCTTTGGTTTGTATGAGGGCTTCTGTGTATGTATGTGTGAGTGCATTCATGTGTGTGTGTGTGTGTTTATGTGTGTGTCTCTTTGTGTGTGCATTTGTGTGTGAGTGTATTCACTGAACAAGCAAACTTCAGGATTCTCCTGTCTTCACCCCCTACAGTATGGGGAGTTAAAGGTAGGCATGGATACATGTGGCTTTTTAACATGGATATTGGGAATTCAAACCCAAATTCATGTGTTTTCAGCAAGCACCCTTACCCACTGAACCATCTCCTTAGTCCACACTCTTTACTACCATTATGACTCTGTTCTTGATGAGAAAATTGACAATGGCTCTCAAACGAAGAACTACACCTCTCTCTCTAGACATTCAATGGTATTCAGAGATTGACAGTGCTCTCTAGATTGTCATCTTGCATGAACATCCCTCTTTGAAAGGATTCGTTCATCTCTGAATGCCTGTGGCATTGTCTCAGGCTCCCCCTGATGTGTTTCTGTATTCTCGTTTTCACTACAGGAGTTCATTGAAAGCCACACATCTTCTCGACATGTGAATTCGTTCTGGATAGGCCTTTCCCGCAATCAGACTCAAGGGCCGTGGTTCTGGGACGATGGATCACTATTCACTCCCAACCTGTAAGTTCCCATAGAGACGTGGAGAGGTGGAAGCCCGATGTGCCTTTGATAAGATCCTGCTTCCCTCTTTTCACTGATGAGAAGAGGATGAGTCATGGTGGAGGGAGAGGGAGAAAGGGAGACAGGGATGAAGGGAAAAGGACAGAGGAAGGCTTGTAGAGGATGGGTACCTGGTGCTGCTGACACAGAAGTTCCTGCGGCATCTGGTCCAGGTGAGGAGAGACGCTGCTGTTCACTACAGTTTTCTGACTAAAATCATGCATGGGCTTCATAGTCAGACTTCAGTCTAAGGTAATGATTGGTCTATGCACTGGGCACAAGGCATTAGACAAATCTCTGCACTTCTTTCAGAGCCACATTCTTTATCTAAAACAGAAAATAGAAAGCTGTGTGAAGCCTTAGAATGGTGAAGTAAAGGGGCATAAAAATAAATTCATTAGCATCAGTGTTTTGTACACAGTCAATGGGATTTGTATTGAAAACACCCACACAGACCCTTTTGTATATTTTTAAGAGTTTATCTTGACATTTTGAAGCCAATTGAAGAGGCATACGTAGATTTAGAGTTGTTGCATCTTCTTATTTGATGTTACTTATGTTTCTTCTTTTATCCTAATTTCACGAATTTTGTTTTGATCTTTGTTTACTTCTCATATATTTTTAAGCTCACCTCCCTTTTTGTCACTTGCAGCTCATTTTAAATTTTGTTATTAATAATTTTAGCTTGGTTCTTTTACAAATCGGCCTGTCAACAATTTGCAGCTACTGTTTTGCTCACGATATTCTCAATACTATCTGTCAACTCCCAGAGTCCTCTCAGGACAGCTGTTTTAAGATCTGTACTCGCTAACACTGTGTGCATTTTATTTCTCTCTTGTGCTTCATTCAAACATGGTTTGTTTTCTTAAATACTTAATTGTGTTTAACAAGTGCTTATCAACATTGCAACATGAACTGTTTAAGGATTTTCGTATCCACCTGAAATTCACAGAGTAGCATCTCATTTGCTTCCTACAGAGAACGAAAGGTTCACTTCCCCACCCCCACCCAATGTCACATCAGCAGCGCTCAGCTACCTCACCTCTAGTGTTGCAATCCAAATGAATTCATTAACAACCCACAGAACACACTTCTCCCTCTTCCACAGCATGTATTCATCTTGATTTGTTTTCCAACTGCAACCGTGCAATTAGATGATTTTCAGTGAATTCACAAATTGTACTTAAAATGTTACTATTCTCTGGGGTCCAGGGTGGTTGTAACTTAACGGGTGACCCCAAGCCACTTGAATGTCAAGCACATTTTCAGAAAATACTAGTCAAAATTCTCCCTGAGTCTTAGGTCAAAGCCATTGCTAGAGCAGGTTTTTTCAATCTGCCAGCCACAGGGTCGAGAAAAGGCAGCCATCCAAGATAATTCACCAGGTGGTGACTTTGCACTATGGTGTAGCGATGGTTCTGGAGTGTGACTAATTGGCATGGATCTTTATTTTATGCAAACATTAATAGTAGCATTTCTTTTTTTTAAGAAGTCATTTTCTTCCTTAATTACAAAGATAAGTCTGTTACTTACATATTTGAGGACTAATGCAATCTAAATTAGAAATTCCTTTTCTAATAATTTAGGTGCCTCAAAACTATTTTTACCGATGTCCTTAAACGTTCTAGCTTCATTAAAGGCTTCTCTGGGTCCCTGATTGTTTTAATTGCCTCACTGTGTTTCCCTTTGACAGGTTTGAAGTCAGAAATACAGCCTCCCAGGAAAGCATAGCACACAATTGTGTATGGATTCATGGGTCAGAGGTCTACAACCAAATCTGTAATATTTCCGCATTCAGTATCTGTGAGCGGCAGCTGTAAATGTAACATATGTGAGAGTGTGAGGATGGTACACACAATGACAACAACAGAATGGAAGAGGAAAGAGAAACATTGAAAATCAGAGAAAATGCTAAAACGCTAGGTGTGGGGCATGGGTGCTGTGCCACCAGGGAATCTGGCATGGAGCTAGAGCAAGATCCAGAGGTGTCCAGACAGCAAAAATCTGTCTTGGGACCTATAGAAGTAAGAATCACTCCCTCCTTGTTCTTTGCCTGCATGCCCCAGCGCACATAGCCCTTCGACCCACACCCTTGCAATCTTGAGTTCGTCATGTACCCTAGCACCTGGAATTCCTCTCCTTGCACTCAAAGCATCCAGAGAATATTAGCCACAGCCGATGATATACATCCACCCTGAAAATCTCGCCCTACTCCCCAAGGTTCATATAGCCCTTGTTCACCCTGAATAAAATATACTCAAGCTAATTCACTGAATACCGTCTAAGAGAGCTATAATATTAAAATCCTTGGAGAAGACCTTCTCCCCCAGTACTCCAGCTGGACCTGGATCTTTTTTCAATTGAGATAAAAAAAAAAAAGACAGACCCACCCATTCCAGCTTCATCCTTCCCATGCTGGTGTGCAGCAGTGCCTGGACACCTTGAGGGAAGAAGCAGAGCACAGGACCACAGCTAGGAGACCTTGGTAAACTTTAGCCTCACCTGAGAACTTGAGTGAGGAAGCTGAGATTACTGTACTTGTCAGTTCATAAAGAAGGCAGCGCCATCTTCCAGTTTGTAAGCCACTAAGTATAGAGTGAAGGCAACTTAGAAATACAGAGAATGAGTGAACATGAGGTACCCAGACTCACATGTTACAACG
Source organism: Pachyuromys duprasi (assembly GCA_028658305.1). NCBI lineage: Eukaryota > Metazoa > Chordata > Mammalia > Rodentia > Muridae > Pachyuromys > Pachyuromys duprasi. Next base: position 15,889,752 of record CM053761.1, read on the forward strand.
ATGACAAAACCCCTACACCCCTCAGGGAACATTTTAGAGGAGGGGAGCTGAAGATTGTAAGAGCCCGAGGCCCTGGATGCCTACTGCTTGTGTCTTTTAGACAGGACAGGGAAGGTGCATCCAGGAAATGTCAGTGATACAGTCCATTAAACAAGACCCGCACAATGACAACTTCAGTTCATATGCCAACATGGATGTAACAGTTTCACAAGATCCTATCCCCTACGTGAAGAACTGCAGACAATTAATGATGTGCAAATTGGAGGAAGATCTTTCTCCAGGAACAATCCTCCTGATGTCCATATTACAGACCCAAAGCAGTCCATATTACAGACCAGTAAATGGAGTAGTAGGACACACACACACATTATTCAAAAAATGTTACTAGAGTATACACTATATTTGCGTGATTTGTTCAGTGTCTAGCAGCACATCAGACATAGGCAGAAGGCAGAATGCACTTCTAAATTAATAAGTGAATAAATGAAGGAAGAAAATTTTCACTGCGAATAGAGCTTTTATTTTCACCCACATGATCACTATTAAAATGGTCATCACCCCAAATCAATGACCGCTACTTTTTCCTAACTCTTTCCTAAACTAGATAACCCACAGAGTCTCTGATAGCAGAACCTGATGTAACAAAGGTGATGCTTCTTACAGGGAGCATTCTCCTTAAATATTATAATCTGAAAGATAAATCAGATCTGATAATGGCTATTTAAAAAGCAACCAGTCAGGATTAGTGTTTTGGAGCACAGAACATGTTCTATCTTTTTTTTTTTTTTATGACATACCATTGTGCAGTTAACAACCAAGTCTTTACAAAAGTATGATTGGAATGTGTTTCCCTGTGTGCTCCATCTTGTTAGCTTCTAAGATTCTCTATTAATTCCCCCCTGTGTTTCCAGTGGGGATTTCCAAATTCCTGGGGAGCTGTTTGTAACTTCCTTTCACTGATTAATATGTGAGCAGAAATTGTGCTAAGTCCACTGAATTGTTCACTTGAAAATGATTGATTTTATGTCATTTTTAACCTCAACTGTAAAACAGCTTATTAAAGTATCTTCTACTTCTGAATAAACAGCCTATGTGTAGCAATTACTAACATAATTTGCCTTCTCCCTGAAAGGGTTGATTAATTTGATACTAGGTAGGACAGTTTTTGTAGAAGCATAAACTTCGGTTCTTTAAGATTTTAGACCCTCTCAGAGAAAAACATACATTTTTGTGAAGCTTGCCCTCATCATTTAATATTCAAATTTGAATTGTCAACATCTGAAAATACTGAGGGAACAGTGATAACCATGACAGAAGTATGATTAATTAGCTCAAGAAGTTAAAGCACAGGATGGGATTTTTGAGGAGACATGAATGTTGTGTATATGTGCACATGAGCTCATGTGTGTATGTACGTATGTGTGCTCACTTACCTGTGCACATGTGGAGATCAGGGGCTGATATTCCGTGCTGTCCACTATCACTCACCACCACCTTCTTTGGTGGGACAGGATCTTCCACTGAGCTAGAACTGACTGTTTCCTTATGCCAGCTGTCCAGCCAGTTTCCTGTTTCATCTCTTTTTTCCCCTCTATCCAGTCCTGGCAAACGTAGGCCACTGTAAATGGCTTCTATGTGGTCGGTGAGAATCCTATATTGGATTAGCATGCATACTCAGCAGCTACTGGGCCACCTCCTCAGCCTAAGGTACACAATATGTCTGGATGCTGAAATCAAGATTTCCTTCCAAGAAAGGCAGCTGAGAAATCTCTCAGTGGGTAGGTAAAGGATCAAATAGAACCAGAGTGAAGATATAAAGGGAACTGTTCCAGGTAGTCCAGCGTGTACTGTTACCTGGCATGCTGATAGCCTGGCCACGTACATGGAAATGTACATGTAAATGGAAACACATACCCACACACATCCGTCCAAGGGACAGAGCTGGGATAACAGCTCTGGCTGAACTCAAGTCTAAAGGATAAATTCCAGATGGCTAAACTTGAGGAAACACCTACTGACGGACTCCTGTATTCACTTGCCTTGGGCACCACAATAATTTTGGGAGTTGCCCTAGTCTTTATCTCTGTCTCTCTACACTGTGTTTCAGACTTAGCAGAGTAGCTCTGTTAAATTCAAATACAGTCATGTCAGTTCTCTACTAAAAGCTCTCATTGATTTAGCATGTTTCAGAATAAAAACAAAATGTAATAGCAAAAGAGCCTTTATAACTGTCTTTAAGATCTCATGTGCTCTAAGTCCCTCATCCTTTGGGGTACCTCTGGCCTTTCTACTTTCCAGTGAAGATGCTGGCTTCTCTATGGTGTCTTGGATGTTTCCACCTCAATGCCTTTGTGATTTCTCTTTCCTCTTTCAACAAGCCTCAAGGAGATGGCTACAAAGTCTTCGGTTTTATTTCCTAAGTCTGCATACATATCACCTCTTAAGTGAATGAGGCATCCTCTGGGTATTAATTCAAATCACCGGCCTTCTTCCATCACATTCCTTGGGCTCCTTAGTCCTTTATACATTTACCTCAACATTTACAGCGGTCAAATTTTCTGCTTAGGAGATAAGGGTTTAAAAGAGCCAGAGACTTTTGTATCCAAAAGACTTTGTCCTTACAGCACAGCATGCTTTAAAAATATTTTTTGTTGTTGAAATAAAAATTTAAAGAACACAGTACAAATGATGATATATGTGGTAAAAAAAAAAAAAAACTAGCAATGACCTACTTAAATAACTGTAACCTGACAAGCAGTTCTGGTTACTGCTGTTTCTTGAGAAACTTAATTAGTGGAATCCCCTCTGTTTTCCTGCTTCATTTGCAATTTTTCTTCTCTTTTCACACACTCTTCACACTTTCCCCCTCTTCCCACCTCACTCCGTCTCTTCTTCATTCCCTTCTTTATTTCTTCCTCCTCTTTCTTTTGTTCTTTCTTTCTTTCTTTCCTTCTTTATTCTTTCTTTTCCCTTTCACCGTTTTTCTACATAGTCTGGGCTGGCTTTGAACTTGGGATCCACCTGCTCTGCCCTGTGAACACTGGGATTAAAAATTGTACTGCCATAGCTGTTCTGTAATTTTTAACATTCTATCTTCTTAACACTTTATTACCCTCCGTGGTTCCCATACCTTGACCTTCAAACTTCTTACTGTCTTCTTCCATCGATAGCATTCTCCTACTCAGCCCAATGCAAACAAACAGAAAATATTTTTATCTTCAACTTTTAAACAAGTTACTATTCAATCAATGGTTTCCATTATTACTCATCTTAAATTTATAATATTGGGTGAACAACATTCAGCTTGAAACACATATGAATTAACAATCTGTGGGGCTTGGTGGTCTTCTATATGCTCTGGCTGCTCTAAATCTGTTTTTACACTAGCTGGCATTTAGTGTGCTTGTTTTAGCCAGCCATTACCCATGTGGAAAATCTTTGATAGAGGGATGAAAGTACAATAACTCATATTTGTGTAAATATAGGAAGGCCTGACATCATTCCTTTCAATATATGATGGTACAGTATCTCCCTTAGAGGATGCACCTCACACCTCACCACTGAATTTGTCAATACCTTGGTCTTGAGTCAGAATTATGACAAATACATTTTTTATTGTGTATGAATTATCTGGTCTCAGGTATTTGGTTGTTGCAATACACACACAAACATAGCAAATAATAGAATTTTACTGTGCTGATTCAGGAGGAACTGCTAGAAACAATCTGAGTCAATTTTCTCATTTCTTATCTTAACAAGTATAGGCACACATAGCTAGTTGCCTTGCAAAGTTGCTAATAGTGCCTGGTGTGTTGTAAAATGCAAAATCAAGTCCACAAATTATGAGAAGAACTTTCAGACTTAATCGGACCCTAGCCAGCTATGTGACCTCTAAAGAAATCACTTCACCTTGATAGGTTCAGTAAAATCAAAGAACCAAATTGATTGGATGATCTCAGGGGGTCTGCTGTGGGGATGGACATCCAGTGAATGATGCTTTACACTCTGCCCTTGGAGACAGGAAAAGTCTCCCCTCCTTCCCCAAAGGTACAGGTGAATTAACAGCCTATGATGCATGCTGGGTAAGAAGAGTTCCAGTTCTGATTATGCTTTAGTGTAAGAGGGCCCTCAGTGCTACTGGGAAGGCTCATGGTCTTCATCTTGCAATTCTAAAAGACTTGTTAGCAGATACACAGGAGGTCTGAAAACGGGCAAATATTGTAATTACTGTTCAGGGACCGCCCAGCCAGAAAACACATGCGATTTCCCCTCAGCCAGACCAACTTGGCATTCTGAATACAGGCTCATAGGGGAGGGGCCTAGCCTCTCCATGCAGGAACTGGTGTCAGAGGCTTCCCTTGCAGCCTGCAGGGAGAGACGTTAAGAATGCCTCTCAGCGCCTGGTTTCCTGAGGTATCTGACCATAGACAGGCAGCCTGGAGCAGCAAATCTGAGCACATCTCACCCGCAGCTCTGCAGGAATCAGGATGCAGGCCAAATACAGCAGCACAAGGGACATGCTGCATGAAGATGACACCACCATAAGCCTGTATTCTGGAGCCTCCACAGCCACCAGACGTGCAGAGCCCAGGGACTCAGGTACTTACTCCTGTCTCCTAGGGTCCCTGCAGAACGGGGCTCTGGAGAAATTCGTGAGATGAGGCACTTTTCCTAGGCATGTGCAAGGCAGAGGGAAGGGCAAGAATCTTCCTGTAGCTTACAGTCAGGGATAATCCCACGCTCCACAACTTGTCTACACGCATGTAACATTTGAAAAATGGAAAGAGCATACACCTGGGAGTCTGATCTCTTAACATTCTGTCGCTGGCCGTCTTAGCAGTTTGCAAGGAGGGAATATGGGTTTTCAGATTAGGTATAGCAGGGAAAGAAAGATGAGACTGTATATAACTTAAAGTAGCATCTGTTTCCTTTTCTTTTCTCACGAAGGCCAAATCAGGCCAGCTTGTTTTTGTACATATGGACTGTCACCTGTGATGTGATATGAAAACTTAGATAGATAAAAATGACCATTTTATTTTTGTTAGTTTCGAACTCTTGGCTCCACGGGAGAGATTTCCAAGCAGGCTAATTTACTAGGGGATTGGTTAGAATTTACACGCCTTGAATCTGCAAGACCTTGGAGGAGTCATGTCAACATCAGGTGTTGGTTTTATCCTCTGTGATATCAAGGCAGTTGGAAGTAAATCCTTCTTAGTGGGTCCCTTTAGGTCGGAAATGGTGTGAGTTGGTGATCTAAATAGGGAGCTCAGATTCATTTACATCAGATTCCTAGGCCCTCCCCTAAGCCCTTTCTTTTGGGACTGAGGTTGAACCTAAGGTCTTCCTTTTGGTAGGCAACAGTGTAACACTAAGGTATGCTATAGAGGCCTTTCAATCCAGTGTGAGACAGTATCCACTGAGCTGCCCTCTGGCCTCAAACCCCCAACCTTCCTATCTCTGTCTCTTCAGTAGCTGGATTCTAAATGTGTGCCACCATATCCCCCCTTTGCCCTGTTGATTTCAGAATATTAAAATGATTGAATCGTATTTAGAAGATATTAAATTTAGCCTGTGTCTTACTATTTAATGTTATTTGTCTTACAATAGAGTAGAAAATTTCAGTTCTACTCATTTTCACAATCCACAAATATAGGGGGGGGGCTTACCTGGTTGGGTTACAGCAGACAAGTGACTTGATTCTATGGCAAAGACCCCACTCCATAGTACAGATAGCAAACTGTATGTTTAGGTTCTAACACCAAGTAGGCCACTTATATTGAATGGCCTAAGTGTCCTGGGGCCTCAGTTCCATTGCTTATAAGGCATTCATGATGGGAGGTGGGTATTAACACACACACACACACACACATATATATATATATGTATATAGTATGCCTGGCATTGTTGTAAGTACCTTATCCATGTTTGTTCATAGTAATTTAAGCTAACAGCTAACGGTTAACAGAAATAACAAAACCTCTGTATAAGGCATCCAAGAAGATTAAGACTGACCAAAACAGACATTCTAAAAATGTTTCTCTCCACATTCCATCCTTTGAAAATTCCTAGAGTGTTCTGTTTAAGACTTTTATGTCAGTCTTTATCAGCGGCACCTACTCCCTGCCTGTGTCTTCAAGCCATGTACTTTCCTTTGTGACCCCAGGGTTTCTTCATTTCTGTGAATCAGGACGCATTTTCATCCTCTTCTCTCTTTCTTTTATTACATAAGCTTCAGGCTTCCACCCTTTCCTCCATAAAACCATTCCATACACTTTCTATTTATAAATGATTGTCTACCTGAGGCCTGCTTACATGGTTTCTTTTTTTCCCAATAAAGCTGTTTAAAGGATGTTGGGGATTTCCAGCTTCCTCCACCTGGAGGGTGGATAGATGGGGAAGGATGTGGGTAATAGAGTTGGAAGGGCCTTCCTCCATCGAATCTCTTGAGCAATCAGCTTCCAGGGCCACAGTTTCAAGAGGACAATATGCAATTTCACTTTTTCACCTCTGCTTGGAGAAGGGCTAATGACCTAAAAAAGCAGGAACAGTGCGTACAACTAAGTACCTCAAGATTGAAGGGTGGACACAAAGGTGGGGCAAGATGAAACACTTGGTACAACATTTGGCAGCCTTCTTGTAAGAAATGGTAATCGGAACAGTGGGAGAGAAGGTTACAAGGAAGTGACTCGGAGGCAAACATCTGGAAAAAGTTTTCTCGGCCTTTGTGCTATCTCAGTTCCTTCTTGTGATACGCAGATATTTAGAGGAATGTCATAAAAATTCTTAAGAAAACATTTCAGATATACCTTTGACATAGAAACAGCAATAGAAATCAGAATTTTTGGCAATTTTAGACTCAGTATGAAGGTGTGATAAAAATATGAGTGAGCGTTTTTTAATAACTGTTTCTTTTGACCTAATACAAATAAACACCACAGTTGGTTTTTGAGGATTTAATGTTATCCATGTAACAATCATGCTTGTTCAAAAACACCAAACAGTTAAGAAAACAGTCAAAAATAAAAGAAATAACCATACACATAACTTCCACAAATTCAGGTCAAGTATGCCAAGGACTGGGCACACAGTGCCGAATATAGTAGACCCTCAGCTATGAGCTATGAGGGAGCTGGTTCTTAACTCAGCTTTCTATATAATAGCATACTACCTTGGAGCATATGCAAGCATATGAGAGCCTAGCCATTTACGTCTAGTGGACTAAAAGAGACCCAGAAAGGTCTAGAGAAAGTGGTCATCGCATTGAGTTGATTTTAGCATTTTTCAGATTACAAAGAACCAGGGGTGGGTGTGTCCGGGGCTGAGGATGTTCTGCAGAGTGTGAGAGGAAACTGAGGGGGATTTAAAGAAACTGGGTTTTCAGAGAACTCTGTGCAGTAAATATGGCTGCTGCGCAGAGCTAAGGGCAGCCATGAAGAGCAGGTCTGGAGAGCTAAGGAAGGTCTTTTAGGCTATCTGAAGTGTTGTGACTCCGTCTAAAAGAGATCAATGAAAGAGAGAAAGATAGAGTGAGACAAATTATGTGTTGTTAGAAGGAGAATCCACAGACCGGATGAGCCAATGCCCTGCACGATCTCTATTCTAGGTGGAGGGAAGAATCCTCAACTCTGGAATAAGTGTAAGAAGGAAGAGGAGAAAGCTATTGGGTAGATATCGAGGGGAAGGAGCTTCAAGGATTGCTTCTGGTTACCTGAGAGGAGACAGGAAAGGGATGTCAGTCCAAGCTTGCTTGAGTAATGCCAGACATGGAGTAAGTGCTGGCAGGTGCTGTGTGGCAGGTGCTGCAGTAGAAATTACAGGAAGAACCACAGGGTGATGAATTCAGCCTGAGTCTGAGCATCTAGAGGGTGAGATCATTCGCAGCTATCTAAAGACACATATGTTTGAAGAATGTAGGTCCAGGATAAGAATTTTAGGCAAAATATATATTTAGTAAGAATGTATATTCAGGGTAAGTATTTTAGGATATATATATATATATATACACACACACACACACACATATGTACTAATTGGTAGCATGATACATGAATAAATCATTTAAGTAATATGAATAGAAATTAAAATTTATGTGAGTGAATCAAATCACAGAAGGAGGGAACATAAAGTCAGAAATCTATAAAACAACTTGATTAATAATAATTTAAAAAAACCAGATTGACTGGCAAGGAGGTAATCTATGGAATATCTGCTTCATGGTCTGGAGAGGAGGACACAATCTGAGGCTTCTAGAAAGGAGCAGCAGAGAACGTGAAAGCAGGACCCTGGCAGAAAGAAGGACCTGGAACACTGAGAGAGTAAACTCAAAATAGTGGGAAAGACACTGGAAGGCAATAGTGGAATGTTAAAAATAAGACCGAAGAACACTTAAGAGGAGACTAAACAGTTTATTATTTCAACAATAAGGAGAAAAATAGAAGTTTATTTATCATCAAAACTGTCAGTTTTTAGGGCTGAAACTCCCTGCATAGCTCAGAATACTGAACGAAAAAATCTTCCTATCTCAGTCTCCCAAGAGCCAGATCACTGCTGTGTGGCCCCACCCTAGGTCAGGCTATTGGTTATGTTACAGCAAGGTATCAAAAAGCGGCTGCTGAGGAAGTGAAACTTTTTATGATTTTTCTCATTTAATTTCTTCCTCTTCTTTGTAGAAAATATGTTATTGCTGAGTTGCCGCATGACTGAGGACATTTTAAATTTATTTTTTTAAGACTGGAGTGATCCTAGCCACTCTGCAAATTAAAAAGAAACTCAGGATGGCCAGCTCACCCAAACAATATCAAGCGTAGGGGAACGATGTCACAGAAGGACCAAGGTTCCCGATGAAGTGGAAATGCTACCCTACTAAAATGACATGAAAACAGCAAACAAAAACATTCATTAGTAATCATTTGACAAACATATTTAAAAGTCAATTCTAGTTCTGTTTTGCCCTACTCTTATTATTGCAACGCTGTTGTATTTTTCCCTTCTTTTTAGTTTCATTTCTTTCAGCCATTGCAGCAAAATAAGGCACAAGTCACATTTCCGTGATATCATAAATCTTTCAGGCATGCCCACGGAATATTAAACACCATGGTGAGCACTGGGGAGGCCCTATGTTTGAGGCATTAGAAAGTTAGAAAGCACAAAATAATCTAAACCAGTAGCTAAAAGAAATGTCCTGAGTGTTGCTGAGATCTTCTTGGAGACCACAGAAGGCACTCAGGACTGAACTGCTGACTGTTTTGTGCATCCCTAGAGAAGGTGTCAGTTGTCCCAGGTCTACAAGGTCCAGCTGGGATTTTCCAGAAGAGCAAGCTGGAATGCTGGGTGACTTCCCCACTCTGTGGATGGCACTGTGGAGGGGGCGTCAGAGAGGAGCAACTAGCCTGATGCACTGTTCAGCTGAGGTGGGAAGTCTTCATAGGAAAAATGGAGTGCAGAAAGTACAGGGGGAAGCGTGTTGAACGCATGCTAGTTCTGCCACACGTATCCAGCGTGGCCTTGCACAGACTGCTGAAACTGTTTCTGTTCTAGGTGCTAAGACTCCTTGCCTTTCAGGATTATCCTTGTAGCCCTTATTTAATGGTATCTGTTTCATTTCTGGTGTGCTGTTGGTTTTGGGGAGTGTAGGGGTTTACCTAACTGCTGAAGAATAACTAATCACACATGACAATACTCTTCATCTGCCAAGTTTCCTGTAACAACAAAAGGGTTTGTATTCAAAACTTGACACTCTAGTGTTTTATAGAATAGTGGTATTAAAGGGACACAGGAAGATGGTATTCTCTTCTATATATATCTCAGCATTCCTGGGGATGTTTATACCGTTCTTTGGCCTATCCACGCCTCTTTCTAAACATGCCACAGGAGACAACATACGGATTCCCAAACTACAAGAAAGCCAAGCCAAAATTAGGCACTTCCCACGCAGATTTTTGAAAAATCTCTTATTAAGGTGGAGCTGGTCCCTAGAGAGATGGTTCAGCATTGTTGGGAACATTTGGAGCATAATTAAGAAACTTTAGACTCATAGCAAGAAGAAAAGCAGCCAGTGAGGAGAACAGAATCAAGAAAAAGGGAAAACTGTTAAGTTCATTGCCATTCTATCATGGGTGCTTGGGTATAAAAACAAAGGAAGGGAGAACACTGGGAACTGAGGTAGAGTAAGTCTGAGGGCTGCAGGGACAGGACAGAAAGATTCTGTGAGTACAACATCAAAGCAACATCAGAATAGTTGAGGAATTAATAAAAGATCTGGGTGGAGTCTGGCTAAGTGTATTCTGGGACTTTCTTCTCAAATGCAATAAAGTTCTTGGACATCATTAAATCAAGTAGGGTATTAATGGAATCTCTATAATCAATGAAAAGTGCTTTGAAATTTCTTCTAAATAGAAGATCATCCTGAGATGATTGTTAAGAAACATGAGTCACATGTTAAAATATAAACAAATACACCCATGTGTCTCCTTTCTGGATTTTGATTTCTTTCCCTTACTACATGTAAGCTCAGGAGGAGAGGCCTCGTGTGTCAGTGCTGTCTTTCCTGTTTCACTGTGGCAATTGCATCTAACTCCCATCACTGTGCCTACAATATATGACATAGAGGATTTCTTTGGAAAGAAGTGGTTTTCCTTTAATTTTGATTTTATTAAAAGTAGATTTTTCTCATACATTATATTTTGATTACAATTTCCCCTCCCCCACCTACTCAGAGATTCTCCCTCCCTGCCTCCTATCTGAATCCACACCCTCTCTGTCTCTCATTAGAAAACAAATAGGCATCTAAATAATAATGATAAAACAAAATAAGAAAAAAACAAAAACAAATTTAAATAGGACAAAACAAATAAAAGAAAAAGTCAAACAAAAAGTACAAGAAACATATATAACATAGAGCCATATATGCTCACACACATACAAAGAATCTCATAAAAGCACAGAACTAGAATCTGTAATCTATATGCAAAGGAGCTGTAAACTAAATAATAATAGTAATAATAAGTTAAATAAATGCCCTGAATAAACATGAGACAGAGAAACCCCAAAGTTGCCATCAATTTTATTTTGTGTTGGTTATTTACTGCTGGGCATGGGACCTGCTTTTAAGAGTGGTTTGTTTTCCGAGTGAGATTCTATTGGAGAAAACTAATTTTTCACTTGCAAGTGGTTATCAGTTAGAGACAGCTTCTGGGTTAGGGATGGGGCATGTATTCACCTCTCATCTTGGTATTGGAATCCCATCTGATGTGGATCCATGCAGGCTCTGTGCATGCTGCCACAGTCTGGATTCATAAGTGCATTGGTCCAGCTTCATTTAGAAGTCCTTGTTTCCTTGGTGCTCTCCATTCTCTCTGGCTCTTACACTCTCCCTGGCTATTCTTCAGCAAGATACTCTGACCCCGAGGGTAAGGATTCATTAGAGACATCCCATGTAGTACTGAGTGTTCTGAGGTTTCATTCTCTGCATATTGGCTATGGGTCTCTGTGCCCATCTATTGCAGGAGGAAGGTTCTCTGATGATGGCTGAGCAAGGTACAGATCTAAGAGCACAGCGGAATGTCATTAGGAGTCATTTTATTGCTATGTTCCTTTAGCAGAACAGTAGTATTTAGTTTTTTCCTAGATTTCTGGCCTATGTAGTCTTGGATTCTTAGCCATCTGAGCATTGTTGGGGGATGGGTTCCATCTCATAAATCCAATCAGATGTTGTTTGGTTACTACCACAACTTTGTGCCATTATTACTTTAGCTCATCATTGCAGATCAAAGGGTTTGTAGCTGGGCTATTGGTGTTTACCTTTCTTCTTTGTTAGAGTGCAGAGCACACTTCAGTACCTTAAACACTAGTCAGTAGGGTGAAGGCTCTAGGTAGGCAACAGCCCAAATTTTCTATGTTCAATGAGTCATATGGACATTTTCTTCTCTAATAGGGCCTTACCATCAGTTTGTGGAGAACAACCAAACTGTTGGCAATAGCCTGGGTTGTTTGGGGGTACCCATATGGTCAATAACTCTATTAGATGAAACCCATTCCTTGTCCTGGAGTCTCCACTTGGTGACTAGGGATTTCCAGTTGGAGCTCTATCACTCCATTATTTGGTGATTTCATTTAGATTGCTTTCATATGTGTATATTTTTTAAGAAACTTCTATTGCAATAGGTTTTCATATGAGCCCTCAAATGGCCCTTAGTTTTAGTTGTTTCTTCCTACATGCTTTACTCTGTCCCCTTTTCTCAATCCGTCTTCATTTGGTTCTTCTGTTCCAGTTTCCCCACCTTATCCATCCATAACTATTTATTCTAGTTCCCCTTCCTAGGGAGATTCATTCCTCCTACCTAGTTCCTTACTCTGTACTAAACTTCTGTGGTTATATGGATTAGAACTTACTTATCCAAGACTTAAGAGCTAACATCTGCCTCCAATTGAATACATATCATATTTTTTCTTTCTATGTCTGTGTTAACCAATTAGAATGATTTTTTAGCTCCATCCATTTATTTGCAAATTTTGTTTCATTTTTTTTAAAAGGAGATCAATGTTCCTTTGTTTAAATGTACCACATTTTCTTTATCTATTTATTCCTTGGCAGACATCTAGGTTGTTTCCAATTCCTGGATATTATTGATGAAGCAGCATAAGTGTTGGGTAAATGTCTCTGTGGTAAGATTAAGCATCCGTTAGGTCGGTATATGGCCAAGAGAGGTATAGCTGGATCTTGAGGTAGTTCTATTCCCAACTTTCTGAGAAACTGCCATACTGATTTTACAGAGGCTATTCAAGTTTTCACTCTTACCAGCAAAGGGTGAGTGCTCTCTTTACCCCACATCTTTGTCAGAATGAAGTATGTATGTATGTATGTATGTATGTATGTATGTATGTATGTATGTATTTATTATTAGCCATTCTAACTGGTGTATGAGGAAATTTCAAAGTAGCTTTGATTTGCACTTCGATGATAACTAAGGATGCTGAACATGTCTTTGAGTGTTTCTCAGCCATTTTTTGTATTTTTGAGAATTTTATGTTTACCTCTGCACATCATTTTAAATTGGATTATTTGTTTCTTGATGCCTAGGTTTTTTTTTATATAATTTGGATATTATCCTTCTATTGGGTGGGTAATTGGTAAAAATCATTTCCTATTCTGCAGGCTGCTACTTTGTCTGAATGATGGTGTCCTTTACCTACAGAAGATTTTCAGTTTCATGTGGTCCTGCTTATTAGTTGTTGATCTTACTGATGGTGCTAAACATGTTCTGTTCAGAAAGTCTTTTCTTGTGCCAATGAGTTCAAGATTATTACCTACTTTCTCTTCTATCTGATTCAGTGTATCTGGCCTTATCTTGAGGTCTTTGATCCACTTAGAGTGGAACTGATTATCATGCAGAATGATAAGTAAGAATATATTTGGATTCTTCTACATGCCACTGTCCAATTTGACTAGCACCCTTTGTTGGAGATTCTGTGTGTATTTCTGGCTTCTTTATAAAAATAATCAGGTGTTAGTAGGTATGTGAATTTATGCCTGGGTCCTCAACTTGATTCGATTGATCAATGTTTTTATGCCAATACCATGCTGTTTTTACCCTATAGCTCTGTACTCCAGTTTGAGATCAGAGGTGGTGATACCTCCAGCAGTTCTCTTTATTATTCAGGAGTGTTTTAGCTCTCCTGGGCTTTTTGTGTTTCCATGTGAAGCCTAAAATTGTCCTTTCAAGTTCTGTGAAGAACTGTGTTGAAATTTTGATAAAGATTGCATTGAATCGGCTTTTGTTAAAATTGGCATTTTTACTAGAGTAATCCTACCTCTTTATGGCAATCTTCCCACCTTCTGATGCGTTCCTTAATTCTTTTAGTGTCTTAAAGTTTTTATTATACAAGTCTTTCACTTTTCTGGTTAGAGGTGTCCCAAAATATTTTATGTTTTTTGAGGCTACTTTGAAAGTCAGTGTTTTCCTCATTTCTTTCTCAGTCTGTTTTTCTTTTGGGTATAGGAAGACTACTAGGTTTGTGAATCAATTTTGAGCCCTGCTGCTCTGATGAAAGTGTTTTTATCAGCTGTAGGAGTTTGCTGGTGGAAGTTTTAGGGTCACTTATGTATACTATCTTATTATCTGCAAATAAAAATACAATGGCTTCTTCCCTTCTTATTTGTGTTCTCTTGATTTCCTTCAGCTATCTTATTGCTGTAGCTAAGAACCATGTTGAATAAATATGGAGATAATCTTAGTTATCTTGTTCCTGATTTCAGTGGAAATTTTTTTCCCTTGAGTTGATAATGGCTGTGGAGTTGCTATAAATCAACTTTATTATTTTGAGGTATATTTCTTGAATCCGTTTCTTGTCTTTCCAGGACTTTTATCATGAAGGGGTATTGAATTTCATCAAAGGTCCCTTCTGCATCTAATGAGATGATCTCCTGGGCTTTTCTTTTATATAGTGGGTTACCTTTATTTAGTTATGTATGCTGATCCATCCTTGTGCCTCTGGGATGAAGGCTACTTGATCATGGGGTATAGTCTTTTTTTTAAACATTTTTATTTTATATTAATCACAGGTTATGTACTTTGTATCCCATCTGTAGCCCCCTCCCCCATTCCCTCCCTATCTCACCCTCATTTCCTCCCTGCCCCTTTTCAGGTTCACTGATAAGGGAGGACCTCCTCCCCTTCCGTCTAACTCTAGCTTATCAGGTCTCTTCAGGAATGGCTGCAATGTCCTCTTCTGTGGCCTAGCAAGGCTGCTCCTCCCTTGGGGGTCGGGGAGGTTGAAGAGCCAGCCATTGAGTTCATGTCCAAAATAATCCCTGTTCCCCTTACTGGTGTACCCACTTGGGTATTGAGCTACTATTTGCTACAGGGTATGGTCCTTTTAATGTGTCCTTGGATTTGGTTTACAAGTATCTGATAACCTTTGCAGCTATGTTCATCAGGGTAATTGGTCTGTAATTCTCTTTCTTTGTTGAGTCTGTGTGTGGTTTACATATGAGGGTAACTATCACCCCGTAAAAAGAATTGAGCAATGTTTCTTCTCTTTCTATTTTGTGGAATAATTTGAGGAATATTGGAATTAACACTTCTTTGAAAGTTGGTAAAATGTCATGCTAAACTCTATCGTTCTGATCACTTTTAGTGAGGGACGTTTAGTGGCTGTTTCTATTTCACAAGAGGTTGTAGGTCTGTTTACATTGTTTATCTGATCTTGATTTGACTTTGGTAGGTCATGTATGTATATACTTCTTTTAGATTTTCAAATTTGGTAAAGTACAGGTTATTAAAGTATGTCTTTATGATTCTCTAGATTTCATTGGTGTGTCCCACTTTGTTTTTGCTTTTGTTATTTTGATCTTTTCTCCATCACCTTTTAGTTAATTTAAGTAACAGTTTGTCAGTCTTACTGATTTCCTCAAAAAAATTACTTCGTTTCATTGATTTTTAATTTTCTACTTCTTTGATTTTATCTCTGAGTTTAATTATTTCTTGTCATCTACTCCTTTTGGGTGTTATTTCTTCTTTTTGTTCTAGAGATTTCAGGTATGTTACTAAGTTACTGATTTGGGATATCTCCAATTTCTTTTTTTTTAATGTACACACTCTGTGCTACAGCTTGCTTCTTAGAACTACCCTTACATTTCCCATAAGCTTGAGTATGTTGTGTTTTCATTTTCAATCAATTCTAAAATGTTTTAAATTTCTTTCTTACTTTCTGTCTTCATACAGTTTTCATTCAGTGGTAGGTTGTTCGGTTTCCATAAGTTTGTAAGCTTTCTGTTGCTGTTGATATCCAGCTTTCATCCACGGTGGTCAGATAGAATGCACGGTGTTATCTCAGTTTTCTTACATCTGCTGAGACTTTCTTTGTGTCCAATATGTGGTCAATTTTGACTAAATTCCCATGGGCTACTGAGAAGGAGATGTATTCTTTTGTAATTGAGTGAAATGTTCAGTATCTGTTAGGTCCATTTTGTCTATGATATCATTTAGCATTAGCATTTTTTTAAATTTGATTTTGTCTGAATGACCTGTCTATTGGTGAAAGTGGGGTATTGAAGTTGCCCACTGTCAATGTGTGAAGGTCAGTAAGTAGGGGCCAAGGAAGGAGATGCCATAGTTGGTGGTCTGCTGTAGAGTCAGGGATAAGATTTGGGGTTAGATGGACTTGGGAGACAGAGTGGAGACAGCCTGACTAATTCCATAAAACCTCGGTGGGTTTCCAGTCGAAAGAGAATTTGTATACATTTGTTCTTTCTGTTTTAGAATCTGACTTGTCTTCTCAATTAAGTGGAGACAATAGTTTACAGGTTCCACTCTGCTTTTGTTCTATTCTAGTCATAGACTCTAGATGTTATCTGCACTGAAGGAGAGTTCAACTCTGTCTGTTTGGTTATAACCGAAATAGATGGTCTCTTTGTGACACAGTGGCTATTCTGCTCTAACAGGCCAAACCATGGGAACAAAGTCAAGATACTATCCCTAATGTTTCTTTCTCACTTTAATTTATTATTTGACTGGTGTGAAGCTTGATGCAGTCACACCCATCTCTGAGAAATTGATGGCTTTGCTCCTTTATAACTTAGTTTGGAGACAACATAAATCTAGTAAATGAATATGTAACATTCTCACAAATTATGACTTTTATGTAAGAAACCTCAAAAAGAAAGAGTAAAACCATCATTTATGATAATAAACATGTCATTTGTTTTCCTAAAGACAGATAGGTAGAACACTGGGGGGCAGGGAATATTATGCAAAATTAAGAAACAATTAATAGCATGGTGCTTTCCCTGATGATGTAAAAGGTTACCCCTTGATAAGGTTTGGGATTCTTGACTTTAGGGTTCTTGTTTCTTTCTTTCTTTGTGTCAACACTGGTTGGTCTCTAATTCTCTAGTGTAGTTAAAGATGACCTTGAACCTCTACCTCTACCTACCCTGCTAGGATTATAGGTGTGCACCACCATGCCTAGCTTCATGTCGGGCATATATAATAATCTTTCACAGTTAAATTTGTTTTTTTGTCTGTTTTTGCTTGTTTGTTTGTTATTGTTTTTGTTTTCTGAGATAGGATCTCACAATGCAGCCCTGGCTGGCCTGGAACTTGTTATATAGACCAAACTGCCATCCTTCTCTTAGAAAACTGCCTTCCTCTGCCTCCCTATTACTGAAATTAAAGGTGTGCGTCACCACACGTGGCCTCCACTATCAGAATTTTGAAAAAGCATAAGTTTCTAAAACAATCATTTAACTGTCATGCCAATGTATAATGTTGGAGAAGACAGAAATGGTGGGGCTTGCTAATGAACTAGATGTAAGAGTGAGACTTATATGGGTTTTATGGCCAAGATTCTAAGGACAAAAGGTAAAGTCTTGACTGCCTTCATTTTGTATCTAGAATGTACTCCTGCCTCTGTATCTGATGACAAATGATTTTAATCTAAGGGAAAGAAAATGCCACCCTTTCTTTCTCTTTGTTCCCTGCAGAGAATGGGACACCGTCTTCAGTTTGGCGCCCAGTGGCCCTGACCCTCCTGACCTTGTGTTTGGTGCTGCTCATTGGCCTGGCAGCCCTGGGCCTTGTGTGTAAGTATGCACCCTACCCTGGGGGAGGTTCCTGGGTTCCTCTATTTGTCGAGGAGGAGACTTGTTTTGAGCTTATTCAAACCTTAATTCTGGAGCCTTGTCCTTTTTCTAAAGGCAACTAGTTAAACTGACTAGGAGTTGATGTATTGAAATACAGCAAGCATATTCAGTTAGAAGAACACATTCTGTTTGAGATATTGCATTTGTTTACATGTCAGTATGTAAATCACCGCTTGAGGGAGCATGAATGGTTCAGGGGAAAGTGGTTTCTGAACACATCCACCTTCTACACAAGGAGCACAGGAGTGCTAAATTGCATTTGTCAAAGAGGCTGGGAAATGATACAGTTATTTTGAAAATAAAAAAAGGTGTGAAAATCAAACAATAAAGATTGAATGTGTAATACCTTTACATTTCAAAACAGCAATGGTAAGTTTTGTGATGGACTCAGGTTAATTTGCTTCACTAGGGTAAGAATTCACAGGCCCTTTCTGAATTGCTGATGGTGACACCAGGAAAAGCCACACAGTAAAGCAGATCATGGGTCAGGAGTTGATTTTGTCTGAAGTCAAAGGTAAACTTATAAACTTCAATTTAAAATTTAAAAGGAAATCCTGTTACTCCTCTCTACTCCAGAATTTACATTGTCTTGATACAGTACTCTTTTGTAATCGCCTTCTTTTTTTGGAACATAAAGTAACTCTCATGATTTGTGATTCACTTCTTGAGACTTAGAAAACTGAAGTTCAAACCTGTGTTGAAATGTGTTCAGTTGAGTGACGCTAGAGAAGTCAGTTGTTCTCATAGACCCTAACTGCAAATCTTCAAAAATACAGAAGTGAAATCTGAACATTTTAATAATGGAATGAACAGTAGCATAGGTCATCTTTCCAGTGTTCAATATAATAAATAATCAATAGATAAGCAGATTTATAGTTTTAGATTGGTTTAGGTTTGGCTGTGCATGAAATGTTTGTTGAGCAGGAAAAGAGTTTGGGATTGGGTCCTTAACGTCTGAAGTTAAGAACCACGATTATGACTACACGTTTTCCACAAAGAAGTGAACATACAAATTTGCTTGAGATTATGCAATTAACTATGCCACTAGATAGGACAATGCGAGCTCTCCATGCTAAGTTGTTAAACTGTGTACTTTATTGTCTCCCCAAGTGTAGAAAATAAAAACAGGCTTACGAGCGTCGTGTGAGGAGTCTGACTTGGTCGCTTGACTTAGTTTTTCAGTTCTACCAGCTCTCCAATAACCAGCAAGACAGCATCACTGAAAAGGATGAAAAGCTGGCGAACGTCTCCCGACAACTGCAGTCTCTCCAGAGCCGGAACAGGAAGCTGATGGAAACTCTTCAGCAGGTGGCTGTAAAACTGTGTCGTGAACTTTACAACAGGAGCGGAGGTGAGCATGTCCGTGTCACTCTAGCCCCTGGAATTTGTTCTGTCTAAACCTGAAGTTTCCATTGGTGTAACTAGAACCATGTATGTTTTAGAAGTACTTTTCCTGCTATCTCAATAAACAGTTTGAGCCACATAATCATGATCAGACATTGGGTTATAATTGCTTATACATGTCTATGTCATGGTACAGGAAGGGACTCCTCATATGTGAGCATTTAAAGCCAGAAAGGTCGTTCACTTAGAAGAACCGAAACAGCACCAGCAGCGGCTAAATGTGCCTCAGTTATGTTGGCGTACTAAACCAGCACATGAAAGTTATAACTACAATTTTCAAATTTTTAGACTCATGCAGGAATTATTTCAGATTTCAGAGAACTTGAACTAAATCACAGTTGTTTTAGTTCACTGTGATTTGTTTTTCTGTCAACAGTATGAAACTTCATCCTAGTATACTGTATCCAAGTCAGCTCTTGCTTCTGCCCGTTCTATCGCACAAGCATAAGAAGCCACCTACATCTTGCAGTCCATATTGGTTTCTCCTTTGGAAACTAAAATACCACAGTTGCATCATTATCCTTCCTCCCACCACTTCCCCTGCAAGCAGACGAATGAGTGATTTTCTCAGTAAACAGTGTCTCAAGGCACACTTCTCTAAGTGGTTGTTTTCCACAAGACCAGTAACTTCATTTACTATAATTCTCTCTTTTCTTGTTTCTCTGAGAGCCCAGTGGACTTTGCTTTTTCTTTGTAGGATTCTAAATCACCATCATCAAGAAAAAAAAAATCCAGGATTCTCATCTAGCTGTTTAAAACAAACAAACAAAAAATGAAAAATAAAAAAGAAACCACATTCAATTCAAATATAAGTGATATTTAGAATTTGGGAACTAGGAATTAATGTGTGAGAAGTACAGTATGCAAGAAAGAAAGTCTGGCTCACAGATACAAACTCACTAATATCCCATGTGCACAGAATCTAATGAAAATAAACAGATAGAAAATGACCACATATTTTTGGATAATGTACTTTCTATGCATCATAAAACTGATTGACCTACCTTAGAGTGTAGCCTTGCTGAACGTTTGTTTTTTTTGTTTTTTTGTTTTTTGTTTTTTGTTTTTTGTTTTTTGTTTTTTTTGCATTTACCATTTTGTGGCTACGGTCACATGGAGCCTTCTACAGGGCCTTTGTAGGAGGAGCTCACACAGAACATGCACGTTCAGCTTGAGAACTCTGTGGCCATTGTTTTACTAGTTCTACAGGTCAAACAAGCAAAAACTGTAAGCAGTTCATTCTCTTATATACACTCATCTAGCTGATTAAAAGTATACATTTCCCCTGAAACACATCCATGTTTACAAGCTTGCACATATCACATTCAGGTATGTGCTGTATCCTGGGGAATTTTTTCCTCAGGCTGAGTCCTTCATAAGTCCCTGTCTCAAAATAAAAAGTTAACAGAAAGCATGGAATATGTCACAGTATCCTAAACAGTATGCAGCCTAAATGTAGAGCAAACAGTGTTCACATCTCCATCCCCTCCAGAATAAAAGAGTGCTGCAACCATGGGCATTATCAAATGCCGCACTCTAACACACCCACACACCCACACGCAGACAGTTGTTCAGGACAAGTAAAAGAGACCTATGCCTGAGACTACCTGACACATATCTTGAAAAGGGGGAGAGACCAGTTTAACTTCCAACTTCAGACATTTCAGCCCATGGTGGCAGTGAAGGGCACTGTGGGGCAGCTCACATTGTGCCATACCTGAAGCAGAACAAAACGGACACAACAAAGATTGCTATGCCCCAAGAACATGTCCCAATGATTGACTTCTCACTTAGCCCCTATTTTCATCGCCTCCCACCAAAGCCATCATATTTGGAGCCAAACAAAGAAATCAGTCCTTCAATGATATCAAAGCATTCAGGATCCAATCACTTCCCCAAAACTCACCAGCTCAAAACGATGCTCCCAGTGTTTAACAGCCTGTGGGAGGAACTTCACGTTCAAACCATGGCATAGTCATATGAGCCACCTCATCGAGGGATATTCTATCCACATTCTAGATGGCATAAGCAAAGAAGTTGCAGTTGCTCATCACCAAATCCAATACCAAATCAAAATCCATATGTGCGCTATCTGTTTTAATGTTCACCGAATGCCTAACACCAATTATGGTCATCCCTGGTGCACAGTGGTCAGGTGGCACAGGTGCCCACTCAAGTATCTAAGAGACACACAAGTCAGCTTCTTGGAATATCAAATACTGTTTACTTCCAAAAGAGGAAGCAGCAGATCTATGTAGAAGATAAATAATAGAAGTTTGTAGAAGATAAATAATAGAAGTTTGTTTGCTTTTTTTTTCCTCCAAGGACACAGATGCAGTCCTTGCCCGGAGAAATGGAAGTGGCATGGAGACAGATGCTACCAGTTCTATAGAGAGAGCAAAAACTGGCAGGGCTGCGAATATTTCTGCTTGGCTGACAATGCCACCATGCTGAAGATAAGCACGCAGGAAGAGCTGGTGAGTTCCGGAGCCGCAATATCTGCAGCAGTTTCCCCAAAAGAACAGGGCAAGAACATTGTAAGAAGTCAAGTTCTGACTTATAGATTTCCACATTTGCTCACAGTGAAACCCAAGCCTTATTCCTAGTGATTCAAATGATCCCTCAAATGGGTACAAGCTGTGTTCTCCCCCAAATACTTACTGCATATAAATATGAGAAATAGCTCAACTACCCTTTCAGTCAATGGGCAGATAAACAAACAATCAAAAGGTCCTAATTTACTTGTTTTGGAAAGGGTAGAAAGAGAATAATATTGGTGCAGTCTCAGAAAAGCGATGCTAGTACTGCCTGCCTTTCCATTATAAACGTTAAAAAGCTTCGAACGGAAAAATATTCCATCCCAGCCCCTAGAAGTGTCGCAGGTGTGGCTGCTGTGTCACTTGGGCGACTGTAGGTGGCAGAGAGGAGTGGGGCTAAATCTATACTCAGTGCTCTCACCTATGAACATCTGAATGATTAGTAGCCTAACACTTAAGAAGAAAACAAAAAACAAAACAAATAAACACAGAAGGCAAGCCTCAGATGACCACCAGCCCGGCACCAGGGGCTTGGACAGGGAACTAGCCTGCGACAACCACCAGTCTAGCACCACGAGGGCCCCTACGGCTCCCATGACCAGGAGCAAGCCTGGGACTGTGGGTTCCAGGCAGGAGTGGACTGAGACAGATGACAAGCCTGAGATGACCACCAGACCAGCTCCATGAGGCCTGGACAGGGAGCTACCTTGAGGCCACCTCCAGTAGGGCAGGACTGGGGAGGTAGAGTGAGACCATTCCCGAAAAGTCCCCCTACTTGGGGCCATAATGCAAAAGTAGGGCATAGGTCTCTTGAGACCATTTTTGAGATGACTCCAGACACTCAGAAACCCCAGGCTCTCTAAAAGGAACAGGTAAGAGGTGGAGAAATGGAAGAGAAAGAGAAACAGAAGGGTGTGGGCACAGTGAAGAGAGGCCAAACTGGAGATTTGGGGGAAGAGAGGAACACCTGGGACCATGGCGGGGTGGGGGTGAGGGGTGAGGGTCGGGGGAGCCATGACCTGCACTGCCACCAGGGACCACTTCTGGATATAGGACCCTGAGGCAGCTGAGGTCTGTTATCACCGAAGGCCAGGGACATGTTGATGTCTGAGGGCTGTAAACTGGCCCCACCCCCTCACCTGAGCATCATGGGAGAGTGGGCCCTGTGGGCATGAGATTTGGAGACTACCCCTCCCCCAGCCAGCTGCAGTACTTGGAGAGCAGACCTTGCACCTCAAGGGCAGCACAGTAGAGCTGGCCCTGGATGTGGGGGTTGCAGATGAGGAGGCCCTGAGGGTGTGAGTGCAGGAGAGCAGGCCCTTCCTCCTGTCTGCTCGGAGGTGGCTCTAATGAGGGACAGACACCCTCCTCCCCTCCCTTATCCTTCACCATCTAAAGCAGGCAGGAGATCTGGCCCGAGGGTCATAAGAGTTGCTTCTCACCTGGGCAGCAGGGTAGAGCTGGCTCTGGTTTCAGGGGTTGCTGGTGAGCCAGCCCCAGCATGAGAGTGGGAATGCCGGCAGGTTGACCAGTTCAGGTAACTCTCAGGCCCAGATCTAGGGCTTTGAATTGGCCCATCCCAATTCCCCCGTTGGTGAACTGCGGGAGTACACAAGGAGCTGGGAGTACATGAAGGGGCAGGTCCCACAGATCCCTGAGATATCTGATGTCAGATATCTGAGAGGAGCCCCAGTGAAATTCCAGTATCAACAGAGTAGCAGAAGCCCTGAGGCCTAATACCCGACCAAAGAATCACTGCAGTAAACATTTGCAAGTTAAAAAAAAAAAACTGGGTATACTGTGGGACATATTGTGGCACAATACAGCTTCTACAATAATTTTTTTTCCTCTGTTGCAGAGGTTGCAAGGGTAGAGGGTAGTTACAAGGGGAAGGAGAAATGGGTGGGATTGGGGTGCATGATGTGAAATTCACAAAGAACCAATAAAAAGTTTAAAAAGAAAAAACATTCCGTCAAATAATTTTAATAAACTACAAGTTTTCTCTTTTCCTGTCCCATTTCTTTTCTTGCCTTCATGCCACCTACATTCTGTTTCTCTTTTCTTGAAATCTCCCCGTGGTTTCTTGCTAGTTTATTATCTTCTGTGAGTACCTGATTTAAACATAAAAACTCAAAGCTAGCAAACAAATATGAGGGAAAGAATATATGTTTGTTTTTACAGCTGAATATTAGAAAAGGAATTTTCATTAATTAGTATATGACTATATATGAATGTAAGAAACACGTGTGTGTATATGAAAGTTTAAATTTCTCTTTTCTGCCTAGTGTGAGATTCATGCCATCCTTCTAAATCCTCTTCTCTTCTTCTTTACTCCATAAATTGTGCTCTCATTCAGAATTTCTTTTCCTGATATTTATAGCAATTACTTCTCCATTTTTGTACTTCCAAATTTTTCCATTTTCCAGAATATTTCACTTTATTTTGTAAATCCTTCTTCCACATTTTTTTGTTTTGTTTTAATTCATTAACAAGAGTAAGGCAATAACCTTTCATGTTTAATTAATTAATTAAAATTAAATTACTTTTTGGAGAAAAGAATTGAAACTCAAAACAGAGCACAAACTAGGCAAGCACTCCACTAACTGAGACATATCTGAAGCTACCCATTATTTTCACTTTTCTGTCTCACTTTCTCTGTCTCTGTCTATCTCTGTTTCTCTCTCCATTTGTGTTTTGAGACAGGGTCTCACTATGTACTCCTAGCTACCTTGGAGTGAGCTATGTAGAGCAGGCAGGCCTGAAACTCACGAAGATCACCTACCTCTGCTTCCTTGATGCTGACATCAAAGGCATGCACCACCACATTCAGTTTCTCTCATATTTTATATCAATTTTGTTTCTAATATTATACCTTAAGAATGATGTATCAAGTATAAATTTTGGTTGATACAGTGCTTGTCTTCATAATATATGTGTATATTCCATACTTATTAAGACAAAGTATTATATCTGTGTGTCCTATACTTATTGGGCAAATTTCCAAAAGGCTTCATGGCAGATGTCTTTCCCTCTTGAGTCTGCTGTCGTGTGTGTGTGTGTGTGTGTGTGATTCACCTATGAGGTCTCCATGTTATTCGTGTAGAAATTGTTCTGACTCCCATATGACCCTGTACTTTTCACTGAAGCATCTCAAGGCTAAAGGTTTTCTTGTGTGCCTTTCACAGGATTTTGCCATGCCTCAGAGCTACTCTGAGTTTTTCTACTCTTATTGGACAGGGCTCTCCCGCAATGGCAGTGGCAAAGCCTGGCTGTGGACGGATGGGACACCTTACTCCTTTGAACTGTAAGCCTTCAGAGCGTTCTGTGGGAGAGGCATTTGATAAAGACAGATTTGCGGTGTGGTTTGGCAGTAATTATGGAGCATCTGTTTTGTATGGGAGAGTGTGCTTGCAGGAGGATGCTCAGAGGTGTTTGTGCTGAAATGGCTTAGAAAAAGTGGTGGGAGAGACAGACAAAAAGGGTTATCAAGTAATCAGCAGATGTTTTGCTGGCTGATTTCAGCAGTGAGTGTCTGGGAGTCATTTTTTTTTTCTGGGAGACAAAGTAATAAGGAGAGAGAGAAGAAAAGGGAGGAGAAGATCTCCTTTGGACAAGTAATTAAAGAGAAACCTAGAAGGCTCAGATATAATAATGCTCATCCAAGGTCCTACATACAGTCTGTCAATAGCCATGGGTAGGCTATGGCCTCAGAGATTTCCTGGCTGTATAACATAAATTTAAAAAAAAACTTATTTATTACAGAAACATTCAGATAAGGTGTGCATGAAATTCTATGATGGGGTAAATCGAATTTTTTAATGAAAGTTTAAAGCTCTGCCAGAGCAGATTTTCTTTCTATAAAAGAACAGGACATAGTAATGTAACCCTCTTTTATTTTTAATTGAGGAAACTGAACACTAGAAAAGGTAGATAGCTTCAAGTTAGCAGTAAAATCAGAGAGTGTGTCTGCTTTAAGAACAGTTTTTGTTGTTTTGAAAGGTCTGTGACTTCTAAGAACTAGGTAGAAACTGAGGGGCTGAAAGTTGAGTTCATTGGCCCTATCTCCTCAGCAAAGATATCCTAGATTATGATCTTTGTCATATGGAAAATGCTTTTTGTTGTTTCTTAATATGCCATTTAAGAAATAAAATAAAATTCTTTCCTTTTTCTTTCCTTCTTAAGGTTTGAGATTATAATTGATCCCACCAACCTAAGAAACAGGGACTGTATGACCATCTTCAATGGAAAGGCTTACTCAAAGGACTGCAAAGAGCTGAGGAGATGTGCCTGTGAGAGGAACGCAGGGAGAGTGGTACCGGAGGTGCTCCAGTAAGTGACAGGCAGCGTTTGGTGGAGCGGACCAAAAGGTCAGCGTCAGCCACTAGCAAAAGAACTGAGTCAAGTGAGGCCAATGCAGAGGACATCCAAAGCTTTGGGGAGCAGACCGGCAGCTGCTGGGACTTGAGAGGTTCTCCTGGTCCTGGTTCAGCTCTTTAGTTCTTGCACATATTTACTTGTCACAAAGATTCTTACTCATCAACCACCAACTAGCCCCGGGAAGCTGTACATTTGTCCTCCTTAATTTAAAGAAGCTTTCTCCCTTCTCAGTGTCTGTGATCAGCCTCTGTTTCATGTCTCCCTTACACTTGAAAAAGTGAGAAACATGAGAAAAAAAGGAAGTTGATACAAAGCCACTCACTGGTGTTTTACACGTTTCAGAACTTGGAAGGTGGAGGCAAGACATAAGAATATCAAATTAGCCTCAGCTACATTCTAGGCTACATGAGAACATCTTCTCAAGTGACAGAAGGAAGGACCAAAAGAACAAGAGAGAAAAAAAAGAAAGGAAGAAAAAAAGAAATGTGAAAATCAAAGCAAAAGAAAGAACAGAAGAAAAGCAAGTGGCATTCGTTTGTCCTAACAGGCAGTTCAAGAGAAACTAGCAGATGTCCCCACTCCTGTGTGCTATACACACAGCCAATTCTTTTTATTTCCAGTTCACACTTTGCCTTTCCTAGGCTCTCAGAGCTGACTTCACCTACCATGCCTGTGGACAGCCTTCCAACTGAGATGGTTCTCATTATGTCAATCTCCACTCCTTCATTTGTCTTTCCCCTAATTATGTCTCCTAGGAAAGAGACCATCTCAACTGTGATCTAAGTTAGAATTAATATCCCTGTACTCCAGCACAGAGACCAAAGCACAGGAAAAAAAACCAACAATGACAAAACAAACAAACAAACAACAAAACCCAAACAGCCTTTTTATATGGACAGATGACAGTTTGATTTTTTTCTTCCATCATATTTGAACCTTGTTAATACCTTTCAGGTACTGAATATTTAATAATAATAAGTGAAAATAATGTGAAATAGGTGTGTTTTTAGAATGATTTTGTGATTTGGGGGAAAATCAGGAAAGGAATGCTTTTCACAGAGTGGTAACAATTCTCTTTGAATACGTGTGCATTTTCAGTTGGTGGGGTCACCATAAAGATACCGTCTATGAGATTATTTGGGGATGAGAAAGTGTAAAAAGAGTTACCGTTTTCAAGAAGATGGCTTTATAAGTGAAATATCTGAGGAAAAATCACGACATGGAGGTGGGTATGTTGGCTAACCGAGGTGTGGTAGACCTCATGATTTCTAAACAGGTGTGGAAAGAGAAAGAGAAGCAGTGAGTCACTTATCTAAACGTTATTGGCTTGCTACTTGCGTTTTCTTTTAGATTTCCTTCTAACTAGCTGGACCATTTCTTCAATAGCGAATGAATCCTGTGCAGGTTTAGTTTGTCAAGTAAACAGAAGCACATTTGTGGTTTTAAAACTTGAGGGGTTTAGGTCTCTCTTGTTCTGATTTCTTTACTGAGCAAATCACCTCACTTCGGGTAGCTTATTAAAAACCGGAAATATTTATAATTTTCTGATGCTGTTATTTAAAGCAAAGTAAGTGTGAAGTTAGTCTCACGCTGTTAATTGTAATAGAAAATGTATTGGAAATAAAAAATATTTAAAAGGGTTTAGAGATTCTTATTTAAATACAAGGGGACACAAATGTAACATCTGTATTCATTAAAGAGGGAAAATATCCTCAATATTACCCTTAATTAACAAAATAATGACTGCTCGGTTAAAGTGTCTAATAAAATATTGCAAAATAAAAAATAAAGATAAAGCCTATCATTAAGCAATCGTTGTATAAACCTTCTGCAGAAGGAAATGGTAGTCAGCAAAAGAAAGTCAATAACTTTTTGTACTTAATTGTAAACGAGGCCCATGACTCTCATTTAAGTTTTGACTCCTGCCATTCTGGCCTCCAAGAGGGATGGCTTGCGTCTCTCTAACTACCATTAACTGGAAGAGTCCAACTATCGATTCTCATTGGCAATCTGAGCCCTCAAATAAAGTGTCATTTCAGATGGAAAAAAAGAAAAATAGTATTTGTCTGATATATTTTCTTTTCTTCAGATTACTTTGTCGTTGCCCTTAATCCCCCTTTCCACATCCAAACTTCATAATGTTGCTTATATCATAAACAATCATTTCAAAAGATGAGAAAATGGGTATGGTACAGCATTGTCCCCACAAACATTTAAAACATAAAAAGTGATCATAAAATGAATTTGAAGAAAAGGCTTGCTGATAATAAAAAAATGAACTGGCTTTCCCAGGGTGAGAGGGATGAGAATACACTTTTCTAGTCTCTGCTGTGAAGGAAATTGTGAAGAAAGTGCAGCAGGAAGATTCAAACAGAGAACGTGACGTTTCCCATAGAGTGAGCTCCCTTGAGTACACAATGAGCTATTTCTTTTCCTGAGGATATTGAACACTCTCAGGACTTATCAGCAGGAAACAGGTCAGGAGCCTGGTGACAGCAGGAAGTTTGAGAATGGTAATGGGCAGCTTTCACTCGGGGAATACAAACAGATCACAAACTAGGTACAAGAGTTGAGTGGTTGTCCTGGGGCCAGCCTTAATGTTTGGGGGTCAAGTGCAGTGTTTGTAAGATACAAAAATAAAAGTAGCATGTGACTTAAGATACACAAAACCCATGTATGGAAAGATCTTTAGACCCTAACAACAAGCTTATTATTCTACCAATACTATTATTTCAGTATTTCATAGGTGCATTTACTGTGCTGTAGTATGTAGCAGTCAGTTTCCAATTGCAGAGGAATTATTATTATTGTTCCCTGTTTAAAAAGTTCACTCAATAAGATGGATTAAAAGTTCCTGATTCTTCATTGGTAGGATTAGGATATGAAACTGGTCCTCTTATGGCCAATTCCCATAAAGAAGGACAGCTATCCTGGGTCACTAGCATCCTGCAGTGAGCACTCTCCCAACTGTCCCATCTGTGTAGGCACAGCCATGGCTGCCTGGGAGATTGTATGCAATTGGGTCAGCGTCACTGTAGATAGATCCCCGCCTTGTAAGTACAGCACTGTATACACACAGGCTGGATAACATCTGCGGGGGATGTTTGCATTTGGTTTCCTTGTACTTTTTTGAGAACTGTCAGTGCTTCCCATCCTTTCTCTAAACATAGCCCTGTGACAAGCCTTTGAAGACTCTCAAACAGTGTTTACTGTTAAAAATCACCATTGTTTCTGTTTCCAGATTAGTATATTTAGCTACCAGCTGCCACCTGTGCGAAAACCAAGCAGCCTACAACTTTTACGGTCTGTGGGCTCTTTGTTTTCCCAGGATCAGGCATAAACTAGAGGAATCTTTTTTTTTACCTTTTTTGGAGTGTGTGTGTGTGTTGCTTCCGCCTTTTAAACAGCACATCAATGTAAATAAACAAAAACAGGAGAAAGACATGATCTTACCATTGCTACCATAGCCATTGAGAAATGACCTTCAGGTTAAAGGAAGCTTAGTTTCCTTTAAATAACTTCAGCTGTCTCTGTAAGTTAGGTTTTATTTTTTAAAAAATTATTTATCAAAGTTATGTCTTCTTAATGGGAAGGGAATGATGAAATTCTTGTACCTCTCAGCTTCTTCATGTCAGAATCAAAGATTAAATGCAAACATATTGAATTCAGCAAATTTTTATTAAGAGGTTGCTATGTAGTAAGATTTAGAAATGACACATCGTAGACAGGACTATGAGAACAATAATTTGCACCTTTTTTTCTTCCTGTAAGTAGCAAGCATTTTCATTTTAACTTTCTTGCCTAAAATGTCATTTTCTATAGTTTGCATGTAACATTAGCCTGGCATTCTTAAGCAGTATTCGGAAGTGAATCAGATTACAATTTTATATCAAGGAAGCTGAGGCACAGAGAACAGGCAGTTGAAAGTCTAGGTTGTTAATCTTGGCAAACTGTGAGCTGTTTGCTTCATGAGTAGGACGGAAAGTCCACATATACTGTAGTACATGCTGATACTTACGTCCTGACTATTCCTTCACCTACATGAAGCTCTAAGAATTCCTTTCCCAGCAGAACTCTGCAGCCCAATGCCACAGACAGAAAGAGGCCTTCGTTCCTTCTGAGACAGATCGGAGGAATTCAATGACTACAGCTTTGGGGCAGGAGTTAAGCCCTGTTAAATGCTAATTTTATTAAATACAGTTAAGTGTTTTTGTTAAGAATTGTAATATATTTGGTTTTTATTAAGCCTTTTTTGTAAGCATGCTTTTAAGTGTTTGTGAACAAATGATTCAAGCTGTCAACCAAGCATCCTCTTTCCTAACAACTGGCCAGACTGTCCTCACGGCAGTCCAGCCGGGCACCTTACTCTGAGGACACACAGTATCATAGGACTGTCTTGATCCATCAGCTACCCAGATAAAGACACAGAGACTTCTTATTTATATGAAAGCCTGGCTTTAGCTTGGGCTTGTTCCCAGCTAGCTCATAAAACATAAATTAACACGTTTATACTAATCTATGTCATGCTTTCCCTCTGTGTCTGGCTGGAGAATTCCCCATGCCTGATTTTTTTTCCAGAACTTCGTATCTCTGGGGAAGTCCTGTATATCCTCACCTGCCTTGCCAATCAGAAGGTGATGGAGAAGGGTGTTTACAAAGCACTGAGACAGGTAATGCTTCCTGCAAATAACAATACCAAAGTTCTGTGGCCTATACTCAAATCTCTGCTGGTACAGGAATCAGCATTTGAATATTACAAAGACAGCCTCTACAAAGCACACAAGAATATCATCCCAGCACTCTAGCTGCTGAAGAATACAACCAACCTATGGCTGAATATAGGTTCCAGTTACTACTACTCCCAAAGCTGAGCCAGCCTGTGGAAGGCAGCACTCTAAGCAAGACAGGTCTTGGAAGCTGCAGATAGCCCAGCCTATTCTGCAACTGCTCTCACTCCAGCCAGAGAGGGAGCACTTCCAACCCTTGGCCCTCATGACTGTGTAAACAAGAGTCTGTGCTGTGACTGGTGAAAACACAGTTCCTGGAGGCCGCTATGATTGGGGGAAGACACCAGCATCTGACTCATCTCACCTCCTTTCTGTCTATTAAGTGAGCTGTTTGGTTCAATGGTGGGGTGTGCCAGAAAACCCCCTTCCCTTACATTCTTGATGTTGCAATGTTAGAACCAATAAAAGACTTCTTGAGTGGTCCTTTCTCACCTCCTTTGCTTGTTGTCATCAGAAGAGTGGGCTGAGCTGGTAACACAAAGAGAAGAAGATGCAGAAGCCTGGGATGGTAGCAAAGGCAAGCAGCATTGGAAGCAACTACTGCTCTGGTGGAGACAATAAAGGCACCACGGCAGTAGAGATGGACAAGAGAACAGATGAATTCCGGAGAGCAGCCATGGCAGAAAGACTGAGCAGCAGAAGCAGGGAGACACCAAGGAATGGTGCAGTCAGAGACAATAAGAGAGAAGGTAGAAGAGCAAGGCTGGTTAAAGACAGAAAGGAGAAAGAGTGGACTCAGGGAACTGGACGAACCAAGGGGTCTTTAGGACCTGGGATCACAGACTACCTACGCTGGGAACTGTAACACTAGCACCCAACAGGGGCGGACAGGATAGTTCCACATTCTAGACAAGAGGACTGTAATAGTCACTGCAGAGGTGAGTATGTCCCATCATCCTATAGGCATCCAAGAACTATAACACTAGTGGGAGATAGCTATTGCAGCTGACTGCTGTGTGATGCTGCTTTTACTAATGATCAAGGATTATGAAATCTGCCAAGAGCAGGGGCCAGTGGTGATTAAGACCCAGAGCTATAAGCATTCAACCTGAGCACCCAAATCCTAGAGAAGTAGACTCCTAGCTCCAAAGGTAAGACACTGCAAACCTCTATATCAGAGGCAAATGACAAACACTGGAGGTCGCCATGCTGCTGATTTCTCTCCAGAGCCAGAGGCCCCCTGGTGTATGACTGGTGGTAACACCACAGTTTGGAAGTCCATCTCTCTCCTCTCAGTGTGTGACTTTATGATATACAATTATTAGAAGCTGTTCCGAAAAACATTCTGTCAGTTGTAAGTATAGTGGGTAGATTTATTAAAAACAAAACAAAACAGAAAAACAAATCAGGGATTACTGTAGAACTCCCATAAGGACAGCGAGATTTCTGTGCGGTATGGATAGTCACTCGGATTTTTAAACAGACAGGAAATGATTTTCTCTTCTTTGCTCTCAATGAGTCAGGTCTTCTGTAGTTCTAAATCAATTTTTCTCCTTGGTACAGTGGTCAAGTTCGCCTGAATTCTGGAAAACACTGGAGAATATTGACAAGTGTAAATATAAAGCAAATCTGCTCTTATGAGTCAATCAGCATTTGCTCTTCGGCCTCTTTCAAATACTCATGTAACAGAGGAGGCTTTGAGTTATAGCTTTCAGATACAGGAGCCAAATGCATTCTTCTCACAGATAAAATATTTCCAGTTCCTGCAGTTATCTGAGAGGAAGATATGGTCTTTGAGGTATCCACAGAACTGGTCCGCTGAATGCTCTCTCTCTGTTGGCAACCTGAAATAGTTAAATTAACTTCTTAGAGGTTAGATTTGAAAACGACAGTGGTACTTGAAATGGAAACCTCCCAGAGATGCTGTTGGAGTTACGTTAACTTGCTTTAATGTGTCACCCTCTTGTGATGGTTTTATCCTCCTTTTAGTTTTACTAAAAAATATGTTGATATAATTTAAACAAAGGTCTTATAAAGAAAATCAGGCCATGTTTACACAAAGCTAGGTGATTATCCAGTGTGTTTCTATTGATTCCATTCTCAAAATACTGAGGTGTCCACAAATCTCCATTCCCATTTGGAAAGCTCAATATAGAAATTGCCCAATAGTCACTACAGTCTTTTGACCAGAAGGCTCTCTCAGCATTAAAGGTTATAGAAAGAATGTTCTTGATACTTGCACTATATTGCCTGTTTAGACACTTAGATTATGATTAGATTTTTCTAGAGGATAATGGCAAGAGGGCTGATAAGGAGGAAGATTTAGAAGCTGTACAGGATAATTTTATGTCATCTTGACACAAAAGCTAAAGTCATTTGAGAGTAGGGAACCTCAATTAAGAAAATGCTTCCATAAGACTGGGTTGTAGGCAAACCTGTAAGACATATTTTAAGTTAATGATTAATGGGAAAGGTCTCAGTCCATTGTGGGTGTGCCATCACTGGGATGGTGGTCGTGGGTTCCATAAGAAAGCAGACTGAGCAAGCCATGAGGAACAACCAGTGAACAGCACCTTTCCATGGCCTCTGTATCAGTTCCTGCCTTCAGGTTCCTGTCCTGTTTGTGTTCCTGCCCTGACTTCTTTGGTAATGAACAACAATGTAGATACGTAAACAAAATAAACCCTTTCCTGTCCGAGTTATTTTTTGGTCACTATGTTTCACCACAGCAATAGAAACTCTAACTAAGAGAGAAACAATAAGTCCAAGTACGTTGGTTATAGTTCCAATCAGGAACCTGTAAAAGTATCATGCTTCTATGTCTTCTGGAGGAAATACAAGGTACAAAGTAAACATTTAGAATTTCTTCGCATTCCTAGCTTTCCTTGTAATGTCTCCATAGACTTACAAGTCAGATAGAGAAGAGCCATCTTGCCAGAACCAAGATCCACTGAGTCCATCTTGAGACAATCCCACCCAGTATTCAGCTTCTCCTTTGAGCGTCCGCATGCTGTGGATAAAATCCTATTAAAAGAAGACACAAACTGTAAATGAAGAAAAATAAATGACAACCTAAACTACTATGCAATATAAAGTCTGATATTTTGCCTAGTTAGAAATTAATGAGAAATATTGCTAAAGAAAAAAGATTACATTGAAGTGGACAAACACAGAAACACACACACGTACACGTGTGAGCGCGCACACACACAGAGGAGTCTTCTGTGTAGTCAGTATGGCATGTTAAATACTATGGAAAATATATCCAAGATATATGAGTCTGGTATTAAGGTTTTAATAGATTCAGAGACTGTCAGATAGTATACATTAAAGCAAAGTCAGTCTTATGCTGATCCTTCATAATCAAAAGTAAAAAAGTTCACCTACTTCACTCACCATGTGGATTATTTTCCTCCATAGTACACTTTAATATTGTGAAGTTTTGGAGATTCCAGCCACATCTCATTCTGAGCACATTTTGTCGGATGAAACATATTTTATTTTGTCATCAAATTTTTGCAAAAAGTAATTTTGAAGAATTATAATAATGCAGTCTAAAGCTTTCTGGTTTACTGCATAATAACATTTTAACATTTCCCATTGTTCTTATAAAACTAAACTTCAGTTGGTGACAATTTTGCTAGGGTGAGAAAGGTCTAGCTATGAATTCCACTTTATATATTCTATTTGAGGGTAGGAATGCTTCCGGAGACATTGTGCTGTTTATTTGTCAAGACCTAGTAAGCAAGGCTAGTAAACTAAACATTTCATCGGTCGAATGCACACTCTTACTAAGCCAATGCACTTCGTGACTTCAGCTCAGGTTTTATTCTTTGTAACTTCTGTTTGTTTTTGAGACAGGATCTTAATACACAGGCCTCAAACTCAAGATTCCCCTGTCTCAGCCATCCATGTACTGGAGTTTCTACATGCAAGTGCCATCACATGCTGAGCAGGACTTCAGTTTCCATACTGCTATTTCTCCCTGTGAATTATAAATTATTTTGTTCCCTGTAGCATCAAATGTAATAACTCTATTTAAGAACATCCACAGTTTGGATGTCTATGATATGGGGAGCATGTCCCAACTCAGTAATCTCTGCCTCCTTCCTTCTGGGTTAACTAAGGTGTAAACAGTCTGCTAGCCTCACTTTCTGGAAAAACCAACCTCATTTTCAATTCTCCAACTGAAAACAAAGGGGAAACAAATTATATGTATCTCGACTCTGTCTCTTTAATTTTTATATTAAAAATATACCACTGCTATGGAAAATTAAGGAATCCTACTTTATGAGAATCTGTACTGTTTTAATGAGTAACACGGTATTTTCAGAACAACATGAAATCATAGAACAGTCTTTACCATTTCTTCTTTGCTCTCTATTTGAAGGAGGCTAGCATCCTCTTTTAAACAACTCTCCTTGCTGCTGTTCCATATTTTCCAATGTTCAAAGGCATAGTAACAACTTTTTCTGTTCTGAATCCAGTTGAGTGGACAAGGGGTGCAGTTACTACCTTAAAAACAGAAACATTTCCTTAAATGTCAGCAATCACAAAATTGGCATCCCAACTCCTCCAAAATAACAAAATGGTACTCATGATGCAGCACCTACCCATCCATCTTCTCTGAGGCTAGGCACAATGAGACTTACGTAATTTTCACCTGAAGTAGCACTCTAATAATTAGTTTCAGTTAAAATCAGTGTGGAGATGGCTTTACCCAAATCATTCCTCCTATATAAAAAAATCGGTCTATTATTTTTCCCATGGAGCCATTGGCTAGGCTGAGAAGTAGGCCGTGAGTTTATGCTTTAATTCTGAGACCTAAGCAAGAAAATATTTCATGTATAAAGAAAAGATCCATAAATGCACAAAAAGCGTGGCTTGAAACAAGTAGGTATGACCTAGGCATATAAAGAAACAACATTTTAGAACTTCATGAGAACTAAGAATCAGGCTTTGGTATTAAGGTGATTTTTTTTTTTTAATGAACATGGCTTAGGAAAGAATATACTCAAAACAGCACAGACAGATATGACTGTGCTGTTAAGGAGGAAGGCAGAAAAACTCATAGAACACCGGGTACTAAAGAGTAGCATTCCAATTCCACATGGGGGTAAGAAACACCCCACAGGTAGTTTTCAGGACTGAACACTGAGTCCTTTAAGGCTTTTCAATAGCCTGTGATTGGAGTCAGCGCTAATCAACATGCTGAGCCTGGGAAGGTCACAGAGGGCTTAGTGTTGACATGGCATTTGGAAGTCTGGAAAACAGGATGGATTAGCAGATCTCCGAAGGAGGTTATCCCTGTGTTCAATGTGGATGGCTCAGAAGTGGGCGTGGCTCATGCTTACAATAACTCATTAAAAGAAGAATACTCCAGATACTCAGTGACTCTGCAAACATTTTTTTTTCTTAAATGTTCAATGGGAACAAACTATGAGGACCTTAGTGATGGCACTGAAGTAAAAAGTACACATTGCTCTTGCAAAGGATCCAGGTTCTGTTCCCAGCATCCAAGTTCTGTTGGGTGGCTCACAACTACCTGTAAACCCAGTTACAGGGAGGTGTGATGTCTTTCTCCTCCTCTGCCACTGGCACTCACATGTCCCCACACAGACACCCGCTCACACATACATACTCTTAAAAAAAAAAAAGAAAAAATGGTAGATTTTTCTTTTCACGTAACTCAAAATGCAAAGGTATCTTCTAGAGGAAATTTAACATTCTAAGTGAGTCACTATTGAATACTTAACAAACTGTAAAATGGGTAGTAATTCAATGTTAGGCCTAAAAATACTCATAAAAGGTAAAACTGAGTTGACTTTTTATTAGTAAATTTAGAAGAAAGTGAGTCTTGCATTTTATAATAATTTTTATGATAGTCTTATTTCTGAGATCAGTTTTTATGCTTTTATCTGCAGTAAGAGTCTAAAGCAAGAGCCAAATTAAATGAATTGCCCACTTTCGAGCTAGAATTAAAAATAAGCCTGTATTTGAGTGACTGGGTGAAATATTGTTGATTCTTAAAAGCCTAGCCTAGGAGTCACACGCATTCTGCTTGATCCTGCTGTAAGCTTGGGATAGCTGAACTTTTCAGGAATGTCACTCTTTTTAGCATTTCACTGGAAGGTATAGAAGAGGCTGACCTGCAGAGCAACCAAAATTATGTCATGCCTTTCAGCTGAGAGGGGCCAGAGAGTGTACTAGCCTTTAGCAATATGAAGTGTTTAGCTAATCTTGAACTCTGGTCAAACTGGGATTTTTTTTTACATAGAAAAGGATTTCAAGACAGTCTGAAATAGAGCAGGAGATTGTGAAAGATATTTTAATATAGAATTTAATAAGCATGGGAGCTAGGAGTATGGGAGTTACTGGAGAAAAAAAAAGAGCCCCCTGAAAGCATGGGTGTGGGCTTTCCTGAGGCTGAGCTGCTGAAACTAAAAGTTCCAAATGCAGGTACCCCTATCTAATTATGGGTACAGGCTCCTCAGAAACAGCTATGAGCAAGTGTCCTTGCATTGGCCCTGCATGCCCTTCTGCTGGCCCTCTAGAATCACATCCCTAAACATCTCTAAGAAATCTTTGCTTTGTGATAAGGGAGACTATCAGGAGGCTTTAGAGAGGCCTCGGGTAGAGTTACTATCTGATAAAGCAAAAACAGGAGCCACTAGGCTTGCCCAAGGAGTTCAGTGCATGTCCTTGCCCTGAAAATAAGATTTCTGGTCAGGTTCCTAGAAAATTGCAGGTTTACAGCTGAAGGGAAAAAAGCAGCAGTTAATGGCCCCAGAATCTCACTTCCCTGAGGTCACGAGGTTATGATCAAATTCCTACATAAGGACCTCTTTTCTTTTTTCATGTGCCCATTATTTTCCATCTTTCAGAACGGTCTTAGCATTCACTCTAAACCTTAATAACCCATAGAGAATAGAATACACAGAATCAAATCTTTTGTGCAGCTGCTGCAGACATTTGGATCTCTACTGAGATCGCCTATTCTTAGCTGGGCATCATTTCTCATAACTGTTATCCCAGCACTTGTGAGGCCTACGCAGAAGAGTCACTATTGGGTTAGTGGTGGAAGCCAAGAAAACCCACTCCAGAGACAGGAGCTTAAAATGCAAGCTTTATTTTCTGCTTGAGCAGGGAGGCAGCCAGTACGGGATCTGAACCTCGTCTTGGAAGGGAGATTGTACGATGTTTTTGAAGGATGGGAACAGGAGCAGTGTAAGCTGTTGTATTGACCAATCATATTTCGACACTAGGGGTTGAGCAAGGAAGACAACATGGGTTAGTGGGCCTTTCCAGATCACCTGATTTCAGGACCCTCGACTCAGCTTTTTGCAGTCATGTCTTCTTGGACTTTGGCCTGGAATCTAAAGTGATAAGGGAACAAAGGAGTGGGCCAGCTGCAGTTAATTAAGTTAATACAGGCAACATACTTATGACTTGTGTGCCTTAGCTTAGATAATGGATAATAATAGCAACTTCTCGTTTTTTATTCTTTACTGGTTAACAGACAAACAAACAAACAACAACAACAACAACAACAAAAAAACACCTGAAGAAGTAGGACAGTACTTGGTTTCCGAGGCCTGGGAATATGAACTCAGTTTTGACTCTGCCAGCAAGATGGAACTTGTTCCTGAGGTGGCTGGACCTGGGAAACTGCCTCCTAACAGTCACCACATGTGGGAAACCAGCCCTCCTGAGTTCTAGCCAGCCTAGGCTAGATGACCAACAATGCAAAACCACACTGATTCTGTCAGTTACCTGAGTGGAGGAATCTTTGTAGCAAGGCTTGGCAGTTTTCCATCTGCAGAGTTTGGTTTCTCAATGCTCTGTCCTGTTGGGTGAGTCTTTCCTGCTGATCCATTACAAGAGAGGACATCTGGAAGACTGACAATGGCATTAGTCGTCATCAAATACTGACATATTGCAGTAACGCAATCCCCCAACAAAGAATACTATCAAAGAGGTGTAATTTCCCTGGCTTTGGTTTTTTGTCTGAAATTTACATTATTCAAGAATCAAGTACTACAAAGGACACATAGCAAAAACAAAACAATCAAGAACAAACAAACAAACCACCTTGCGGCCATCCCTTTCCTTTGCTCACCCAATCTCACTACCAAGAGCAGATAAATTTATCCAGTTCTTAAAAAAACAAAAACAAAAAACAAAAAACCCAACAATTAATAAACAGGATGAGAGCCTGTTTGTGTGATGGTGAATGTTTGATTTTTTTTACTTAAGTATCTTTAAATATTCATTTCTGTAAGTACACAAACAGCTCTCACTCACTGACCCATTGTAATGGAATAGAAATTCACTGTGTGGCTGTGTCACGATGTCCTTCAGTAGTTTTTTGGTGCGTTTAAAAATTAATTAGGTGATTGATGTGCTTGTTTTGCCGGGCTGGAAATTGAACCTAGGGCCTGGTGAGTGCTGGGCAAGAGCACTATGGCTTTATTCTCAAGTGGCTCGTCCTCTTGTATGACAAGGGGGAAAATGCTGTTTAAAGGGTTTGGGCCTTGGGGCTACGGAGATAGCTCAGTTGATAGAACATGCTCACTGTGCAGCCTGAGGACCTTACTTCCCAGAGCCCGTGTGAGAAGCTGGGCATGGTGTGAAAAGTTGGGCATGGTGGTGGGGACTTGTAATCCCAACTCTAGAGAGTGGAGACAATTGGATCTCTGGACCAACCTGGCTGGCTTGCATGTTCCAGTGGGTAAGCTGCAGGCCAGGAAGAGACCGGGTGGCAACAAACAAGGTAGAGGACTCCTGAGTGATGATATTAAATGATACCCGAGGTTCTCTATCTTCCACACACATGCAACCACGCCTCCACGAACTGGTATGAATGTATACACACACATAAGCACACACACAAATCCACATACACATTTGAAAGGTATTTTTTTTTAGATGAATGGCTAGATCAAAATTTTGCAGACATTTAAATTCCATTTAAATTCTATTTAAATGTCTAATTTTCTAATTTCTAATTTCCCCTCTATATAGGCCCTTGTACAGCGTTTCTAGGTTATCTACATTTACAGCCCTTTCTGTTTGAGATCGAAATTTTCTTCACAAATGTCAATAGGTCGGATGTGTTTTCTTGTCTGTGAAATGTGTGATTACAGCCTTTTTAAACAATGTCCTTCACTGGCTTTCTAGTACTTTCCTTTGTTTCCTTGTGCTGTGAGAATTACCTAGCATGGGCTGATTGGTACATCTGAAGTTCACACAAGGTGCTGACCTGCAGACAAGGCATGTTGCAAGCTAGTTAATGATTGCAGCTTGAAACTGTAGGTCTGAAAATTAGGAGACCAGAATGTGACTAACTTGTCGGCACTGCTTACTGATGGCAGGATGCTGGATGATGCGCCCTGGTTTTAATGAGACCCTGAGAGATGCCTTCTGCTAAGGCTGGTTGCCTAGTCTCAGCAAAATTTTGACTTTATGATCAGCCAAATATAAAATCCCCAAGCAAGACTCTGCGGCTCCTTAATAACACAGCATCCTGTGCAAACATCAGCAATTCCTGAACCAACAGAAAAAGTCTTGTTGGAAACAGAGGCAGGGATCCACACCCTCTCTCTTATTCCCCCTATTTATCCTGAGACAGCGCCTCATGTGTTCCAGGATGGCTTCAAACTCACCATGTAGCCAAAAACTACCTTATACTCCTGATCCCCATGTCTCTTCCTCCCATTTGCTGAGAATACAGGT
The DNA here is from genome assembly GCA_028658305.1 of Pachyuromys duprasi. Taxonomy (NCBI): domain Eukaryota; kingdom Metazoa; phylum Chordata; class Mammalia; order Rodentia; family Muridae; genus Pachyuromys; species Pachyuromys duprasi. The sequence goes on from CM053761.1 coordinate 15,930,173, forward strand.
CTGGGTCACAACTACTCCTCATTCCATCTGGGTGGGAGCCTTCTGATGAGAGGCTTTACTGGTAATAGCTCCACTTCAGTATTCTTAAGTTGCATTCTCATTGTATAACAAAATAAACTCTTTAAATTTCAATAAAATAACATGTTAAAGCCTGCTGTTTGGGTCCTATGAGTCTCTGTTAATAACTAGCCCTGTGCCTGGAGATATTTGTTGGTATATCACATGGTTAAAAAATTGATTTTGGTAAGCTATAAGCTGCTGTGTACATTTTCTTAAATATTTGGCTTGATTCTTTGGTGATTTATTTCTACAGCTGAAAATTTTAGTCTTTTTTTTTTTGAGACACCGCCATTTTATATTTTAGGTTGCACATTCTAGATTAAAAGACTAGAAGGGATATATGCAGTGGCGGAGGAGTTAAGTTGGTAAAAAAAAAACAAACAGTGGGATTTTAGCAAAGATATTAGTGTGGATTTAGCCAGTACTGCTAATTTAAAAATTATAAATAAATATCTTTATGCTAAGACACCTGGTAATTTTAGTTTTACATGTGACACTATTGTCTCATGTCTATATTGGTTCATTTACATTTTGACATATTTGGGATCGATGTCATTGTAACTATGAAAAATGACGCCAACATTTTCCCAGATGCTTATGCAGTTTTCCTGTGACATCTAATGAGTAACTCTCACCCACTCTCTCTTAGTTGCCACTTAAAAGCGGCACAGGAAACTTCTCATGAACTGACAAAGAGGAAGGCATTGGAGGAACAGAATGGATTACATCAAAGCATCAGGAAGAGAGAATGCTGACACGGTAGGGCTCTCCTCTTCTCCATCCAGGCTTTACAGACTAGGAGATGTTGCTTCTCACAAGGAGAGCTTCCTCTTAGTTAATCCTCTTTGGAAACACTTTACTGTTCCCAGTCTAACCAAGAGGGCAAGACTAAACATCACAGCACATAGTCTATCTAGTCTTTTTCATGTAGCCGTATTTACTCATGTTTCTGGGTTTTGCTATCATCTTTTTCACACTTTAAAAAATATGTGTATTTCTTCTGCTTTATTTTCTAGTTCACTGGATTTTTGTTGTGGTGGTTTTCGGTGCTAGATACAAAATCGAGATGTGCTCACTAGGCAAGAGCTCTACCACTGAGTTAAGGCCCCAACCCTTCATTTATTTTTCAGCAAGGTGGATATGTTAAAATCTTGGGTTCTGGGGAGAGCAGGTGACACCTGTTACAGGTTGTTAAACACACGCGCAAGCATAGGTGCCATACAGCTCTATGATTTCAGTGGTAGAACCAGACACATTTCATGCACACATTCCTGTAACAAGCCATCTCTACAACGGAGAGAATGGATAAATCCACCACAGAAGCTTCCTGTCTTAATTTTTAAGTGGAATTTTGTTCTGAGGCAGTTGAAGATTCATATGCAGCTACAAGAAATAATAGGTTGGTTCCGCAACCCTTAGCCCAATTTCCACCATATGGAACCATCTTGAAAACTGTAAGTTTAGGGTCACAACTAGGATATCAGCATTGATAATACTACAGTATGCCATTTCTCCACATCATGTTGATCCAGCCCATTGTCCTTTTATGAAGGTGGCTCATTCCCCTCCTGCCCTTGCTGCTCTTTAACACTGTGCTCTGGTTCAATGATTTTTGTCACTACCTTGATATTATAGAAACAATACCTTAACATTTTCAGGCCTCCTCCCTTCCCCACTCAGGATCCTAACCAGGAGATTTATCTAAATAGTTGGATAATTTAATAGCTAATTGCATTTTTGTTGTTGAAAGGATTTTCTTGATATTAATTACCACATTTATTTAACCATTCATTCACCAAAGGACACTTTGGTTGTTTTCCTGTTTAATTCTTACAAACCAAGGTGCGATCCACAGGTATGTTCAGGTTTTAGTGAACTTCCTATTTTTCTGAGATGGGTGTTTGGGGGTGAAATTGTTGAGTTGTGAAAAGGTCATGTTTTAATCACTTCCCCTTTTCCCCAGGGATGTAGCACTTTACAGTCATGCCAGGGATGACCAATGATTAAGCTTCCCAGACCATCAAACATGTGGCCTCTCTGGTTGGTACTTTGAGCTTTCTGGTGTATTGCGCCTCACTGTGGCTTTGACTTGTTTTCAAACAGCTAAAGATATCGAATCTTTTGTTCATGCTAGCTTGACACTTCTGTAAATCCTTTGGAGAAATGTGTTGTCATGTCATTTTTCCATTTTACAAATGAATGGCTTGGTTTTTTGTTGGGTTCTTAAGAGTTTTATCAACTTTAAGTTCACATATATCATTGGGAATGTGGTTTGCAAGCACTTTCTTCTTTTGCCTTTTGTGGTCAGCCATTTTTATGTTAAAGTAAGTGCAGCTCATCAGCTTTTTCTTTTATTAATAACTTGTTAGATGTTAATCTAAGAACTGTGCATATACTTGGAGAATGAATTCTATTTTATTTTTTAGTAACTACATGGTTTGGGCACTACCTCCAGTTAGGAGCAGAAAACTAATATCTAATATCTAACTAATAATTTGTTTTAGCATATACATAACCTGGTACCTATAAGGATTGAAAAATACTCTTAGTTTTAGAAAGTTGAGTTATGCTTTTCATATTCTGATGAACTTTACTGGATAAGTGATATTCCAAGTCATTTTTTTGTTTCTTTGGGGTTTTTTGTTTTGTTTTGTTTTTTCAAGACAAGTTTCTCCTGTGTAGCCTTGGCTATCCTGGACTCACTTTGTAGACCAGGCTGGCCTCGAACTCACACAGATCCTCCTGCCTCTGCCTCTCTGAGTCCTGGGATTACAGGCTTGTGCCACCAATGCCTGGCTTCAGGTCACTTGTGCTTTGCTTATTACACTCTGGATGACACAGACTGCATGGGAACAAGACAGGGGAAAGGGAAAGGAGACGTCTCCGTAGAGTTTCACTTTACATAGGAAGCAAACACTTGACTTTTATTAGTTTTTGAGTCGTAATTAATTTGCACCAAGTTAGGAGTGATGACTGAACAATGCAGTTTTCCAGGGAACTGTACCAAAATACTTGTAAATCTCCCAAACAGAATTATTGAGTATATGATGCTGCACCCTGCTCCTAAATAATGAGTTGGAAAAGAAAAAAAAAACAGAAAAATCACAAAGAAAACTGATCTCTCTGGAAGTATTTTGCAGAATAAAGTTTTCAAATCAATACTTAATTAGCATATGACATTAAAAAAAACCCAGAAACACAAAGGAATGAGGGGAAAGTTTCAAGTCCATACACCTTTCACATGACTGCTTAAGCAGTGCTGGCTAACATTCAGGTTACATTTGCTGAAATCCTGTGTACACATGTGCAGGGCACATATATATATATATGAATCAAATTTGCATATTATGTTTCAAAAACTAATGGTTTAAAACCTATACCTGATCTGTTAACCTTCCGCTTTCATGAGAGACACCATATAAATATAGCTCTACATTTATACCAGTAGTTTAAATAATATTTATATTAATTAATTACATTCTTTCAGGTGATTAATTTTGCCAGATTCTTCTATCTCACTGTGTAACCTTCCTCTTAGTATAAATCTAAGTGCCTTTATAGCATTTATGTGCATTCAAATAATTCTTAAATGATTTATTTATCCATTTACATACATGGACTTTTTACATAATAACGCAGCTATACAGAATTCATAACCCATTTATGTTAACACGTTAAGTTGAAGCTGAGGTTATGCTTTTGTACTTACACTTGATGCCCAAGAAAATGGATGTTGCTAATAAGCCCACACAGATCACACAGGAAATCATTGTCACAACACACCATGTTCCTAAATGTGGAATCAGAACGATGTCATGAGTTAGATAAAGCAGTTGGAAAGGATGGGTGGAGATGATGTCAGAATAAGTGGAAGAAAGATTGGTCCTTCCTATTGGAGAAATACAAAGATATGAAACTCTAATAGGAATAGGAAAATCTTTGCTTAAATTCTCTCAAATTAACCTTATGGCTAGGGATACATCTGAGTTGGAAAATACCAAATTCAATAGATTTAATAGTATATCTCTCCAATCCTAATTATGGCTTTAATAAGCAATTACATTTATCTATCCATCACCTATCTATCTCTCATCTATCTACCTATCTAATCTTTTTCAGTGATTAAATAATATCAACCAGACAACACTGAATTCTTAACATCACATCTTGTCTTTCTTACCAAGACAAAAAGACTCACCTGTTTTTAACATCTGTTGTACATGATTCATTAAAGTATTTTTAATTTTAATGTGTAATTTAGAAAATAAGCAAAAAAAATCCAGCTAATTTTACAACTCTTCCAGGAGGAAAAGTGAATGATGTGGCTTATTACATTCTTCATACTAACAAAAAATAAGATTTATCCTTATATATCATGGTAAGCCAGATAATGTCTTGCCTGTGATGATTCTGGATCATTCCTGGGACCTTGAAATGATGCTCTATGTGACAAAAGAGATTCTGAAGCTAATACTGTATTAGAGAACTGAGATGGAAAAATTAGCCTCAATTAGTTAATTTGTAACAAGTCAGGATTAAAATAACAATGTAATTACTTAGGAAAATATAATAAAACACTTTTAAAGCCCATCCAATTATTTGTTGTATGAGACTATATGTGACATTTAGTTGATTAATTGAATAAATGACAATAAACATACATAAAAACTTATCTATTGGAAAATATTTTGTACTGTAGAGTTTTAAAGAAGTAGGGTAAGATGTAAAAGCAGGTACTAAATAATGAAAACATAATTGTATCAGCATGAGATTTTTTTCCAGTTTTTCAATTTTTTCTACACTTCTTAGTATTTGCCAGATAATTTGTTGAGTGTTTTATTTAAAAACTAAAACAATTTAAATTATATGGTTTCTTTTACTTTTTTTTTTCAAATTTGAAACAGAGGATATATCACATTTTCCAGTCCCAGTGGCCTTTACTCACGCTTCCATGTTGCTGAATGTATCAGGCCTACTAGAATAGTCCAAGGAGGTTATCTCAGTTTAGAAGAAACACCTTGGGTTCATCACAGAAAAAAAAATCCGGTTTTCTACTACACATCTTGAATTTGTTACCTGAGCATTTGCTAGTAGACAGACACTTCTGAGATGCCTCTGTGGTCGGACTGTCCCACTGAAGAGAGGTGTAGATTTCTTCCTCATGCATGCCGGAGGTGTTCAGAGAGGTAAAGCAGTCTACGCAGGAGCCTGGCACAAAGAACTCTCGTGAGAAGGGGCAGATTGGAATAAGAAACGGAACTGGCTGCCTTTTCCACAGTGAGAAACTGCTCTGGAGATTAAGGTGCAGCATCGCCCAGAAAGTGGAACTTTTGAAGTTGGAACTGAAACACAACTTCTCAAAGGAAGAAATGAGAATGAACATAACTCAAAATAGCTATGGTCAAATTATACTGTCGCTCAGGTTTGCACATGCAGATGCTGAGGGTGAGGCACACAGGGTAAACGTCTATCTGGTGTAAGAGATGAAGCAAGAAGACGAAGCAGAGAATAAAGATGAGCGCAGTCAAACCCAAATTGTATAAAGCTTTTGGTTTTCCAAACAAGAAGGCTTAGAAGAGATTTCATCCCTAAATTCATTCCCAATCAGTCTATTGATTAGGATAAGTTCAAAACACCGGTCAACACTGTAAATGTTTAGATCTTCCTCGTAGTTTGCTCCCAGGGATTCTCGTTGATGGAGTACTTTCTCCCAAAAGGAGCCTGGGTTTCTTTTGTCTTCTGGAACATTAGAGCCATGATGGAAAACAAAAAGAGAAGGTGATGAACCCACACTTGCTTCTTGGAAGCCATAACCTGAAAGTGCTGTAAATCACATTAGTATGTTGGACATGAAGGTTGTGTTTGCTTGGGCAGCAGCATCCAGAGGTAACTTTACTTTTGGATGAGGAATCAGTTTTTAGTGGACAGATGACCATTTTCATCACGTCCAGTGACTACAGCATTGCCTCTGAGAAATTTGATCTTTTGGATATCACTCATCATTAGGCCACGTGTCCTTATGTCCAAAGGCCATTTCTCAATAATTTATAGTCCATACAACTTGCAAAACTGCATGTTCTGTTTTTATTTTAGCATCTCGCTGGATCAATCGTTCTTCATCATAAACAGCACACTTAAAAGGTAATGTAAGGGAACTCACTAATAGAACTACACTTCTGGAAAAGGTTAAGGGGAAAGACAAAGGGGGGAGGGGGACAGTGTGACAAAATATGCTCTGCAGGGCTGTTATTCGCCTACAGCACAAAGGAGGGTGGTCACTGGGACTAGGTGGCCAGCCTCACTAGAACCAAGGGCTTGGATGCGGAACATCAGGCTTTACCAAACCAAGGCACGTAGAGATTCTGAACTACACTTCTGATTGTGCCCCTTGTGTCTCAGAGGCTGAGTTTGTTCAGAAAATGCATCCATTTGAGTTTAGCTTCCTCGGACACAAGGAGTAGCTAGTAGGGTCACTAGGGACAAATGAAAAATGACCAGCACATTCTGCCAATATTTTCTGTGTTCCTAAACCGAAAACAGAATGACTGGTCTCCAGACGACCCTCTGCATGTGCTAAGTTCTACCAGGAGGAGAAAAAGAGGAAGGAACCACCACAACAAACAATATTGCAACTAACCTCGGCAGCCAGAACTCCATCAGCTGCTGCTCATTTCCAGTTTCTCTTCTCATTTTATCAGCACTGAAACCCAAGCTTGGAGAGATCCAGCATTTCCCAGGACAGTCCAGAAAAATTTCTGTGAGGGAGCCATCAATTTCTCCCAACAGAAAATCACTTTAGTGCTGTTGCTTCTTTGCTTTGAATATTTATTGTTTACCATTCACCGAGTTTCCAACGACTATGTTAGAGCCAGATCACAAGTATTACTCCCTCACTTTAACTCCCTGATGCAGGAGGGTAAGTTGGCTGTAACTTAGGGCATAGAAAAGTCCATTTAGCTAGTTTCATGCTGAGTGTTTGAAAAGGCAGCGCTCGGATCATAGAACCTGGGCTGTTATTTCACCACATGCTTCAGGCGTGAGTACAAGGGGAAGAGAGCTTTGTAGGTGCAGTCTGATTGGTCTCACCATCCATGTATGTTTATCTGGGCATTAAATACGACCCCTCTAAACCTGTGTGTGTGGTAGACATATATAAAGTTCAGGCATAGGGTTGATGTTTCGATAGTTTCTGAAATAGTTCATTCCCACTTGGAACTAATAGCAATTCTGCAAATAGACGGTTCCACACATAATCTCAGCCCTGAATCCCCAGCTCCAGAGAAAAAGAGAAAAAGGCATGACTTCTCGTCTTGCACAGCCAAGATCTTAGCATTTAAAATTAAAAAAAAAGCCAAATAAACTCTGTTGCATCTCTGTAGCTCAGAAATCTATTCCCTTATGGACAAGTCTAAAATAAAGCAAGGTGAAGATTTGCACGTCCATGCTCAGGGCTGCAAAACTAACATTTTTGAGCATCACACAGTTGATGCTCTGATCAATATTTTATATAATTACATCAAAGATAGTCACAGTTCTCTTCTGGATAGGGTAATCTGCTCTGTATGTAGGCGAGAAAACAGTGCTAAGGAGACTAAACCATTTGCCCCAAACCACATGGCGAGTGAGTGCTAAAGTAAAGCTTATGAAAAGGTACTAAGAACAGACTGCTTACAACAGGGTTCTGAGAAGTGTTTAAAAATTAGATTTCTATATCTCTTCAGCTTCTGAGTTCCACCTAGTGTCATGCTGGCACGGGTTCAGTCTCCACAAAGCCCTCAGCTGAAATGAACTGTATTCAGGATCCTGCTTTCTCAGTAGTTAAACAAAGGAAGCTGTGGGAGGGGCCAGAGCAGGGGAGAAAGTCCGACTTTTTTCTCTTATCCTGTTAGAGGTACCCAACCACAGATCCTATAAATAACTTCTGGGTTATTCAGCAAACACCAAACATAGAACTGTCAGGGAAAAAAAAAAAAAGACCCAGATAAAACACTTCTGTTTCTTCTTCTGCCTTCTGGACAGTCTGTGTTGTCAAGAAATATTTTACGGTTTTACAAACCCTGTGAGGTCTGTCTCAGATCCAGTTTCCTTGCATTGTGCAGAGGGTGACCACTCTTGAGGGTGAAGAGAGGTGAACTGTTGTCTCCCGGAGTGAAGAGCACATAGTTTCTTTTACCCATGAATCAGGGACATGCTTGGTGCTAGTCATAGACAATGAACCAATGAAATCCTGGGGACTGTTTCCATACAGTTTCTAGTATAGTTCGTACTCAGAAGTTTTCTTGTAAACATACAAATTATACAGATTATTTATTGTTTTTAAAATTTATTTTTTATTCACTTTACATCCTGGTTGTATCCCCATTCCTCTTCCCTTCCCAGTCCCACCTTCCCTCTCTCCCTTATACAGATAATTTAAATAATATGGTCTTTGTGTAGATACCATAAAACTCTGAAGTTTACTTTTGGCAAGGTATATAAGATAGGCAATATCACCCCATTTTACTTTATTTCAGTATTCTCATATAATTATATAAAATATATTTCATATATTTTCATATTATTCATATATCTCATATTTATTTAGTAAATTCATATTCATTTAAGGTATACATATTTATACATACATACTCACACACACACATACACACACACTTTGGTGTATTCTCCAGCCCCCAGACCATCCTATTTTAAGTATGAGAAAAATGGGAGTTAAACAAAATATGAAATTGCCTCATTAGCCAGGCACATGTCTTTAATCCCAGCATTTGGGATGCAGAGAAAGATACCTGATGTAAATAGTGAGTACCAGAACAGATAGCATTTCTCTTTCAAAAGCAAACAAACAAACAAACAAATAAATAAATGGAAGATAGGTAAAAGAACTGCTTCCTGGCTGCTTTTCGGTTGGGGGTCATGACATTTAAACTACTGTGCAGATTCCAATCTTTACTATTTCTACCATCCCATGATGGTAGATATTTTTTAACTTAGATATTTTGCACAGTGTTAAGTCCCCTGTGTTCTAATCTAATTTTAATTTTTTATGTGTATATTTGAAGGTGCAGTGGATTACAGCATGCTAAGAAAATTAGGAATGGATGATAAAAATAGTTTATGGGAAGTAAAATACTGAAAAGCTGGTGATCCACTCATGTGCTGTTTTTTTTTAATATGCAGAGAAAGAATCAGTTATGTAGTAAAAGGATTATACCAAAAAAAAAAAGCAGTTTCTGGCTGCAGAATTCTTTTATCCAGATCTTTTATTACGTGATCAAGCACTTATCTGACATCCTGTCCATCTTTCTGCTTTAAAGCAGTTGCTCCATTCTTGCTATGCCAGCCTTCCTCTCACACATTAAATAATGTCTGTCCTCACAGGAAGCTGGGTAGATTCTTCTGTTAGAAAGATAAGCACAATTCATGTTTTCTCTTGCATTTCCAGAAAGATCAATCCTACAAATGAAAAAGAAATTAGACTGTATGGTCTTTAGAAGTACAAATAGATAAGGAAACATAGGACATGCATGTTTTGTTGCTCAAACCAGAGGCTTAGGGTGGATGAAGAAACCATTCTAATCTTTGAGACCCCCTCTGCCTGCTTGTGAGTGTACAGTCTGTGAACCTGAAAAATTCAGCAACAATTCAATACAGTGTGAGACAGGGAGGAAGTCAATGCTGAGGACATGGGGTCCAGAGGGGAATGCTCATCATGACAAGGCATGCCAAGCAAAGCTTTAGCCAGTATTGAATGGAGAGTAGGTCTTACACAAACAGAGAAGAAGTAGGAAGTTCTTAAAGAGCCAGCAGCTAGCTGCACGACACAGAAAAACTCTCAGCGAAAAGTAAGGTGGCTAAATACTGCAGAGCTGAGAAATAACAGCACCAAGTAATAGATTTAAACCAGACAATTTCATGACAATTATACGCAAGTTTGCCTCTATTCTCTGAATCACTGTTTACAATGAGAGACAAGGAAAATACATTTAATCTGCTTGAAAGAAACCTATAGATACCAACTAATGACTGAAGAGGATGCAAGGCAAGGTTTTATTCTGTTTTAAAACCCAAACTTCAATAAGGATAAAATGTAAGGTGCTCACAGATAAGCAGATGGGAAAATAGCAGGATGAGACATGTGTGCTGAAATGAAAACAATTTAGTGCGAGCCATTAGAGTTGATTTCACTGAGGAAGCAGCCTTCAACTGGACTTGACCAGCATGGAAGAGCTAGTCATGGAATCTAAAATGAGAAAGGGAATTTGGCTCCTTGAGAATTTAAGAGAGAACACCCGTTTCCTGAAATATTGTGAGCAAGGTAGTAAGCAATGGTAGCTAAAGGCCAAGGTTTACAGGAGGTTTGCATGTATTTGTGTGTTCTGGGATTCTATCCAAAGTAAATGTTAAATACCTGTCAGCTTAATGAGTTATTTAAATAGTGATAGAATCATATAAGCTTTGGTCATAAGTTCTGGACAGAGAGAGTGCAGGATTGTGTAAGATAAACAAAAGATGTTGAAATTGGTGGTTCAGGGGTCATATTACACACACACACACACATACACACTAATAATATTTAAATTTTAAAAATTAGAGAGAGACAGATCCATACTGAATGAGACAACTCTTTGTTGGAGGTTGCTCTGATGTGTGTTATTGGCCCTTACGATCTGGCTACACCTATTTCAGTTTTGTAAAACTGCCTAAGATATATCTGATTGGTTGATTAAACAGCCTATACCTGGCCAGGGCAGAATGGGACAGGTGTGTGGCTAAGGTTCCTGTGCTTTAGGGGTTCAAGAGTGGATGATGGGAAACAGACAGACAGGGCAAGAAAGGAGGATGGGTCAGACTGGAAAAAAACACCACATGGGCTGAGGAAGGATTCCAGTAATGGTGTGAAAAGGCCCAGATGGAGACTATAAGCAAATACCATGGAATTATGGATGAAAGGTAGCCCAACTGAGGAGGATTAAGGTGGACGGCATTGGATGGGGGCTGGGAGATGGAGATGGATGCTGAGGTTATTGAGACAGTGTAAGTGAAATATCTGCTCAGTACAAGGTAAATAAGGCAATTATAAATCTAACCGGTGTCTGTGTCTCATTATTTGTGATAACAGGTTAAAGAGTACCACCGTGATAATCCTAGGGCTAATAATAAATAATATGTAGCCAAACACCTTTCCATTGATTACTTCTACAACAACTCTTAATGAGATGAGGCCACTTGCCTACAATGGCATTAGAAGTGTGGAGCCTGATTGTACAGCATTAGAACTGTCTTGTGATCTACAATGTACCTGATTTGTGGAGACACATAGGACAAAAAGATACTAAAAATAACCCTGATGGTAGTCATTTCCACTTTAAAATAACAAAAGGGTTAAGTTCAAAGCACAAAGAATCAGCTCAAGTTATACACACACATACACACAATGAGAGAGAGAGATTGAGAGAGAAAGAAATTGAGAGAGAGATTAGTCAGAAACGAACGGGGAGAAATATTAGTAATAAAAATGAATCATTGCTTACATAAGAGGGTAGAAGGGTGAGAGAGTAGGACTGCCCATCAGTGTTTGCTAGTTAGGAAGAAGGTACACATGACTAGCAGCTACAACCCACAGTAGGCTAGAGAAATATCTCAACGTTCAGGCAACTTGTATTCAACAAGAAAAGATGTGGGTGTCAAAGATTTGAGTAATGTCTTTTGGTTGAGCTTCCAGATACTTACATATTCTTGTTAAAAATTGAGCTATCTTCCCACATCCATTCCTTCCTAGAGTTCTGGCGTGACAATCCAATCCAACGAACTGAAAAGATTCTGTCTGCGATGTAGTCCTGTTGCAAACATATATCCACACAATGGTAAGTGTCACCATAACACCATGTGGTGACAGAGACACAATTTCATGATAAAGCCTCAAGCAAACACCCGGAATTACCCACCTGTGTTGGTACTACTGGGCTGTGTCTAAGATTTTGCTAATTTGAGTTGCTTTGAGATGTTAAAAAGTGTATAGAGTGCATGAGAAATTGTATTTAGCAGTAATATTCTAGTATTTCTAGGGTGTTTATAATGTATATTTATATCCCCTTCCAGTTGAAGATTTGAGTCCCAGGGAGACTTCTAAATACGATTTAAGTGGGGTGAATGCAACAACTACAGGTGGCAAGAAGAAATATGTTGTTGATGAGCTCCGCAATCACCAATATTAAGATCTTAGATTTAATTGATTATCTTATACTTGGAAAATGTTAATTTGTTTTAGTTGGATGTGTTAAAGAACTATAGAGTCTTTCTCAAAAGAGTTAGTATCTATGGTTCCCACTTTACATTTTTCTACTACGATGTCTACTTTTAGATAGATTCTCACTGTGTAGCCCAGGCTGGCCTCAAACGTGTGATCCTAGCCTCAGCTATGACTACATAGGCATGCACCACTGCATCTGGCTCTGATTTACTGTTACCTAACTGGTCATAACTTATTTTTTATTTAAAGTTAGGGCTTTTCGTTTTTATTGATAGATTCAGGACCCAGAGTGGTTCCGTATAGACTATTAGATGAATGGACAATCAATCTCTTGGAAAGAGAAGCGAAAAGAAGTTATGTGTTCATTATGCCACCATGCATCCCAGAAGAGCAGGTAAGAATCCACTCTTAGAAAGCATCAACAACAGTTGGTGTGAGCTTGTGGACGGGCATGTGACACTCAGAAGAACACTCCAGAGGAGGCACGTGTGCGCCTCATTTCCCTGAAGTGTGAGCCACCCACCATCTTTCCATTACCTCATTAAACGCTCATTACCTCATAAAACATAGCCACACAAACATGTATCTACACTGTACAGAGATGCCTCTCTGTGGGATGTGATGGAAAAATCAAAATGGTATCACTTCTTCGTTGTGTTACAGATGTTTTCAGGCGGTGCTGGCCTGGAGTGATGAGGGGAAGGAAGAACAGGCTTCATGTGTCCAGCTGATCTTACGATGGAGTTGATAGGCTTGGACACTCCCCTGTTTCAACTGAGTACATTTATTTAGTTAATTTAACCTTTAAAGTTCTCTGTGGACCTGGGCTTACAGCAAGAGGTGGCAAGTCATGCAGACTGGAGTAAGAGTGATGGGAGTATCCCAGGCTGATGCGACCTGTCTGGCCCAGTATCTGCTTTCTCTGTTAGGGTGGTACACGCAAGTCCAATCCTACTAAAAAAAACACTCTTAGCGACGTTTTGGACTGGATTGAATATTTAAGCTCTGTAGGTGTTACCGAGCTTCCCAAATTTCTCGGAGGACCACAAAGTGCAAGCCATTAAGAAACACATGAGAAAAAAAAAAAGGCAAATTCAATGTTTCCTTTGAGATCTCTCTCCCCAGAGTTCCCAAAAGCTTCACAAGGGACCTTCCTTACCATGGTGCTCTGGCTGGCGATCTTCACAAGTGTTGCATTCTGCTCGGCGCAGTACTGCTTGCCTTCTTCCCACGTCAGGTTACGTCTGAAGAACCCATAGCAACTATCTCCATGGTATCTCCAGTTTGTGGCGCAAGGGCTGCACTTGTGCTCTGAAGGGGAGGAACACCGAGTGTGGGGCTTTCAAAAGCTGGCCAAAGCTTTCCCCAGGTGTGCAGCGTTCCTGCTCTGGTGCGCCTCTCTCTGGTCATCATGACTGACGTGAAGGGCTTGGAAGGATGAGGTTTCCAAGCCAGACTTACCGAAAGCACTCTTTGTCTTCAACTCTGCGTGTTTAATTAACTCTTGGCAGAATTTCTTGGCCAGTTGTTGCAGAGTAGCTGAGAGATTTTCCTTTTCAGCTAACAGGTACTTTTGCTGTGTGACCGCTAGATGGAGGGATGAGATAAATTACAACTGGGTCTCAAGGTCAAAAAGATGACGGTAGGATTCATCGGTGAGCTTAAATGCAAGGAATACCGAACAGGGAGCTATAAAGGGTTGCATTAAAGAACATGGAATTAACTGGCGATGAGAAAGTCCCGAGATGAATAGACCAGCTGGTGGGATAGTTCCTGGACAGATTTCTAAGCAGGTTTTACAGAGATGAGGAAATGCGGGGTTTTCATTATGTTCTACATATGTCATCTAAAAATGCACGTTCAGATGGCTGATCTAACTATACAGATCAGGGTTTTTCACAATGCCTCAGGTTGAAGGACCAATTCACAGTGATAGCACAGTAGATAGCCTGCATATCAGATATTTGCATTACAATTTATAACAGTATAAAAATTACAGTTATGAAGTAGCAACAAAAGTAATTTTATGGTTGGGTGTAACCATAACCATAAACCACCACAGCCATGAGGAACTGTATTAAAGAGTCGCAGCATTCGGAAGGTTAAGAACCACTAGTATAGAAGCTCATTGAGATGAATAGACTTTCAGTCTGGTTAATATTGTGGCATGGTTTCTTATTTGCAAGTTCCTCTTGAAACATTTTAAAATTTAAAATATAATATCCTAACTAAAACATGGAAAAAGTGCGTATTATATTTTATGGTGTTAAAAATGCTTTTGTGTCCATGTGAATGTAGTATAAGAAATAAAGGGTTCTAAAATATGTTAAAAAGCAGGAAAACAAATTACCAGCACAAAATTATGACATGATCTCACAGTCTTATAGTTAGAAATTCATAAACAGAAACCCAATGTGTCAGAAAACAAAATGGGATGAAAGAGATTTTAAGTATAGAGACTATAACAAACAAGAGTTCACACAGGAAGACATACACTTTATTTATGAAATTAGGAAAGTTCGAGATTGCCTGGGCCTCAGATTAAGCACAGCAGAGATGGAGAAAGAAAGATAGCTTGGATCCATAGCTAGGGGGGTCTTAAATGCCAGCAATACTTTCTGAAAGTAGTTTTAACTACGGAAGTTTTAAAAGTCATTCAAATCAGCCTGGGGTACTCTCCCAACTGTGTTTTGCTTTGCTGAGGTTATACCCACAAATCCCAGGACATGCCCAGGACAATCGGAGTAGGTGACAGCCGAGCAGAGACAGTTAGTATAATATACCAGAAAAGGTCGGTTATTGCTTTCCTCAGATCAAAACCCTGGCAAGAAGCCAATACTTACACATGATCCCCAGAGCCACGAGCCCGACAACCAGCCCAAGGGATGAGATCAGCAGAATTAAAGCCATCACACGCCACCAAGAAGAGGTAGAATCACCTGTGGGCATGAGCACAATAAAGATGCAAAAGAGGAGACCATCAGGCAACCCTGCTTCTGCTTCTCCGGATTTTCCAAGTGTGGTAAACAGCATTGCAAGCTCTGTGTAAGAGAGCAAACTTTTATACCCATCTTCGGACATGGAGGCAGGAGGATCAGGCATTCAGAACCAGCCTTGGCTACTGAGCAAATTCAGTACCAGTCTAAGCTACATGAGATATCTCAAACCCCAAAAAACTAGGGCTGGTTAGATGGCTTAGCAAGTAAAATACTAATCATATAAGCCCAACCAACTGGGTTTGATTCCTAGAATACAGGGTGGAAGGAAAGAAGCAACATCTGAAAGCTGTTTTCTGACCTCCACAAGGCACTATGGCACATACACACCTAGTAGTACACACACACACACATACAGAGAGACAGAGAGAGTTAAAATAACAACAATCAGTATTTGGTGGAGATCTTGCCAGCATTCCCTTGGTGACTACCCTCAGTGAGAATGGACCACTTTATACCATTTGTCCATCTCCATTTCCCATAGTGAATTTTCTGTCCTTTCTAAAATATAACTGGCTGCCAAGGCCACATGTATTTGGAGTTCTTGGTTGTTGCTGTTTCTTTTTTTTTTCTTTTTGCATCGATAGTCACATCAATAATTCCCTTCATAGGCAACAAGTGAAGAATTATATCTTCTGGTGGTCAGAAATTTGATGTTTTAAAACAAGTTAAGAAAATATTTTGTTTTTTATTACATAAATGTTTCCTTGCAAAATGTTTACACTTAGACAACACTATGACTCATTGATTTTATATCATCTTAAACAGAAAAGAAAGATTTCAGATTACAAAACACTTCCCTTCGGAAAATTTAAAACCAAAACAAAACAACACAAAACTCATTTTTCTCTAAGTGAATCATGCAAGAGATTCATTCAGCGGTTACAATTCCTATCATATAAATGGCCAATGAAATTTGTCAGACATTTGAATTTTCAAACTGTCATTCTCTTGGTCCTACTAGCTTCTCAGCCTCCAGCGTTATATTCTAACAGACTTACTACAATGTCCCCTCTTCTATCTTTACTGTCTGTATTCTAACTATGTCTGTAGAAGCCTCTGTAAGCCACACTTGCATGCTTCAGAGGAAGAATATCATTCAGGAAAACAACACAAAACAAAACAAAAAACAAATTTAAGTATCCTGTCACTATGAAAGAAACAGAGAGTAGAAGTGACCTATTTCACCTAATGTCCAAATTGCTGACTGAGCCCTCTTACCTGAGCTGAGAGCTGGTTTTCGGGGCTTGATGTTTAAGGTGATATACCCATCTTCATCCTGCATGGCTCCCTTTGAACTGCAAGTGAGCTCTGATCTCAGTGACTTCTGCAGAACTCACCCGTTGTCCACTCTTATCATTTCAGAGCCTGCCACATGGGAGCCTCCTCTCCCGGGGCTGTGGAGCCATGTGCGTTGGGACACTTGGGTCTTGTTTTCTTTTGTCTTGTTTTTCCAGGAAACCCTTTCATGGACGGTTCAGAGATGTGTGGACTTGAACCTAAAAACAAAAATAATAATAACTTGTGGTGAAAGAGTAGATGCGGGGCTCATTTCCTGCTTTCTTATCTTCAACTCTGAGAAAAGGGATGTTCCATCGTGAATATCCTGTCAAAGAACAAAAGTTCACACTTCGTCTTTCTTAACCCCAGGAAAGCTCAAAACATATCACGTAAGGGAACTGATTCCTTATGCAAACTCATGAAAACACCAGTAAATTTATACCATGTACTATGACTTTAAATCTAATGTCATTTGATTAGATCTGGCACAAAATAGATGCTTATAATCCCACACTAGAATAGACCACTCCTCATTATGACTAAAAGTCACTCAAGTTCTAACATCAAATATAAGTCATTTTATTTTTTTTAATTGAGGACTGCACATGAGACGGACCTTAGATTGTTTAGTCCTAGACACTGAAGGAAAAAAGAAAAAGCAAGTAACTGCAGAACTTGTGACAATATATTTTTCTTAGATAACTGTACTTTAAAATGAATTGCATGGATTTAAAAAAACTAAATTTCAATTACAGTCTTTAATTTTGAGTGTGGTTTTTGCTCATCAAAAGAACTATACAGAAGGGGTGATGCTGGTTTCCTTTCAATCACAATGTAACAAGTAACCCATTATTCAACTCTAAAGAAATGGGCTTTAAATAATTACATTGGCTTACACTGACATGAGCTACCACTACCAGAGGCACCATACAGAGCTTGGCTAGCCTTGGCTAGGTGGTTATTATAGAAATATTGGCGTGGATGTTACCTGTCTTGTCATTAAGGTAGAACTTATTATATAAAGATCGATTGTGGCACTTGGCATTTATCTTAAGACTGATCACATCCCTGCACTTCTGGTTTGTTAAGAGAATCCAGTCTCTACGTTTCAGCTTGGGAACATCCAGGACCTGGTGGCAGGTTGTTGCTTGCCTGTGATCCCTTTGGTGTCTTCCACATGACTTTATTTCATTTCCTCCTTGTTCTTTACTTCAATCTGAGTTCTTTGCAAGTTACTGAAAGGGTTCTGCACTTTGAAATGCCTTTCCCTCACACCTCAAATGATTTAACAAAGCCAGCAGACTACTCAGCCATGACTGCTGATGTTTTCATAGCTTCTGTGTCAGCCCAATACTATTGTTCTTCCTGACAGAGGGTGATAACTGCGTTTTCCAGCAAAGTCAAGGATCAGTTTGACCTCTTCCTTCCGTTACCCATATCTACTTACAAACTGAGTTCAAGTGGGCTTTCTTTCTCTACTGCCTTATTTCAGTGTTTTGTTTCTTTACTTAATTATACACAGAAACAATACAATGTAATTGGATTAATAATTTAATTTCAACTTAATGGAGAGAAAAAGGTGTATAGAGTTAACAATACCTTTCCCAGTAAAGTTTCACATCATTTTCTGAGAAATAAAATTAATACCATTAGAAAATTTAATCAGGTGAATTAAATTGAATAGTGACTGTGAGCTCCAAGGTCATAGAGAAAATGTTTTCTTATTAATTAATATAAACCTTAAGAAGTAATCAAACTGTTCTGGGGTTTTGTTTTTCTATATGAAATTAAGAATTGTTCTTTAAAGGTCTGTAAAGAATTGTGTTGGTAATTTGATGGGAGTTGCATTGAATATGCACATTGCTTTTGATAGGATGGCCATTTTTACTATGTTAGTCCTACCTATCCATGAGCATAGGGCATCTTTCCATCTTCTGATATCTTCTTCTATTTCTTTCTTCAGAGACTTGAAGTTCTTGTTACACAGATCTTTCATTGGCTCAATTAAAGTTACACCACAGAAAGATACTATATATAATTTGTGGCTATTTTAAAGGGTATTGCTTCCCTAATTTCTTTTTCAGCCCATCTGTCTTTTGTATATAACAGGGCTACTGATTTTTTTTTTAGTTAGTTTTTTTATTCAGCCACTAGGAGTTTCATCCAGCTACAGAAATGTAGAATTTTGGGGGTCACTTATGTACACTATTATATCATTCACAACTAGCAATACTTTGACTTCTTCCTTTCCAATTTGTATCCTCTTGATCTGTAGTTGTTGTCTTTTAGCGAAGACTTCAAGTACTATATTGAAGAGATATGGAGAGAGGGGGAAGCCTTGTCTTGTCTCTGATTTCAGTGGAATTGCTTTAAGTGTCTTTCTGTTTAGTTGGATGTTGGCTATAGGCTTGCTGTATATTGCCTTTATTGTCTTTAGGTATGTGCCTTGTATCTCTGATCTCTCCAGGACTTTTTAACATGAATGGGTATGATTCTTTCAAATGCTATTTTGGCATCTAATGAGATGATCATGAAGTTTTTTTCTTTCAGTTTGTATGGTGGATTACATTGATGGATTTCTGTATACCCCTGCATGCCTTGGATGAGGACTACTTGGTCTTGGTAGATGATACTTTTAATATGTTCTTGGATTCAATTTGCAAGTGTTTTATCAAATAGTTTTGTATCAATGTTCATAAGGAAAATTGGTCTGGCTCTTTTTCAGAAAATTAGAAATAGTACTACCTCAAGATACAGCTATACCACTACTGGGCATATACCCAAAAGATGCTCAACCATACTGAAAGGACATTTGCTCAACTATGTTCATAACAGCTTTATTTATAATAGCCAGAAACTGAAAACAACCTAGATGTCCCTCAACTGAAAAATGGATAAAGAAAATATAGTACATTTACACAATGGAATACTACTCCACTATTAAAAACAAAGAAATCATGAAATTTGAAGGCAAATGGTTGGAACTAGAGAGGATAATCCTGAGTGATATAACCCAAACTCAGAAAGACACGGCCTGTACTCTCTTATAAGCAGAAATTAGCCATATATTACAGGGTGCCCATACTACTATTCAAAGACCTGAAGAAGCTAAGTAGTAAGAAGGGCCCAAAGGAGGCCTTCCTTGAATCATACTCAGATGGGAAGATTGAATAGACAGTGAAAGCAGGTGAAGAGAGGGAACTTGGTAGGAGAGGATGTGGGGAGTGAAATGAGGGGATAGGATCAGGTGTGGGTGGAGTGGGGAGGGGAGGGGAGAATGCTTGGAGAGAAAAGGAAAACTGAAGGTGGGAGCAACTCTGAAACAAGCTGGAGACCTCAACAGGGTAGGCTCCAGGGAGGATGTGGGGACGACTCTATCTGAGCTTCCCAGCATTGGGGTACATGGAGACTGAGGAGGCCACCTTCTAGCCAGGCAGGACTTACAGTGGTGGGAGGGGAACACCAATCCACCTATAAAACTTTTAGCCCAAAATTTAACCTACCCACAAGATGTTCAGGGATAAAGATATATCAGAGACTGAAGTAATATCCAACCAATGCCTGACCCAAACCTGAGACCCACCTCATGGGAGAGAGCCAACCCCTGACACCATTAATGACACTCTGCTATGTTGACAGACAGGAGCCTAGCTTAACCGTCCTCTGAGAGGCCCCACCCAGCAGCTAATCAATCAGATGCTGAGACACACAGCCAAGCATTAAGTAGGGCTTGGGGAATCCTGTGGAAGAATGGGCAGAGAGAGTGGAATAGAAGGATCTGGAGAGGACAAAGACATCACAACAAGACCAACAGAGTCAACTAACCTAGGCCCATGGGAGCTTATAGAGATGGAAGCACCAACCAAAGAGCATTCATGGACTAGACCTAGATATGTAATCAATGGACAGTTTGATCTTCATGTGGGTCCCCTAGTAAGCTGAGTGGGTGCTGTCAATGACATGGGCTCTGTGTCCTGCTTTGCGATCACTTCCTCCTAATGGGGCTGCCTTGTCTGGCCTCAACAGATGAGAACGAGCTCAGTCCTGATGCAACTTTATGTGCTGTCATGGGTTGGAGGGGAGGATCTGATTTACTGAGGAAAAGGGGATGGAGGATGGACAAGACTGTGGAAGAATGGGATGGGGAGGAAAGGAAGGAAGGGCTGGCAATGGGGATGTAAAGTAAATATATAAATTAAAAATAAATTTTAAAAAGTAATTAAACATAATAATTACCTTGCTTTGTTTAAGTTTCCAGATTTTCTGAGTCTTGGGCAGCTGGATTAAATATTAAAGAGTTCTATTTATTCTTGTAAACCACCAAGAGGTCAAGCTCACTTTACTCAACTGGTCATGCGATCATTTAGCATTGGAAGAGGATACATCTGTGCTGGGTAGTCTGGGGCCTCAGAGCATAAGAAATATCCCTTCCTATAGCCAGGACTAAAGTATTTCTCTTGTTTCTTCTTTCTCATTGTAATTGTCACTGCTGTTTGGTTCCTCAGTTACTCCAGCTAAGACCTCTTCTCTCTAGATTTATAGTCGTGTGTGTGTGTGTGTGTGTGTGTGTGCGTGCCTTTATGTGTATTCTATCTTCCAAGCATAGAATTTGCTGTTGTGATCATACAACACAAATATGGGGAACTGTAGGGTCAAAAATTCTCCAAAAATTTTTAATCTTAATTTTACTCTCTTACATATACCATGAATGTAAGCTAAGCTATATCTGAAAAAAAACAAATAAAGCCAAGAAGTGCAAAGAAAAGAGATAAACCAAACTTTTCTTCTTTCTTTTGCAAAGTTCAGAGTATGATTAGACATTTCTTAACCACACTACAAAACCCCTGTTGATATGGTTTATTTTCACTTGCATATTTATCTCATATTCATTAAAAATATAAAAATAAAAATAAAAAGGTAACAAAAACAGAGCAACCAAACCAAAACAACCAAGCCAAGTGAAACCAAACCAAACCAAAATTCTTCCTTGTGTTTCCTGATGAGATTCCAACTTGGAATAAAAACTCACCTATTTTCAGAATGTAAGAAACACAGTTATAAGGATTGTGTTTATTTTCAGTCACAGAGCTAACCCATATCTCCAGAACA
The DNA here is from genome assembly GCA_028658305.1 of Pachyuromys duprasi. Lineage (NCBI taxonomy): Eukaryota > Metazoa > Chordata > Mammalia > Rodentia > Muridae > Pachyuromys > Pachyuromys duprasi. The sequence goes on from CM053761.1 coordinate 15,951,869, forward strand.
ATATGCTCTAGAGGATGATAGGAAACTCTGTCAATAGTTGTTAATAAGTAGATTATACACATGGAAAACTTTTTAAGAATTGGGGGGTTTTCCATTGTCACATTTCATTTAAAAAGAGGCAGCATCTTTCCAGGTTTCAAATTCTTTCAACTCATTAAGATGTCCTTCAGATTTCATTCTTATCCAGACCTGTGTTTATGGAAGAGTGGGTAGCAGAGCCCTGAATCTCAGTGACAAGGTGCGGATGTGAAAGAAAGGTAGTAGACCAACGTTGTGCAGAAGACTCACCAAGACACAGTAGCAGCGCAGGGCTGTGGGAAGGAGAAAGACAATAAATTAGGATGTGTTGGCCACTGTGGACATTACTGCATTGTCTTCAAATGAAAATAAAATGAGTGTTTTGTAGCTGATGATCAGGTACTTTCACTGCCACGTTAAAGGCCTTTTCTTTTGCTGGTGCATTCCCGTCCACCACCAACTCCAGTCCCACTCCCTACCCCTCACTCCTCAGCCTGCGGAAGCAAAATTGCTGGCTCACCTTCACATTTTGAACCTTGTGCACACACATGAAAATGCTGATTATCTTTGGAAAATGACAGGATTCCCTGTGTGGGAAACAAAGCACAATTAACATTCATTCCTTCATTTTCAGGAATCTTAAACATGTGGACTTTATAAAAAGTGAGTTTGATTAAAAAGTTGCTGAATTTATACTAATTATCAGGCAACTGAGGCAGAGCACTTGGTTACCTAACAGAAAAACGAAGAAGAAAACACAGTGATCTGCAATCACCACCTTCTCTGGAATATACCTAAAAATTCTATGTATAGTGTTAATTGACAATGAAATGGGGTAGACAAAAATTCCAAAGAAAGGCAAAAATCACAAAGTATAGAAAGAAATGGAGGACAATTATCAGGCAAGAAAAACATCTGGATAGAGATTTGAGAAGTTGAGTAAGTATGGTGTAATTGAGTAAAAAGTCTGTGGTCAAGCCTATTTTGAGTGGCGCCCCGTGCCAGACTGTATTGAGATTCAAAGTGTTAAGTCTGCATTGCAGACATAATTAACCAATGCATTATCCAAACCTGTATTTATTCATCACTGTGAATGTTCCAGGCACTGTCCTATTTTCTGGGGTCAAACAGAACACAGAGGTTGTGTGTGGAGGGCGGTCGGTGAGCACACTGATAAAGAGAAGAAGCAGAGAGCATTTCCAGCCTCATCACCATGTTGTGAAGAGGTCTGGGGAGAAGATTCAGTGGGTAAAGTGCCTGCTGCCCAAACATGAGGACCTGTGTTTGATCTCTACCCTACTTAAAAACCAGGAACTGTGGGAGTTTTTCGGGTAACTGGAGAAGTGGCCAGGCATGAGAGAGGCATATCCTTATGGCTTATTGGCCAGCTAGCCCACAGGTTCTATTATAGCTCTCATCTCAAAATATAAGGTGGGGAGCTATTGAGGAAGATGTCAATCACTGGCTTTCACCTATATGTACATACATGCACACATACATGTAGACATACTCACATGAACATGTGTATGAGCCATGTACAGAACTGAACACAGAGGATATTGAAGGCAAATAAATCACTGTAATATAGTCTAGTTAGTTGAACTCCTTGGGTTGGTTTCTTCAAGGTTCATAGCCCTTCAGCAACTGTACAGGCTTCTTCCATTTTAGGAGTTATCTACATTGAACCAAACTTACCTCAGCTGTGTGTGTGTGTCTGGGGGGAAGCGATATCTGATTCTATAGGGTTTTATCAGTTCTCTTTGCTGAGATATTATATGCATGCAATTTTTACTAAGAAGAAAATTATACAGGCTTGATAGTAAACGCCTATAACTTCATGATTGTAGAATGAGACAGAAGGACAATAAGGACAGCCTTTTAGGGCTGTCTGGACTACACACTGAGATCTTATTTAAAACAAAACAAAGCAAAAACAAAACACACAGAATTAAAAGGTTAATTTTGCATATAAAAGATTAAAGCATAAGTAACTGAGTCAGGATTCATGAGTATACCTTGAGAATCAGGTTTCTAACGACACTCAGGTTTCTAACTATATTCCATTCTATATTCATCCTCTGTCTCCTCCTTGTGGCCATTTTTACTTCTTTCTGATTTTATTTTTATGTGTTTCTTTTAGGACTTTGGCATGGTTGGCTGGCTTTGATTTTTACTTTTCCTTATATAATTCTGAATTATTATAGACACTGTCTAAGCACTAGCTACTCTAGTCTGTTTCCCAGCCGTGTTCTCTGCTGTAGACTCAACATGTGGGAGTAGAATGACTGTTGAAGAACACACAGAGGGTGTCACTTCCTATCACATAAGCTCAACATTTATTTTAATGCAAATCAGCTTCTATACATACACCAAGGTTCTGTTGTTTTATGTATTGAATAGGACCTCATGATTGACTGAATTTATGTAAAAGAAGCAAGGTGAGTCAAACATGATTCCAAGTTGTTTGGGGATTTGGGGCAGAGGTTTAATGTGTGTTGTGTGTGCTCACATGTGTGCAGGTGCCTATGGAGTCGCTAAGAGGGTGTCAGGTCTCCTTGGAATGGAATTAAAGGTAACTGTTGGCCACACAACATGGATTTGAAAAGCAAACCCAGGTCCTCTAAAAGAGCAGCAAGTGCTCTTAATCACAGAGCCATCTTTCCTGCCCTGTGGCAGAATTTTTAAATTTTTTAAAATTTGTTTTTTATTTTACTCTTTTTTTATGAGACGCGGTTTCTTTGTGTAGCCATAGCTGTCTTGGAACTTGCTCTGTAGACTATACTGTCATCAAACTCAGAGAACTCTGCCTGCGTTTGCCTCCTGAGTGCAGGGGTTAAAAGCTGTCACTGCCCAGCCCATCTAATACATGCATATCATATATTCAAATCGTCCAAACTCCTACACTTTATTATCTCTCTCTCACCCTTTGCAACCTTGAAATCCTCCTCACAGATACCCTTCCCACATTTAAGTCTCTTTGTTTCATTTTGTGACCCACCTTATTCAATCAGGGCCAGTGATATAACCTTGGGCATTTTAGCTGAGGATTTGTAAGCACAGAGTTCTTATTTATTGAGATGAAGAAACACACTGGGGAGGGCTATTCATTTTTGAGAAATTAAGTTTGAAATCTTATAAAATATATTACCACCCTGGAGATAGGCACCATGACAAGGTCAATGGCTGGTTGGTGATAGGAACGAAATGGCCAATGGCTGGTTGGAGATAAGCACCAGGATATAATTAATGACTGTATGGAGACAGGCACCAGGACACAGTCAGTGTCTGGATGTAGACAGGCACCAAGATATGATCAATAACTGAATGGAGATAATCATCAGGATATGGTCAATGACTGGATGGAGACAGGCACCAGGACACGGTCAGTGACTGGATGTTCTATCCCTCATCATTGGTCTAAAGTTCATCTAAGGGTGTGTGTAACAGACAAAGAAGGCCAAGAGGTGAATTCGGGCACATAACACTTCAAAGCCAATCAAGGATGAGTCTTAATTTTCTTACTGCTGTGGTAAAATACTCTGAGAAAAAGCAATTTAGATTACAAAGGGTTTGGTTTGGATTTCAATCTCAGAGGAATAGAGCCCATTATGGTGGGAAGTCATAGAAACAGGCAGGATGTTGGGAATGAGCCAAAGAAACTTATCCTGAGTACTACCATTTCAATTTTCAGACTCCATATGATAGGGAGAAACTAAATTCAAGATCCCAGACCCTAGGGGAACTGGAGATTTCCCAATATCTGAACAGCTTCTGTTGTAAAGAAACAGTTGTCTGAGTCCAGACACCTCAAGAACAACTTTTCCATCTTGCTGGCAGGGTCAAACAAGTTCATGTTCCCAGGCCCAGAGAGATACTCCTATCCTGATTGATGGACACTCCTTTGCTCAATCCCTTATGTCAAAATATGATGGGACAATGCTACAGCCCACCCTGCTTCCCCTTGCTTTATGGTTTTCACCCTTTAAATACAATGGAGTCTCCCCTGAGGGATCTCAAACTGGCTGCCTCCCTCAGCTCAGAAAACAAAGCTTTCATTTTAAGCTTCTGTATCTGAACTATGTTGGCATACTTTTAAAATATTGTTTTATACATTTTTATATCTCTTTCTCTCTACTCCACCCCAATCCCTTTCAATGCCCCAACATCAGGTAAAAGAAAGGGTTAGTGGGAGAAGGGGTGCAGTTCTCTTAGTTGCTCCCTGCTGGCCAGGGTTGTTAGGTTCCTTGGAGCCAGTCCAATCCTTGCTTTAGAAGAGCTCCAACTTCTGTATCACTGCAACAACAGCAACAGGAGCCGTAGGGGCAAAGCAACAGCAGCCTTGTTCTTTCTAGGAGCTAATCCACCCTTTCCAGGCTCTGGCATTTATTCTCTCTCCAGAGTCCACACAACTAAACTATCTGCAGCTGGCAAAGAGTGCCTCTCAGAGCCCACATACGGCAAATGGTTTGCTGCTGTGGACTGTCTGAATCAGTCCCACACCCCACACCTGAGATTAAGATAAAAGTGAGTTTTTCTTCAGCTTCCACCCTGAACACAGGAAGCATTAGAGAAATAATGAGGTAGTATGTGGAAGATACAGATGAGATTTCTTTTTGTTTTGGAGATAAAAGCTACTGTGCCGTATGTATAGGATAACTACCAGATATGAATTTTTAAAAACTAGAAAATATTAATAATCACTTAGAGAGAAAACTACACATTTAAAATCTTTAAATAGCTTGGTAGGTGAGATAGAACTTAAAATACAGATTGTCATAGATAAGAGCTGGTATGATTTAACCATTGATGGAAGGAATCCAGCTTATGTTCAGGTGGAGATGTTTTGGTGTATTTGGCACAACAGGCAAAACATTCTTTTGGGTTATCTAGGATAATAGCAAAGTAGATTAGCAATGAAATTTAAGGAGAAAGAAAGTTTGATAATTAAGAAATAGAAGTTTTGAGTAAGTTTCTTAGCAAATATATCACTGAGTAATAGAAGTGTTTGAAAATTATGATTCTAAAATCAGTAGTTAATGTGGTCACATTTAGCCACCATTATGCAAGAGTGGTGAAGAGAGAGGGCTTTGAAGCCATGTTGCTTGTCTGGGTGCTAATGATGAAGAGGGAAATAAGAAAATGTATAAGAAAATGGCTACTACAGTCATGATCTAAGCAAAGTTAAGCAGAAAGTGAGAATAAACAGTACAGACAATAAAAAAGGTAGCAGGATCATGAACTTGATATCCCAACAGACATCAAATCTTATGGTCATCAAATTACCACTGGAGTGGGCTGCAGCGACAGGAGTTGGGGATCAGAAAACACTGGTCCATGTAGATCTAAAGGATATTTTTCTAGTGGGTGGCTCATTTATGGTTTTGGATGAAGTTACAGGAGATGAGACCCAGCGTATTGATTTATCAACTCCACAGACACTGAAATCATTCAGTGACATGAGAGGAATAGAGGCCAACTGGAGATTTAAGGCATCTGGCAAGGTAAAAAGAAGAACATTGGATATAGCTCAGCAGAATAGTTGCTCTTCTAAAATGCTCAAGCCCCCGGGTTGCAATACCTCAAAATAAACAATTAAGTTAATTTATTAATAACTTAGGAATAAGGAATAAGGAAGGTTATTGTAGCATTTGGTAAATGATTGCACAAGATGTTTTGAAAATGTAACTTCTTTCTTATTTATTTATTTATTGGTTTTTCAAGACAGGGTTTCTTGTGCAGCCTTGACTGTCCTGGACTCACTTTGTAGACCAGGCTATCTTTGAACTCACAGAGATCCACTTGCCTGTGCCTTGCACAGTACTGGGATTACAGGCACACTCAGGAAAAAAAAAAAAACTCTTAAAGTTACAGAAATGCTGAAAGTTTGTAGGAAAGAAAGTATGTACTTTCTAAATTAATAAAATGACATGGAGTTATGGAGTATGGAGTTATGGGGTCATGAAAACAGAACGTATTCAGGAGGCAGGATTCATTTTCTTTCTGGGAGAAATTACCAGGGAGCAGGAGATTCCTCATCATTTTACTAAGTGTTATTTCATGTAGGATAAATGGAAGTGTCCTTCTGTCTCTGATAACTTTAAGGTATGTGAAAGAGTCATGTAAATGAGAACAGGCACTCGGTCTTTGTAAACTGTAATGAAAATAAAAGACCAGAACAGAGACAGAAAAACGGTTTCACATCATATCTATAGTCACCTATTTGACTTAACATTCCCCCTTTTTGCCTTTACTTTTTTTTACTTAGAGTAGTAAAACAGATTTGTTACTTGTTTCTGAGCAGTTTGTGGAGTTGTGTATTTTTCTTTGTTTGTACTGTGTGTCCTTGTGTGCTGATGCAGGTGTGTGCGTGGTTTGTGTAGGAATGTGTGGGTGAGAGGTCATCCTTGAGTGTTTTTGTTTTTTGAAGACAAGGTCTCTCTTACTTGGAAATAGGACTCCCCAGTCGAGGATCTTCCTGTCTTCTCCTCCTCTGCTGAGATTACAAGCACACACCACCACACACCAGGTTTTACGTGGGTACGGACAATCAAACCCTGTATTTTTTTAACTCAAAACTTTGTAGACTGAGCTACCTCTCCACCTCTGTCGTGCAACTTGGAACCTCCAGAAACTTTGATTGATCACCCCATGCATTTTTAAAGGTACACAGGAAAAATCATGTTGCTGACAAACACGTTATAGCTGTGTCTTCCTGTACCCCCTGGGAAGTGGGTAAAGCCCATTCTGGAGAACTTCTAACTAGTCTCGTCTTTACCCTGTCACAGGTCCTGGAAAAACTTAGACCACCCCCAAGTCATCTGAAGACATACAACACACACCAAATATGGACCATATATTTACATAACAAATGTCTGGTTTAGACCATTTATCTAATCTCCTTATGACTCTGTATAAACAAAAACTTTGGATAAGATTTTTCAGTCTCTTTGCTTATGGCTTCTCAGTCTTTTCTTGGAAGGGCTGAGCTGTGTGTCACACTCAGCTCTCTTGGATGGCCTGCTGAAAGTCCTGGTTAGCAATGGAAAGAAACAGTATTTTCCTGGTTTCTGTGGTGGTTCGAATAGGAATGACCCCCACAGGCTCACACATTTGAATGCATGGTCATTACAGAGTGCCACTACCTGAGAGTGAAGAGGAGCTGTGGCCTTGTTAGAGGAAGTGTGTCACAGGGTAGATGTGAAGGTTTCAGACCAGCCTCTGTCTGTTTGTCTTTGTCTCTCTCTTTCTCTCTGTATCTTTCTGTTTCTCTCTGTCTCTGTCTCTCTCTCTCCCGCCAGCAAATCTGCATGCAGAACTCTCAGTCTCTCCAACACAATGTCTTCCCATGTGCCACCATGTTCCCTGGCATGACAATAATGGACTAAATCTCTAAAACTGTAAGCAAGCCACAGTCAAATGCTTTCCTTTAAGAAGAGCTCACGTGGTCGTGGTGTCTTTTCACAGCAATAGAGCAGTAACTAAGACAGAACCTATATTAGCTTTCTACTGCTGACAAATGACCACATGCTCAGCAGATTTCCAGTGCAAATGTATTACAGTTCTGTAGATAAAAGCCTCACTTGGGTCTTGGTCAAAAATCAAGGCTGTTGCTAGGAGTGTACTCCTTTTGAACATCTCTAAGGAGAATCTGCTTCTAGAGCTCACTTCTAGCACATGTTCATTGGGTTCTCATTGTCTTTTTCTTTTACAAATCAATAACTTATTTAATATTGTCATAAAACTCACTGATTATCCTATAAAAGTTATTCAGTATTTGAAATGTTTAAGGATTTGTGATTTCATTAAGTATATTCAGGTAATAGAATATTAATTCCTTCATTTTTCTTATAAATTGTCACATTCAGAAAGACATCCTTAGGGAATATTCTACCCATCACAAATTGCTAATAGAATATACTAAGTTTTATATTTTTAAAAGTATGGAATAATTAGGAATAGACACAGCCGTTAAGGCCTCTGTGGATTCTATGGTTAAGCTGGTTGATTTATCCAGGAAGAAAGAACCCCCATCAGATTGCCTGTAGCAAAGTCTGCGAGGCATTTCCTTGATTAATTATTGATGTAGGATTGCCCAGGACCCTATGGGAAGTGCCACCACTGGGCTGCTGGTCCTGAGGCGTGTAAAAAAGCAGGCTAAGCAAATCCTGGGAATCAAGTCTGTAAGCTGCACTCCTCCATGACCTTTTCTTCAGTTCCTAATTCTTGGTTTCTGACTTGAGTTCCTACTCTACCTTCCCTTTATGATGGACACTAAGCCTTAAGTTGAAATAACAGTTTCTTCCCCAAGTTCATTTTAGTCATAGTGTTTTATTACAGAAACAGAAAGCAGACTAAACTGGTGGTCGATAAATGACAGTGGTGTGTGTGTGTGTGTGTGTGTGTGTGTGTGATAGTTTTTTTTTTAATTCTATGCCATAGCCAGAATGCCATTTACTATTGTTGACTATTGTCTGCTTCATTGTCAAAATATTTAGTGCTGCAACTTAAATCATTGTACAGTGGCCTTGTTCCAATTTAATTAGAAATAAAATCGAGCTATTATATGTCTAAGTTAGGTAAAGTAGGTAAATTACGTTATCAAACTTTTTAAAAGAAATATAAATGGATGGTAGCTTAAAGAGGCTTCAGGTCCTATGACCAGGCTAGATATCCTTGCAAGCAGTATACACACAGAAATCTGGCTATTTCTTTATTGTTTATGGCTGTGGACATGCCAGACTTCAT
>CM053761.1:15962548-15991778 GCA_028658305.1 Pachyuromys duprasi
TCTTGTAATTCTCATTCAAACCTAACCTTTGAGGAAAGGGGTTGTCTGACTATCCTACCAGTTCTACTGTACTCATTGTGGAAATAAAGGAAGGGGAAGGGACAGATTTTTTTTTTTATGACAAACATGGTCTAAGAATTGCCTGCTGATTCTCTGGGCTATTCACAAGTGAGACAATACATTTTCATCCAGGGTTTATTATTTATCATATAGAAGACAGGATAAATAATGACTTAAGATTATTCTATCAGGATAATATTGCCTTTAAAAGTATAATCTAACTTTGTAAGTAAGATAGAGCCATCTCCTTTAGGAGATTTGTGTCTTAAAGCCCAGGGTCTCTCCTATTGTCTGCACCATTCCAGAGAACTCATCTCCACACCTCTGTCACGAAATCAGTGGACTTGAAGGAGAAAGATAGAGGCTAATGTAAAACAGACAAACAAAAACACCATTAAGAAAATTTCACTCTTGAGAGGAAGGTGGAGAAACAGAGAGCTGAAGAAGGGACCTCAAAATAGTTCATATTAGGAATTTTCTAAACAGTGAAGTTAAGAAATCAAGGGGAAAATTTAATATCTAGAAGTTCCCTGAGTGAGAGAAATAGCCCTGAAAGTAACAGCATGCTGTGGTTCTGTTTGCTCATGTGCTGTTGGTATCCAGGACACCCCTCTCAATCCCCCATTTGGCGAGGAGCTGCTTTGAGCCTGATGACCATCTGCCTGGTGCTGCTAATGGGACTGGTGACCTTGGGAACTATGTGTAAGTACATTTGTATTAAACAAAAGAAAATTGATTAGAAAGCTCTTGTGTACCATATGAACCCGGGGGAGGGGGGTAAGGTACTAGCACGCGGAATTCTCTAATCACTTCAGTTTTCTCGAATCCATTCCATTCTCCACCACCCCTTCACGGCAAACTCACAACGGATGTATTTCACTGCTATGGGAATTCCGTCCCACAGTCATTTTTGTCTTTTGATGAACTAGATCACACTGAGGACAACCACCTTCCTTTTCTTAGTTATTAGTTAAAACAGACAAACTCCTTGCTAACCAGACATATGCATTTGTTATTTTTAGTGGAAAACAGGAGAGCAATGGGGAGATAAATTTGCAGAAGGGGACGGCACTTCATTTACCTTGAAACTTAGCAGAAGGTTAGCTCAATCTGCTCACCCATGACCTTCCTGGAGTAGAGAAAAATATCTGAGTGACTTTCGTGAATGAGGAGAATCTCATAGGTAAGGCAGAGAAGGGGTGGGAGTTCTGTCACACCTGCCAGACAGGATGGAACTATCCATGCTTCTTACAGTGGAAGCCATTCCCCAGCAGAATCTGAAAGGATGTTCTCTTCATTCATGGTGCAGCTGCAGGTGGCTGGGTGAGGCATGTGGTAGTGGAAAGCCATCCCGAGGACATGTAGATGGTGAAGTGTGTGGAGTAAAGAGGATTGATTTGATCAGAACTTACCCTCAGGATACTTCTCATCAAAAAAGTTTCTTGTATGAGTTACTGTTTCGTGTGGGTGTGACAAACAACATCAACAACAACAAGGCAGGTTAAAGAAGGAAGGTTTCTTTTGGTCCATGGTTTAATTAAGAAGGAATAGAGTCCCTCGTGGTGGGAAGTCATGGAGACTGGCAGTCAGAGAGCAGCGGGAGGTGACTGTCATGCCCTACTGGTTTCTTACTTTACTCTCTGGTTAGGCCCTCAGCCCAGGGGATGGAGCTGCCCACACTCAGGGTAGGTCTTCATGTTTCAGTGAAATGTGGAAATGCCCACACAGGCACATCCAGATGTTTGTCTGATGGTGATTGTAAACCCTGTCACACTGATGATAAAGATCAATCATCACAGATACTAATGTCTCCTGTGATCTATTCATTTAGTTCCTTATATGAAAGAAGTTAATGATAGTTGTGATTTGGACATATAGACACTAACTAATGAATTATCTTGTTCTTTGGGAAATAAAACAGGGAAATATCCCTGTTGAAGCAACAGATATTCGGTAGATGCTGTTAGGAGAATAAGTGGATTATCTTCTAAAAGATGCACACCCCAATACAAATTAAAGTGGAGTGGTGTTGACTCATCAGTAAACATATGGTAATTTTTTTGCTGCAGAAGTTGTTACATGCGCTATGCACTATGTGTTAATGATTCAGTGGAAAAGCTTAATGAAAACAAAGATGTTTTTAAGTAGGTGCATGGATCCACAACTAGAAATGGTTAGAATGGTCTAAGACCCAAGACCAGTGCGGGATTATTGGCAAAAATTTGTCAAGGACGAAAAAAAAGACAAGGGAAGAGAAGAGATGAGAGAGGAGGGAGTATGAGCAGGAGAACTTCATTTATTAGGGAGGAAGAGGAGAGAGAAAGAAGGGAAGGAAAGGGAAAAGAGAGGGAAAAGGAAGAGGGGGGAAAGAAATCAATAAAGGGAGGAAAGAAAAAGGAAAGTAAGAGAAAAAAGAAAAAATGGAGAGAGACGAGGAAGGAGGAAGAGGAGGAAAAGGAGGAGAAGGAAAAGATGGAGAAGGGAACGGAGGAGGGAGAGACAGGATCCCTGGTTGCCAGAGGACCACACTCTTGAGTCAGCCTTGCAGCCTTCTGAGAGTGGCGGGTCACTTGCACTTGTTTTGTTATGTCTTGCAGTTTTACAGATGTCTAATGATATTAACTCAGATTCAGAGAAGATGAGTCAACTTCAGAAAATCACCCATCCACAGCAAGACAATGTGTCTAAACCACTGAACAGCTCTAGGAGGAGTCTCACCGAGGAATCTCTCCAGTCCCAAATCTCAGCCCTCCTGGAGAGGCAGAGGCAGATGGCTATCAAGCTCTGCAAGGAATTCCTCATCCACACTTCCGGTAATTTGATTTAGATCTGTGAAAAAGCCAGATCAAAGCTGTCACCCTGATCAAAGTCCCCACAGGCAGCACCTAGGAAGTTATGTCTTTCGACAGTTCCTTGACCATGCTACTCTAAATGTACAGAGGACAAGGAATTACAGATGTTTCTTGAACATTTTGGAAAACACAGGAGAATTTTGTAACCATTTCCAAATGCTATCAGGTGGAATACTTCAACCTCTCATGTACTAGTTCTCAGTCCTCTGGCTAAGAATATTAAAAGGCTGGACCTGCAAAGAAAATCCCCATAGTCCAACCCCCACTCAGTCACACTGCTTCCAGAGGGTCCTGCACAGTATGTTTCAGGGTGTTTATGCCCATGTCTGTGGTTTATGTACATGACTTAGTTTCCAAAGGCTGCTACAGTCACCCCACAGACTGTGCTTTTGAATATAATTTCCTTTGCAGACCATAAATGTAATCCTTGTCCCAAGACATGGCAATGGCATGGAAACAGTTGCTATTATTTCACAATCAATGAAGAGAAATCCTGGAGTGACAGCAGAAAGGACTGTACAAATAAAAATGCCACTCTGGTGAAGATTGACAGCATCAAAGAAAGGGTATGGTTGACTCTCTTCCACCAGCTATTGAAATTAACCACACAATGAAAAGTAAATGTGTGATGCTTTTGTTTAATGATGTGAAATTCGTAGGTTTTGAATGAGAGCTAATAAGTGAATTAAGGAACTGAGCATGGAACCTAAGACCCAGCACATGCTAAGAAAGGAATTTACCTCTGAGTTATACCCTCAACCATCAAATGAATTTAATGATTTAATCTTTCCTCTGCAAATGGGCACATGGGCCTCTCACTTGTTCTACTTTCTCCCTCCCCCAGGATTTCCTACAATCACAGCCATCACTTACATTTTCTTTCTTTTGGCTGGGATTGTCCTGGAACTCTGCTGGCAGAAACTGGCTGTGGGAGGATGGCTCATTTCCCTGTCCAACCCTGTAAGTATCTAATTGTAGGGAATGAAAGATCAAGCTTTCCATAGAACTCTGAGAAAATTGATGTAAATTGAAAGAGTTATAAACATAGATATGAAAAAGAAGTACACTGTTTAAAAGGAGAGAATGCTTCCGTACAGAATATACATTGATGCTGGTAAGTAATCCCAGCTGGTAAGTAATTCTATTTGCAAATTCAGAGCAATGCACTGCTGGATACCAGCTCCATCTTCAAGGTTCATGTCCTGTCGACACTGACTACCTGTTGGCTTTCAAGCAACTGGTCCCAAATAACTCAGTCTTTATACAACTACAGTCCTGTTCGCCTGAGCAGTGACATCAGTGGTTATTTTATTTAAAATAACAGTGCTTATTTTATTTAAAGAAATCATAACATCAGCACCACACAAACACCTAATTACAAAAAAACCCCATAGTTTCCCTTCCTCCTTCTCCCTTCCTGCTAGGTCAATAACCCCAAACATATTTTGCACTGAAAGCACAATTTAAGTAAGGAAAAAAATGTCCAGCTAGTCATATTCCATGGACACAAGCACAGAACCAGCTAGCAGCAAATGTAATTACATAGTTATGCAAGGTGAGAGACATGTGTGGGTATACGCCCATTCATCAATGGCATCCCTCTGTAACAGTACTCTTTAAATTTTAGACAGAGACGTGTCCATTGTACCAAGCAACCTTTCCTGATATGCACTTTTGAATTTCTGATACCATCTTTCTAAGAACCACTTTTTAAAAGTCTCTATTGATCAGACACAACTTCCCCATTTTTTAAGTCCCTGCTGATCAGGCATAACTTCCCCATTTTCTAAGTCTCTGTTGATCAGACATGTCTTCCCTATTTTTTCAGGCTCTGTAGATCAGACGAAACTTCCTCAAAACAGTTATGCAAGCAGGACCCATTGCTTTCCACAACTTCCACAGGCTTACTCAGTGTAACTGCAGCTACTTCTCTAGGGACATGATTACATGTCCCAAGAGACCCTGGATTAACGGTCACATCTGGAGGAGCAATAGAGATCAATAGAGAGGAAATGAGCGTTTTACTCCTCAAAAGAATATTTGGAAAAATACAGAATCATCCCCAGAACTTTCAGCCTGCGCAATCCTGGCTTTGCCTGTGACCAACGAAGTGAAACTAAATATTATTATGAGTATAAACAGCATTGTGAAAGCAAAGAGAGCTTGTAGTGCATGCGATCTAGGTAACAAGCATAGAAGCCCACAAAATTCACCACAGGTCCTAGCCAAGTAGGACAGGGTCTCCAGGGATCTAGTCCCTTGGACAAAGGGTTTTCAAGGGCCTTGCCACAGTGGAATCCCATCAATGAAGCACTCATACACAGTTCCCTGCAGATGCTGCATGGCCAATGCACTGAACTTCATGTGCCTCTTGGTTGTTTTCCTTATTAAGGATACATATTAATTCCTTATTAACATACATATTAATTGTATGTTCAAAGCACTTTGTAAATATAAGCCTTTGAAAGATGCACTTCCATATTCCCACAGCGTAATCAAAAATATTATCACAGAGAGATTCTGTAACTTGTCTAAGATTGTCCAGCTCAAATGTGATCATATCAAGGCTGAGTATTTTAGGTTACCTATTTGTCCACTCAGCTATTTCGTTTTTCAGCCTTTCAACCTTCATGTGTGGTGTTTGTCATCAGAACACACATTCAACCATATTTGCTCCTAGTAAGTAACTGTTGGCCGTTTTCTCACAGAAGGTAAGTCAGCTTCATGATGCAGGCCTCCTAACCATGTCATATGGCAAATGTCCTAAGCAAGATCTACTGCTGCATAGTTTCAATGACAGTGTTGAAAGTACACCTCAGATCTGTACAGCTTGGCAAAATGAAGCTTTGCAGCTACTTAAAGCTATAACAAAACAAATCTTTCGTGTCTTTAAAAGTCTTCTTTACATATTCTGGCTATTAGCCCTCTGTCCTCTGATGTAGGGTGGGTAAAGAGCTTTTCCCAGTCTGTAGGCAGTCTTTTTGTTCTGTTGACAGTGTTCTTTGCTTTGCAGAAGCTTTTCAGTTTCATGAGGTCCTATTTATTGATTGTTGATGTTAGAGCCTGAGCTGTTAGTGCTCTGTTCAAAAAGTTGTCTCCTGTGCCAATGAGTTCAAGGCTCTTCCCCATTTTTTTCTTCTAACATATTTAGTCTGGTTTTATGTTGATGTCTTTGATCCACTTGGACTTTAGTTTTGTGAAGGGTGATAAATATATGGATTTATTTGCATTTTTCTACATGTAGACATCCAGTTAGACCAGCACCATTTGTTGAAGATGCTGTCTTCTTTTTTTCTATTGTATGGTTTTGGCTTCTTTGTGAAAAATCAAGTATCCGTTAGGTGTGTGGGTTTATTTCTGGGTCTTCAATTTGATTCCATTAATCCACCAGTCTGTTTCAATGACAGTACCATTCCGTTTTTATTACTGTTGCTCTATAGAACACTTGAGAACAGGGATGGATATACCTCCAGAAGATCTTTTATTGTACAGGGTTATTCTAGCAATTCTGGGATTTGGCTGTGAGTCTCTGGATCTGCTTTGATTCCCTGGTTGGTGGAGTCTTTCAGAGGACATCTGTGGTGAGCTCCCGTCCTGTTCCCTCTCTTCCACTGCTTCCAGTGTCTATACTGTTTTCCCCTCTGAATGAGAATGAAGCATCTTCCCTAGGGTCCTCCCTGTTTAGCTTCTTTAGGTCTGTAGATTTTAGCATGTTTATCCTAGATTATATGTCTAATATCCACTTATATGTGAATATATACAATGCATGTCTTTCTGCTTCTAGATTGCCTCACTAGGGATCATCTTTTCTAGTTACATCTATTTGCCTGAAAATTTCATGATTTCCTTGTTTTTAATAGCTGAATACTATTCCATTATGTAAATGTACCATAATTTCTGTATCCATTCTTTGGTTGAGGGATATCTATGTTGTTTCCAGATTCTTGCTATTACAAATAAAACTGCTATGAACATAGTTGAGCAAATGTCCTTGTATGGTTGAGCATCTTTTGGATATATGCCCTGGAGTGGAATAGCTGGGTCCTGAGGTACCACCATTCCCTGAGAAAGCGCCAGATTGATTTCCAAAGTGGTTGTATAAGTTTACATTCTCACCAGCAATGGAGAAGGGTATCCTTTTACCAGATCTTCTCCAGCATGTGTTGTCACTTGAATTTTTTATCTTGGCCATTCTGATGGGTGTGAGGTGGAATCTCAGAGTCGTTTTGATTTGCATTTCCCCGATGGCTAAGGATGCTGAACATTTCCTTAAGTGTTTCTCCACCATTTGATATTCCCCTTTGAGAATTCTGTTTAGATCTGTTCCCCATTTTTAAAAATCTATAATTTTTACACTAAATGAGGGTTGATATCACTAGTATCTCTCTTCTTCCATTCCACAACTACTCAAGTGATCCAACTCACTCTGTTTTACTTTTTAATGTATGTCATCAACATTTCCTAAACTGAATTATAATCATTTCATTTCTGTTCAAAGCTACTTGGGTTCATCTTTGGCTCACCAAATAATGATATGTCTATTCTTTTCTCCCTAAATATCCATTTCCCAAAGATTTTTCCATAACCTTTTCTATTTAAATATGTATCTCCCAGGCTCTTATCATCATTGCTGGCCATATTTTATTAGTCTATTTGCACACTAGTAATGATGGCAGAAGGCTCAGTCAAAACAATACAGACAAAGACAACAGCTACTCTTTTAAAAAGTGGAATAACTAACTGGGTGAGCAGCCTTTACAGTTGACCCCAGGAGAGGAGGGCTGTTAGACAGAGACCTTCCTGGAGTGGGACCACTGCACCATGGAAATACAGCACAGTTCCTGGTTTAGAATGCACACATCTCCTCTTCTATATAAATACTAGTCATTTTTGCCTCATCTGCTGGCTCCTGGGAACATGTGGAGGAAACAGCCCATGGGTCAGGTTCAGAGCCTATGCATGATGACCCTAGGTCATGCAGCTGTCACATAACCAAGCTCCCTACACCCAGCTTAGAGAGACTGTACTTCAGGCTTATGCAGTCTCTTTCTTCCATGGGTCCTGAATGAGTTCTTTCCGACTAAGATACATTCAACTAGTAATATTTAACAGGCTTATCTCTAATGAATAAAGTGACATGGCATCCCAGTGTGTGTCCCTTGATAAAGACGGTGAGTGTAACAGAATTTGCTTGAGCATGCATAATTTTTAAGGACAATACTTAAGGGTTATCATTAAAGTTGAGCCCAAAAGCTGGGCACAATTTTCCAGTTACCTGAACACATCAATAAGTCATTTATTTCCTCTCTCAGACTCTGTCTTTTTTCTCCAGTATATATGAAAGCATACATAATTACATGTTTTAATAGTAAAATAAAATAACTTTTACATAGTGTGACTTTATTTTTCTAGTTTTTGTAATAAAAATTGAAATATATATAAAGATCTATCAGTTCTAATGTAGTCTGTACTGGGTAAATTCCATTAATGCAGTTCCTTATTACAAGCAGGAATACAAGATTCCTGAGCCGGATCTTAAATATTCTTTTTATTTAATTGACTTTTTTGGTTGTTTTCAAGACAGGGTTTCCCTGTGTAGCCTTGGCTGTTCTGGACTTTCTTTGTAGATGAGGCTGGCCTCAAACTCACAGACATCCATCTGCCTTTGCCTCCCTGAGTGCTGGGATTACAGTTGCATGCCGCCACTCCTGGTTCTAATTTAATTTAATTTAATGTAGTATATTCTTATCATGGCTTGTTTTCTCTTATCTTCTTCAAGATGCTCCCCACCTCCCCACTCATCTGACTCCACACTTTCTTTTTATCTCTCTTTAGAAAGCAAACAGGCCAATAAAAGAATGTGAGCAGTGTCAGGCATGGATTTAAAGCATGGAGTAGGCCTTAAATCCAGTAAGATAATGGTTGGTTATTCACAGACTTTTGTGACTGTGAATTGTCACTATACCAGCCTGTCATTCAGAGTTAAATGCATTCTTCTTAAAGAAAGGTTTTACCTGGGATCTCAATTAACCTGAAATAAAGAGCTCAGACTTGCTGGCATTACGAATCCTGAGACTTAGTAGAGGAAGCAGTCTCACAAAAGCATAAATTTTCTCTCTAAGGGTGACTGAGAAAACTATATTTTCCTTAACTTCCATATATAACAAGTTTAATGATTTTTAAATCAATTGCTTTTCAGATTTAGTGATAAGGAACATGCCAAGTTCAATGGATCCAAGGGGTGTGCTTACTTTGAAAAAGGGAATATTTACATTTCTCGCTGTAGTGCTGAAATTTCTTGGATTTGTGAGAAGACAGCCTCCCTGGAGAAGATTGAAGATTTGGTCTGACTCTTCTAACTTTATCCAGAAGTAAGGGCCTATTTCATACTCATTCAAGAATGGAGGAAGCTATTCTATTTGTGCCAAAAAAAAAAAAAAAACAACTAAAAAGTGACTGTATACTTAAGTTATTCCACAGACAACCCTGCTTCACAGAACATTCTCCACTTCACTGTCTGATTCCCTGGCGTAGTGTTCTGATTACTTGGGTCTTAAAATTATCCTAGTATCCAGGGAAAAACATGTCATCTCTGTTTGTCACTCAATAAACATTGTTTTACATAGACTGGGTGATAGTTAAATATTAACCACCAGACCAACATAGGCCACTGCTGTGGATGTAAACATGTTTTTGTGCCAATTCCAGGTGTGGGATTTGTGACTGATTCAGATTGTTCACAGCAGCAGGCTATTTGCCTCATGAGGGCTGAGAGGGTTCTTTGCCAGCTGGCATTAGTTGAATTCTGAGGATTTTGAGGGTTATAATTATGATAGCCTAGAGAAAGAAGGGGCAGAATTAATTGAATTCTAAGGACTCTGAGGGGTATAAATATGATAGCCCAAGGGAAAAAGGGGGAGCCAGCTTGGAGGAGTCAGAGGAGGACAACTTGCTGCTCTTGCTGGCTTGCTGGTTTGCTGGTTACCTGGACTTCTAGATTTCCTGACAATGGATATTGGTATTGCCCCCAAAAGAATCCTACGACCCTACCCAGCAAGAAGATGTCTATGTCCCCTTTCCCTTACAACCTTCTCTTTCCCCTGCCTGGGATTGGAAAGGAGGTATGTTTTAAGGAGACCCTAAATAAAGTAGCGTTTGAAAACCTAGTGCCTACAGGCCACAGTATGGGAACAGTATGGGAGACCCCTGTTATAAAGGCTGCCCAGTGATGTATGTAGGTCTGAAGGAGCCCAAGATAAAGGACCTATATTGCTATATTGCTGAATCAGAACTATTTTAGTATTTTTTAGTGCATCTGTCTGACCCCTTATTTAACAGCTAATTATCAGCTTCCATGTTCAAAGTAACTCTGCTCTGTCTCCCTAGGAAACTATACTATCAATTCTTATAACTTATAGCCTACGTGAAATAAGATTGACATTGTGTCTTGTAAATGTTGTGCTTATTTCCTCGGATGAGGGAGTAAGAGTCATTTCCATGCTTTCTAGCTCTTTCTTAACTCTTGCTGGCTTTTTCACCTCAGCTGTTTGGCCTAACCTCCTCTCCAAGCTGACTAATTCAAACTGGCTTCTCTTACTTCTGACTGAATTCTTCTGCCTGGCCTCAAAATAGTTTGGCAATATGTTTTAATCTTCTGGCTCCTTCTCATTCTCTGGTCTGTACTTTCTTTATCTGTGTCTAGCTTGCTCTCTCTCTGCAACCTTTCTTTGTAAAACTGTCCCTGTAAGTAACTCTTGGCGAACACTCTCTCCCTGCACTGCTCTTAAGTAGCTTCCCTTTCCTGTCCTCTTCTTGTGAGAGTAGAATGTATCTTATTTCTGACTCATTCCATCAAATCTTTCTTTAATTCATCACTTTGTCTGCCCCTCAATTACATGTCACTTCCAAACATGACTGCTTCCTTCTATAAACTAACATTACTGTCTTTGTTTGATAGTAAAGTTGTGTACTAAGGTCATTTTCAGTCAGATCATACTGTGATCCATGGCATGTCTGCATTCCAGCTAGATCATATAGACCTAGAAGGTCTGTGGATGTGATTCCCTTGCCAGAGCAACTATGTTGCTGAACTAAAATTCCTCCATAGTGTCTTCATATTTTTATCATTTATTTAAACATAATATTCAGGTTATTGATTTCAAAATATGGCTATTATCAGAATAATAAAATATTTCTCCTGTTAGTATTAATGTATTATTTTGTGTGTATATGAGTATCATGTATGTATGTGTATGTATGTGCACATAAATGGATACCTGCACCTATGCATAGGTGTGGAGGCCAGAGGAAAGCATTGGGTGCCCTACTCTATCACTTCCCACCTTATTTCTTTGATGCAGTGTCTTAACCTGAACCTCGAGCTTATGATTTATTTTTTTCAGCTAAGCTAGAAACCAGCAATTATTGGCTGGTAATTGTATTAGCAGCAAATATCATCTGGTATTATTCTGTTTCTGCTCACTAGGTTCTGGGGTTACAGGCATGTGCCTGGACACACCTGGCTTGTTACAGGAGTGCTGGGATATGAATGATTCTGTGATATGAATGAATCACCTGTCTTAAGTTTGTGTAAACATGCCACCATTTGTTCTCTGTATTGTCAATAAAAACAACCAGCCAATCCTGAGCAATGGAGAGAATAGGGTGGTACATCCTGGTCCAGAGGGGAGGAAAGAGAAGGAGTGGGAGGAGAGATCCAAGAGTAGAGGACTTGGAAACATTAGGAGAAAGGAACAGGATCTAAAATATGACTAAAAAGCAAATATAATGTGGGAAATCTGAATGGGAGGAAGCTATGCGGGTTTGGAGGATTGAATTGAGTAATTATTGCCCAGCATTGTGCCCTAGGTTAGTTATATAAATCGTAATCTCTGTGTGGTTATTTGGATATACAGGTTTAGGAATAACTGCTCTTTAGCTAAAACATAAATCAATATTAAATATTAATAATCATCAACACCCAGGCAATTACTTTCAAATAAATGGATATTAGACATATAATATAGGATAAACATACTAAAATTTGTACACCTAAAGAAGCTAATCAAGAAGGAGAACATTAGGTAAGATGATCAATCCTCTCTCAGAAAGGCAAAGAGGATAGACATTGACAGAGGGAGAAAACAGGGAACAGGACAGGAGCCTATCACAGAGGGCCTATGAAAGACCCAGCAGGATATCATAGCAGATGCTGAGACTCACAGCCAAACTTTGGGCAGAGTGCAGGGAACCTTATGAAAGAAGGGGGAGATGAAACACTTGGAGAGGACAGGAGCTCCACAAGAACAACAGAACCAAAAAAATCTGGGTCCAAGGTCTTTTCTGAGACTGATACTCCAACCAAGGACCAGTGTCCAAGTGGGTTCCATAGTAATGGGAACAGGGACTGTCTCTGACATGAACCCAGTGGCTGACTCATTGATCACCTCCTCCTGAGTAGGGGGACAGCCTTACCAGGCCACAGAGAAATACAATGCAGACAGTCCTGATGAGACCTGATAGGTAAGGGTCAGATGGAAGGGGAGGAGGTCCTCCCCTATCATTGGACTGGGGAAGGGGCATGGGAGGAGATGAGGGAGGATGCGATGCGATTGGGATGGAATGAAGAAGGGAACTACAGCTGGATGCAAAGTGAACAAACTGTAATTAATAAAATAAATGAATAAGAAATCCACTTCTGCATCCCCCCCCCATGTAAGTGCACAGCATCTACCAATTCTTGCTCAGGGCTGAACCACAAGTGAAATATACATAGATTGAAACAGCAGCTATATTCTTCTATTTCTCATCTGTAGGTTCCTGCCACTGCTCTCTCACAAAGAGGAATTATTCATTAAACAGCAGGGCCCTCTACTTGAGCCCTACACATTTGGGGTCATTTCTCTTTGTTCCCATGGGTAAGATGATATCTCCTGCTTTTCTACCATCTCTAACCAAAAAATCTGCTATTTATAAACTAATCATCTTTGCTTGTTATTTTATTCCCATAAAGAGGTGATCACCTTTGTCTAGCATCTTGTATCTTCTCATGCCTATCTCATGGTCACTCTGACTTTTACACTTTTTTGAAAATAAATGTTGTTTAGTCTCGTAGAGGCTCTGGGTTTTGATAAGGGCAGACCATCCATCCCATCCTCCCTGTATCTTGTTGTCACCACAGTATTCCCAGAAGATTTTACAGCAATGAGGTCATTATGATGCATCCATTCCTAGAGACCCACTGCCTTTTGTGTATCAGAGCACACCTGCTATATTTTACTGCATCCCAATAATTGCATTCTGATATGGAAATCACTTGCAGGAATTTTTCTTTTCTCTGTCCCCTGATAGGTTATAGAAAGAAAGTGAGGCGTGTTAGACAGGTGAGTGATAGATATTTGGAGACCATGTCTCCGAGCTACAGGATTGGGTGCCTGGAGAGGAAGGACTGGAAAAATTTGACATTCATAAGCTCTGCAAAGTTTTGTAGGATCACAGCCTGAATAAATGACCTCAGAACAAATTTCCTGAGCAGACAGGTGGTATAAGGGACTTTTCTATTGCCACAGTTAAAACACTACGGCAGAGGCAACTTATAGAAGGAAGGGTTTCTTTGGGCTTGTGGTTCCAGAGGGATATGGGTAGGCATGGAAGAAAGCAGAAGGCATAGTGCCACAGCAGAGAGCTGAGAGAACATGTGTTTAACTGAAAGTACCACAAAGCAGAATGAACTAGAAGAGTGAAGCTCTACATCTGTGATTCACATCTTCCACTGACTCACTTTCTCCAACAAGGCTACGCCTCACAAATTGCCAAAACAGCATGGCCACCTGGAGGACAAGTGTTCAAATGCCTGAGCTTGTGGAGAACAGCTTTTTCAAGGCCAATGCAGACAAAACGACTGGCGCTACTGTCAGAGTACATGGCTCTCTCTGCAGCCCCAGCAAAAATACTTCTTATTCAGGGAAGTACACAGAGGAGACGGAAGGACTGTGGGAGCCAGAACAGATGAAGGACAACAAAGAACTAGGCAATCAACTGAGCAAAGCTTATATGAACTTACAGAGACTGAAGTAGCAATCACAAGGCTTGCACGACATGGGTCTGCACCAGATCCGCTGTGTATCTATCATAGCTTTCAGCTTAGTGTTTCTATGGAACTCCTGAGTGAGTCTTTGACCCTTATGTACCTTATTTCTCGAGGCTCTCTTCCTTGTGATGTTTTTGTTTTATCTTATTATATTTTATTTTGTCATGAAAAAATAACTAAAATAAAGTTTATGCTTAAGATTTTAAAGAAACAATAGAATGACATGAAATAAGGCTGAGTATTTAATTTGCACCATCAAAGTTGTGATAGATACAAAAATACCATGAGGTCAATAATAAATAATACTATAGTCTAATTTATATATATATACATATATATACACTATATTGATTTAAAAAAATACTTATTTTGTTAAAGTAGCAGCCAGGATACCCTAGCCTGTTTTACAAGCACTATAAAATAACAATCAGGCATTAAAACTGCAAAATATTTCCTGATGAGCATGGTGCCCAGACTGTTCTTAGCTCACAACTGATTGTTGATTTAATTTTAAATAGTAAGCTCAGACACACCTTTGTCTAGCTTAACATATCAGCTTGGGTATGATGACCCTCCATCCTGCTGCTGTGCAATAGGTGCTTCTATCTATGTATACTGATGTGTTGTTATGCTTTGCACAAGCCTGGATCTACTTTTTCAGTTTGTTGGCACCTCCCACCTTTGCTGGTTGGTTCTCATACACTGTCTTTTACTAAAAACAGTTTTAGTAAAAGCAAGATAATGAAAGATCAAAAAAGGCACAATAACAATGATGATTTTGGTGAATTTTCCACTGTAACCAAAACAGCATGGTCCTGGCATAAAACAAGCACAGAATGCAATAGTACAGGATGGAGAACCTGAAGCAAATATGCAAGTTTACAGTCAGTTTGGTTTGGTAGGAGATTGTGTCATCTGTGAATGATGGTAGGGAAACAAGGTCTCTATCTGCAGATGCTGAAGCTGAATTTCTATCTCTCCTTTTAGTCAAATCAACTCCAAGTGAGTTAAGAAAACAGATACAAGACTAGGAACTAAAATTACTGAAAGAAAACATAGGAGAAATGACTCAGGACATTGTTCAGAGAAAATAATTTTTGGATATGTTCTCCGAAAGCACAGGTAAGAAAGACTAAGGAGACAGGTGGAGATTTGTTGGGTTTAAAGTTTTGTTGGTCTGTTTGACAGGTTTAAAGTTTTGTTGGTCTGTTTGACAGGTTTAAAGTTTTGTTGGTCTGTTTGACAGGTTTAAAGTTTTGTTGGTCTGTCAAAGGAAACAATCAAGGGACTGAAGAGAAGGCCTGCAGAATGGGGAAAGTTTTCACAAAATACCCTATCTAACAAAGGAGTATGACTAAAAATATGCAAAGAACTTAACAACTCGATAACAAAATAAATCAAATAATTTATTTATAAGGACATCTCATATAAATGGATGAAGAAAATGTGATATTGAGGTATGGGGAGAAGAGAAGTCAAAGTTCTGTGGGAAGAAAAGGGAGAGTGAAGAAGTTGGATATGGGAAGAATTGTGGTGGAGTGAATATGTTAAAACAGTGTTAGAAATTCTCAAAGAATTAATAAAAATACTACTAAAAAAAAATCTGAAGATAAGATGATCACTAAGAGTTTGAGACTGTCCTAGCTTAGACTATATAGAAAATATAAGGCAAAGTTCTACAACATAGTGAAATCCTGTCTTACAACAAAATTAAGTACCCATCTATAAATAAATAAATGAGAAAATATAACTTATACAAAGAATGAAGTATGATTCAACCATAAAAATGAATGGAGTGCTGACATTTGTAAAGAATGAAATATGAGTATTATGTTAACATGAGTGAAGCCAGAGTGTTACGTTAAATAAAGTTTGTTATGTTAAATTAATCAGGATAGGAAACCAAATGTCTACCAGAGGTGGTGTTGCACACCTTTAATCCCAGCACTTGGGAGGCAAAGGCAGAATGATCTCTGGGAGTCGTAGGCCAGATTGGTCTATAGAATGAGTTTCAGGATAGTCAAGGTTATACAGAGAAATCCTATCTCAAAAACAAAACAAACAAAAAAACAAAAAAGAAGAAGAAAAGAAAAGGCAAATGTCCCATGTTCTCATTTACATGTGAAAACTAAAAGGTTATATCAGTAGAGAGAAGAATGGTTACAACAGCCTGGGACAAGGGTTGAGGAAGAAGAAATAGAGATGGCCTATTGCAGGGTATTTGATCAGACTTTGACCCTCAGGATTGTGTACTGGAAAAACCTGTTTCTTGTTGTGGTAGTGCTCAGCCTTCGCTCATACCTTTAACCCAAGAGCTCTCTCTTTATTGTAAGCAAGTAGTTATGGTGTGGTTCAGCCATAGCACACACCTTTTATTCAAGAGCTTTGTAAACATGGTTAAATAAAGTTGAACCTAGGTCAAGAGGAGAAGCAAGAAACCAGCTGACAGGCAGTAAACAGAAAAAGGGGATACTGAGTTGAGTTGAGGGTATTTAAGACAACATGGAGTTAAATAAGAAGGTTTTTTTATTTTTTGGTTTTTGGTTTTTTTCCTTCTGAGACATTGGCTGAATAGAAAGAGCTGCTGGGTTCTGTCTCTTCTTCCCTGAGCTAGCAGGCTTTCTCCTGAGCATCTGGCTCCTTAGTCTTTCGTTTTAAAATCAAATGATAGGGGTCTTATTTTAAAATAACAATGGCCATAGGTGCTGGTACACTTCATTGGAAAACATAACTTCTAATACTCAATAGCACATTAGATAACTGTGGTTGGTAACAAATTCTATAATTTAAGACACCAAGTAGAGATATTGAATGTTCTTAACATAAGTAAATGATAAACATATGAAGTGATGAATATGACAACAGTTTGTCAGATCATGGAACAAAGAAATGTCACACTGGATCCCACAGATATATGCAAGTTCTGTGAGCCAACAGAAAGCACACAGAGTGCTCTGCATGGTTCTCATGCCTGATGCTCTCCTCCCATCCAGATGCTCAACATTGCGCTGGTTTGTTTTTGTTGTTGGTCACCTTGGCACCAGCTGGGTCATCTGGGAAAGGAGCCTTAGCTGAGAAGATGCCTGCAAAAGACTGGCCTGTAGCGAAGCCTATGAAGCATTTTCTTGTGTAATATTTGATGTGGAAGTCCCCATCTCAGTGGAGGTGCCTCTCATGGGCAGGTGGTCCTGGGCTGTAGTAAAGGCAGGCCAAGCAAGCAATCCAGTAAGCTGTGCTCACCAGGGCTCTGTTTCACATCCTTCTTTCAGGATCCTGCTTTGGGTTTAGTAATCCAAGTGAAATAAACTATGACCTTTTGGTCACTGTGTCTTTACTTGAGAAATTGAAAGCAAATTGGGATAAATTTTTACTCGGCACTACCTCCTGAAAGAGCAGGAGCTAATGGCCAGCAGCAGATGGAGGTCAGCTCAGGCAATCCTGGATCTGGGACTGCTGTACGTGGATTATTTTTTTATGTTTCCTGTGTCCACTGTGAGATGGCAGCCAAAAATGAGGTGGACAAAGACAGCAGCCATGCTCGTTCATGTTGCCCATTTTCTTATCAGTTGAAAATGAAAACTCTGCAGAAGCAAAAACAAGCCTTGGAGGTACTGATAAAAAAGTCATTCTTTCCAGTTAAGCAACTGTGTTTCTGAGAAAATTACTCCCATGAGTAAACTCCTATGGGAACTCCTCTACGTCTTAGATTTAATGCAATACTTCTGTCTGCTTATTTATTTCTAAAAACAAGAGAGAGAAAGAAGCTTCTTCAAAATCCACTTCAGTGTTCTTGCATCTTGCATTAGCTCTTTTCTTTCCTTTTTAATTTAATTTTTATTTATTACAATTTATTCACTTTGTATTCCAGCTGTAACCCCTTCTCTCGCCCCTCCCAATCCTGCCTTCCCTTCATCTTTTTCCTCCCATGCCCCTCCCCCAGTCCACTAATAGAGATCCTCTTCCCCTTCCTTCTGACCCCAGCCTATCAGGTCTCATCAGGACTGTCTGCATTGTCTTCCTCTGTGGCCTGGTAAGGCTGCTCCCCCCACCCCAGTGGGAGGTGAACAAAGAGACAGCCACTGAGTTCATGTCAGAGACAGTCCTGTTCCCATTACTAGGGAACCCACTTGGAGACAGACCTGCCATGAGCTACATCTGTGCAAGGATTCTAGGTTATTTCCATGCATGGTCCTTTCTTAGGTATGATTTAATTGCTGTAATTATTTGGTGGCAACTTCTCAGGAGAAGCTTTTCTCAGGCTTCAAATAAACAGGAGGACCATGGGTTCAAGCCAGTCAGGAACACACAAGTTTGATGCTAGCCTGGGCTATAAGGCAAAATCCTGTCTCAAATAATAATAATAATAATAATAATAATAATAATAATAATAAATAAATAAATAAATAACGAGTTTCACTAGGGTGTACAATAATATCATATAAGGAAAAAGTCAGTTACACAGTGAAGGTCTCTAAGAACACAGCAATATCACTGTAGTATAAACTGGGTTTTTAAGACCAAGGTGGCGGCGTAGAGCAGAAATAAAATTAGATCACCAGGGAAAGAAATAGCTGTGTCTCATTTCTGCCAGAAAGGAGTTTTAGTGGAACAACAGCTCATCCAACTCTAAGCAGTCTCGTTGGACATGGTGTTCTCTGGAGATGGAACACTGCCTGTCCGCTGTGGGGTGTGTGTCGTCTAAAATTAGTACTTGGCAGACATTAGAAAGAAATCTCCACAATGAGTAGCATCTAGATCCTTTCTATATGTGTAAAATACGTCATTGTTCTCCTAAGCAATAACTCTCTTAGTCTCTCTACCAGCATTCAATTCCCTTCTCTTCTCTGTTCCTAACTTTTTATTATATTGATGCATTCAGTATATTTTCCCTTCATTACTTGAGTCTGTGAAGTTCTACTTTTTTCTTCAATAAAAAAAAAATACCTGTTTTGCATTTCAGAAAAGTTTAGGATGACAGACTCCCTAAAATACTCCAACTGTTTTACGGTCATAAGACAACCAGTCACAGGACATTAGGAATGTCGTTTTTCATGACAATGTATACTTAAACAAGTTCAGGATCTGATTTTATTATATTTTGGATATTGCTCCAAGATCAATTGATTGTTGAACATAAGCTAGAAAACTTAAATGGTTGCTTTCTTTGGTTTTCATGAGGTTTGGGGTAAGGCAACATAAGGGTTACAAAGTCTAATTTAGTAAGTTAAATATTTCTATGGATTTATTAAATTCTCACCCTGAAGATTCCACCGTTAAAAGCCTCATTAACGAGATGGAAGACAGGGTTAGAAAAAATGACTAAAGGTTAAGAGAGCTTCCTGTGTAATCATTAGGGCTGCAAGTGGGATTCCAGCCCCTGGATATCAAGGCAGGCTTCCTATGTGGGCATGATGGAAATACAGGCAGCTCTGTTCCCCTCTTCTGGCCTCCTCTTGCACACATACACAAATGAAATTTAAAGGGAGGAAAATAAAGAAGAGTTTTGATAGTTCACTGTGTAATTCCCTGTCTCTATATTTAATAATCTGGGGGGCTTTGGAGTTTTCTCTCATTAAACCCCACTGTGCCTCAGAAATGCTCTTAGAAAACATCTTTAGAGATGTTTTCCATTTGATTACATCCACTTGACACTTCTATTTTTACAATAAATGATGTTCGAAGAATACAAAACATATTGAGACTTTAAGTTTAATGGAACATCGTTTAAATAATGGAGACGGCAGTTCCTCCTTGGTTCACTTTTTGATTTTTGAAGCAGGCCTGACCTCACGTGTTGCAGGCTGGTCTCGATGTCACTGAATTGCCAAGGATCACATTGAACTTCTGATCCTCCTGCCACCAGTGCTGGAATTCTGGGGTCACAGACTGCCTTAATTTGCTCTCTGTTGCTCTGTAAACATGGTGACCAACCATTATGATCCAGGCATAGTGATAGCACTGTGCTTAAAACATATGTTCTCATTGCATACCCAAAGGTAGTTTCATTTAAAGATGTAAGTCAAATCCATACCGCTAATTAAACATGGCACACTAAAAGTGTGTGGGCTGGAAATTTCTCCAGAGTTTCTATGTGCAGCATAGCTTGTGTAGATGTCTGTGACACCAAGTGGGATCTAACAGTAAATCCAAATATTCTGAAAGAGCCACTCAGCGATCATCCTGCATCAGCCCCAAGTGCTGAGACTGCAGATGTGCACCACCCCGCTTTTTTGAGTATCATTCATCGCCTTCCACAGCAGAGAGGATTGAATGCACGCTGTGCAGGGGCTGCTGTACGTGGAGACCAGGTCTTCTGCAGCAGAGTCAGACACAGGTGCTTTTACTCCAGCTACTGGCTTCCTTTAGTAAAGACACCAAGGGTAGTTCTTCAGTACCACCACCAGGGGACAGCAACCCTCCTGGGAGAAAACTGGTTGCTCCCAGCCTCATGAAGGTTTTCTGGCATTCTGTGCATCCAGATTTTATTCCACGACAGATCATCTACCAAACCATTCATTCCTGCCACACTTGCGCAGCTGAGAGCACTAACACTTGTTTTAGGGAACAAGTTTAAGAACAGAATCTAAAACTTGTAGGGTACATTAATAGAATTAATAGAACTAATAGAATGCTCTGCGAAACATCGAATACTTATAAATTGTTTTCACCTGGAACCAAGTGTCAAGCGTCTCATGGGTTTCTATAGTAGCAGAGCTTTAGCATGCACATAGAGAAAAATAAATCATTTGAAATTTTCTGGTTTCTTCTGAAGTTTGCAAAACTTTCCAGAAATGAACAGCAAACTCTAAGCTTTGTTTTTGTTTGTTTGTTTCTATTTGTTTGTTTGTTTTTCCAATGCTCATGAAAGAACATAAAAGTCTCTGCATGCTGTTAACTCCCGTGTTCTCTAGCCAAAGAGCTGGACACCAGACAACAAACTCTAACACTGGAGCCTCCAGGCTTTTGATTTGTAAGTTTAGACAACCTACAGAGACTTCTTCGAGTATCTACTAAGCAAGAATAGGACCGATGGGACTCAGGGAAGTTTCAGACAGAGCTAAAGACCCAGAGTCTCCAGTACATTGACCTTCTTCTGGGATATTCCCATATCTTTGAAACTTTATTCTCTTTTTTTTTTCTAAAGGCAAATATGTTTTCTTTCACTTAGTATGGAAGCATACCTCTCTTGTGGGTTTCATGCCTTTTGATGAAAAATCAATATTTGTCACAGTGTTGTCATTTTGACAAGATCTAGAATCTCTCAGGAGAGATCCCTCTGGACATGCCTGTGAAGACTGTTCTAGATTGGGTGACTGGATGTGGGGAGATGCACTGTAACTGTGGGAAACACTATCCCTTGGGCTGGGGTCCCAAAGTGAACGAAGAGGCAAGAGCAAGGTGAACACAAACACTTACTGCTCTCTGTTTCTCTGGATGCAGCGTGACCAACTACTTCAAGCTCCCACCACCATGACTGAGCTGTCACGTGACCATGACCAGGGAAAATACTTATGGACCAGTAGGCTAAGAAATGTAATGGATGCTCTCCAGTGGGAATCCAGGAAATATAACAAGAGACTGTTTCTGCCCTTCTCATATCTACACCCTACTTAACACAAAGCACTTCCAAGAAGACTGACTTAACCATCAGGTATCCCAAACAAGTTCGAAGTCTCTCAGAAGGAAGTTGAGGCAGGCTAGCATGAGGAATAGCTCAGCAACATGGGGCCATTCTTGTGCATACACCACTCTCTTAATCATGAGCTTGGAAGCCTGAGAACTCATTTGCATATGCTAGTGACATCTTGGGTCTCCAGTGAAACTTATGCTTTTCTTCAAAGATTCGTGGAGTGACTCCTCAGGGCCTCCTTGCAGGGACTCTAAAAGTTCCCATACAGGGCACACCTTCCCTTATTGTGTGTGCAATCAAAGCCAGTTTGGGTTGGACTGACACATCTCTCTTGTCTTCAGGATGGGTTCTGAGACATATTTGAATAGAAACAGGGTGCCCTAACTTTCCCATCACAAGGACTCCATGCTCAAGACCTAAAGCAACCCTTCCTCCATAAAACTGGTTTTCCCAGATATTTTGTTGCACCAAGGTCCATCATAAGCAATGCAGTGTCTCCTATTGGCAAGCTTGCACACTTTCTCAGATGTCTTAGAGTATTAAAGCCCAAGAAGGTGAACCTAAACCAACAAGCTCTCCCTTAGCCAATTTATTTTTCCCCACTTTGATCTCTGAGGGTTTGATCCCATATGGATTTTCTCTGTTTTCTGTGGGATGCATTATGTAGGTCTGTAATCTTTTCCTTCTGTTAGGAGACTCAGAAGGAAATTCCACAGTCAGATGATCTAGTTATTTGACTAGATCAGGAAGTTGGGTTGGTAAAAATTTGGGAGTGGGACATGCATTTTGATTTATAATAAAAAGCCCAAACCATGTCCTCAAGCAAAGAATTATCTAGTAGTATATAGGAATAAGTCTCTTCTGAAATCTTTAGGGACTCAAAAAATTCTGTGGCTCAAGATATTGGAGGTCATTAAGAAAACACAAAAGATTTTGGAAGCCTGTATAAGAAAGATATGAACTTATTGTGAACTTCGGATGGAGGAGGGAACAGAATGTTCTTTCCACATGGTAGCCTTTTGGAAAGAGTTGCATAAACTAATAAGTTGATGCCCTTGAAGGTAAGTACATGAAGGGAATGCCCTGACAGGTCCACATTATTTCTGTGGGAAAGGTAAATGCTTGGGAAGAATATTCTTGTCTCTTTTCATATGACCAAAGATGATAGGACATAACACCAAGTATATTCTCTCATTGTACTTGTATTTGTTTTAACCCACTGCAAACACCCCTATATTTTGACTGCTTTAATAATAAAGATAAAAGTGCTTTGTTTGCACTACTCTTGGTCCCAAATACTTGGCACTCTCTGGTGTCCCCACACAGCCCTTTGACATTTTCCTCAATCCACTTAGCCTCACTGGCCAGCATGGTCAATAAAAAGTGTTCCCATTTATTGTCTTCCCAGTTTTGGCCAGATTCTGATCTTTGCCCAGATTCAATTTTTAGCATTCATTGGTGTTCTTCCCTTCACATTATTAAGTCCCATTACTTGTCCTTGTCTTCACATTTCCGTTAAATGAGATATGAACTTTTTCATTCAATGTCATGGCAGCCCTCACATTTGGGAAATTTTATCTCATTTCTGGTTATATACACTTAGTCTTCCCACTTATTTTTTTAAAGAATTAGGTAAAATGTTGTTAATGGTTCCCCAAGTTCCCTGCCCTTATATTCTACCCATGTTTCTCAAACACCTGCTATCTCTCTGATACATTCTTGATTCCACTGGTTCACCAATACAGGGAAGATTTGTCTTTTTAAAATAATTATGCCATTACTCTCTAGCTCCATATTTTTTCCCTGTAATACAGTGATAGATTTTTTTTTTATTACCCATTAGGCAGCAGGTGTTTCAGGCCCCAAATCTCATCTTAGCATCTGCTTTTTTGGACCATTCTTGTTGGTCATTGATACAGGTTTAGTCCCCAGGAAAGTGTCCTTTGATGAACACTGGATTGTGGGGTTATTATGTCAAGTATGCTTCTAGATTCAGACTCTTATGGAGGAGAAAGAAAAGGAGAAATTGACCAGGGATATAGTCTCTCAATGAAGTATTTGGTTGTCTCAATAGGAGACTCTGTAATCAGAAATCTGCTTATAGTTCATTAAATATTCAGATCCCTAGGAAAGAAAATGGATTAAATTGTGCATATCTTCTGTATGTAGATATTTGCTAACATTTTAGTAGTTTTATTAATATTCTATGTTTTGGGCCACTGTTAAAATGAGATTGCATTTAAAATTTTATTTCCAATTGTTTATTATTAATACATACAAATGTTTGAATTCTGTGAAATTTTATCCAGTGATTTTAAATTAAATTTTTATTTTTTACATTAATTACATTTCATTCGCTTTGCATCCCATCTGTAGCCCCCTCCCTCATTCTCTCCTAATCCCACCTCCCTCCCTCATCTCCTCCCATGCTCCTCTCCAAGTCCACCTATAGGAGAGGTCCACCTCCCCCTCCATCCAATCTTAGCCCATCAGGTTTCATCAGGACTGGCTACAATGTCCTCCTCTGTGGCCTGGCAAGGCTATTCCTTCCTCAGGGGGTTTGGTCAAAGAGCCAGCCACTGAGTTCATTTCAAAGACAGTCTCTCTTCCCCTTACTAGAGAACCCACTTGGATACTGAGCTGCCATGGGCTACATCTGAGCAGGGGTTCTAGGTTATATCCATGAATGTTCCTTGGTTGGAGTATCAAAACAACCCTGAGATTTTGCCTTACACCTATCAGAGTGACAAAGATCAAAAACTCAAGTGGCAACACTTGCTGGAGAGGATATGGAGAAAGGGGAACCCTCCTCCATTGCTGGTGGGAATATAAACTTGTACAACCACTTTGGAAATCAATCTGGTGCTTTCTCAGACAATTAGGAATAGTGCTATCTCAAGACCCAGCAATACCACTCCTAGGCATATATCCAAAATATGCTCAAGTACACAACAAGGACATTTGTTCAACCATGTACATAGCAGCTTTATTTGTAATAGCCAGAGCATGGAAACAACCCAGGTGTCCCTCAATGGAGGAATGGATACAGAAATTGTTGTACATTTACATAATGGAATACTACTCAGCAATTAAAAACAAGGAAATAATGAAATTTGCAGGCAAATGGTGAGATCTAGAAAAGATCATCCTGAATGAGATATCCCAGAAGCAGAAAGACATACATGGTATATACTCACTTATAAGTGGATACTAGACCGATAAGATAGAGTAAACTAAAATTTGTACACCTAAAGAAGTTAAGCAAGAAGGAGGACCCTGGGTAAAGAGGATCAATCCTCACTGAGAAAGACAAAGGGGAAGGATATTGGAAGAAGGAGAAAACAAGAAACAGGACAGGAGCCTACTACTGAGGGTCTCTGAAGGACTCTAGCTAGCAGTGTATGAAAGCAGATGCTGAGACTCCTAACCAAACTTTGGGCAGAGTGCAGGAAATCATATGAAAGAAGGGGGAGTTAGTTAAGACCTGGATAGTCAGGAGCTCCACAAGGAGAGCAACAGAACCAAAATATCTGGGCTCTGGAGTATTTTCTTATCCAGTGATTTTAATATAATGCTTACTATCGTACTTCAAAAACTATATTGGTTCTTGTGTATATAATTATATTAGCTACAAATAAAATGTTTTATTTTAACCTTTCCTAACTTTCAAATTTTATATGCCTTTTTGTTGCCTTCTCTTACTGCTAAATCTCTAACAGACTTTAGAAGTTGTTAAATGAAGTGACTGACAAAGTTCATTCTTATCTTGTTTTAAAACTTGAAATATGTTTTCTATTACTAAAATTATGATGTTAATTAAAACTTCAGAGTTTTTGCTTATTTTTTTACTGTTTATTTGATGTGAAAACATGATTATATTTGGGAACTCAACTCCTAGTTTCCAAAGCTTTATTATGACAGGGAATTAAGTCTTCATCATATGCTTTGCTATGTCAGTTGAAAAATTTGTTTTTCCCTCACATCTTTCTTTTTGAAAATGTTAACAAGTCTTTGATACAAATTATTCATATCATACTATTCTTTCTATATATTTCCAGACTTAATTTCTTTGAGGTTGGAATTTGCCTACTCAATCTGTAGAAAAATAGGCTACGTGGTCTTGTTTTCAACGTACTATGCACTAAAAAATACACGGTGACAAATTATGACTTAATACCGTGACAGTCAACCAATGAAGCAAAGAAATCTAGACATAAACATTAAGAGAGGCAAAACTGTAATCACAAGGTTGTTACTATGTTTGAATGAGGTAGGAAATGCACACTGCCTGATGCTCCTCTGAATGAGAGATGTCTTGACAACTATACAATTGTTGTGACAAAACACCATTGCCAAGGCAACTTGTAAAAGAAGACACTTAATTCGGGGCTCCTGGTTCTGGAGGGCTGGAGTCCATGGCCACTGTGGTGGGGAGCATTGCAGTAGGTGGGCAGACACGGCCTTGAGTAGTAGCTGAGAGCTCAATCTTCAGAACTAACCAGAATGGCGTCGCCTGCCCTCAGTGACATACCTCCTCCAACAAGACTATACACTGTCCTATGCTTCTGAAACAGTTTCACCAACTGAGTCCATAGGGACCATTCTCATTCAAACTAGCAGGACAGTAGCTAGGGACAAACAACTACAGTAGCTATGTGCTACCCTCTGGGAGATCATTCAGCACACTTTCCACCTGTACCTTTCTGGCTGTCTCCTCACATATGATATTTTTCTTCTCAGTGCAGCGTGCATAATAAACATATATTCTATATATATATCCACAGTACAACCCATTTAAGTCATATGTGCTTCTTTCAAACCTGTAAGAGAAGAATAAGTACACTTGGCAAGTTATATTTTGGTTACACCCACTGATGAGTGGGTGTCTATTGTCTAAGTTAAATTCCAGGCGATGACTGGGTTACATATTTGGGATGCAAAACCCTGTTTTCTTGACTTCCCACATCTGGAATATTTTCTACCATTTGATTCCAGACTTACGCTTTCTTCCCGTGGTTGATATGATTTGAAATGATGTCGTCTCATAAGTCTTTACCTTAACTTACCCAGTAGTGCAGCCTTGGCACTATCGTCATCAAGCATTTTACATAATGACCAAAACTGGAATAAGCCCAATTCAGGAAATCTTACGTCCTGCACCACCTCTCATGTGGCACTTCCTCCTAAGTCCATCAGTTAATGTGGAAAGCAGAAGAAGCCCCGAGTGTGTGAAGGCTTGGGGGTATGTTGTTGTCATGAGCTGGTCATGTTAAGGACCATGGCCTCAGACCCACAGAAGATGACAAAGCCTTCCTCTGGTCCATCTGGGTAGTATATGTGAAAAATGTTCATCATAACATTTTCACCTGGATATTTGTGTCCTGAACATTGCTCCTCTTCACACAGTTGCTCCTAGTGAACCAGCCTCCTTGTTCAGCTGTGTACAATAAACCCTGGCAATCCCCTACCACACCCCCACACAGCAGTATATAACAACACGCTGAACCTCTGAGGTGTCTTGGCTTTTCCATCCGAGAGCCAGACTTTGTTTATATGTACTTGCCTCTGTTCATTGCCTCACCACCCTAGGGCTGTGCAAGAAGTAGCAAGTTAAGTTTTCAAGAATTGGATTTCCAGGGAGCTGGAGAAATGGCTCTGTGGTTAGGAAGGAGATTGCAGAAGACCTGAGTTCAGCTCCCATCTTACATTAGGTGGCCCACAACCAACTATAACTCCAGATCTAAGGTATATTGATGCTTCTGGCCTCCCTGGGTACCTGAAATTATTCGTGACTACTCATATAAAGGCATATACGCAGACACATAATTAAATGTTAAAAAGAAAAGTGAGATTTTTCTATGGTGTCAAGAAAACATCACCCTTCTCCACAAAAAAAAGCAACAAATAACACTGAGAATAACAACAAAATTTCACACTCATGCACACACACCACACACATATGTGTACCACATATATGTATACTACACACATGAAATACACACACCACACACACACACATGCAACATACACACCACACACATACCCACACGCACCACATAAATGACGATTTTACATCTTTTATTTAAGGACTGTTTGCCCATGTTAAACATCAGCTCCTCTCATTCCCTTGTGTTTTATCTCCCCGTGTGCAGTAATTTCTAGCACACATTTATTCTGTTCTGTAAAGATGACTCCACTAGTCTTCACTCCTACTTCACACCCTGGTGTTAGCTGTACTCCTTCATTGCAAATGAGACCTTCAGGACATCCCTCCATCCCTTCTCAATGTGAACTCATCCCCATTCCATTCTGTCAGTGCATTGCCCTTGTGACCCACACACCTACCCTCCCTGGGGGGGGGGGCGGGGAGGGGAGGAAAAAAACAAAGAGAGACAGAAGCTAGTGGTTTGGTATGACCTGTGGTGCTGAGCATGCAGAAACCGCAGTGCTCAGCCTCAGCATGGTAGGCTCTCAGCAGGATGGCCCAGGACAGCTTCCTATTTGATGTGTCCCCAACTAACAAGCCTGTGGTCAAGGAGTTAGGGTGCAACATGACAGCAGTGTTCTTGTCTGGCCAATACAAGACCCTGAATTCAATCTCCACATTTGCCACAGACAAACAGATGGTAACAGGGTTGGAGAGATGGTTCGGTGCTTAAAGCGTATACTGCTCTTGTGGAGAAGTTAAATTCAATCCCCAGCACTCAGCTCACAACTGCTTGTAACTCCATTTCCAAGGCTCAGATGCTGTTATAGCATCTGTGAGCACAGACTCTTCTGTGGCTTGTGATAAATGTGGGGCCTGCAACAATACCCAGCAGACTGAGTCTAAAAGTTCTTTTTTTCTGGTCTCATATTCTGTTTCCTAAATTTCAAGGACTGTAAATGCAAGTGGAATTTTCACATGTTGGTGCAAATAAAACTTTCATTTGTTCTCATTAAAATGCAGAACAAACACAATGAATGAATCCAGTTATAGCACTATATTTATATACATCTTCCAAAATATACTTAGAAGTTTATATATAGCCATGTATGCAACCTATGTGGAAGTTCATATTATTCTTTTTTTTTAATTTATTTATTTTTATCTCAATCACAGGTTAGGTACTTTGAATCCCAGGCATAGCCCCCTCCCCCATTCCCTCCTATCCTCCCACTCCCTCCCTCATCTCCATCTTCACCGCCCCCTCCAAGTCCACCATCAGGGGAGGACCTCCTTTCCTTCCATCCCACCCCAGCTTATCCTGTCTCCTCAGGGCTGGCTGCAATGTCCTCCCCTGGAATCTAGCCAGTCTGTCACTCCCCGGCTTGCATGGGGGAGGGTCAAAGAGTCAGCCATCAAGATCATGACTGAAACAGTCTCTGTTTCCCTCACTAGGGTCTTCAGTCCTACACCGAGTTATCATGGGCCCCATCTGTGCGGGGGTTCCAGTCCTCATCCACACATGGTCCTTGATTGTAGAAACCGTCTCTTACAAGACCCCTGTGCCCTGCTCAGTTTGGTCTTTGTGGAGCTCTTGTTCTCCCCAAGTCTCAACAACCTCCCCCAGATCTATCATTACTTCTCGCCCTCTGTCAGAGGCTTGATCTCGAGTC